>CM053769.1:607747640-607830228 GCA_028658325.1 Potorous gilbertii | reverse complement strand
GCTTTCAAAAGCAGAATTAGCCAGATGGAAAAGGAGGTTCAAAAGCTCACTGAAGAAAACTGTTCTTCAAAAATTAGAATGGAACAGATGGAGGCTAATGACTGACTTTGTGAGAAACCAAGAAATCACAAAACAAAATCAAAAGAATGAAAAAATGGAAGATAATGTGAAATATCTCATTGGAAAAATAACTGACCTGGAAAATAGATCCAGGAGAGATAATTTAAAAATTATGAGATTACCTGAAATTGGAGACTTTCTAGGTCATCTTTTTAAAAATTAATTAATTAATTTATTTATTTTTCCTTCTAGGTTATCTTGTCTAGTCTCTTGACAGAGTCCCATGACAAGGGACTCACTATTTTTTAAGACAACATTTTCCATTTTTTGAAATCTCTAATTGTGAGAAGGGGCAGCTAGGTGGCTCACTGGTAGAGCACTGGATTTGGAATCAGGAGGCTTCATCTTCCTGAGTTCAAATCTGGCCTCAGATGCTTTCTAGATGTGTGACCCTAGGCAAGTCACTTAAACCCTATTTGATTCTGTTCTTTATCTGTTGGAGGAGGAAATGGTAAACCATGGCAGTACCTTTGCCAAGAAAACCCCAAAAAGGGTTGCAGAGAGTTGGACATGACTGAAACAACTGAACACAATTGCTACAAAGTTCTTTCCTAAACTGAGCCAAAAATTTTCTTTCCTGAAATTTCCACCTTCTCCTTCTCCTCTTCTGTCCTAGATTTCCCTACTCAAGCAACATAGACTGTCTACTCCTTCTTCCATCCATCAACCTATTATGAATTTGAAGATAAATCTTCCCTTTTCCAAACCAAGCATTTGGCACTTCAATGATTTCTCTTGCAGCATTTTTTCCCAGACCACTCTCACTATTCCTATCACCCACTTGTGATGGTTGTCTTGTAAGTTAGGGCCTTTGTAAAGGGTGGGGCACAAAACTGATACCAGAGTAAGAACTGGCTAAGGCAGTGTCCAGTGGGATTCTTCTTGGTATGGACACCACATATGTATCAATGTAGGCTAAGATCACATTAGCTTTGCAAGTAATTACATTACTCATTCCGAGTCAACTAAAATACCAACTCTACTTTCTCCCAACCTACTCATTTAAACTACTAACATGCCATCTTCCATACTCTATACTTGTAGAAATCCATGTTAGATTTTTAACTTATCCTTATTTTATTTAATCTTGGTTTCAGCTCAAAGTTCTAGCCTGTCAAGATCTTTTTGAGTCTTGATTCTATCATCCAGCCCATTCGCTATTCCTCCCAGCTTTGGACCATCTACAAAAAAAAAAAGATAAGTATGTCTTTAACATCTTCATCTGAGTCATTGGAGTGATAGGGCTTACAGTATAGCCTTGGTTTTTTTCTCATTGGTTTTTCTTTAGGGGGAGCATAGGTTAGCCTTCTCTGGGAGGGCAAATGAAGGACACTCTAAAAATATGGATTTTTATGTGTGTATTTATTTTCAATGTCATAAAATTCTGTTCTCCATACCAATGGATATTTATTTTGTGATAAATCAAATTGCATGTGTGATCATGAAGGCTTAACGCCTCTTGTGAGGCAGTTATAACAGGGGGCCCAATTTTTCTAGGATAAGGGGCTCTATTTTCAAAACTTGCCAAGGGAGAAGAAATTCCTAGCTTTGACAGAAAGCAAACCTTTTTTTTTCTTTTTCTGCAACCTTCTCCAATTTGGGCTATTAGGATGTTAGGTCTTTGAGAGGTTTATGTCTGTTTCCTCAGCACTTCAAATAAAGCCTGCCACATAGTGGGTGCTTAACAAATACTTATCGATCAATTGGTAGATTGAAGATTACTTGATGATGCAAACAGTTAGGTACAGGATGCCTGAGATTAGGCAACTTGATATAGAAACTAGATTGAGGGTGTAGAAATGGGGTAGAATTGAGATGAGAATATAGTAGAACAAATACAGGATTGAAGGTAAAACTGGCTAAGCTCAAGAAATCAGGACTGCTTACTCAAAAGGAGAACAGCTTTTGAGAAGCACCATGGCATGGTGAATAGAAGGCTGGCCAGGAAGATTCAGGAAAACCCAGGTTCAAATTCTTCTACAAAGACTCACTGTCAGGGTGAATCTTGGCAAATCACTTAACCTGCCTCAGCCTCCATCCCTTCATCTGTAAAACTGGGGATAATACTACCATTTATCTCACAGCCTGTTGGGAAAATTGAATCCAAGCATGTCAGCTTTCTTATTGACAAAGAAAAGAGGTATAGGAGAAATATCAGGTCTTGAGGAGTCTTAGCCATGCTGTCCACTTTCATCCAGCTCAACTCATTTTCTTGATTGCTCCCCCTCCCCTTCAGCCACCTTGAAAATTTATCCCCATCATCTTCCAGTTCCAGTTTTGCCTTCTTGTATAGAATATAAGTCACCGAGTAGGGACAAGTTTTTTTCTTTTTCCATTATTTTTATCCCTAGAACACTGTCTGTCTTCTCTCTCTCTTTTTCTCCTCTTTCTCTGTCCTTGTCTCCGTCTCTCTCCTTTATCTCTCTGTCACTGTCTCCCCCATCTCTCTTCTCTCCTGTCTTTGTTTATCTTTGTCTCTATCTTTCTCTTTTCTCTCTTCTTTCTGTTCCTCCGTATCTTTTCTCTCTCTCATTCTCTCTCTCTTTTTCTTCATGTCTCTCTCTGATTCCTTCATGCTTTGTATATATGAACCCAGAAGAATTTCAGTTATTGATTCTCAAGAAAAGATTTGAACTCAGGAATTGCCCCTGTTTAAATCTATGGCTTATCAGCATAAACTGAAGAGGACAGTGTCTTTGTAGCCATGTCCCTTCCCATAGAAGGAAACTCCAGCAAATATGAAGAAGAGGCAGAATTCTCGGTATTTTCTCAGGTATTAGCAGGGGCAGAATCCTATTAGCAGCTCTAGAAAGGAGAACTGTGGAATGTAGTTATTGAGGGGTAGAGGTAAGTGGAGGACAGAATAAGAAGGCAGCTAGGATACCAAGGCAGCCACATGGAGACTTGATGTGCCCATTCAGGAAGGTCACTGCCTTCTTGGAGCATGTAATGGAGATGATGAGCCCACCCAAATTCATCCAGCCTACCTGGAATTCTAGATTAGTAGGACTTAGGGTGAGAAGGAATCTTAGGTTGTTGATTCACATGGAAATAAATGATGCCACCAAGAATAAAAAAACCAACAGCAACCCAACAACAACATAGAGTTCTCTATTTACCTCGAGGTTTCAGAGAAGAAACGAAAGGATTTGGGGAACATGGGAATGAATGTCATGTCTTCTTTAAGAAGACCTCATCACTTTGGAAGAATAGAGGCTATTTCACAGCTAGCTAAGGAGTATATAAGATTGGAATTTATTTTTTTGGATTACAGTTTAGCTTACTCAAATGATGCGCTGCTGGAAAGGAGCAAAGCATATCTTAGAAAGATCGGAAAGGCTGTGTTTAGCAGAATGTTCACCAAGTTGATTGGGACATTTGAAGGGAAGGGAGAAAATGTCTGTAAAAACGTTAAATTGCATAATATGGAGAACTGTGAAATAAAAAGAACAGTACTGAAGGAGGACTGCTGTACTGAAAAAGGCTGCAATTTTCAGGACAAAACAAAATGGGAAAAGGTGACGAATAGTACTTGGGATTGCAGTATACAGCATTTAGAATTAGAAGAGACCTTAGGGATTATTTAATTCAATGTCTTCATTTTGTGAATAAAGAAATGACTTTAGTGAGTATGGGTAATAAAGTACATTTCAGAGAACGTAAAAGTAATCTCATAGATAATACTGAAACTTGGAAGGAAGGAACTTGTGACTATATTATTCTCATCAATAGATCTGTGATCTAAAAGATATGGAATCTCATTCTCACAACCCCAAATTATACAGGTTGCAACCTATTCATTCTTATCTATATAACATTTTTCCTTATCCTGCCATAGCTTTTCTTAGGGGATCTCCTAAATGCAATGGAAACTTTTCTAAAATCCTTTTGAGCTTTCAAAGGTATTGTTAGAGCACAGACTGTCCATTAGTTTATTCACTCTTGTCATGTGAACAATCTATTTTTTTCATATGTTTCTTTGATGACAGCTTTTACACTGCTTCTCCTCTTTAAATCTTTGACTTGAATGTTTCAATGAAATAGCAGGTTTTTATCAAAACAAACATATCTAAAAGAAGAGAAATAGCCATGATCTCATTGTGGGACTGTAGTAAAGATTGAGTAGTCAGAGAAATGTTATGAACAATGGCATCCTCTATGCAAAAAGGTCTATAAAACTCGGCAAACTCTTTGCTCCAGCAATACCACTAGTAGGTCTGTATCCCAAAGAGATCAAAAAAAGGGAAAAGGACCTGCATGTCCAAAAATATGTATAGCAGCTCCTTTTTGTAGTGGCAAAGAATGGAAAATTGAGAGGATGCCCATCAGTGGGGGAATGGCTAGACAAGTTGTGATACATGAATGCAATGGTATACTGTTGTGCTATAAGGAATGATGAGCAGGCAGATTTCAGAAAAACCTGGAAAGATTTTCATGAACTGATGCTGAGTGAAGAAAGCAGAATCAGGAGAACATTGTATACAGTAATGGCAATGTATGATGATCACCTATGCATTGCTTAACTTTTCTCAGTAATAAAATGATCCAAAATAATTCCAAAGGACTCATGATAAAAAAAAATACTATTCCCATCCTGAAAAAGAATTGATGGAGTCTGAATGCAGATCAAAACATGCTATTTTCACTTCCTTTATTTTTTTAGTGTTTTTTTCTTTTAGTCTGTTTCCTCTTTCACAACATGATATATGGAAATATGCTTTACATGACTGCACATATATACCTTATATAAAATTGGTTACTGTCCTAGGGAGGAGGGAGAAAATTTGGAACTCAAAATTTTAAAAAAGAACATTAAAATTTGTCTTTATATGTAACTGGAAAAAATAAATTATTACTAAAAACCTAATGGTATCTTAATAAATGTTGTTAAACTAGCAAAGAGATACAATGTAGTAGTGATAGGAGGGGAGAAGATTCACTCAACTAGATATCTCATGGAAGTCTTATTTATCTAGCAGTAGAATATCTGATAAAATCTTGAATTGCCTTGAACTTCATCTCTGAGAAAGCAAAGAGAGGAACTGCTATCCTGGAAAAAATTAACTAATAAGGAAGAACTAGCTATGAATGTGTGGGGAAAAATAAAGAATGAGTCATGTAAGAAATCAATTTTCAATGAAGAAAGTGAGTATAGCCTAGAATAGATATATACCCTAGATTTGGGGAAGATTGCCTTTAAGAAATTGCGAGATATGGTAAGGATGATCCAATGGTAAAAGACTCTTATTGGAGAATATTACTCAAGAAGAGTAGAAAAATATTGAAAAACTCTTACTATATCATCACTGTTGATCCCAATGAATAAGAAGAGAAAGTATTTTTAAAATCCTTGTGGTTTCACAGGAAGCTGTGCGATGACTTCTTGTTTTGAAATAACATATGCAAATGATGGAAGGAAGGGATGCATAACCAATGATAAATAGAAAAGAATGGAGTAAACACGTAAATATATCTTTTAAGAGTACTAAAGCTCAGAACATGTGAAGGCTCACAGAAAATGCTAATGACCAAAAAAAAAGAGAGAATTGTAACTGTTTACAAAAGAGAAAGAAGATAAAGATAGTCACCTTGCTTCAGAAAAATGGTTTGATGTCAAAGAAGTCAGAGGGAAAGCAGTATTAATCAACTCAGATTACTTCCAACTTCTCTATTTAGGAGAAGTACCTTAAAGCTGGAGAGATGGGTATAAATCCAGTGAGAAGGGAATGGAAGTCTAAGATAAGTGAAGAGACTGAAAGAAAGATTAATGTCATTATTATATTATATTATTGTATTATAATATATTAGGTTATATTCACATTCTAGTTGTAGTCAAATTACTTCCTGGGAAGATCTTATAGCATCACCCTCAGGAATCTCTGAGGAATTATGAGACATGGTAGAGCTGCCAGAAGACTTAAGAACGTTGTTCCAATTTCAAGAAAAAAAGGCCTGTCTAATGCAAATGACAGACCAATCAGCTTTATCTTGCTCCCAGAGAGAATCCTTGAATGGACCATTAAATGAATCGTTTTTGAGCACTTAACTTAGAAAGTGATGATCAATGGGAGCCAACATGCCTTTAACAAGAAGTCATGACAAACTAACCTTCTTTCCATTTTGGATAGAAATATCAAGCCAATGAATTGGGGGAATACAGTGGGCATAGTGTAATTGATTCAGCAAGACATTTGATCTGGTATCTCACAAAGTCTTTATGGACAGTATGGAAAAATATGGACTAGCTGATGGATAATTTGGGAGTTTATTAACCACTTTATCCCAAAGAGTGTTGATTAATCGGTCTGTGCCAAACTGAGGGAGTTTTCTGGTGGTATACTGGGCCTCAGTCTTTGGCCTGGTTTTATTCAACACTTTTATCAATGATTTGGATGAAGACGTAGAAATCACAATTTTCTTTTTTTTGTAATTAATTTGTTTTCAGTTTTCTACAATTACTTCCATAGATCTTAGATTTCCCCCTCCCTCCTTGAGACAGTATGCAATCTTATATAAGTTCTACAGAAAACACAATTTTTAAACACACAGAAGGTACAGAACTGAGTGAGATAGCTAATATATTAGATGATAGAGATTCAAGGATTGCTCAACAGGTTGAAATAATGGTATCAGAGTCATATTTTGATCTAAACTAGGACAATTCAAATCAGATATAGTCAGGACATGATAGACCCATCCATAAGGGCATGGTAGTTGATTTGGAGAGTTCTTAGGAGTATTTAAGTAGAGAAAATCCAGGCAAACAACATCTGGAAGGTTTAACAGTAGATTATATTGGTGAGTGACTCAAGAGGCTTGGAACCTGCTCTGAAGCAGAACTCCTGGCAGTTAAAATGTTGAAGTGTGAAAGATTTGACAGTAGGAAACAGAATTGACAGAAAAGACTAGGATTCTGGGGAGGAGGTCAGTATTAGGGAGAAGACAGGGTCTCATTTTTTAGAATTAGGATACAAGGTGAAGGCTTGGTCAAAGGGAATAGGACCAATAATCTAGTTACTGGAACCAGATAAAAGGTCAGTAACAAGATGATACCGGATCACAGACCAACTGGTATTAGGCTCTAAATAATTCCTAATCCAAGAGTGGATCTCAGGGTTTGGAGCACTGTTAACCTTATGGGAGGGAGTTAAATGACCCTGCTATACAGATTAGGGTGGCACAAGATCAAGTAATTAATTCTTGGAAGGTCAAAATAAGCAAGGAAAAATTTGTAAAAGTTAAATGGTAAAGTCAAAGTTTTCTTAAGGTTTAGAGCTAGAAAGAGTGCATACTGACGAAATCACAGGTGCTTGAAATATTGAACTATATGTAACAAAAACAAGGGTATCAGGGGACTCATAATAATTTAAATATAACCCCACTAGAGAGGTCTGATGGAGAACTGAGTTTGTGCTAGAAATCCTTCCTTATGGACAAATATGATAGCATTCTATCTCACTCCAGTATCCTCAAATTCCCAACCTGTGATACCAAGTGAAGCTTTTCTTACGTAGACTTCAAGTTGCCTCAGTGGTTTCTCTGATTAGTTGAGCTAGAGGGGGTGATTATTTTGATTTAAATACTATCTCTCTTACAAAACCAAAGGGAGTTCCTTTCCAGTCCTCTTCAGTTTATGCTGATAAGCCATAGATTTAAACAGGGGCAATTCCTGAGTTCAAATCTGGCCTCAGAAATTTATTAGCTGTATGACCCTGGGCAAGTCACTTAACTCTGTTTGCTTCAGTTTTCTCTACACTAAAATGAGCCAGAGAAGGAAATGGCAAACCACTCCAGTATCTTAAGAGAACCCCAAATGGGGTCACGAAGAGTCGCACATGACTGAAATAACAACTACAAAAGCCTCTACTCTATCCCCAACCACAACTCTTGCTGAGGAGAAGTGATAGCTCTCTGTCTCCTGAAGGATAAAGGAAACTCTTGCTTCCCCCTCGTCCTTTCTGCTTGATGTCATTCACCATCTAGATTGGATTAAATGGCCCCTGAAATCCCTTCCAGATCTCAGAATCTGTGATGCTTGGGATTTGGTATTCAAATCCATTTAAAATATATTTAACCTAAAAATGTGGTTTATTTGCAAAAGTAACCTCCTTCCTCATGCCAGTTTTCATAAAATCACATATTTAGAGCTGGAAGAGACTTCCCACCCCCTTGTTTTTGCAGATGAGGAAAGTGAAGGCCAGAGAGGTTAAGTCACTTGTCCAGGAATACACAATTGTTAAGTGACAGAAGAGGGATATGAATCCTTTAGTGCTATCTTGCTTCAATCATGTCTGACCCTTTGTGACCCCATTAGGGGTTTTCTTGGCAAAGATACTGGAGTGGCTTGCCTTTTTTTCCTCCAGTTAATTTTATAGATGAGGAAAATGAGGCAAAGAGAGTTAAGTGACTTGCCCAGGGTCACAGAACTAACAAGTGTCTAAGGCCAGATTTGAACTCAGGAAGATGAGTCTTTTTGACTCAAGACCCATTGTTCTATATGCTGTAGTGCCACTTAGCAGCCCAATCTGAACCCAGTTGTGCTTATAACTCCAAGTCCAGTATTTGATTCATTATACCATTTCTATTTCACTTAAGTATTTTTTTCTTAAAGGGATTCCCGCATTTAACCCCTAGTTTTTAATGAAGAGCTCAAGACTGAGAGTCAGAAATCTGGGTTCTAGCCCTATTCTGACCTCGAGTGACCTGAACCATATTTTTTACATCTGAACAGGAGTTGGACTCGGTAACCTCTAAGGTTTCTTCTAGCACTAAATTTCATGATAAGTGTGAAAAGACTGTGAAATCTAACAATACAAGATACAATGATTTCCAAGGTTGTCTTAGTAGTTTTCGACAAGGCAAGTATTTAGATTCAAAGCCATTTCCCATGAAAATGACCATTTATGATATCATAAGCAGCTGCTGTTGTTTCTCTGGCAACTGTACTGATTTCTCTAGCTAAGGGACGCCTATCAATAGGCACACACACGAAATTATCCCACACATGCTGAATGAATTCTCTGAGGTCTCCCACAAATATATAGGAATTGCAGGTGTACCCTGTTTTTTTTTCAGTAGATGTGCATAAAGAGACTTGTAAATGGAATCATATTTTAAATGCAGTAGGGGACGTTGGTTTAAAAGAATCCTATGATGAATGCCTTTGGAAAGTGAATAATTCATCTTTATGTAAGGTTTTTCATATATAAAGCACTTTTCTAGGAGCTGGAAGAGATAGGATTAAAAATTAGACTGTTCTAGGTTTCATGGAGTGTGCAATCTAGTCTCTTTGCAGTATACTTGGATTTTTGATGTTAAGAATTTTAAGTATACTCAAATTAGGACACTGATTTCACACTCATGAGTAGAAAAAATTTGAGTTTCCATGACCCATCATCCTTGGTTAAATTCTCTTCCAAAGATCAAGAAAAGAATGGTTTTATTGAAAGAGAGACGAGGGAAGAGCTTCTTTGGGGGCTCCCCTGTCTTCATGTTGCTTGGGTAGAACACAACCAACCATTGGGAAAGCTGGGCTTGGTGTGATTTAAGAAATTTTCAGGAGTGAGAAACCTGCGGCCTTGAGGCCATATGTGGCATTCTAAGTCTTTAAGTGCTGCCCTTTGATTGAATCCAAACTTCACAGAACAAATTCCTTAAAAAAAGGATTTGTTCTATAAAGCTTGGATTCAATCAAAAGGCTACACCCAAGAACCTTGAAGGCCACACATGGCCTTGGAGGTTTTCTTCTCTACTCCTGAGCTAGGTAAAGACTAGACTGGGAAGGATTTTTGTTTTTCAGATTTGTCACTTTTTAAAGTGGAATGCAAGGCGAAGCACTCTCCAGTGAGGGAGAATTGAGAAGTTGAGAGGAAAGAGAACAGAAGAGTGCAGGAGAAGGGAGAACTTTTTTTTTTAACCCATTAAAGCTCTGCTGGCTTTAAAAAATGTGAGAGACAAGAAGACTGGGTGAAGCTAGGGAAATGGCGAACATTCAGTCATTCTATTAACAGCAGAGAATATACATATTGGCCAATTCCCCTGAACAGCCTCGTGTAAGTCCCACTGACTCCATGGGATGTGTTTGAGATGTGGCAATACTTCTCAGAAATGCGTCTGTGTTTTAGTTATTATTAATTAATGTTTATATGGTGCTTTGGTGCACTCTACAGTTATTTTTTCTTAGATCTGTCAAATTTTTCAGCAAACTGGTGATAGAGATTCTTGGAGGAGGGGACCGTGGAGAGGCAGTAGTTGGAGTATGTTGCCGTGGAGTACAAAACTCCTATTGTCAGTCAGACCAGGAACCTCCACTGAACTTTGGAAAATTGCTCGGTTTCCTGGCTCATCATAGGACTTAAAATATACTCTTTGAAAATGTAACCCCATGCCTGTTGTCTTCTCAGATGTCCAGCCATTTCTATACTATTTGCAGTTTCTCTACCTTTTATCACAATCTGGCTTGACTTCAAACATCTGAGTTTGTGCCAAATATTTCTGTAGCGCAACATTTCCTAACGATGCTTTGGCTCTACTGCGGAGACCAATGTCCAATTGCAGAGGTGCCCTCTGACAGGTTACAGCTGTTTGTAGCAGTAAAACAACCAAGCCTTCTCTGGCTTTAACCCAGGGCTGCATAAATCATGGAGCTGAGCTCCGCGCTTGAAAAGAGGCCTCAGCCCAACTTGTGTTATTGTGATCCAGGAATCATTCAAATTTATATATTTCGCCCTAATCCTGTTGCAGATACAAAGTGTTAAGAGCCAAAAGTGGGGGGTGGGGGGAAGGAATTCAGGCCTTTAACCAGGAATACCCAAGCCTTCTGGTAAGGTAAATACAATACCACTAAAAACTCACCTCCTCTGATTTATCATATTTCCTAGCATGTCTCGAAGTAGGTTTCTGGAGGGTCGAGACCAAGTTTAATCAGTAGTTTAGATCTCAGTTATGCCATCCTGATGTCTGGCAGCGTGTTCAGTACAATGGCATGATGCTCTCCCATATATGGTGCCATTTTCCTGTTCTAGAGACCGAGACCTTGGGGTGCAAATTTGAACTGGTCTAGGGAGGTCCAAATGGTCCTTTTGAGGTCCTTGTGTAGCTAGAAAAGGAACATCTTCCTCTGCCCTTAGTGAGGAACAGAAAATTTCCTCCTGACTCAAAAGGGAGGCAAGGTGGTACAGTAGACAAAGTCTCAGGTTAAAGAACTGGATTAAGAAGGTGGGTGCCCATTAAATGGAGAATGACTGAGTATTGTGGTACATGAATGCAATGGAATATTATTGCACCACGAGATGACAGATAGGAAGGAAGCGGAGACACCGGGGAAGACTTGCATGAACTGATGCAGAATGAAATAAGAAGAACCAGGGGAATAATTTACACAGTGATCACAACAATGCAAAGGAGAACAAGCTGGAAACACCTGAGAATGCTGATCTACTAGTGCATGACCAATCATGACTTCAGAAGACTGATGACAAAGCGTGCTTCCCATCTCTTGGCAGGGAGGCATGCAACATGACCCTTGTTTTCTGACATGGTCAACTTGTTGGTATGCTTTGCTTTAAATGGATAGAGTATTTATGAAGTGCTTACTATGTGCCAGCTATTGTGCTAAATACTAATAAAAATAAACAAAATAGTTTAATATTATTAATAGATATTAATATTATTTCTATTAAAAATAGGAGACCTTCTGTCAGCTTATGGGAGCAGACAACATCTAAAAAGAGAATCTAGGAAACAGCAACAGGGAGATGGGGATAGCAAAGGATGCCAGCATCCGTGTGAGGCGGCTGGTGAGGAGGCAAAGAAATCCAAAGAGAAAGCTGAGTCAGGACTGAAGTGAGGGTGTCTGGGACCATGACATGAAAAGATGATCCAGGCTGAGAACTCTCCTTTCAGAGACCTCAGAGCAGAGGTATTACCAGGGTGGGAAGGCTACTAGAGAGAAGGTAGTCACTATTTTTGTATTATCAGGGAGGGCTTCTATTTGTGTATGTTTGTGAAGGTAGATTAGGGAAAGGAAGTGAATTAGTAAGAAGTGATACAGATGCAAAAAAATAATAAAACTTTTAAAAATATACAGAAGAAAACTAAAAGAAATTTAGATCATACAAACCAACTGGGAAATTTGATTATGTTGTTATTTAGTCATTTTTCAGTCATGACTGACTCTTGGTGAACTTATCTGGGATTTTCTTGGCAAAGATACTGGAATGACTTGCCATTTCCTTCTCCACCTTATTTTACAGATGAGGAAACTGAGGCAAATGGGGTTAAGTGACTTGTTCAGAGTCACCAGCAGTAAGTCTCTGAGGCCAAATTTGAACTCAGGAAGATGAGTCTTTTTGACTTCAGGACCGGCACTCTGCACTATGGTGCCACCTTGCTGCCCATTTGAGTATGACTTTGTTCAATTTAATATACAATTTTTAGTTTAAATAAGAAAGAACTTAGATTTAAAAGCTGATTGAATCTCAACTCTGCAACTTACTAATTGGGTGATCTTGGGAGAGTCACTTAATCTCTCTGGGCTCAATTTTCTCTAAAATAAGAGGGAGCAGACTGCATGTCCTCTAAGATCTCTTCTAAAATGGGTGAGCCTTACTTTAAGAAGAAAAAAAAAGTATAGAAATTCAAAAAGAAAAAAATTGGGGCTGATTATTAATTTTAAAACATAATTCTTAATTTTAAGTCTTTCAAGTATTGAGTTTTCATGATTACATGTGAAATAAGATTCAATCTAGGTAAATGTGATTTTTATGTACTTTTGAGGAGCATATTTGTGCTATAAAATGTATTATAATATAGAAGTCACAAACATTTTCAAAGAATTCTGATAACATGGTATATGACACAGAAAAATAATAAAAAATGTATCTGAGGAAATGCAGCTTTTTTGAATCATAGATCCCAGTGGTACTCTGGTTAAAGCTACGAACCCTTTCTCAGAAAAATGTATTTAAATGCATAAAATAAAATACACAGGATCAGTAAGGATACCATTTTATTGAAGTGTAATTATCAAAACATTTTTGAAAACAAGTTCATTAACCTTAGGTCAATAACCTCTAGTTTTCCAATATTGTATAAGTTGCTATCAACACTGTCACTAAAAAGTTTGCAATCTAGTTGAAAAGACAAAAGAATGCACAAAAAGTTAACTAGCAATATGAAGTTATATGTGCACTTTACCCATATTAATGAGATTGGAGTTTGATTATGATGTACCTGGGAAGGCATCGCCACCATCTTGCTTGTAATGGACCCTGCCTTCTAATACTGTCCCATAATGGGAGGACAATGTGCAGCAACTTTCTGTGTAATCACATGGCAAAGGAAAAGAGATGCTGAAGCTCAGTGGTGGTAGACTAAGGGGATGCGGTTTATCCAGTGATGAGACACTAGGTTGGTCCATGTAAAAAGGATGATGGGTAACAGATGGATTGCTTGACTTTTACACTGAATCCCAGAGGACTACAACTGGGAAGGAAGAAGACTCCAAGGGAGGAGTCAGTGGTCAGGTTGTTCAGCCAGAAATGGGAATGGTGAGAACATGATCATCAATCTTGGTTGAAATGTTCTTTCCAAAGACAGATCCTTTCTGTTCACTCCACCAGTACAGACTCTACTAGTGTCATAGATCTCTTTAAAAGGATGATATCACAGGGCATCACCAGGTGAAAAGAATCTGGACATTCCCTCTCTCCCCAATCTATGCTACCACACTTTGGAGACATAAAAGTCTCCCCTTCTCTTGGTTTCCCAAAAGGTTGGGAAATGCTTCCATAAAAATATAGCAATATCATTTTTGTGACTTTAGAATGCTGGATTTAGAGTCAGAAGACCTGGGTTAAAATTCTACCTATACAAGTTACTACCTGTGTGGTGTGGGCAAGTGATTCACTTTCTCTAGATCTCAGTTTCCTCATTTTTAAAATGAGGAAATTGGACTTGATCGGCCTCTGAGGTCCATTCCAGCTCTAGATCTATGACCTTTTCATCCTAATTCTTTCTCATTTTTGAAATTCTTTTAAATCTGGTCTCGTGGAAAGAAGAATAAGTTGAACAAAACCAGAAAATAAAAGAACCCCACTGAGGAGCAATGTGTAGATGTACTGGGTTGGGTGTCAGGACTCCTGGGTTCTGCTGCTAATGAATTCCTTGAAAATAGGCAAGTGATTTGCCTCTCTGAGTCTGTTTCTCCACCAAATGGCAAATTTGGACTAGATGAACTTTAAAGTCTCTTCAGATTCCAGAGTCTATGATTCTATGCAGGTCATTGCTGTCTTTGGGCTCAGAAGTGAAGGATGTGAATAATCATTTGCATTTATGTTAAAAATATTTTTTTAACCCTTTTGTGTGTGACAAGGCCCATGAAACACTGCAGATTTGCTCTGCCTGATTTTGGCTAGTGATGAAGGATTTGAACACTTTAGAGATAATAAGGTCTTTCCCAGGTCTCAGTTTGTTTGAGGCCATGCCCATTCAAAGCCTAGGGTCTAGGTAAGAGTTGAGACAAAATAAAGCCCAGTTCACCATTACCAGGGTCGGGGTATAAAGAACCAAAGAGTGTGAGAAAAAGAGTCTTATACTTGGAGGTGGTAAACTTGGTTCACTGCATTTGTGGAGCCAAAGCAGATAGTTCCTTTAGCTGATAGGGGATCAGGTACATTTTACTGACTCTTTGGAGTCAACTGCAGTCAGATAAACCTTTCCTATAGCCATTTCTTATATTAAAAATATATTTTGTGGGTGTAACCAAAAAACATTGCAAAATGACTGTGCTTACTTTTGGCTAGTGCTGAAGGACTTGTAAACTTTAAAGATAATAAAATAATCCCCTTAGTAGCCATTGAATAAAAAGATTTACTGATGCAGTGGGTAACTCCTTTTCCTCCTATATATTCCCACCCTCATCATTCTGGGGTAGGATGAGAATTCAAGTTTCTGTCGTGCTCTAAGGTTTACAGAACATTTTTCTCACAACAGCCCTGTCGGTCACTTAGTACAAATATTATTCTTTCTGTTTTACAGATGGGAGTACGGAGGTTCAGAAGTGATGTTTCAAGGTCACCCAGTTGCTGATGGAGGAGCTCATTTCTTCCTGACTCTCAATCTAGTGCTTCTTCTACCCCGTCACACAGCCCCAAAATGGCCCTTGGTCCTGGACAGCTCCTTTCTCGTTCTGCAGGGATGGTGATATGATGGTGAGGCACGTAAAATGAGTTGGTAATCACTTCAGACTCTCCACAAAGCCTCAACTATTAACCGTCTAAATGTGAGATCCTTGTCTGATGACCAACGAGCGTAAATGCTACCGGAGGAATTGAATCTTAGCATTTTAAGTCTTGCTCTACACAAAATCAATACTTGGCAGATAAATGGAAAAAATGATTCAAAAGTTGTCCGTGAAGAAGCATTTCATGGAATGGGGGCATTTGTAAATCTCATGTTGCTGTGCTCACGATAAACATTTTCAAAAAGATCATCATAGAATTCATTGTCATTAATATACCAACATCTATTTCAGACGAGGAAGAGGTGAAAAAATCTAGAAAAATAGTTAGGAAGACCTCTCAAATGGAATCGTAGGGTATTTTGGTCCTCTTTGCCTCCAGTACAAAGGTGGTAACTAGTGAGGAGGATGAGAAGTATATTGGAAAATCTGGATGAGGAATAAGAAGTGAGAGGGTCCATGGAAGAATTTTCTACACCATGGATTCCCTACATAAATTAAACATGGGTCCAAATAAAATAAAATAAAATAAAAAGTACAAGTGAGTCCTTTATTCCCTCTTTTTCGCCTCCTTTCTTCCCTCTCCTTCCTCTTTACCCTCTGACTGTCAAAGGGTAAGTAGATAAGGGCTGGGGGAAGGGAGCTATCCCTGGCCTTTCCTCCCCCTTTAACCTACCCGTACTCCAACCTTGGCAGAACATAGCAGAAAAATGGCAGCAAATGGGAAATGAGAAAAAAATTGTGGCCAAAGTAAATAAAACAATGGAAAAGTCTGGAATGCTAGGATAGGAAACTTGCTTTTTCCATTTGAAGGGAAAAGGCAACAATTCTAAGTCTGCCTTTATTCACTGGCCTCCTGATTGGGAAGCTGGATCCATCAATTGCATGACCTCAGTTGGATAAAAACCAGTATTGGCTTAACAGGAAAAATGTGTTTGAGTCTTTGTTTTCAAACTTTTAATAAAGCGTTTACATCTTTGTCCATGGGATGGTGACAAGAACGACCAGCCCAACACACCCTTAACATTTATCTCATCCTTTCAGTTCCTAACAGTGTTATGTGGAATAGGTTGGGAGCTGGTGTATGAACAGTTTTAATATGGACACACACACAAACAACCTTCAGGTTCTCAACAATATATTTATAGTTTATTCTTTTCAGGTACCAATAACATGGGGAAGCATTGTGATATAATGTGTGTGATGAAGTGTGATACAGAGCTGGTCATAAACAAGATTTGGGTTCAAGTCTTGCCTCTGACACATACACGCTGTGTGACCTGGATAAGTCACTTAACCTTTTGCCACCATAGACAAATCTCAAAGATTAGTTGTTTATCTGCAGTGGAAGATGAAATTTCTTCATGGAGAGTTCTGTTCCAAAAGCAAAGACATAGAAGGCTGAATTTCAATTGAAGCCACTGAGGTTCTGGGACTTCCTCTTCTTGTGGAGAAATAAACATTTTACCTCAAAGAGGTACTATGGTGAGAATTGATATTGTAAAATCCTGGAAATGCACTTGATTATTTAGCACCATGAGTATATTTAGACATTCTTACACTTTAAATATCTGGGGGATATTTAAAGCTCATCAATGAGTTCCTCTGCCATTGCAGATTATAACTTCCATTCCCATGAGCCTCTTAGGTCAATACAATAAACAAACAAATCAACAGATAAGTGAAAAATTGTCATCCAACAGTCAAACTGTCTACTGATGTCTCTCCACCTTTGGCTAGGCTTGTCACCAGAGGACAGACACATTATATTCCATTGTTGGGTCCATATTCTGAACTTATTTATCTTTTTTTTAAAAATTATTTTATTTTTAATTTATGGGATAAAATAAGCATTTCCATAACTTAGTAAAATTTAAAAAGCTTACTTGTCTTGATAGGCCTTTCCAAGGATTTTGTGCCATGCAGCTCTTCTTGGTTCAAGGCCAGCTCTCCAGTATGCTGTCCTGTTTCTCTTTGTGGAAGAATTTTTTTTTAAATAGAGTATGGGGCAGCTAGATGCTATAGTGCATAGAGTATGGAACCCAGAGTCAGGAAGACTCATTTTTGTGATTTCAAATCTAGCTGTGTGACCCTGGGCAAGTCACTTAACTCTGTTAGCCTCTATAAAAAATGAACTGGAGAAGGAAATGTCAAATTACTCCAGTATCTGTGTCAAGAAAACCCCAAACGGGATCACAGAGAGTTAGACACAACTGAAAAATGACTCTACAACAACAGAGCAGGGTCTACAACAATACTCTCCAAAACAGAATGAAAGTACTCCCATGAGGCTATGAGAGGATACCTGGGGAATGGTGATGATGTATGATTTGGAAAGGAAAGATGTGTTGGATCCTACCCTGTTCATGTTATACAATAGCAAGGCTTGTCTCCAACACAAACTCACCAATCCCTTCACCCATTATCACCCAATATACTTCCTCTTCACCTCTTTCCACAACCTTTGGTATTCTACAATAGGTTTCGCCTTCTCTTTTGCCTCAGGGCAACCTAGCGATGAGCAGGGTACGACTGGAAAATCACCATCTTCCCTGATTCCTTGCCTCCATGTCACCTAGTAACCATGGCAGGTACCCCTTGGTTGGCTCTATGATTTGGCACAGGAGCCAGTCAGTAGTGTTTTCATTTTTGGCAGGACTGAGCCAGTTGCACAAGATCAGCAGGAAGGGATGGGTTGTAATATGTACCACACCTCTCATTATACCATGTTTCATCCCAGATTGACCCTCAAAATTTCCTTCTCTTGGTTGAGCACCATAATCCTTTCAGTCACCCAGGTTCAAAACCTTTGTGGCATCCTTGATTCCTCACTCTCAGAACGGATGCTACCCGTCCAGCCAGTTGATGAATCATCACCTCTGACCCCTGCTCTTCCTCTACTCACTGTCGTTAGACCCTCCTCCCCTTAATACTGTAGTACAAAGTATAAAGTGCTTCATTTGACATGGAAAGCCCCTTACAACCTGACCCCAACCTGCCTTTCCACTTACTTTACATATTACTCTCTTTCTTGCGCTCTCCAGTCTAACTAAACAAGCCTTTTTACTGTTCCTCAAATTTATACAAAACACGATTGAAATATTAAAAATTAAAAAATAGGAAACTAAAGTAGGATGCTATCCATTCACAGTAATGGATAGCGCTTAGATAGCGCTTTAAGGTTGTGCAGTACTTTGTATACATCATATATCATACATATATACAGCATACTTTGTATACATCATCTTATTTGATCCTCACAATGACCTTGAAAGGTACATGACATAATTATACCTATTTTACAGAGAAGAAAACTGGGGCTGAAAGAAGTTAAGTGAATTTCCCAGATTCACACAATTAGTAAATGTCCAAGGCAGGATTAGAACTCAGGTTTTCTGAACTCTAAGTCCAGTGCTCTATATGCAATAGATCGCCAAGTTGTCTCATTAAATAAAATCACTTAAAGAAAAGGGATGGGTTTGATTCTAAAACCTTTCCATGAAGCTAAAATCAGAGATGACATGCTTTTGCTTTTTGTTTTTTCATTGAGTGTAGCAGATAGCTGCAGATAAAGAAACATGAAAGTGGTTTCCTTCATTGAATGTTATGATCTATTATTTGATATCTGTATTCTTCATCATTCATTTTTTTAAAAACTATCTTTAAAAAAGTAATCTGTTGGGCTAACTTCATTGACCAAATTGACTGAATAACTAGTTATTACCAAGTAATTATTAGGCATAGGGCAGCTGGGTAGCACAGTAGACAGAGTGCTGGACCTGGAGTTGGGAAGACTTCTCTTCATGAGTTCAAATTTGGCCTCAGATACATTAGCTGTGTGTCGCTGGGCAAGTCGCTTAACCCTGTTTGCCTCAGTTTCCTCATCTATAAAATGAACTGGGGAAGGAAATGACAAACCATTCTGGTAGTTTCCCCAAAAAAATACCAAATGGGGTCACCAAGAGTCACATACAACTCAAACAACTCAAGAACAACAATTACTAGTTAATGCAATGGATACAACACCAAGCCTGGAGTCAGAAAGACGAGTTCAAATCTGACCTCAGGTGCTGACTTAGCTGTGTGATCCTGGGCAAGATACTTAGCCTTTATTTGTCTCAATTTCTCATTTGTATAATGGGGACACACTGGAGAAGGAAATGGCAAATCATTCTAGTGTCTTTGCTAAGAAAACTCCAAGTACAAAGTTCATGGAGTCACATAGATTTGGATACAACTGAATAACAGTCATTACATATATATATATATATATATATATATATATATATATATATATATATATATATATATATATATACATATACTTCTCCCAGAACATAAGGAAGAATTTTTTAAATGAAGCATATTGATTAAAATATTACTATTTATACAATTTACAGTCACAGCAAAAGATTCTACTATTAACAAATAAAATTATAATTTTAAAATTTGGCTTCTTTCATATTTTTATTTTTATTTTGTGTTTTATAATGTATATATCAATACTATAGAGTGTGTACATAACTTATAAAGAAATAGATAAAGAAATATCAAGAAATTGCACATTTTGGGAGCACACTCAATCCTTCTTTATGATAATGGTTCATAATTTCAAAATTAGAGACCTCTGAACCATAAGATATATTTCCTCCCTGATGCATCAAGCCAGAAACAGTTGGCCCTATTCCTTCCCTTTAGTGATCTTTTACTCTTTGAGTGATTGGAATACAGCTTGGTGGGTGGGGAGGAGGATATACAAAGGAAGAATGCAGAGGGAACAGGGGCTCTCCCCTGAACTCTGAGAGGGTAGAGGTTGATGCTAATGCAAGCAAGACATGCAACCCCTAATTCCTGAGAGAAAGAGGAGATAAATGATACTGACTCACCATAATCCTGGATGCAATTGAAGAAAGAGACTCTTTTGAACTATGCAAGAAGGGAGTACTTCCATAGTTCTCTGAGAGTTCTTTGTCATGAAAGGACAGAGTCTGTGGAATCCAGCTGTACAAATGAATACTTTAGAAGGAATGGAAGCACTCTGGTACTGAGGTGGAAAATAGGATTAATAGAGAAAATAGAGACGTGGTTGTTCCATGTGGGCCAAAATCTAGAGAATGAGTCCCCTTGGGAAGTGAAGCCCCACCATCTGTAGAAGTCTGCAACAGAATGAACCATTACAAGAAGTAATGCAAGAGTTACAAAAACTATGAAAGAGAGTGGGACGAGGCCTCCAAAAAGGTGGTGTTATGGAGGATCTCATGGAGGAAGTGGAAAGAAATGCATAACAGCAATTGATGCCAACTGAATGGTGAGAGCTGCTAAAAACAATTTATATATCACAAAGGAGGGGAACCACGGTGTAGAGAGAAACCCATGGTTTCTTCCCTGGGTCAGAATCCCACCCAGGGCAGTATTCTTAATCACAGAGACCATTCATATCTGGGTCAGCTGGTTACTCACTAAGGGGATCAACTTTTTAGGCCCAAATGTTAGCCTTTGTGTATCCATCAATTAAAAAAATAAAACAATTTTCAATGTTGAGGCTTGTGATCTCAAGTATTAATTACTTTTGGTGGAAGCCCAGATACTGATCTTCATAGATTTCACCTAGGTTCAGGCAAAGAGACAGAAAAGTGAGAGATCCCTAAAGTCCTAGGTCCTTCATGACGTGGGGAAGCCTCTGATACAAGGGATTAAGGCCAATAAAACAACTATGAACTTTTAGATTGCAGTGCTATTAACTATGGACCCACCCAATCTGAAAGACAGAATGAAGAGGATACAGACATTTATCTATCAGTGATCATGTGTTTGTGTTGATATCAAGTTTTAGTTCATAACTGCTTTGGTCTTTTCCAATCTAGAGCTGGACCTCCTTTGTAGAACTATTAAAAGGGGATGAACAGTTTGAGAAAATGGCTCATGGTCAATGCCTAGAGGGGGAGGGTGAGCAGCATGCGAGAGGAAGGCAAGTCTTCTTCTTTTAATTCTACTGCTCCATTTTTGAGCAGAAGCAAAACATTCTGAAGCACCTCCTTCTAATTCTCATTGTTTTTCTCTTTCTCTTTGTCTTGTTCTTTCCCTTTCCCCTCTGTTTCCTACTTCTTGGGGCCCCAAATGGCTTCTGTGTGAGGGGAAAAGAGGAAAGAAACATGGTTGGAGTTGTTTGGGGGAAGTGAGAGGAAAACCATTGCCAGCTTTTTGACTGCATCTGTGAAGGAGGGGGATGTCAGGGGTCTTAAGAGCAGTTGTAGAAAATATGGATTCAGGGGAGGTAGGTTGGCCCTAGTTCAATAATATAATGCACATCATTGTGAATAATAATACCTAACAATTTTATAGCACTTTCAGGTTTAAAAAACACTTTCCTCGCAATAATCATGGGTTAACAATAACGGCTAGCATACATATAATGTTTTAAGGTTGGCAAAGTGTTTTCCACATGTTTATCTCTGTTGATCCTCATAATAATCTAAGTGCTACTATCACCACTTTACAGATGAGGAAATTGAGACAGCTTGTAAATTTCTGTGGTAGGATTGGAACTGAGTAGTATACATACTATTTTTCCCATTTTCATAAAGGAAACACGAATAGTTAAGTGACCTGCTGGTGATCAGTCACACAGTCAAAAAGTATTTAAGGCAGGATTTGAACTCAGGTCTCCTAATTCCAGATCCATATTTTCCAGTATACCACACTGCCTCTCAAGAAATAAAGTCTCAAAAACATTCTTTCCCCTCTTCCCCATCCTCAATTCTTTACCTGACTAAAGCTCTGGTATTGGCAGAACACAGCAGAAAAAATGGGAGCAATGGGAAATGAGAAAAATGTGGCCAAAGTAAATAGAGCTGCAGAAAGCCTGGAAAGCAAAGCAGGAAGCTTGATTTTTCCATTTGAAGGAAAAAGGCAACAGTTTTGAGAACTCCTTTCTCCATCGCCTAATAGGTAACAAATGTCCTTTGTGTCCATGCATAGTTGAGTTCTTTTGGATGGATAAACTATAAAGTTCAGACAGAATGCAGACATCTTGGTAGGGAGAGGAGTACTATAAGGAAATAATGTGACCCAGTGGAAGGGATGCTGGTCTTGGATTCAGAAGGTCTGGGTCTGAGTCTCAGCACCAATACGAATGTCATGACTGTAAGAAAATCGCCATCGTCTTGAGTCTAGCTTTCCTCACCTGTGAAAAGGGAAGATACCTATTTCACGTGGTTGTTATTAAGGACATACTTAGTAAACCCTACAAGTAAATAGAAACATGAGCTAACATGAGGGGACAAGAAGTAGGAGAATGGAAAAGAGTTAATTAAGTCTGAAAAGGCACTCAAGTAGTGCAAGATCAGAAGGAAGATTATAAAAATGTATAGTTATAAATCTTGGAAGTGGGTTGAGGAAGAATCACTTGGATCAGGGAGGATGAATAGAAACAGAGAAGATCTCCCGCAACTTTCAAGAAAATGGGAGCTATTTTAAGGTTATTAAAGCATTTGAACTCAAGTACTCCGCAAATAAGAAGGTTAGCCCATCCCATCCCCATAATGTTCAACTCTGGGCCTCCAAACTTAATTTTGAACAAAAGCTGAGCCCTTTTTTCACAAAATATACAGCTATCCAGTCTCTTTGGAACACAGGCATCTTTGGACTGTTATTTGTGTCCATGGGGAAGGTGAAGAGGTTGCTAGGGGCTCCCATGTTTTTCTCTGTCACTTGATTGTTCTCCTTAACTCTTAATGAGCAAAAGGGCTATTCTTGGACACATTATCGGGATCAGATCCATGGGTTAGCCATGGCAAAGAGAGGGTCACGTTCTTAGGATGAGGAGTTTACAGCTTTTACTGACTACTAAGCTTAAACGCTT
Source organism: Potorous gilbertii (assembly GCA_028658325.1). Taxonomy (NCBI): domain Eukaryota; kingdom Metazoa; phylum Chordata; class Mammalia; order Diprotodontia; family Potoroidae; genus Potorous; species Potorous gilbertii. The sequence continues at coordinate 607,807,006 of CM053769.1, read as the reverse complement.
CCAAAATAAATACATTTACTAAACCAAAAGTTATCTGAGATCTCACCCACTCCATAAACGTGGTGTTTACACATCAGACTCAGTCCAAGTGGTTGGTAATCATACCCAGAAAGCTGTTTATTCTCCTGTTCTCACAGAAGACCGTTCATACTCAAACCTAAAATTCCGTTCAGCTCAATCCAATCCAATTCATTTCAATCTGATTTATTAAGGACCTATTATGTGTTCAACTTTTCCTGGGGCCTGTCTAAGAGAAGTAGGAGGAAGGGAGCGAGGAAGCCCTGTGTAAAAATGTCTTACGGCAAGTTTCTAGGCCTCATAACCTTCCCAATCCAATTTATCAAATAAGCCCTCAAGTGAAGAAACTGAAAAACACCATTAGGCCATAAGTATTTATGATAAAAATAGGAACGGTATAGGTGGTGTGTGTTATAAGAGTTGGGAGGAGATCTCCCATAGGAGATCAATTACTCTGTATGACTAGAGCAAATGATGACACCTTGAGAGTCAGGGCCTAGAATGATCAAGAGTGCTTGGACAATTCAACATCTCTGAAGCCTCTACTATGTGGAAAGCACTGTGCTAGCTCTAGAGGGGACTTCAAAGATAATGGAACTTGAACGAGGACGGTGATGAGAAACACTGGGCCCATGGGCCAGATGGGTCTTATAATACCCCTAGTGTGGCCAAATCAGATTAGGATATAATTGAGGAAATATAAAATGAAATAGATAAATGAAATGACATGAATAAAATAATGAACATATAATGAAACAAATAAAATAAAATAAATAAAAATACAATAAAACCTAATGCTGATATATGATTTTCTAAATCAATATGTGGCCTGCAGGGATTTTTATGTATAGTTTAATGGCTCCTATTTCTATTTTAGTTTGACAGTACTGGAGAGAATGGCTTCCAAGGTCCCTTTGAGTTCTTAATCTATGTTTTCTGCCCTCAAGAAGATAGCAATCGAGAGAGGTTAATCAGAAGAAAGAGGTAAGCTAGACAAGGGGTAATCACAGAAGCAAAAAAAGTAGCAGAAGAAGAAATGAGTGCAGTGAGTGTGGAATTAATGAGACTGGTTTAGCTCTAGCAGATGGTTCATGATGGGGACCAGCAGGAAATGAAGCTGGAAAAGACAGACTCTTTGAAGGATCTTTCTTTCTTTCTTTCTTTCTTTCTTTCTTTCTTTCTTTCTTTCTTTCTTTCTTTCTTTCCCCACCTAGAATCTAAAACTTGAACAATGAGAAATCGTTAAAGATGACCAAGGGAAAGTCTTATACCCTCAATTATTTTTTCTATAACATTTATTTTCCATTTTTCTGGTAGTTTTCTTGTTGCTTGTGTAATGGCAGGGTCTGGTCAATGAACACTCAGTCTTTAGAGCTTGCACAATATTTACCTGCATGTATAGTGAGCTTGCTTCTGTTAATGCATGATACAGGGGCTCTTCCCATTCTGAGAATGCCTAGGTATTTTCTAACTCAGAGGTTTTTAAACTTTTTCATGTTACAATTCCTTTTGGCTGTTTGGTGAAGTCTATGGACATCTTTCCCAAAATACACTTTTAAATGCATAAAATAGAATACCTATGATCACAAAAGAAACCAATTATATTGAAATAAACATTCAATTTTTCCAAGTTCATGACCCCTTAAAATCTATCCATTGATTCTTTGGAGACTGAAGATTTTCTCTTGTTTAACTTTTTTCTTATAGTGACTGAGAGCTTTCAATTGACTGATGAAGCAGAGGATAACAATGTATAAAGTGACAACAAAAATAACTACAGGGTATCCCCTCATAAACATTGAATCCACTCTCTCACAAATAGACACCAGCTCAGTGAGGAGAGTGGACAGACCTAGGCATCATAGCTGGGACACACATACACACATGAGGAGCGTGTTTGGCCAGGGCATACACATGGAGGGGCAGTTCTGGATTCTGATGCTACAGAGTTGTCATCTGGTGATGTCATTGGGCTGCTTTCTGCTGGGTCTGCTTCCTATTGTGCAACACTACTCCCTTTGTGCTCCAGTTGGCCTTCAGTCACCCAGCTATGTTCAGTCACCTGATATACTTTCCACCAGCCACTGGGGATGTTGTGGTTAGGAAGCCTTTTTCCAGTAGAAGAATGCGATAGATCTTTCTGCCAAAAGCTGTGAAAACTTCCCCATGGCTAGACTGCACAAGGAGGTAGTAATTGCCTAAGATAAGATCATGTCTATTCTTTCAGTTCTTTCTCTTCTACACTCTTCTCTAATAATCTTGGTTCAACTCCTATCTGACTTAAAAAAAAAAAAAATCACACCCTTCCCTGACTGTAGCAGGCAATCCTAAAACTCTGCTTCTTTAAATGGAAAATACACACACACACCAGAGTGCAAGTGTGCGCACACACACACACTGGGCAAAATTGTGGGAAGGAAATGGCTTTCAATTTCTTCTCACTCTGTATGTCTGTTCTATGTAACTCACAAAGGTTGGGTTGAATAGAGAAGGCTATTGAACTTTTCTCTATTGATCATCCATCACAACAAATCCCACTCTGGTGTCTCTCCATCATTCGCTACCCTTTTTGGGGCAGGGGGAACGGAGGGGACAAATTTTATAAACATAAGAATTTATATAAGTATTACATGGCACATAATAAAATATTATAAGCATATATAATATAATATATGATGTAAGGATTAATATAAGTGATTTCATTAATGTAAAGAACTCCTTTTACCAATGTAGGCCAATGTATACCATGTGAACCATAGTCTTAAGTGTTGCCTTGGGGCAATGAGACATGACTTATTTTGTTTGTACAGCCAATAGATGTAAGAGCTAAGACTCACACCCAGGCTTTCTCCATTCTGAGGCAAGTTCTCCATCTACTATACCAGAAGGGTCCCCCTTGCCCCTCCCTTCTCTGTCTCCAATTCTAATATTTACTAGTTACCAGCTGTTTTCTCATTTGAAACTATACACTCTTACTTCTGTCCCTTTGCCATTCCCCTCGCGTCTACCACATCTCCTCATTTCTGCCTGGTGGAATTCTCTTCTTCCTTCAAGACTGGCTCAAGTACTCCCTCTTTTAGGAAATTTTCCTTATTCATCACAGTTGAAATACTTTTTCTAGATATGACTTTTTCCTCTATTACCTTCTTTTATCATATTTACTTGTGTACATATCTCTGCTGGAAAACTTCTCAACCTGGGTTCCTAGAGAGCCCAGAGAAAATCTCATCCAACAGGGAGCCTGGTAGACTAGAGGTTAACTGAAGTAAGTAGTAAAACTGAAAGGGAAAGAAATCTATCAGAACACTAAGGGTGATGGCAGTCTTTTCTTCCTATGGCACAAATGTGTTTTCTATATCTTTTCAAGATGACTTACACACCTCTTATGTATATTATAACTTCTTATGGTCAGATAGATGAATAAAAAGTTTTTTATTAGGGAAATGAAACATTTCTGGGTAATGGTAAATTCTAGTGTATGTGACCATCTTTATGTGTGCCTCAGGTACAGGGAAGGAGCAGGTGATGAGATTAAAGGTGGCCAAGTGCTGGGAGTCCAACAGTATCCTTGCATGAGTGCAGGAGTTGGGAAGCACATTTACTTTGACAGGTAAATGAAACAACTAATCAATGAAATGTTAGGCTATCTTATTTTAAAGACTTGTCAGTGGAACCCACAAGGATATTGCAAAAGAACAGAAAAGCTTCAGGTTTGCAGCTGAGGGTTATTTGAAGTGGATAAGGGGTCTTGCTAGCAACTGCTGGTCAAAACGGAGGTTTTCAATCACATGTAACATTTTGAAGACAACATTGCTCTTCCTCCACATCAAGTCTTCTCTATTAGATTAAAACTCCTTGAGGGCAGGTACTATTTCATTTTTGTGTTTAAACCGTCTATGATGAACATAATAAAGAGGACCTAGTAAGTCCTCATTAAGTTAAACTCAATTTTTGTCATCTATATGCCTTTCAAAGACGTGTCCTAACCCCAGCTCTCTCTACCAATAGATAAAAAATCTTCCCTTGCCCTTTATACGTTTATGAGAATCATATGAAATAATGTATATAAAATGCTTTGTACACTATCACTCAATATAAATGAGAAGTAGGTGGTATTACCACCACTGATAGGTAAAAATGTTCATCTGGAGTCTAGCCCTGTTTTCACATTCGTTTACTGTGTGACACAGGAAATATAGGTGTACATCTTTGGACTGTCTGAAAAATGCAGTTAACATTATAACACCTCTCCCTTTCAAAAGAAAGTTTCAGAAATCATTGTTATTGACGTCCTTGGTTGAATCACCACAGAATTTCTCTAATTATGGGGTTACCCAAAGATGCCCCTTCCCCCAGGTTTATGAAGTAAGAATCTATGGCTTACACCAGAGTCACTCATCTCTGTTCTTAGAGTACTCTGCATTCAAACGTATGTGTGTTTTTGTTCTGGTGTTTCTTGTCACATGGGGCTTCTTCTGTCACCTGTGTGCAGTGGCAAAAGACCTGAATCAGCACGATATCAATCACAGTGATAATTAGAGAATCACAGCAATCTTCCTCAGTTCCCCCTGGGAGGGCCTGTCCCAGCACTCAATACCTTCATTATAGACTGATAAAACAAAACTTCCAAGAAGAAAGAGAATAGGATGTGTGAGAAGTTTTAAAACAAAGATACCCCTATTGCTGAAAGTTAATAAAGTTCTATTCTTATTGGAGTTGGATGCTATGTTTTCTTTAGGAGCTCCCAACACATCTGAGAATTATCTCATTTCACCAAGTCATTTATTCAGGGGAAAGGTCTCTTAAGCCAATGGAAGTTACATTTATTTGCAATGTTGAGCGGAAACTAAGGTACTTCAAACTCAAAAATGTTGAGACCTTTCCAAAATGTTATAGCCTGTGTTTTTTTTAAATGACCATTAAATTAACTTTTTATCAATATAAGTAACTTTCAGTCATTTGAGATTCACCATTTCCATTGGCTGTATGGAAATTTCTGTGCTGCTCTCCAAGTTCTCTGAGTTTCATTGATGGTAGGACCAATAAGACAATGACTTATCTTTGTTTTGGAATGAAAATTGGCTACCTTTTGACTTGTTCTGCATTTTCTCATTTCATGCTTAATATTAGATGACTTTGATGATCACTGATCTAAAATTCATTTCAACTCAATTTGATTCATTTAGAATAAAGGCATGTCTGCATGTTTCATCTCTTTCCATTCATACTCAAAAATTGTGCAATGGCACCCCATTTTCTCAAGGATAAAATTTTCATTGTACACCATGATCTATTTTCCACTTACCTACTGAGTTTTATTTCATACCATGGCATTTATTTTTTGTTCCAGTCAAACTGAATTGCTTCCTGAAATACTGGAGGTGGGAATGAGAGAAAGACAGAGACAGAGAGAGGGCAGAGAGAGAGAGACACACAGACACATACGCACACACAGACACAGAGACAGAGACAGAGAGACTGAGAGACAGAGACAAAAAGAGAGAGACAAAGAGAGAGAGATTAAGAGAGGCAGAGAAGGAAAGACAGAGGTAAGGTAGGAAAGACAGACAAAGAAAGTAATAAAACAATTTGATGAGGAAAAACGAAGGGAGTAGACATGGGAGGTAAAAAGCCGGGTGCTCTGGAGCCTCCATCCTGGAGAACATGTGTAGCTTTTCTACAGGGGATAGTCAGGGGATCATTGGAAGGTAATGTAGGAGTGTGTAAGTTAGCAGTAACATTTTGAACTGACTGCAAGGGTGAAGTGGAAGATCAGTAATCCCATATGGCAGTTAGAATCATTCAAAGAAAGGCCTCCCAGGCTGGGGCCAAGAACTAGTTTGTGGGGAGTGGAAGATGACAAAGACCTGGGAAGTCTTGTGAAAGAAATGGCAGAGAGCCTGGGATCTGAGGGAACCAACATGCTTCTAATGTCATTCTGAATAGATGGTAGAACTGCTAAGATGATTACTTTAATTTTATTTTCTTTGGCTTAAAAAACTATCCTTGAAATGTGTGCTAGCACTTTGTTGTGTAATGTTCTAATGCTGTTATCCTGTAATATTATGTGTTACAATTATGGTTTATCACTTAGTCCCTACCAGATCAGGAGGTCCTGGAGGACAGGTATCTGTCTTATGACAGTTTGCCTCCTTCTAGCACCTTCCAGGGTAATCTACGCACAATTGGTACTTAATGAATAATTGTTGAACCATTTCCCTGAAGAAACGAATGAACAATAAATAACTAAAAAAAAGAGAGAGAAAGAAACACCGAGTGAGGGTTTGTATCAACCACCATACTAGTGACTCCTTAAGTAGCTGTGAGATGATCATATAGAAATGATGCTGATTAGTAGCAGAGTTGTGTTTCTCAGCGGAGAAGAAAAAAATCTTAAAATTGGTTTGTTTCTTTAAGCAAGCTAAGGTTTTAGGTTTTTCTTTTTTATTCCTTTTCTTCATTTAGCAGGTATCATGTCAGGTTTCTGTTGTATTCATAGACTTTTGCCAGGTACTGAGTACAGGGGACAGGACAGAAGGGAAATGCAAAGAAGGAACTATAAGGATGAGGATGAGAGTTTGCCATTATATAGGAAGGATCTCATTGGATCCTTCACCAAAACCATGAGGGAGGTACTCTGATGATCCCCATTTTACAAGAGAGGAAACTGAGGCCCATAAAACCCAGAGTCACTGAGTGGGAAGAGTCTGGAATTGAATTCAGAATGTGTCTTCCTGACTCCAAGTTCAACATGTTAGCCTCACCTTCAAAGAACTAATGATTTATCAGGACTTTTTTAAAGAAGACTTCATCAGGCAAAAACCAATCCAAGGCTTACAGGTACCAAATTATAAGCTACATTTAAACTGGACAAGAAGAATGATCACTATGTGGTAAGGTCTAGTGAGGAAAAGCTTCTTAAAGAAGTGAAATCTTGAACTGCCCTAGAAAGCGAGCAACATGGTTTCCTGACAGCAGAGAGTTTGAATGGCATGAATGTGAAGAAGAGGTTTCTTTTGAAGAGACATGGGAGCAGCATGAAGAATAACGGGAGGAAGTTGAAATTTCATCTGCCAATAAAGAAAATCCTTCCTGAAAATTAGAGCTGTCTAAATATGAGCAGAGCTTGGACACTATTTTGTTTGGAATAGTCTAGAGGGGATTCTCATTCAGGTATGGATTAGATTAGAATGCCTCTAAGGTCACTTCAACTCTGAGAATTCTTTGATTCTGTGACACTTTAAATCAAAAGAACTACTTAAAATCTGTTATCAGAGATAGAATTTTGACTTTATTTAGAAAATAACTTAATTGATTGTGATAGAATAGGAACCCCAAGTTAATTAATTCAACTAACAATTATTGGTGACCTACTATGAGCAAAAGTACTTTTTGGTCCTTGGGAGGATGTTGTTTAGTCATTTTTTTCAGTCATGTCTGACTGTTCATGATCTGTTTTGGGGTTTTCTTGGAAAAGGTATTAGAATGGTTTACCATTTCCTTCTCCAGCTCATTTGATAGATGAGGAAACAGAGGTAAACAGGGTGAAGTGACTTGTCCAGGTCACACAGGTAGTAAGTGTCTGAGGCTGGATTTGAACTCAGGAAGAGGAGCCTTCCTTGCTCCAGATCCAGCATCCTATCCACTATGCCACCTTAACTGCCCCTTGTGGGGGGATATAAAAAGGAATAAGAATTGTAATCTGCCTCCAAAGAGTTTTCACCTTAGAAGAGATAAGGCAGATATACACATAAGGAGGGTATAAAATGTAGAGGTAGTTTGTTTTCACAGCCAAGAGGAGCTAAGTTTAAGTCTTGCTTCTAAACATATATTGTGTCTCCTGGGCAAGTCACTGGCTTCCTCAGTGGGTCAGTTCTTCTAGTCAGTTCTTCAGGACTTTAGATTGCAAAGTGTTATGTCAGAGATAAGACTTGAACCTTGGTCTTCCTGACCCCAAATGTCACATTTCCACTCAAGAGCTCATTGTGCCCTATCCAATTTCAATAGAAACATACATTTCTATTAACTGTATTTCTGTAGCAAAGTTGAAGTCTCAAAATGATTTTCTTAGATTCCTTTATCTTTTAAATACGACATTGTTTGTATTCAAGATATTTGGGCACAACCTACAAAGGCGTTTGGTCTGTCTGTTTGGGCACAGCCTATACAGGTACTTGTCTGTATTATGGAGTTCTGAGGTCAATCCTTTGATATTTTTCCCCCAGTACCTTTAGGCAGTACACAGACTCCCAACAGTATTAGCTTCAGTTTTCTTCTCTGCAGAATGTTGTCACTAGGCTAGATAATCTCTAGGTTACCCTCCCAATTCCAGAAGTCTATTATATTATGATTTGTTTTTAATATTAAATGGGAGGAGAGTGACAGGCAGGAATTCCTAGCGGCTCAGTCTAGACGCTAGTATTTACCGACCTGTCTAAGCAACAAAGAGGTCTGGAGGGACACAGCAGACAGTCTCCTGGAGCCCAGCTAGAAAGGAAACCCTCGGATGAAAAGCAAATCAAAATTATAATGGCAAAAAGTGATACCATTGATATTTTGATTTATGAAGCAAAATCACCTTCTTTTCATTACATCAAGTAGACTGACGAGAAATAAACGTGAGACCCAAAATCTATGACTTGTATTGCCTGTAGATATCTATCAAATTGCTGGGCCAGAGTCCAACAGCTGCAACTTGGTGCCACTGCTATGGGCACTGGGGTGGGGGAGAGGGTGAACTAGACACATTTTGAATTCAGAAAAATATGAAAGTGAGTAAAAGGCTATGTGTTTAATATTTCTTTCTAAAAGTGTAAAAGTCTCTTGGTTCAAAGAATTATAGAATCCAAGAGCTGGAAGAGAAGATAAAATCTACTCTAATGACCAGATTTATAAAAAAGTGAGGCCCAGAATGCAAAACTTTGGGTTTATTATTTTCCGTTTCTGGTTAAAAGTCGAAAACATTATGATTTATGCAATCTTAATTTTCAGTTTCTTTTGTATTGAATTTGAATAGATTAACTTCTACGTTCCCAGAGAAGTTAGTTTTGTTTCATTTTATCATTGTCTAATAATAAAAAAAGGAACTTGGATGGGGGAATAATGGCTTTATTTTCACTAACCTTTAAATGAAATTTAGTATTCCCTTCAATTATTTAGTGCTTCTTCCCACCATCACTAATTACTTCTCTCTTAGATGTACCCTGTGTGTGACCAGAGCTGTGGAACGTTCATGTACCTCAAAAAAGCATAAAGTAGGTCAGTAACTGTACAGCACAAACAGGAGAATCCCCAGACAAGTAGGACATAGTTAAGGTAACTCGTCGTAGATAACATAGGCAAAGTGATTTGCAAACCTTAAAGGGGTCTATGTGTTAGCTATTACTGCTGATATTAACGATATTGCTGTCATTACTGTTTGCACACATACATACAATCCTCCAGGAAAGCTCCCCTAGATGTGAGGCTTCTGTTAGATTTATGAGTCAGTTCCTAGTCAAATCTCTCTTTTTCTCTGTCTGTCTCTCTTTGTCTCTCTCTGTCTCTTTGTCTGTCTCTCTGTTTCTCTGTCTCACACACACACACACACACACACACACACACATACATGCATGCTTACTTTTAACCAGTCAACTGAATAATAAATTTGCCTAAAATAAAAGGTAAATGCTTTTAATGAAATAGTATTTCAAATAGCACCCCTGGCGCATGTGGGATGTTCTTTCCTCCAGGTTGGTAACTACCATCAATGATGGAGAAAATACATACAGAAAGCATGAAATATGAGGAGAATACCAAGAAGACACATACAGAGTGCAGAGGCCAAGAGAGAGGGGATCCAGTAGCTTTTCTCTAATGGCATGAGACTCATCTTTAAAATTAGCCTCCCCACTTCCATGCAAAATAAACATTCACATCCACCTTCCCTCACCTCTGTATTTATGTCTTGCTCGTCCCCAGTTCTGCTGTTGTGCTAGTCATAGAACAAACACAAACTGGCCTTCCTCTTCTCCACAAGGCCAAAGACGGTTAACTAAGCATCTGTCCTGCCTCCAACCAAAGTAAACTGAAGAACCGAACTGATTGCTTTCCACCTTCTCTACTTTTTAGACTATAGTGTGTATGTGTAATATATGTGTGTGTATAATATATCATTATGTAATTTATATATTTAAAATTATTATAATTATATAATATAACTATTATATTTATATATTATATATAATTTTTATATATATAAAATGTATTTTTTACTTCAGACACAAGAATTCCATCAATCAATAAAACTTCTCCCTCTGACCAGCACTCCCAGTTTGGGAACTGCGCTTCCTCACTTCCTGACACTTGGGAGCTTGTGTGACCAGAAACATTCTTGAACAGCACATTCTAGAATCTTATATGGACAGAACACATCCTGGGATACTTATGGTCAGGGTGTACATGTGACTAGGACAGCTTATACCTCAAACTGTTGAAGAGTTTCTGAAGCCTTCTGGTGATATTGTCAAGTGCTGGAGAATGTGTCTCCACTCTGTCAAGTTGGCTCTCAGTTGAGTTTTTCCAATGGTCTTGGTTGCCAAGCTGGTCTCTGCTACCATCTGTTAGGGTAATAAGCCTCTCCCTGCTAGGGAGAGTCACTGCTATTTTTATGCATAGCCAAGGACTACAAACTACCAGAATGAGTCAGGCAACCAGTCAAAGCCAGAAAAATGCCTCAAGTTGACAAAGCTTATTCTTTTCCACCTTTTCTCCTGATGTTGACTGTAGGTCATTGGTCTCAGGCAGCCATCTGAGGTTACATTTAAAAAAATTCATTTTTAACTCCTGAGTACCCCATTAGGAGTCTGTACTTTCAAAATCCCTTTCATGGACCTCCCCCAAATGAAACTAGAGACCAGAGGGAGAGTGTAAGTGAACAGGTCAGCTCATTTACCCTTGGTGCTGATCCATTCACATTGTTGCTTTGGCTGTGCAAACTAGATCATTGCCTGACCATCTTTCTATGGGTACAATCCTCCATCTTCTCTCTATAATCAAAGCCTAAGAATCTAAAGAAAATTTAAGTTTAGTGGGTCCAATTTCTGCAAGGTAAGAGGACAACCCCCAAGTGGCAGACTCCTTGACACTTTTATATATTTTGCTGTGACAGATGAACCACAAAATCTTTCCATCAGATTGGTTCTGTGCTTATTAGAGCTTACTGCCAACTGCCAAGATATGTGCTTATGTATAAGCTAACTTCTCTGGTCAGCATAGGCTCTGAGGTTAGAAATAAGAGTCACAATACAATTATACAAATAAATATCTAAATAGATAAAGGAACAAAAAAAATGACCTTTCTCTATGGTGGCATGATGGTCAACTGGTCTCATGAAAAGAACATTGAGTCAGGAAGCCTAGTCCTGGCCATACCACTACCTAGATATGTGTCCTTGGGCAATCACTTCACCCGTCTGGGCCCTCAGTTTCCTTATTTGTGAAATGAAGTGATTGGATGAGATGAAATGTGAGATCCCTTCAAGGTCTAACCATACTTATCATAATTATCAATACTCTTATGCTTTTGTACATGGATGCAACGTATGGAGACATCATTGGATTTCATGGGTGCCAATTTCTTATCCAGTTGAGAATGTTTCAAATCTGCAAATATTTTGGCCTTTCCTAAGTATTTGGAGACATAAACTTGACCCTAAGGTAATACTATACTTCTAATTTCTCTGTGCCTCTAAAAGAAGGTATTCTTTTCCAGGATGCTGTAATTCCAGGATGTTGTAATAATTCTTTTCTTTCTTTTGTTTTGTTTTTTCTTCTCTTTCCTTTTCTTTCCTTTCTTTTTCTTTTCTTTTCTTTCCACCAGTTTTCATTTTCAAAATATTGGAGGAGAATGTGGGTATATTGAAACAGTGGCCCATGGAAAGTTGAGTTTATTCATCTTCCTAAGAGCTTGCAAAACAGGATATCCCAATGTTCTATCAGAAGCATTTAAAAAATGAGAGCTGTTTTGGCAGGAGACGAAGAGGTCATTTTTTCCACTGGAAAATCATTGCGCCGACTGATCAAAGGCAGCAATTTCACAGGTCCACGTGGAAGTCTGTTGGCGCTGCTATCCCAGACTCCTGCTCTGTCAGTTGGATAAATGTGCTGGAATAAGACCAAGAGGGTGACAGGCTTACAGAGAAGACTAGCCAAAGCTACATGGGAGATTTCTCCTCTTTCCTGACCTCTTCCGAAACTATCAGTTAGCCCCTAATAGCATCCAGCTAGGCACTTATGCAAACATATTGGGACAATTGATGGAACAATGGAGTTGTGTACATTGACAGTCTAAAAAAGAATGTAAGTTTGGCAACTTGACATTTCCCTAAATTTTCAAAGGGAACCTACATTGGCTTTGTGCAGTCATCTCAGTCTCATCATGACCTTATTTAGGGTTTTCTTGGCAAAGATACTTGGAGTGCTTTGTTATTTCCTTCTCCAGCTCATTTTACAGATGAGGATACTGAAGCACACAGGGTTAAGTGACTTCCCCAGGGTCACACAACTAGTAAGTACCTAAGGTTGGATTTGAACTCAAGTCCTCTTGACTCCAGACCCAGCACTCTGTCCACTTCACCACCTGGCTGCCTCTATTAGCAGTAGTTAATAAGAGTTAAAGAAAAAAACAAGTAAATTTCTGGAGCTGCCCACAGGTAACACATGGCATGGTGAATAGAGCACTGGGCCTGGAGTCAGGAAGATCAGAGTTCAAAACAAACCTCAGACATTTACTTACTAGCTGTGTGGCTTTGGGCTAGTCACTTAACCTTTGTCTGTCTCAATTTCCTCACCCCTAAAAGAGAATGATAACAACAGTATCTACTTCCCAAGGCTGTGGTGTGAATCAAATAACATAATATTTATAAAGCATTTAGATAAATAGTAGGTACTTAATAAGCATTTGTCTGTTTCTTTCTCTCCTTCTTCATGAAGGAGATTCAGGTTCCCTTTCATATTCCTTCCACTATGTGATTCTTTGATTTCAATCTGCTTGTTTCACCTAGACAGAACAAAAAGTAAGGAGGACACTTTCCTTTAGTTTTCTCATCTGTGAAATGAGAAATGACTTCTGAAGCTCCTTCAAACTGTAGATCTATATTTAAAACCACAGACCAACTAGATAAAAATGTTTGCATTTGTCCTCATGGAGACTCTAAGGTAAGCAAACTACCAGTTGGGTATAGTGTAGAGATCACTAGACTGTGAAGCATGAGAAACTAACCTTTATTTCCAAATTTATCAACTAATTATATAACTTTTTATAAATATCAGTTCATTTCTCTGGGCCTCAGTTTCCTCATCTATAAATTGGTGGGCGTGAAGTGAGTTTCAATTAGATGTTCTCCACTCATCCTTTTAGCTAAGAAGATTCTTTGATCCTACCATTTCCTGAATTTCTTTCTGTCTGTACTGGTTCACAGATCTTGGGACAGAAAGCTCTCTAACTTTGGACTGAGTTAAGACAGAAAGACAAAAGATCTTCAAAAGGGATGAATGAACCCAATTGTCTTTTTGGCAAAACTAGGTTTGGCAAAATCAAAAATGTGTTTTCCAAAGCCCCTTCCCCCTTAATTTTTCAACTCTTGTTTATGTTAAGGGAAATTTCATCCATATGTTTCTGATTTGTTTACACTTGAATCATCAACATGTTGTTTTGTAAGAGCTATTGTATGTCCAAGGAGTCTTTTGAGACTTTTAAAATACATTTTTAAAAGCCAGTTTTCTTAGGAACAGAAAGTCACATTTTGCCAAGGATAAACAAACCCCAAACAAACTTGGTTGAAAAATTCAAAAATTCAAACCCTCAAAGTTCAAGTGGCTTTTGATCATGGCAAAATATGTTCTCCCAGCCTCAGTTCTTTTAAACCAAACTTATTTAGAGCTTAAAGTAGATTTAAATTGGGTTCAAATTCAGTTTAATGGTTTGGCAAAGATTTGGGACCATTCTTATTTTAATTTGAAAATGTGGATGCACAGATCCGTCATAGTAATATAGCTAAAAAACAAACCAATATTGTTTTTTTACTATGAGTATTTGGTATAGCCCCAGCAAAAGAATATCTTTGTTTCCCTAAGACCAACCTAGCAACATACAGAGAGGCTCAATGCCAGTAGGCTGGATACTTGGTGAGGAATTCTTTGGCCAAGGAAAACCATGAAACAAAGAAAAATACAAAATGTTCTGAAGTCCTGTACAACCGCCCCTATATCTTCTGCAGTGATAGTGGCAGAGTATTGGGGGGAAAGGTGGACAGAGGAGCTAAGAGTCACAAAGTTTATTCAGTGTGTTCATTTATTTATAAATATTCAACTGTTGATAGGGTATATGTAAGATCCTTGCAAAGTGACCAAGAGGATACACTAGTAGAGAAACTGCATCATATGAACACTGACAAGTTTATAATACATGGAACAGAACATGTAAGAAAGTTGCACATTTATTTTGGAAAGGTATAGAAACAGATTACTGTTACTGTATTCAAGAAATGTCTTTTTTTTCTTTCTTTTAAAAATATCTTTCATATTTCCAGGTATTTATTTCTTTTCTTTTTCCCATTCCCTAAAAAGAAAAAGAAAAGCATCTATTAAGCAAAACAAATGTCACTATTAGGCATGTAAAAATATGTCCATTCTGCATAAAAATCTTTATGTCTTTGTCAGGAGTTGGGTAACACCCTTCATGATTGGTCCTCGGGACTCGTGGTTGATCATTGTACTGCTCAGAGTCAAGAAATGTCATTCAATGGGCCATTTGTTCACCTCATTCCACTGCTCATAATAAGCTTTTTCATAAAGATCATTATAAACCAAAATCTACTGAAGAGAAGCAAGAATTAGAACTCAGTAAGTCCCCTCAGAAGCAATAAGTATATTCTTTAATACTCAGTGACTTCAATGCAAAGGTAGGTATAAGGAAGGGTGACAAAAAGAGTATTGAAAGATACGTTTCTGAAATAAGAAGTGAGAGGGTGTATTGATAATGCATTTTTTGTTTTAGTATAAATAAGTCCCTCTGATTGAATAATGCAATTTAAGATCTTCCCACCCATTAATGGGCTTGGGAAGATTTGTGGGAAGGCCCACACCTTTCATTAATGAGGCAATGGTTCTCAAAGATTGTAATGCCCTCTGGCTCTAAAAAGTGTATAAAGACTCTGAGGTGAGATTTTACTTTGGGGTTTGCTGATTGGAAGTGTTTGTTTGGCTAGATGAGACTGTGGGCAGCTGCTAAGGAGAACCCCTGGCTTTGAAAACCCTGATGTTGGTGCTTTCCTCTCTAGTTACCTCTGTACGTATGGTCAGATAGTTAGTTATCTGTTGCTCTGTGCCGTATGTCAGACAGTTGGAAGCCTGTCTGTTGATTTTGATTTCTCTGTATTTTCACTTAAGTTCAGGGTGCTGACTTTCCCTTGCACTAAGTGAATGATATACATGCTTGATTAAAGTGATTGTTGACCTCTCAAAAATTGCT
Organism: Potorous gilbertii; assembly: GCA_028658325.1. Lineage (NCBI taxonomy): Eukaryota > Metazoa > Chordata > Mammalia > Diprotodontia > Potoroidae > Potorous > Potorous gilbertii. The sequence goes on along the minus strand of CM053769.1, from coordinate 607,791,477 downwards.
TTCCTTTTAGAAAAGCAGATCAAAGAACTGGTGATAGCAGGCCCTCCTGTGTATGTTGGGGTGCTTTCTTTTACAGAGAGACAAATGGCTCATGGGCTTTACAAAAGCCTCAAATCTATATAACATGAATACTTTTTTGAAAGGAAAGTTTTGAGATGATGAACATGGTAAAAACCAAATTGAAAATGGCTTTATTTTAAGAGGCCAGAAACAATTGCTTACCGATGTGGGAATCATTTCTCAATCTCTTTATATTCAGATCAATGACTGATTAGAGGACAAATTTTACAAATGAGACAAATGTATGGACTGCCATTGAAGAAACTTTAACCTGATCTATTTAAACAAGCTATTGGTATGGGGGGAATAAAGAAAAATGGATTAAAGAACAGACATCTACGCAAACTGCTTTGATTTTATAAGGAAACTCAGATCAATCAAAAAAAAAGAGACTCCTCCTCCCCCCTCAAAAAACCCTGAAAACTGCTTCAGCCAACAAATACTTAATTTTATTGCCAACCAAATATGCCAGTCAAAAGACAGACCAGCCTGGGGTGAGTGGAAACTCATTCATAAGATCTTATGGAGGAAGATGCTAGAAGGTTTTGAACAAGATTGTGTCATAAAACAGGAAGAAGCAGAAAAAGGAAAAGAGAGGCACTCTACTTAAGGCAAATCATCACATTGGAATTGATTGATTAATTTAGGGATGAAAATGGATGAAAGCCAAAACATTGTTATAACTTTTTTCTTCATCAATTACAGGGATCCCAACATATTCACATGCTACTATCACAGTCCCTAATGTGCCATGCTACTATCACAGTCCCTAATGTGCCAAATGCAGAAGTAAAAATGAAATAGAAAACAAAAGATAGTCAAAAGCAACTGGGCTTTATATTGAATTGCCCGCCTTCCCAAAGGGAATTTGTGGGGAGGGAGGGATGGGGAGAAGCTGGAACTTAAAGTTTTAGGACCAACTATTGAGTATTGTTCTTGCTACTAGGAAATAAGAAATACAGGAAATGGGGAATAGAAAGTTATCTGGTCCTACAGGACAAAATAGAAGATGGGGTAAGGGAAGGGAGGGATGATAGAAGAGAGGGCAGATTGGTGATATGGGTAATTAGAATGTCCAGTGTATTGGGGAGGGGGGAGGGGACAAATGGGGAGAAAATTTTGGAACCCAAAATCTTGTGAAAATGAATGTCAAAAGTTAAATAAATTTATTTTAAAAAAAAAAAAGCAACTGGGCTAGAATCAAATATATGCAAAGGAGATTGTGATGGAGAAAGCAAAATTTTTAAAGTGTTCCAGAATCGGTTTTCAAGGTACTTGAAAGAGGGAAAGATGTTAAAGGTTATGAAAAAAAATCCCTATTGTTTCCAAAATCTATTTAAATAAAAATAAAAAGTATTATTTAAACAAAGCAAAACAAAACAAAATCCAACAATTATGAGAATGGCCAAGTTGTCATGGTCTAAATGAGAAAGCTTTAATACCACTTACATTCCTTGAGGAAAGATTATCTTAATTTACATGTGTAATGCAAAAGGAAAAATGTTAGGAAGTGCTCTTCTAGATGACAGGAATGCTACACTGCAGTACTTTTATCTTCTAATGATCAAGAGGACATGCAAGGGACTAACCTTAACCACTTCAGTATTACAGGCTAAGAATCCATCTCCCAGATGTTATGACAGAGTTAATACAAGGTAAGGTAAGAAATATTAAACCTCTAGGTGTGGTTTAAAAGAAGATGTAGTAATAGCAAGTATATGGGACTGGATTTGAGTCCCATATTCCCCACCTACTAGTTGTGTGACTTTAAGTAACCTCTTTGAGGCTCACATTTCCCACTTGTGAAATGGCAAGAATAAAACTACCAACTACATGGAATTGTTTTGTGGAAAATGCTTTAAAGGTTCCAAGCATCACATAAATGTCAATAATAACTACATATGTCATGTACTATATATGGCATCGTCATGTTATACATTATATGCTATATGACAAGCAGTGTATAGAGAGCTGGTCTTTAAAGGAGGAAGACCTGGATTCAAGTCTTGCCTCCACACATACTGGTTGTAAGTCTCTGAGCAAGATATTTAACTTCCCAGTGCCCTAAGCAAATCTTCAAGACAATACAATGCAGAACAAGTGTCAGTTTGAATTATCAGAGGGAATTTTCTCATCGAAAATTCCCTGTACCAGTGAAATCATAGATCTTGTACCTTCCCACTTTTCCTACCCCTTCCTCAAACAAAATATATTATCTCCCCACCACTTAAGTAGACTTTGTGGGGAAATCTAAAAAAGGGAGCATAAGATTATAGAGCTGGAAGAAACTTGAGATCTTGTCTAATATAAAACCCTCATTTATAGATGAGTAAATGAGCCCAAAGAGGTTGTCCAAGACCACACAATGGTAGAGCTGGGACTTGAATACAGATCTTTTGTCTCCAAATACGTACTCTTACAGTCAAGAGCATAGTTGGAACCTGACTACTGATTCAAGAAATGGCTGAAGTGGGAAGTAGGCATCGGTGGAAGTCAGGCAGCATATAGACAGGTTATTGACAGAGGAGTTAGTTAAAAGGAAGTCTGTAGACTATTCAAAGCAGATTAGTTTGAAATTAGTCTAGGTCAGTAAGAAATGTGCCAAGGCAAGTGGCTATAGTGGTACCAGAGCAGATTAAGATTGAACAACAAGTTTCAGTGCATCAGAGGAAGAAGGTCAAGCACTGAGGGCTTTGGCCCACAGGGTCAGAGAATTTACAGCTGAGGTAGTCTAGTACCCTGGATAGCTCCCTCAAAAAGAAGTTGTACTCAAGTCTGAAGACAGAAATTTTATCCTCAGACCCTTAAGTTCATTTAGTCAACTCCTTTCTCTGTCTCTGTCTCTTTCTGTGTGTCTCTGCCTTTATCTCTCTCTGTCTTTGTCTCTCTCTTTGTTAAAGAGACCTCATCTCTTTTTTTTTTCATGTCCTATAGAACCAGGAAATAGTCCTCTCTCTTCCAAGGTGCTCTCAGTCTCTATTAGAAGACAGCTTAACTGAGAGAGCATCATTGTGTCCATGACTTCTAAGATTCCAGCAAACTTGTCATGGGAAGAAAGGAAAAGAGAGAGCTTCTATCAACATACTTACTGTTCATCTTCTAGGGATATTATATCTTTTAGGTTAGTGTTAGTGAAGTAACAATGATGTATGTGAAACTACAAGAAAAATAGTATTAGATATGCTGGGGAGGTATGGGATATGGTATGTATATGCCTAAATGGGCACAATGGAATCAGTTAGTAGAAAACCTTGAATGTTAGTCTAAGGATTTTATACTTTATCCGATAGGCAATAGGGAGATATCATCATCATCAACGCCACCACCACCATTATCACCACCACTACCATTAAAATAGCTAGAAATTATATCGCTCTTTAAAGTTTGCAAAGCATTTCACATGTATCTTCTCATTTGATGCTCACAACAACCCTAAGAGGTAGGTGTTACTATTATTCCTATTTTATAGATGAGGAAACGGAGGCAGACAGAGGTTAGATGACTGGCTCAAGGTCACACTGGTAAATGTCTGAGGTCAGATATCAATTCATGTCTTCTTTATTCTAGGTCCACTACCTAGGTTCCACTAATGCAGATCATTAAGTGGTTTCATAATATCTAGGGCATGCCTAGATCAGAGAGACAGACTGAGGCCCATACATTGATGGGTGCTATTTTCAGTTTGATGTTGGAAAAAAATCAGATACTCATTTTTAAAATTATTTTTCCATTAATGTTATCATATTTTTCATTAACAATTTCATTGTTAACCAAAAGAGATTTACTTAGCCTAATATATAAAAGATATACAGTAAGGATAGCTCAAGTTGCACTTAGTTCAGGTAGATATGGCCACTTCACATTTGCATATAGAAATGTATCTGGTCAGCAGGGAAGAGTGTGAAGACTTGCATGGTCTTGGGACAGCAAGGAAGCCTGACCTCCAGGATGGTGCCCATTTTTTAAGCCTATAGATGACGAAGAAGCGAAGTCAATATGGCAGAGGCTATCAGGAAATTCAGTAAAGGGAAGAGTAGTTTGAGCCTTGTCCTACTTCTACCCTCTTGAACGTTTACACCCAAAGACTTGGCTTTGTTGTCATTTCTATGAAAAATAGGTTTTTTTCCTATGTTTCCAGTAGGGAAGAAAGAATCCTGCTAGATCTTGGTTCTATCATAACAGAGGACTCCCAACTCTCAACCAGGTCTCCTACTGTTACTGCCTGTTTCACACAGGACAGGACTAAGAGTAACTGACTACATATGAGATTGGTTGACAAAGCAAGTAGGTTAGTCACTTCAATTCACCAAGTATTTATGGAATGCCAGTCATAATGCCACCACCTTGTGAGTAACTGTGCTGTCATGAATTAAAGGTGTACTGAACTCCTTGGACCATCTCCAACATCTTAACAACCAGGCTGAGAAAACCAGGAATTTGTCTGGAAAGTCATATTTCTGTTAATGAAATTCACTTTAATTCTCTGTTAAGTAATTACCACTTGAATGCTGTATCCTTCTCTCAATTTTAACATGTCTAAACCTGATTTCATTATCTTCCCTCCAAAATTTGACCCCTCTCAACTTCTTCAATGGAGTCACCATTCATTCAGTTCCTTAAGTTTCAGATCTCAGTCACATTTGATTCTTTCTCTTTCCTTGCATTCCACATCCCATCTATCACCCACATACTTTTTTCCTTTGAAATAGCTTTATTATCTGCCTCTTCCTTCTTTTCCAGCTATGGAATTACAATCAAATTAATCTTCCTAAAGTACAGCTCTGATCATGTCACCCCTCTGCTCAAGAACATTCCTTTTCTTCTTATTACCTATATCTAGTTCAATTGGTTAATTAAGAAACCTAAGGAGAAAAGTAGAGCCCAGATGGTAAAGTAGTAGAAAGCAGTGTAGTAAACTTCCCTCCACAAGCTCCTCCATAGAAATATAGCAAATCCATCAGATCAAATTCTGGTGGAAAAATCCAGAAAGAAAAGGCATAGTAAGCATTTGTTCAGCCTAGTTTAGTATAGGGAGACACAGAGAGGTGTGAGTTCACTGCAGATGGAGTATGGCTGAAAGCAGATCACACAAAAGCACTCTAACACCTAGGAAGAGGCTATGTACAAGGGCTTGAGGATGTCTTGGACCCAAAAGGGAAACACTAGACTAATACTGGGTCCTTGAACTGGGAACAGTTGAGAACTGGCAGTTTTGTTATGTAATATCAAGTTCTTGGGACAGTGATCCAGGGTGCACTGAGAAGGGGACCTGTATTGCTTGCTTTTTCTAGGTATAGAAGCCTGGGCTCCATACGGAGAAAGGAGGAAGTTAAGAGGCCAGCAGCAACAGTGGAGTGGCTCAGATTCTAGGCATAAAGCAGTCTCATATTTAGTACCTAGCCCAGAGTGCAGAAGAATAATCAAGGAAGGAATCCTAGACCAAAGGGGAATCTATAATTCTGCCACTCTGAACCAACAGAACTTCCCAGGGGAAGGGGGGAGTTGCTAGAGACTGAGTACAGTGGCAATCTACTCTTGCAAAGACCCAAACTCAGATTAGAAACTTGCACAGCTGAGAGCAGAGAGCCAATAAGCATACTTTGCCCTATATCAGACCATTTTGGGAGGACTGAAAATTTACAGCCTGTCCTTCAGATCCTGTAATAACATAACATAACATTCAATGCCCCTCCCCCCAAAATAGCTCAGACCTTTCTTCTAGAAGTAAAGCCCAACCCTAACATGAAGCCCAACATGAGAAAATAGGCTAGAAGAACAAGAAAATAAAGCAAAAATAGAACCCAACCATAATAAGCTCTTATGATGACAGGGATGCTCAAGATACAATGCAAAAAGAATGATTCAAAAATATCTACATGCAATGCCCCCAATAAGAACATAGCATGGGGACAAACTCAACTAAAATTACTGGAAGAGACAAATCAAGAGTTTAAAGCAAGACTTTAAAATACTTTTTTTAATAAGTTGGATGAGAGCACTTGAGGGGAAAAAACAAAAATTGAGAATTTTAGAAGAAAGAATTTGAAAGAGAATTAACAATTTAACACAATAGGTACAAAACCTTGCCCAAGTATCAAACTCCTTGAAAATTAGAATGAACTAAACAGAAGTCAATTACTCCATGAGGCAACAAAAACTTTTTTTGAGTATTGTTTTATTTTGTTAATCAGTTTTTTTTATTTTCAGTTTTTAACAGTCACTTCCACAAGATTCTGAATTTCAGATTTTCTCCCCATTTCTCTTCCCCCCCCCCCCAGGACAGCCAGTATTCTGATTATCCCTTCCTTCAGTCTGCCCTCCCTTTTATCACCTCTCCCCCTTCTCTTATCCTCTTTATGTACGGCAAGATAGATTTCTATACCTCATTGCCTATACACCTTATTTCTTAGTTGCAGGTAAAAATAACTTTAAATGTTAATTTTTAAAGCTTTGAATTTCACATTCTCTCCCTGCTCTCCTTCCCACCCTCATTGAGAAGGCAAGCAATCCCATGTAGGTTATACATGTGTAGTCATGAGAAACACTTCCATAATAGTCATGCTGTGAAAGACTAACTACATTTCCCTCTATCCTGCCCCATCCTCCATATATTCTATTCTTTCTTTTGACCTATCCCTCTTCAAAAGTATTTGCTTCTGATTACCCTTTCTCCCAATCTACCATCTCTTCTGTTATCCCCCTGTCCTTTATCCCCTTCTGTCCTGCTTTCCTGTGGGGTAAGATTGATTTCCACGCTCAGTTGAGGGTGTATGTTTTTCCTCCCTCCTTAAGCCAAACCAAATGAGAGTCTCACTTATTCCCTCTCACCTTCCACCTCTTCGCTTCCATTGTAAAAACTCTTTTTTGTCTCTTTTACGTGAGATGACTTACTACATTCTAGCTCTCCCTAACACATTTTTATTTTTTAGATATCAGCCCTTTATATTCAGCTCACCCTGTGCCCACTGTGTGTGTACATATATATGTGTGTGTATATATGCATATGTATATATGTATGAACAAATGTATGTATTCCTTCCAACTACCCTAATACTGAGAATGGTCTCATGAGTTAAAAATATCATGTAGGAATGTAAACAGTTCAACTTTAATAAATCCTTTATGGTTTCTCTTTTCTGATTACCTTTTCATGTGTCTCTTGATTCTTATATTAGAAAATCAAATTTTCTATTCAGCTCTAGTCTTTTCAACAAGAATGCTTAGAAGTGCTCTGTTTCTTTGAATGACCACTTTTTCCCCTGAAGGGTCATATTCAGTTTTTCTGGGTAGCTGATTCTTGACTTTAATCCTACCACCTTTGACCTTCAGAATATCATATTCCAAGCCCTCTTATTCCTTAGTGTAGAAGATGCTAAATCTTGTGTTATCCTGATTGTGTTTCCACAATACTTGAATCATTTCTTTCTGGCTAAAATATTTCTTGGAATTTTCCTTTTGAGACCTTTTAGGAGTTGATTGGTAGATTCATTCCATTTTTATTTTACCCTCTGATTCTAGAGTATCAAGGTAGTTTTCCTTGATAATTTTTTGAAAGATGATGTCTAGGTTCTTTTTTTTTTTTGACCATGGCTTTCAGGTCACCCAATAATTTTTAAATTATTTAAATATTTAAATTATCTCTCCTGGATCCATTTTCCAGGTCAGTTGTTTATTCAATAATGTATTTCACATTGTCTTCTATTTTTTCATTCTTTACATTTTGTTATATAATTTCTTGATTTCTCATGAAGTCAAATCAATCTTACCCCACAGGAAAGCAGGACAGAAGGGGATAAAGGACAGGGGGATAACAAGCTTCCATTTGCTTCATTCTAATTTTTAAGGAATTATCTTCTTCAGTGAGCTTTTGGATCTCTTTTTTCATTTAGCCTATTCTGCTTTTTAAGCCTCATTGGCTTTTTGAACCTCTTTTACCTTTTGAGTTAGCCTAATTTAAAAGATGTTATTTTCTTCAGCATTTTTTTTGGTTCTCCTTAGCAAGCTGTTGAGTCACTTCTCATGATTTTCTTGCATTACTTTCATTTCTCTTCCTAATTTTTCCTCTACTTCTATTATTTGATTTTCAAAATCATTTTTGAGCTCTTCCGTGGTCTGAGGCCTATTCATATTTTTCTTAGAGGCTTTGGATGCAGGAGCTTTAGTTTTGTTGTCTTCCACTGGTAGTATGTTTTGATCTCCCTTGTCACCAAGGTTGTAAATAAATACTTTTTCACCAAAAAAGTAAGATTCTATAGTCTGATTCCCCTTCCCCCTCCATTTCCTTATTTTCCCAGCCAATTGCTTGACTTTTGAGCTCTTTGTTAAGTGGAAGGTGCTCTGCCCCAAGTTTCAGGGATTTTGTGCAGCTGTTTTCAGAAATATTTCTAGGGACCTGTAAATTTTCAATTCTTCCAAAGTGATACGATCAAGGGAGAGGCTTATTCCTTTCATGGACTGTGCTGTGGTCTATGAGCAACCATAAGCACTCTTTTCTGCTATGAACTGTGAGGAAGATTCCTTCTCCACTGCCACCACAAGTTCTGCCCCACCAGCACTCCTTCTTGCCCCAGGACTGCCACCCAGACCTGTGACCCAGATCAGCTGCTCTATTCCCCCACTGTCTGTAGATTGAGAGCTCCAGAAGAAGCTGTGGTAGTGGCTGTCACCACCCTGGGGATGGGACTGGGGCTAGAGTTGGACTGTGCTCCTCTCTCATCCTGGTGAAGAACCTTTCTCATTGACCTCAGAAGCTGTGTTTGGTATTTGTGGGTTGGGAAGTCTAAAAACTCCCATAGCTGCCAGTGATTCAGTCTCCTAAGGCCTGTTCCAGCCCTATCTAGCATGGCCCACACTGGACTCTGCTCCACTCCTGGCCCAGTTTGATAGACCCTTTCTGTCAAACTTCTAGATTATCTTTGGCTGGCAATTTGCTTCAGTCTGTCATTTTGTGGCTTCTGCTACTCTAGAATTTGTTTAGAGTCATTTTTGTGGGTATTTTGAGGGTTTTGGGTGAGAGCTCAAGCAGGTCCCTGCTTCTACTCTACTATCTTGGTTTCACTCCCTGGCAACAAGAAACATTAAAACAAAGCCAAAATACTGAGAGAAAGAAGAAAATGCAAGCTATCATCACAAAAACAATTCATCTGGAAAGAAGACAATGAAGAGATAATTTAACAATCACTGAACTGTCTGAATGCTAAGACCAAAAAATATCTAGACATCACATTTTAAAATACCTTAAAAGAAAGCTGCCTTGTCTGGAGTCCATAATCGTCACCACTAGGACCCCAGATGTGCCTCAGCACAGCCAGGGGAATAGGGAAGACACTAGTGTAAACACTGGTTCACCAACCACTGAGCCTGCCTGCACTCAGGAGAGGAGACCTCCTGAGGTCAGACCACCCCTCCCTCACATTTAACGCAACTAGCTCCAGGATAACTCTGGTGGAACTCAGAAAGACTTCACTTGGCCTCTGCTTTGGCACATCAGCCAGCTCAGCATGAGGTAAGCTGTAGCATTCTAACTTCTAGCTGAAAGAACCAGAGGCCACAATACACAAAGCCTCAGGTTCTAAGCACAAGAACAGTGGGACAGAGTCCCTTGTGCCCTAGAAGCAGAAATCCACTTTAAAAGTCAGGAAAATGGTGATCATCATAAGCAAGAAGCAAACCAGAAAAAAATGAGACCACAGAAGCTATAGGGACCAGGACCAAAACATGAATACCAAAGAAGTCAACATTGAGGCTATATTCCCATCTGAAACTTCAGGATGAAATGTGAACTAGTCTCAAGCCCAAAGAACATTCTTGGAAGAGCTAAAGAAGGGAAGTAGACAAATTAGGGAAGTAGAAGAAAAACTGGGCAATGATTTAAAAATTTTTAAAAATACAAAAAAGAAATCATGGAAGAATTTAAAAGGAAAATTGCACTAATGAAAAAGGAAGCACAAAACCTAACTGGGAAAACTGGACTAATGGAAAAGGAAGAACAAAACTTAACTGGGAAAATTGTACAAATAGAAAAGGAAGTACAAAAACTAAATGGGGAAAATAACTCCTTGAAAGGAACAATTAGACAGATGAAAAAATGAGATGCAAAAGTTACCTGAAGAAAATAAATTGATAAAAATTAGAATTGGGCAAGTAGAAGCTAGTGATTCTATGAGATATCAAGAATCAGTCAAACAGAATCTAAAGAATGAAAAGATAGAAGAAAATGTAAAATATCTAATTGAAAAAACAACTGACCTGGAAAATAGATCCATGAGAGAAAAAAAATCTAAGGATTATTGGTCTACCAGAAAGCCATGATGAGAAAAAATGAGCTTGGACAATATCTCCCAGAAATCATCAAGGAAAATTGCCCAGAAGTTCTAGATCCAGAGGGCAAAATAATCATCAAAAGAATCCACAGTTCACTTCCTGACAGGGATCCCAAACTAAAAACACCAAGGAATATCATTCCCAAATTTCAGAATTATCAAGTGAAGGAGGAAATACTGCAGGCAGCCAAGGACAGTCAGGATCACACAGGACTTGGTAGCTTCCACATTAAAAGATTAAACAGATTGAAGTATGATATTCTGTAAGGCAAAGGATATGAGACTACAATTAAGGATCAATTAGCCAGAAACATTGAGCATAATATTTCAGTCAAGGAGATGAACATTCAGTGAAATAAGGGATTTCCAGACCTTCCTGATGAAAAGGCTCAATAGAAAATTTGATCTTCAAACACAAATCTCAAGAGAGGCATAAAAAGGTAAACAGGGGAAAAAACTTGCTATTTAATATTGGAAAACCATTTACATCCCTATAAGGGAAGAAGATACCTGTTAATCTTGAGAATTATATATCTATTAGGACATATAAAAGGGATATACATAGATAGAGGGAGTGGGTATAAAGTAAATGATGTGATAATAAAGATGTGATTTAAGGATGCAAAGGGATTGTAAGGGGAGATGTGCAAAGGAAGAGTCAGAAAAGGTAAATTACATCACAGGAAGCGTCACAAAAAACATATTACAGTAGAGGGAAAGAGGCGAAGGAGATGCACACTGTTTGAGATTTACTCTCATATGATTTGGTTCAAAGAGGGAGCAACAAATTCAGTTCAGTATAGAAATCTAACTACCTCTATAGGCAGTAGAAGGGGAAGGGGGAAAGAAAAGGGAGGGGAGGCTAAAGGGAAGGAAGAAATAGTAAGGGAAAATGGGAGTAAAAGGGAGGGGGACTGAAAGAAGGGAGGGAAGACGGAGGCAGGTGGTGGTCAAAAATTTAAACTATTGTCAAGGAAAAGGGAGAAGGGAGAGCTAAAAGCATAAATAGAGGGAAAAAGGATGGAGGGAAAGACACAGATAGTAATCATAACTGTGAATGTAAAAGGGCTGAATGGTCCCATAAAGACGGATAGCAGAATGGATTAAAAACCATACTCCAACAATATACTGTTTACAAGAAACACATTTGAAATGGGAAAGATACACACAGAATAAAGGTAGAAGATTGGAGTAGAATATATTGTGCTTCAGCTGATGTAAAAGAAGCAGGAGTAGCAATCCTAATCTCAGACAAAGCAAAATCAGAAATAGATTTAATCAAAACAGATAAAAAAGGACACTATATCCTTCTAAAATTCACCATAGATAATGAAACGATATCATTACCAAACATATATGCTCCAAGTGGTACAGCATCCAAACTCTTAAGGGAGTTACAGGAAGAAATGCACAGCAAAACTATACTAGTAGGGGGGTCCTCAAACTCCTCCTCTCTGAACTTGATAAATCTAACCTCAAAATAAACAAGACATTAAGGAGGTAAATAAAACTCTGCATAAGGTAGATATGATAGATCTCTGGAGAAAACTGAATGAGGAAATAAAAAAATATACATTTTTCTCAGCAGTACATGGCATGTATACAAAAATTGACCATGTACTAGGGCATAATAACTTCACAATCCAGTGCAGAAAGGCAGAAACAACCAATGCACCCTTCTCAGATCATAATTCAATAACAATTATATGTAATCAAAGGCCATGGAAAGATAAACCGAAAATCAATTGGAAACTGGGTAACAGTGTGGTGGAAACTGGGCATAGACCAATGCCTGACACTGTACAGAAGAGTAAAGTCCAAATGGACACATGATCTACATATAAAGACTGATAGTACAAACAAATTAGTGGAGCAAGGAATAGTGTATTTGTCAGATTTATGGAGAATGGAGAAATTTTTGACCAAACGAGATAGAGAACATTACAAGGTGCAAAATGGCTAATTTTGATTACATTAAATTGAAAAGTTTTTGCACAAACAAACCCAATGCAACCTAGATTAGGAGAGAAGCAGAAAGCTGGGAAAGAATTTTTTAACTAGTGTCTGCGATAAAGGCCTCATTTCTAAAATATATAGAGAACTGAGTCAAATTTACAAGAATATGTCATTCCCTAATTGATAAATGGCCAAAGGATACAAACAGGGAGTTTTCAGAGGAAGAAATTAAAGCTATTTATAGTAATAAGAAAAATGCTCTAAATCACTTTTGATTAGAGAGATGCAAATCAAAACAACTATCAGATTGGCTGACATGACAAAACAGAAAGATGATAAATGTTGGAGAAGATGTGGGAGAGTTGGAACACTAATTCATTGCTGGTGGACCTATGAGCTGATCCAACCATTCTGGAGAGCAATTTGGAACTATCTCCAAAGGGCTACAAAAATGTGCATACCCTTTTACCTAGCAATATTGCTTCTAGGACTGTATTCTAATCATAAAAGTGGGAAAGGCTCCCACATGTACAAAATATTTATAGCAGCTCTCTTTGTGGTGATCAAAAACTGTAAATCAAGGTGATATCCATCAATTTTGGGAATGACTGAAAAAGTTGTGGTATATGAATGTAATGGAATACTATTGGCTATAAGAAATGTTGAACAAGAAGACTTCAGAGAGTCCTGGAAGGATTTATATGAACTAATGCCGAGTGAAAGGAGCAGAACCAGGAAAACTTTGTACACAGCAACAACCACAGTGTGTGAGGAATTTTGTTGGTAGACTTAGTCCTTCGCAGCAGTGCAAGAACCTGAAACATTCCCAATGGACTCTTGAGGCAAAATGCCTTCCACATCCAGAGAAAGAACTATGGAATTGGATCACAGAATGAAGCAGACTATTTTCTCTTATGTTATGTTTTGTTTTGTTTTATGGTTTTTCTCATTCATTTTAAATCTTCTACGCAACATGACTAAGATGAGTATGCATTTAATAGGAATGTATGTATAGAACCTATATAAGATTACACACTGTGTCAGGGAGTGAGTGGGGAAGGAGGGGGGAAGGAGGATGAGGGAGGGGGAAAATCTAGGATACATAGAAATGATTGAAGAAAACTGAAAACAAATAAAATAATTAAAAATTTAAAATATAAAAACAAATGAATAAAAATTAAATTCCTTTTAAAAATGAAAAGAAAGAGAATTACAATAATATGGAACAGGTTACTTAGACTTATGCATAGCCAAACAATTTCTGAATAAACAAGAGATAAAAAGCAAAATTAAGTGTTAAATGGATAATTTCAATTGCATTAAATTTAAAAGGTTTTGCATGAATAGTACAATTGTAGCCAAAATAAAAAAATTGAGGGGATATTTTTTATAGACAGTTTATCAGAAATATGTAAAGAACTTTGCCAAGTCTATAAGATACGTCATTCCCCAATTGGTAAATGGTAAAAGAATATGAACAGTTTTCCAATCAGGAAATCAAAATAATTCATAGCCATATGAAAAAATCCTCTAAACCATTATTGAATAGAGAAATGCAAATTAAAACAACCATGAGATATCACTTTACACCTATCATATTGTCTACAATGATTGAAGGAAGAAGCAACAAATGTTGGAAGGGATGTGGAAAAATTGGGACACTAATTCATTGTTGGTGGAATTGTGAAGTGAGCCAACCATGTTGGAAAGCAATCTAGAAGTATGCCCAGAGAGTTATTAAACTACTTATACACTTTGACTCAGCAATTCCATTACTAGGTCTATTTCCAAAGATAATTAGGAGAAAGGAAAAGAGCCTATGTGTTTAAAAAAATTTGCAGCGGCTCCCTTTGTGGTGGCAAAGAACTGGGAATTGGAAGGATGCCCATCAACTGAGGAATGGCTGAAAAAGTTGTGGTATATGATTGTGATAGAATATGACTGTGCTATAAGAGATAATGAGCTCATGAAACTTAGAGAAAACAAGGAAAGACTTGCATGAAATAACGCAAGTGAAATGAGCAGAACCAAGAAAGTGTTTACGAATGACTGAGTGAATAAGTTATTTTGATTATTATAAATAATAAATGATTTACTATAATTATTAATAAATATAATTAATCTATTGTAATACATTAATATGATTATGTAATTAGTTGATGTAAATATTCATGTAATATAATAATATATAATAATAAATTAATTATAGAGGACATCTGAAGAAAGATACTGTCTGCATCTAGAGAAAGAACTGATAAATAGAAGTATGTATAGAATGATTTTGCATATATATGTATGTTTATATATAGAGACATACATGCATACATATATATGTGTATATATATATATATATATATATATATATATATATATATATGCCTCTTTGTATCTCATGATAAACATCTCTTTGGGGTAAAGAAAAAAGGAAAAAAGTTTACATGATAATTTTATTGAATATTTGAAAGCAACAGGAAGTTGTACATAATATAGTTTCATGTGCAGTCATCTTTTTATTGTACTGTTGTGGAAATGCTTGTTTTATTCCACAAATAAAAAATAAAATCAACTAAAAAAATTTTAAGAGACCTAGCAGAAGAACTCAAAACCATGTAGAAACAGGATAAAATGTATAATATTTCTGTTGTATTTTCTGCTTCTGAAGTTGTCCTATTGCACTGAAAAGAAGATAAGGGTAAGATCCCATTCAGTGATAAAACAAAAAAATCCAATCCTTTTACTCAGTTGTGCAATAGTACACAGAATATTAAAAATAAAAATATCGTTCTACTGATTCTGATCTGTTTTCTTTATATACGTGTTGATTTATCCCAGTAGGATAGCAACTTGTCCCAGTTGTGTCTCTATCTGTACCCCATCAAATATAATGTAAGAACAGTAATACAGGCTCCCATATGAAGCTTTCAAGTTTTCAAAGTCTTTTCTTCTCCACATTATGAAGAAAGAATGATGTATTCCTATCCCCATTTTATAGACAAGGAAAATGAAATTCACAGAGATTTGTGCTTCAAGATCTAATAGATAAGCATAAAGCTGGGGTTAGAATTTGGGGCTCATTGATTTACATCACATACCCATGTAGGTTTGGATTTACATGGCTAAGACTTTATGTATTTCTTTGAACTTTGCCTTCAATTGGTATATGATACTGAATGAATTCTTTTGCCTTTGTTATGGCCTCAAGTTCCAGGCAATTTGACTTCCCATAGGCATATTTAACTGAGAGAAGAATTATACTATGCTTTGCCACTCAGATACATTTTTTTCTATTAAATACAATCTACTTGGATCATTTTAAAAATTTAACCTTTCATCCCCTACTTCAAGTACTCCCAATTACTATTGCCTCTGAGATTCACACTAACAGCCTTTGAGAAATGGTTCTATCTTTGCCAGAAAGTCTATAACAACTCCAGAGCTAAGGCAAAGGGTCACTTCTATTATCAAATTCTTTCTCATTAAGAAAGACCTGTTGTTATTATTAAAACCCCTTATTCTGAGGTCTCCCATAGCTTCCTCTACATGCTTGTTCCATCCCTTGTGATTCCTATTTGCCCAGCTCTTTGACCATTTACTCTGCCACTTTTTCTAATATTGTATACTATTGGTTTTTATTTACCATTCTGGGTTCTCACTTCCTGTTAGTCCTGGTTTGTGCTTTCTTTATATATGTACTGATTTACCCAGATCATAGAGTTTGAATTTGAAGGGACCTTAGATATCACATAGCCAAATCTCCACTCATTTTACAAATGATGGCCCTGAGATCCAGGGAATTTAAATGACTGAAGCAAAACACACATGTAAACAGCAACATAGCTGTGATTTGAACACAATTACTCTGACTCCAAATTCTGGACTCTGCCACATCACTTCTTTTGCTTGCTCTTAACTCTTTAACATTCCACCTTATAATATAATAATATAATATAATATAATGTCTTTAATATTCTAGCTTCAACTTCACTGCCCCTAGTTCTTTGCCTGACTTTTTGACACATTATAACTAACATTCAAGTGTCACAATGTTCTTCATTAAAGTAACTAACTAGAAACATTAAAAAGCATTGTATTTGAAGATGCTAGGCAATTTAGAGGAAGATTTAAAAAAATACAAATGCATACAATTAGGTACTTTGCCCACTAACTTTAACTGTTTTCAAATGATGTTTGAAGTAACTTATTTTTTCCAAGGATGATTAGAACTAATTTACCTTCAACCTCCTAAATTGGAATTGTCTCTCCACCTCCATTCCATAGTGTAGAAAGATTTTCTTCCTTTCTTCTTCTTTCCTTCCTTTCTTCCTTCCTTCCTTCCCTCCTTCCTTCCTTGCTTCCTTTCTTTCTTTTGAAAATGTTTTCCCTCTCATTCAGCCACATGATCCATTTATCTTACTTTAATGTATATTCATTTTAACTGAACAAAAAAAATCAGAGAGAAGAGTAGTAGTCATAAGCGATATTATGACATTTTTAGACTTTTCATGGCAATTTGGCTCCTCAACTTTCACCTAATTAATTGGGTACTGAAATACTGAGATTAGCTACAGCTAAATTCTGTTCTCACATCAAGCTATAGACCAAATTCTGAAGTCTTACTTATGGCTACTTTATATTATTCCTAGGAAAGGTCTTAGATGGTCTTCCTAAATATTCTAACCTCTCCCCCCGCCCCACCATCATCAGCCCTGTGGGCTCTGAATCCTTTTATCACTTTCCTTACATGAACAGAAATAGTTAAAGAGAGATGCTACAGTCAAGTAGTAATTCTGTGTAAGCACTATGACCTTCTTACGGTGACCCTTGCCCTAGAAAGGGTAAATATTTTTTTATCTGATCTTTTACCCCTTCTTTGCTTTCTAAATAAAGCTAAGTTAATAAGGATTAAATTTATATTACTAAGCACTAAAGCTCTGTAACATTGATAACCTGCCTTCTGACACAAAATACCAACATTTAAAGAGACTACATAAAATTGTAAAATGTAAATGAAATGTAGCAAAGTGGCAAAGAAGGATATAAAATGTTTTCCTCAGACTCAAAGATTCTAGCCTGTTCTTCAAGAGAACAGCTGGATTACACACAAAGGAGGTTTTACCAGAAGAGAAATAATTTTGAGGTCATTGAAAAATCTATTCTCAAGGTATGTGAAAGGATATGGGGAGGAAACCAAACACATCTGGAAGGGAGTGAGGAGGATATCAAATGCTGTTTTTAAAAAATGAAGAAGAATTTAATAACTACCCCCTCATATCATGATGATAATCTACACGCCCATCAAGGGCATCCATGATGAAAGCATGAGAAGGAAACAGGAAGTCTTCTGCAAATGATGCTTTACAAAGGCAAATGATGCCTTTATTGTCAAATAATTGAAAGATAAACGTAATATATGATCCTACTGTGCTTTCTTTTCGTGGACCACAAATAAAGATTTGATTTGGTAAAACAAAAAACTGCCTAAAAACATTTCTCCAATGAGCTTTTTCCTATTCATGAGACAAAATCATGCAATACTCCCTAAGAACGTAACAGTTTTGTTCAATGATTAATTACATTAAATGAAATAAAAATCTAGGAGATGGATACTTCCAAGAGGTGTTTGACATTATTATGTTCAGAATAGAATTCAAATGTGAGGGAAATTCTCTATAGAGGGTAAGGTCCTCTGGATGTTCCTTTTTTTCACATAATGTCACATTGATTGCATCAAGTCTTGGGACATTGCAGAACCTCTTAGGTGAAATCTGGAATCACTCAAAAGTGTTTGGCATGATGATCCACACAGAAAAAACCAAGTGGGTAAAGAGCATATCCTATATTTACAAATTCGATTGGATGGAAAAGTGTTAGGGTTGTCCTCTCATTCCATCTAACTTGGAAAAATATTGAGAATGAACAATAAGCTGGACTCAGAATTGAACAGAAGGAAAAGATCATGCTGTGTGGCCTTTGGGAAACTACACAGTGCTTCTAATCATACCAAGCTTCTTTCAGAAACAAAAACCTATCTATCTTTTTAATATTGGTATTCTTTTGGTGATTCTATATGGCTCCAAGTCAAGGAATGTCACAGTCTCCAAAGAATAAAAATTGTAGGTCACCCAGAGGGCAATGAAAGCACACAGAGTACACAGGAGTAGGCTACGAACAAAGAATTATGCAAGAGAAATAGTGTAAAGGAAATAATCTGTGACATGAATGGAATGTCCTGGATGATCAGGGAAAAAGGAAGTGGTCTGTTTCTGTAGTGAGAGGGAGGAGTAATGGATGGTCAAGTGATGCAGGAAAATACCCCCTTACATTGGGTGGATTACTTGCAAAAAATTTATTGGAGAACATGGATGAATAACACAGGATGAGAAGGCATGGGTGTATTATCATCTGTTCCATTTGAGGCATGATCACATAGAAGAGATCATAGATCCATCCATCAGGGACATCCTCAGCCCCTGAAATTCACTACTTGTATTAGCTAGTCAATAAGTAAAGGTAATTCAGTGCTTGCTACTAAGAATACTGTGTTTATTATGTGTTGTGGAAAGTTACAAAGGAAGTCATAATGCTAACTTATATTTATATAATACTTTACAGTTTGCAAAAGTTTCAGGTTCAAACTTTCATCTTAGCATGCAACAATCTTGTAAGCTAGTGTCAAGAATTTATTCACTTTTCAAAAATTAATCCAATAAACACGTGCAGTTCATTGCGAGAAATAAAAAGATAAACAACACTCTTTTGAAGATAAAGACATTGGGGCTCCCATAGGTTAAATAACTAGCCCCAAGTCAGGGGACTAGTAACTAAACAGCTATCATTTGAATTCAGTTCTTTTGACTCCAAGTACAGTAGTCTCTCTACTTATCATAGTATATTTTTCTGAAGTAGGAGCCAAAAGCATGCTCTTTGCTCTCAAGGAGCTATTTACCTAATAACAGCTCTGTAAAAGAAATGTCAGAAACACTTCTGTGGGGTAGAAGGAAAGTGGGTGTCCTCTGAATGCACTTTTAATCTCAGAGTTCTTAGTGTTACCATCTCTCACAAATGACATAAACATTTTTCCAACCTTTGGAACAAACAACGCTAACCACTGGAAGGACTATAATGAAGGGTGGAGGAAGCATGGAAAGAGTGAAAAGATGAGGAGTTAGACAAAGTATTGTGGTAACAGAGAGAGTCAGGAAGGAAACTATTCCAGAGCAGATAAATGAAAACCACTAATGAATAAACCAAACAAAACAGGCTCTTTCCATATAAACCAGGGCTATGGAACAGGAACTCCTTTGTGAATTAAACTAGAGAGATGTGGTAGGAGAAAAGAAGGATGGCCAAGCCAAGCCTCGCCAAAGTACTAACACAGAGGAACTTGGGTTAGCAACCAGTTATTTTCAACATTGCCAAAAATGTTGTAGCATGGGATCTTTGTTGACTGGTAAGACTAGGTCATTGGGAGGATCAAAGACCAAAATCATCTTAGAAAAATCACACCATCCCTTTGAAATAAGAGTAGAGAAGCTAGAGAATAAACACAAAATAGTAGAGATAGAGTGAGACTAGATAAATCAGGAAGGAAGGAAGGAAGGAAAGAAGGAAGGAAGGAAGAAAGGAAAGAAGGAAGAGGATAGGAAGAAGATGGGAAAAGATAGAATGAAAAGAAGGAAGGGATGGAAAAATGATACAGATGAGAGACAGAATAAGGAAGAGAGAGGAAAAGTAATGAACAGAAATATCAATGAGGATTAATGTAGGGTCCTTCCAGTAGGGTTTGTACTTAATTCCAATGATCCACTAGAGCAGAGATTCCGGCTTTTGCTTCTTTTAAATGCTGTTGCCGACAGACTAATATGATCTCCAGTCCTTGTGACGATAAGGTTGTGATGGGGTTGAAGAAGGATAAAGTACCAGGAAATGAAACTCTTGACCTTTCCTTCTTTTATTCTGCTCCTGCCCGTTCACAGGTGATATGGTGGCAATATAATTTAGAACTGGGGATAAACTTAATGATGTTGGACCTGAATGGTTTCAGTGTCCATCTCCTTGGATCAAATCAATTGCAGCAGCTGCCTTTAAAGTAGAGTACTTCTCAAGTGCTTTGCTGGACTGTAACTTTTCATTTTAATAAGAACAGTCTGATGGTTTACCAATTGTGAATACTCTGCCTTATCATCTGGTTTGAAGGCTCAGTAAGGAAAGAAGCCAAAAAGATTTTGTTTTTTGTTATTTTTGCTCTTTAGGAATGTTTTCTTTCCCTAGTCTGACTGGGAGTGTTAATGGCATATGCCTTTTTTTTAATGAAAGCCTTGTGGCTATAAGCTAAAGAGATCATGGCCTCACCCACGCATCCTCCCTCCCATGAGGAAAAGGAAGCAACCTAGTGAAGGCCTAGAGAAAACCTAGAGCTACACGCAGAGAAATGAAGAAGGAAATGACAATCCACTCCAGTATTCTTGCCAAGAAAATCCCATGGATAGTATGGTCCATAGGGTCACGAAGAGTTGGATACGACTGGACTGAATGACTAAACAATACAAGCAGAGAGAAGCTCTACAACTCTGTGTCCAGAGGATTTAGATTGTCCATACCAAAAGGGACTAGGAAGCTGGAAGAACAAGTTTGCAAAAAGCAGTGCCCAGCAGAGACTACATGGCTAGTGGAGACTGTCCACTAAACGTGGCCAGTCAGGAACAGGCCCAGTGAGAGCAGCATGTTGACATCACTGGAAAATATTGGTATCCCTGATGCATCTAAGATGTGAGTTGCCCTTCCATGATTTATTCTGGCCATGTAGGTTCCCTCTGTGTAAGCCTTTCATCTGTATATCTCAGTCACAAAGATTCTCTACTTATGTGCCCTTCCAGAATGTTCTTTACATATATACTCTTCAAACTTATGGTGCCTCTATTTGTGGAAGAGTGTCCACCAAATTGTGGTAGGTAAGGCTTAGCCTGAAGCAAGGTCCTACCTGGACTGGTTCTTTCTCCCTCAATACTGTCTCACTATTACTACATCTAAGCATTCATGTGCATCCATGGAATGCAATGCTGATCTCATCTCAACTCGATAAAATCTTCCTTTGAGGCTCAGTTTCAGTACTCCTCAGTTGTTTTGATGAAGCCTTCCCAGATCCCTAAAGTTATAATTTTTCCCTTCTTCAATTTCACACCACTCTGGAGCTTTCTTATACAGTTAATAAGCAGACTTGGGGTTTGCACTTGAGCTCACTGATTCCAAATTCAAAACTATTCCTGTTTCTTCCACTAAACACTTTCTCTTCCAACTCTACATTTGCACTAGCCATCCTCCATGCCTGGAATATTCCCTCTGCCCACTTCCAATTACTCTGTGTATGCCCCAGATGCTCTTTATATCGGACAACTGAGTGATACAATGGATAGAGCTCAGAGGTTGGAGTCAGGAAGTTCAAATTCAAGTTCAATCTCAGACACTAACTGTGTATGAGCCTAACACTGTCACCTAACCCCTATTTACCTCACTCTCCTCATCTATAAAATAGGAATGATAACAGCATCTTTCTCCCAGGGTTGTTATGAGAATCAAATGAAAAAATTGTAAAGCACTTACAAATGAAATCATTGTAAAGCACTTACTATGTGCCTGACATATAATAAGCACTACATAAATGTTAGTTATTGTAATGTATCTTAGCACAGTGTTTGGCAAACAGTAAGGACATAAATACTTGACTTACCTGAAGTGTTGTTCTAAGACTCAAATGCAGTAATGTATATAAAATACTACACTAAAGCTTTGCTTGGTTAGTTTTGGTCCTTTCTCAAAAAGGACAAAAATGACTTCAATATGTTAGAGTCAAGGCACAGAGTGTCCAACTGTGGCTATTCAGACCAATACAAGCTCAGAAGGCTGTACCACAGATCAGGCACAAATAGTCCATGTGAACATTTGGGGTGGATTCTCCAAAATTGCACATCTCAAGTTTCTTTTGAGTCGCAGTATCTCAAAAAATTAAAACTTTAGCTTTTGGTTAAATGAACTATTTTTTTTAAATTTAACTCAAAGATAAAACTCTTTCTCCACACTATATTTCTCCTATGAAACAAACATGTTTAACTTGTTACTATAATTACTTACATACACCTCTTATTGCCCCTACTCCATTGTAAGCTTCTCAAAAGCAAGAATATTCTCTACTGAGCAGGATTGTTGATGCATTAAATGCTATGAGGGCAATGGTATAGTCTGCATCATTGTGACTGGTTTTGGTTAAACTTAGAAACAAACACTCAATGCTTTCCTTGATCCCATGGAAGAATCACAGAGTTGTCTATCTATTAAAGAGGAAGCTGAGACATTGGAAGGTTGAGAAAGTTCCCTGAGGCAACTCAGTAAGTATGTGACAGTTTCAATCAGACCTTTGAATTCAGAATGCCAATCCTATAGGAAATCCACAGAAATGCTCTCTTTACAGAAAAAAAAAATGTGACATTGCAGTCCCCATCACAAAGAAAGAAAGAGACACTTGGCAGTAATTGAAAATAAGTAGATGAATTCAAGGGAGGGAAAACTTTGGCTGAGTATCAGAGCAAACATTTTGAATAGTGAAATTGACTATAGTTGTGAGATGAATTCAGAAGTTAAATGATGGAATTTTGAAATTTTTCAAGTTAGAAAAGGAGAAAAAATAGTAAATAAAATCCCTCTGAACTGGAAGGACAACAAAGTCTATTCCAGATTAGCAATCAAATCAACTAAAGATTTGAAAAGATCATTGCAGAATGAGTATGCAGTTAATGCAATCAAATAGACCGAAAGGTCCAGGTACTCCGTATGTAAAGTACCACTAATACAATACAAGGACACTCTCAAGGTCTCTCTCAAGAACTTTGGATTTGACTGTGCAACATGGGAGACCCTAGCACAGGCCCACTCAGCATGGCACGCCAACGTCAGAAAGGGTGCTGTGCTTCATGAGTAAATCAGAATTGAGACAGTACAAAGTAAATATAGGATGCACAAATTTGAAGTATCCACTCCAAATATTCACATGGATTATCTGTGCCCAACCTGTGGTAGAACATTCCAAGCTCACAATGGTCTGATCAGTTATAGCTGGATACACTGAAACTTCACTTTATCATGGTGATGTCATTTTGGTCCTCTTCAAAAATGAAGGACAACAACCAACCAACCAACTACTAATATACAAACTGATGCAGGAGCAACTATTTTGCTATATTATATTATGATAGAGCTTTAGTAGTTTTTGCACCAGGCCAAGTAGCATGAATCATATTGGTTATATATATATTTTTTGTGATTTTTATAAATTTTTTTATTTTATAGTATACATACTTCCAAATATATCCCTTTCCTCCAAATTTAGTGAGCCATTCCTTGTAACAAAGAATAAAAAGGAAAGAGACCAAAGAGTCATGTCAACTGTATCTGACAGTATACCCAGTATTCCACACGCAGTATTCCATACCCATCATGCAGCCCCCTTCCCCATCGCTGCAAAGAAGGGAAAGAGTCAACTTTTAAAGACAAATTCAGTTAAAGAGATAGGAGAAGGAATGGAGAGATCCTGGGAAATAGCAATTCAACTGAGTAGAAACAGCATGGATAACAGTATAGATAAAGCACTGGACTTGGAGTTGGAAGACCTGAGTTCAAAACCAGCTTCCTGTGTAATCTTGCTAGCTGTGTAACCTTGAAGAAGTCATTTTTACCTCTTGATACCTCAGTTTTGTAAAAGCAAAAGATTGGATCAGATGGCCTTTATGATCATTCCCAATCCTAAATAGAGGATCCTGTAATTCTGTTGAAAGAAAGAGGCAGGCCATCTGGTAGCTTCCCCTTCTATTTTTTTTCCTGTAAAGTAGAAGCCAAACTCAGTTGTTTCTGTATTGTGGAAAGAAATACTGAGTTACAAACTCACTTTGATCTCTCCTTGCCTGCTTCCTTCTGTCTGGTTTTGCTGTCCTTGTTTTATTGTGCTTCCTTTTCCCTTCTCTCAAGTAGCTTCATACCTTCCTGGAGCACTTGCAAAAGGTCATATTGATTGGTGCATGGTCAAATTAAACCTGCTTGGAAGATTGATTTGTTTCAATTCATTGTACCTTGCTAAAACAATCTTATGGGCAGTAGGCCCAACATATGCTGCTATTTTCAGTCACTGGAGGCCACCAAATAAAGTAGTAAAATGTAAGTTACTTGTGAGAAATCATAATTTTGCTTTCAGCTGTCTCTGTATCTCCAATGTTTAATGGTGCTTTGCACGTAAGAGCTACTTCATGGTCAATGGAGCATGCTCTCTCACTTTCCAAGTCATGAATGAAATGAAGAAAAGTTGTATGCTGGTTCCAATGTGTTTTTATCATGATGTTTTCAACAATGTTGCCAGATGCCTTCAGAGGGATGAAAATAGCATCAAGATCAGCGGCTACACTGACCATAAATTGTTTAGCTTGAAAAGGCTACAAACCAAGACTAAAGTGGAGGGATAGTTGGTGAAATTTTTTGTTCTCGGGTGATTGTGCACTCAATACAGTCTCTGAGGTTGAGATGCAACAGAGTATGGATTAATTCTGTGCCATTTGTGCTAATTTTGGCCTGACAATTAATACCATGAAAACAGAGATTTTCCACCAGTCAGCTCTGCACCATTCATTTGTGGAACCATTGGTTATAGCAAATGCAAAAATTTTGAATACTTTGGATAAGTTCACTTACCTTGACAGTATACTTCCCAGAGATGTACACATAGATAATGAGGTTGACACACACATTGCTAGAGCTAGCTCAGTGTTTAGGAGGCTCCAAAGGAAAGTGTGGAAGTGAAGAGGTATTAGACAATTGTCTGCCAGACTGAAGGTCTACAGAACTCTTATGCTGACCTTGCTGTATGCCTGTGAAACCCGGACAGTCTACCAGTGCATGCCACTGAACTTAATCACTTCCATTTGAGTAGTCTTAGGAAGATTCTGAAGATCACCTGGAAAGATAAGGTATGGAACACTGATGTCTTTTCTTGAGAAGTCAAAGAAGCAAGTGGGCACACAGAGGTCAAAAGAAGTGATAAAAGGACATTCTCAAGCTCTCTCTGAAGAATTTGGATTCAGTTGTGTGACATGTAAGACACTGGCACAAGACTACCCATCATAGTGTGCCCACATCAAAGAAGGTACTATGCTCTATGAGCAAAGCAGAATTGTAGTAGCTCAAAGGAAATGTGGAATATGCGAATTTAGAGACATCTCCACTCCAAATGTTCATATACACTATTTGTGCTAAATTTGTCGTAGAACCTTCTGAGTTGGTATTGATCTGATCAGCCACAGTTGGACACACTGTACTTTGACCCTGACATAGTAATGTCATTTTGATCATCTTCAATCACAAATGAAAATAGAACTAAATTTAACTGTGTCCTGGACAATCCTTTGTTGAGGGTGTTGTGTGGAGGATTCTCTGACAATTCATTAGCCAAAAATTAAATTAAATTAGCCAAATGAAAAAGGAGGTTCAAAAGGTCACTGAAGAAAATATTTCTTTAGAATCTTGGCTCCCCCCTTCATAATTTTCTTGCATCACTCTCATTTCTCTTTCCAACTTCTGCTCTACTTTTCTTACTTGATTTTCAAAATACTTTTTGATATTTTCCATGGCCTGAGACCAATTCATATTTTTCTTGGAGGCTTTGGATAGAGTAGCTTTGACTTTTTGTTTTCTTCTGTTTGCATGTTTTGGTCTTCCTTGTCAACAAAGTTAAGTTCTGTAGTCTGATTCTTTTTTCAATTTTTGCTCATTTCCCTAGCCATTTATTTGACTTTTGATCTCTTTGTCAAGGTAGATCTCTGATTCCAGTGCAGTTGGGGGGAGGGAATGTCAGCCACTCAATTCCCCTACAATCTGTGGGCCTAGAGCTTTAGAAACAGTTGCTGTCTCTGCTCCTGCTGCTGCTGTGGCTGCTGTGGGTTCCTCCACTCCCTTCTTCCTCTGCTGCCCTGGAGCTGGGGCCTAACTACTCCATTCTCTCACACTGGTCCCACATGGTTTTCCCACTGACCTTCCAATTTGTCTTCAGCATTTGGGGTTCTGAAGTCTGGAAATTGCCACAAATGAAAGAGATTCAGTCTCCCTAAAGACTGCTCAGATCCTGTCTGTGCTGGTATGACCCATGCTACACTGTGCCCTGCCCCCAGAGTAGTGTGATAGACACTTCCAGGCAACCTTGCAGGCTGTCTTGGGCTGGAGATTTGCTTCACTCTGTCATTCTGTGGGTTTTGCAGCTCCAAAATTTGTTTAGAGTAATTTTTTTACAGATATTTGACTGGGCTTGGTAAGAGTGCTGTAGAAAGCCCATGCTGTAACTCTGCCATCTTGACTCCATACCCTGAAATATTTTCTTTCAATGGATAAGGGGAAGAGATTAAGAGAAAACAAAACGAAATAAAACTTCTTCCATTTCTGCCAACTACAACTAAAACTGGCCAGTAACTGTTGCAGGAGCTCAAAGATCTGAGCAAATCTACCAGCTATCCAAGGAAGGGTCTACCTGCAGACCACTTGCAGCCATTTTTTACCATGACTACAAACCATGGTTTGGGCAAAATGATTACAATGTTTGGGATATAATTTGTTAGGGGTTTCACTTTGTAAAAGAAGGAGGGGAATGAAGGGTTAAGCTTCTATTTTAGTATTCTAAGATTCATTCTTTATTCTATGGACATACAAGAAAATTTTTTTAGGGTTATTTTTTCATGGGGAGTGAGGAGAAGCAGGTCAGAAAAAGAGCAGCACAGTGTCTTTGCTGTTCTTCATTTTAGTCATGTCTGACTCTTGGTGACCCCATTTGGGATTTTCTTGGCAAAAATACAGGAGTGGTTTGCCATTACCTTCTCCAGCTCATTTTCCAGATGAAGAAACTGAGGCAAACAGTGTTGAGTGACTTGCCCAGAGTCACAGAGCTAGTGTGTGAGCATAAGTGTCTGGGGCTGAAGAAAATAATACTGTAAAAAATATTTATTATCTAACCCAAATGACAAAAGAGATTCAAAAAAACCAATGAAGAGAAGAATGCCCTAAAAAGCAGAATTGGCCAGATGGAAAAGGAGGTCCAAAAGCTCACTGAAGAAAATAATTCCTTAAAGATTAGAATGGAGCAGATGGAAGCTAATGACTTTATGAAAAATCAGGAAATTATTGAACAAAACTAAATGAATGAAAAAATAGCAATGTGAAATATCTCATTGGAAAAAACTGACCTCATAATTTCCACAATATTTCCTTAGAAAAAACACGTCATTGTACTTTGGGCTCATTTGGGAAAAATGAGTTGGGGAGATAAATGTGAATTATTCTTCAAACCACACTACCCCACCCCCCCGACTCCCCACCCTTCACTCCAGCTCAGATCTCTAAAGATTTCTTGGGTTTGAGAATTATCAAAGGTTCTTTAAAAGGAAATCAGCACAAAAGCCTGTTTCACTGAGAGAACCAACATATTAAGACAGGACATTAGGAACACAAGAGACAAATCTCTTCTTGAGGGGATCCAGGTTTCTATAAAAGAAGGAAAGCAGTAATTTATAAACAGCTAAAAGGATATGACATTGATTAAAATTCCTGTTCTTGGTTCTTGAGACTTTAAAGTCCCTTCACTTTATAGCATGTGCTAAAAGTTCCAGAATGCTTTTAACTGAAAGCACTATGGCCCAAATCACTTTTGTTAACATTTTTCATGACAGTAACAAAGACAATATAAAAGCACTTTATTTTTTAGTCTAAATTTTTGATTTCATGGGTATAAGGAGTTCTCAGAGAAGTACCACATCTGTTTATGCAAATCTGTATGGAACAGTTTTCCAATCTGTCATTTTAGTTGTCTGGTAGCCCTGAATAATAACACAGGGTAAAGCATTTATTAAGTGCTTACTATGTGTCAAGCACTGTGTTAAGTTCTGGGGATTCAAAAATAAGTAAACAAGGTTGTCCTTGGCCTTATGGAACTTACAGTATAAAAGAGACCTGAGATGGAGTGAAGGTAGGGGGGGCACGGGTCGGGGGGGGGCGGGTAGTGTGGTTTGGAAATAGTAGTAAAGTGATGAGGAAACTTGGTTCTAGGTGAGGTAAGTTGAAAGTTCATCGACACTCCAGAGGCATAGTCTAGGTATCAGTGGAAGCAGATAAAGCTGGATAACTGATATACAGGCAGGATAGCTCTGAAATGGCTGGGAAAGTTAACTGACCTAGTCAGGATCACATTGACAATGTGTGTAGGAGGCAGAACATGTGTCCAGGTCTTCCAGTCTTCTAGACTGTTTCTCTATCTACGGCTCCTTAATGACAACAATAACTTTTTATTTTTTAGCCATGTCTTCATGACCCCATCTGGGCTTTCCTTGGAAAAGAGTGGTTTGCCATTTCCTTCTCATTTTTCTGATGAGGAAACTGAGGCAAACGGTTAAGTGACTTGCCCAGGGTCACACAGCTAGTGAGTGTCTGAGGATGAATTTAAGCTCAGTTCTTCCTAACTCCAGGCCTAGCAGTTTATCCACTGTGCCACCCTCTGTCCCAGCACTAACAAACAATCTTTTTTCCGACAGTACTTTGACATAAACAGAAGTTTTATTGCTATCACCATTGGGCAGAAACAGAAGGTCAAAGTGACCTGCCTGAAGTACCTATTTTGTGTCTAATGGTAGCCATCTCTGGGGCACTGGGGGTAGGGGAGATGGGGCGGAGGAAAGAAAAAAAAGACATTTACAAGATAACTTTGCATATTTGGAGGGAATAGGAAGTTGTACAATGTAGATTCGCAGCTTCGTGTGCAATGATCTTTTTTTTTATTATACTGTGTTATGGAAATGTTTATTTTGTTGCATGAATTGAAAATAAAATGAATTTTTTGAAAAGCAGCAGAATGTTTGGGTCACAATTTAAAAGTGTTATCAAGAACAAAGACAAATAGCAACAAAAAAAGAGCTATTTGTCCCCACAAAAAAGGTTTTTTTGTCCCACTTTGAAGTTTGCCAAACGGTAGACATCACTGTAGGGAGTGAAATGAAGTACAGGCCACCATCACAGTCTATGC
The DNA here is from genome assembly GCA_028658325.1 of Potorous gilbertii. Taxonomy (NCBI): domain Eukaryota; kingdom Metazoa; phylum Chordata; class Mammalia; order Diprotodontia; family Potoroidae; genus Potorous; species Potorous gilbertii. The sequence goes on along the minus strand of CM053769.1, from coordinate 607,762,047 downwards.
CATCACTGATCAGCACAGAAGCTTTGATCTGCTCCATTTACAACCTGGATTAGCCCTTCCTTAAGCACCCTGGTGCGCGCGCACACACACACACACACACACACACACACACACACCCTTGAAGTCTACTACAGCTCAGAATTCCCAAACCTCTTTGATCCATCGATCTCAGCATCTTTGGCAACAAGGATTACAGAATTTTGACACCTCTCTTGGCCTTATATGGAATGAAAAAACTAAACTGGAAGCAATCTAATACTCAACAACAGGGGAATAACCAATATACACGAGGATTATGAAGAAATCTGAAAATACCTTTATGGAATAATGCAAAGTGAACAAAGGAAACCCAAAGAATGGAGTCCATAACCAACTCTGATCATATAAGAGGAAAAATGAATGAAAATGAGTGGACAAGTGAAGAATCCTCTACGGGAACTAAAGTTAGTGACTGTAATTAATTAATTTGAATGTTAATTTTATTAAGCAAGCTTAATCAGTTGCATCAATGTGCAATACTAATTTTAAAAATAAAACATTAGCTTTTAAAATGAGAAAATTACAAAGCAGAGACAAGATTAGAATTCAGATTACGTATTCTCAAGTGTGAGTTTATTCCTCTATCAATGGTTCCTGTTCCGTAGGTTGTGAACCCTTTGGAGGTTCACCATAATTGATCCATGGGTTTTGACCTAAAAAGTCTTTCATGTTACCTTAAGCAGTAAATACTTGCAGAATATTACAAGTAGTATATGAAATTACCATCTAAACTCACTTTTTTGCTATTGTAAGGGGTTTATGAGACAAAAAATGTTGGGAATCATAGCGCTAGACCAGAGATGTTGAACACATGGCCATTTGTGGCCCACAACTCTTGGGAGTACATCCTGAACCAGATTTAAATGTAATTGGAAAATATATAACAAGATAAAGAAAAATACAATGAAACATAGATAACATTGCATTTTAAAACTAAGTCAATAGGCTCTCCACAGGAATCCTTATGTACAGTTCAGTGGCCCTCGTCTCTATTTCAGTTGACATCAATGTTCTAGACCAGGAGTGGGGAACCTGTGTTCTTGAGGGCACATGTGGCCTTCTAAGTCCTGGGTATGGCCTTTTGACTGATTCCAAGTTTTACAGAACCAGTCATTTTATTAAGGGGGATTTGTTTTGTGGAGCATTTGAGGACTTAGAGGGCCATATGTGGTCTTGAGGCCACAGGTTCCCCACCCCTGTTCTAGACCATATTAGGTTCTCCATTATTATCTACTTCATTTCACTTCCTACAGTGATGTCTATAGTTTGCAAACTTAAGCCTATATCATTAGGACGTATCAGTAATATGTTCTTAGAAGTCCATGGGTCACTTTTCCCTTCTCTCCATCTAATGGCATGTTCATAATTTCATTAAATTAAAATTTTTGTAGAGCCCCTTATGGGAGTGTGGGAGCACTTTCAAGATTATACTAAAGAAACCTGTACTATATACCAAGAACATGATTTGACCTGTAATATAACTCAAGCTGTGGCATGCTGAAATTTTTATAAGAGAAATAAGGAGATGTCCATTTCCTCCCCTCTTCTAATTGCCTGGCTGATTCTGAGCAGGCAGCCAAGAAGGGCATGAGCCAATAAGACCCTCTGGGAAAAATCACTAGACCAGTAGGAACTGGCTCAGTAAAGGAGATGAGGCAATCATTAAACCCAAGTTCAGGTAGCTCAGCCTGAGGAGAATTGATTATGGGACATTTGAAGCTGTGTGAATACAAAGATACATTATGGTCTCTTTTGAGGCAAGAATTTGGAGGAGCATGGGTGGCAGGATGGGAGAAGAGGTAGCAGGGAAATCCAGGAAATGATTCAGATTATTTAAAACTAGTGGATCCCATGAAGAAGGGAAAGACTCTACTTTTCCTTCACTTGAGGAGCTAGAATCTAAGATCTTAGCCTAAAATGGTCAAGGTCCCACATTTCATCCTGGACCATCTCCAGTCATCCTGATGAATATCTGGCCAGTGGATCCTGGAGGATCCAGGAGGAGAAAGTGAGGTTGGTGACCTTGCACAGTCCTCCCTCACTCAAATCAAAGTCAACTGCAAATCATGTCATCATCTTGATGTCATGGTCCTCTTTGAGAATGAAGGACAAACACAAGGTCTCTTATGTGTGTGGAACTCATTAGATTCTATTTCCCCACTAGCATATGAGACTGATTAAATCTGGGTTCTTGTCAATGTTTGGGGTTCACGAGATTAAAAACTGCTTGTATTTATAGAATGCATTTGTGCTTTCCCATCACCATCATCACAGCACCCTGAAAGGTAGGAAGCATAAATAATATCCCCGATTTACCCTGAGAGACTGAAGGATTTGTCTTGGTTTCCATGACTAATTAGCATCAAAGCTGGAATTCAGAATCCACACTTTCTGAAATCAGAACCAATGACACTGCCATTACACTATCAAGGTGTTTTGATTTACACTCTTTTTCCTAGAATCCCCTCTCTGTTAGCACTCACCAGGAATACCCATTTCCCTATAAGAGTGTTTTGATATATTTACTTAAAAATTACTCAAAAAGCCCTTCAATGACAGTGTTTCTCTCAGAAAGCATTGTGATGTGGTGAAAAGAGTGCTGAATTTGAATCCTACTACTTATTCTGCCTGTGTGAACTTGGACAAAGAACTTGACCTCTCTGGGTCTCAATTCCATCATCCCTCAATTGAGGGGAAGTTTGGATAAAATGACCTCCAGAATCTCTTCCAGCTTGAAGATCCTAAATGATCATATGAAAATAATGAATGTAAAAGCCCTTTAAAATGTAGTATATTAACAAATAGTAAGCTATGATTGACAGCTAGATAGAGCACCAGGCGTAGAGACAGGTAGACCTGAGTTTAAGTCTGGCCTCAGAGACTAGCTGTGTGACCCTAGGCAAGTCACTTAACCCTGTTTGTCTCAGTTTCCTCATCTGGAAAGTGAGTTGGAGAAGGAAATGGCAAACAACTCCGGTATCTTTGCCAAGAAAACCACAAGGAGGTTACAAAGAGTCAGACACAATTGAACAGCTACAGCACAATGCTACGACAAAGGGCAAACACTATACAATGAAGGGGAGAGGGAAAAAGTAAGTTGAAAAAGACTGTCAGTAAGTAGGCAAAGAAGGAGGAAACAGGCTAATCTCAGCCTGCAAACAAAGCATCTTTCTTTTCTGTGTGTGCATGTTGTCATATCGGGCATTTAGTTGTTTTAGGAATATTAGGAAAAAATGCTGTTCCAGCAGGGAGGAGGATAGAGCATCTCTGCATTTTAGTTTTGTTGACTTCTGTTTTGCTTTGTCTAATAAGTAAAGTTTTTCCCAGACCAAGAACTGGTTTGAGGCTTCATTTTAATTTGGAATTAGTGGAATCTTGCATATCTCTGAATCTTCTTCTTTAGAAACCCCAACCAGATGTTTTCAGCTTTTAAATTCAAGTCGAGTCTGTGACAGCTGCTCAAGCTTCCCTAATCAGCTGCCCCCTCTGTCCCACTAGGGCTAAATAATTGTAAAGTGATTAAAGCGCCCAGTTCAAGGCTACCATCTGGTGTGTGGAAGTTCACTTGTGATGCACCCACAGCAGTCTCTCAAATAAGTGTCTAATCAGTTGTCTAGCAGCCCACCCCTCTTCTGTAGGATTTTTGATACACAGACATTAAAAAAAAAGTCCATGGTCCCTGGGTATTGTTAGAATTCAGCCCCTAAGAAAGCTGTTTTAAATAATAAAATAAAAAAGGTCATGTCATTGTCTTTCTTTTTTAAAAGCAGCAACCCCCTAACTTGACGCTTTGTTTTTGTTGAGTCATTTTCATCCATTTCTGACTCTTTGTGATCCCATTTAGGGTTTTCTTGGCAAAGATACTGGAGTGGTTTACCATTTCCTTCTTCAGTTCATTTTACAGATGAGATCACTGGGGCAAACAGGGTTAAGTGACTTGCTCAGGGCACACAGCTAGTAAGTATCTAAGGCCAAATTTGAACTCAGATTCCAGGCCCAGTATGCTATTCACAGTACCACATACCTGCCCTAATTTGACTCTATTAGTCAAATTATCCAGCCATAAATTGTAGACCTGTTAGGAATTTAGAATTTATCTAGCATCTCATTTTATAGATAGCTAGGGCCCAGAGAGGGAAAATTACTTGCCCAAGGGCACAAAGATCTTAAGTAACAAAGGTAGGATTTGAACCTACAACCTTTGATTCTTAATCCAATGTTCTTACTGTTACACTGAAGTTTACACCTATTACTACGGGTCCAAATTTCTATTTTCAACCACTTAGTTCATTATACTTATTGTTAGTTTGGTTTAAACCAATTAAACTTTTGGTAACTGGTATGTTGGTGGTCTAATCCCCCACATATGATACTTCTCTTCCTCTGGCTTCCTTTCACTTAGACCCCTCTAGTTTCCTTCTGGTCTCTGACTTCTGCTTGGACTCCACACTATCTTAGCTACCCTTATCTCTGTCCACAGTGAGACACAAACGGTGAGACTTATCCACTAATTTTTGCCATGGTGGCAGCTCAGGCTAGTCTCTCATGCTATAGAGAGCTTCTGACCACTGATCAAGAAGAATCAAGATGGTGTCTGAAAACACTGAGGTTACTTCTGGAAAATGGGGCTATTCTCTGCAAAATCGACCTCTTCTAGTAGTAGAAGGCATGCTGGATGATCTTGAAGTCAGTGTGACCCTAGTTCAAATCACAATTCTGACACTACAGGCATAGGCAAGCCACTGTAACCTCTCTGTCTCAAGTAATTCTCCAAGACTTGTCTATTAAGTTATAGATTGTTCTGATTTTGTTACAACAGCTTTCATGTTGGGAATTCCTCCATAAAGTCAAAGTCAGATCCATTTCTCTCATTTCACACCTGAGCAAAGTGGCGGAGAGATGAGGAATGTCTTCCCCAAAGAGAGAAATTTGGAGAGAAGAGGTTTTGTCACTTATTCTTACCAATGTCACCACACACAAGTCATTTAACCTCCCTGCATCTCAATTTCTTATTCTGTAAAGTGAGGGGATTGGATTAGATGACCTCTAAAGTCCCTTCTGGCTCTATGACCATGTAATTGTACCCTTCCTCTTTAATTCAAGTCACAATAAGAGTGAAAGGAATGGGGTTGTGACTAAGAAAGAAAGGAAGGAAGGAAGAAAGAAGAAGAAAGAAAGAGAAAAGAAAGGAAGAAAAGAGGAAGAAAGAAAAAAGATGAAAGGAAGGAAGAAACAAAGGAAGTAAAAAGGAAGGAGAGAGAAAGGAAGAGAGAAAGGAGGAAGAGAGAAGGAAGGAAGAGAGAAAAGATGAAAGGAAGGAAGAAAGGATGAAGTAAAGGAAAGAAAGAAAGAGAATGAAGGAAGGAAAGAAGGGAAGGAAGGAAGGAGAAAGAAAGGAAGAGAGAAAGAAGGAAGAGATGAAAGGAAGGAAGATACAAAGAAAGAAAAAAGGAAGGAAGAAAAAGGAAAAAGAAAGGAAGGGAGGGAGGAAAAAAGAAAAAGGAAGGAAAGAAGGAAAATGAATAAGAAAAAGAAGGAAAAGAAAAAGAGTGAGAGAGAAAGGAAGGAAGAAAGGTAGTTCTTCTATGTTCTACACTGATTTCAGCATGCATTGGTTGCACTCTAAAAAAAGGCATGTGTGTGTCACAACCTCTCTACAAAGGAAAGTCAAACTCTGGCTCAGGATTCTAAGAAGCATTTGAAAAATGCACAGAAAACCACATCAAAACACCATCCAACTGCACTTGAACTTCTTCTTTCTCTTCCTCCAGACCAAAGCTGAGCTTGAGTCAGACACAGCTGTTTCCATCAGGTACCCTCTGTACCCAAGTTCACGTCAGAACTCTTCTCTGTTCAAAGTCAAAAATCAAGCAAAAAAGGCTTGGCCCCTTGTCCTTCCCTTGTTCAATTCATTTCAATTTGGCAAGCATTTATTAAGCCCCACTGTGTGCCACATACTGTGTTAGGGACTGGACCTGTGATTTTATTGATAGAGGATACTCCTCTTCAATGCAAATCTCTATAATTTAGGATGATAGAAAGTTGTCCAGAGCATTGGAAACTCAAGTGACTGGCCTTCATGCTTCCAGGATTAGCTCTCCATCTGCTGGGTGATGTTTCTTCTCTAGGGATGGGGAATGCAAAATAGAAAATGTAAATGGTCCCTACCATCAAGGAGTTTCTATTCTATTAATCCCTCCCCAAAATGACAGTGGGAATAAATGACAATCAAATTTACTTCTAAAAGAATAAGAACTGGGCATTCACTGTGAAATTTGACCACAAACTGGGCTTTTGTATTCAGAATACTCCATCTATGAAAAAAAAAATGGAAGGAAAATATTTCCCAGCGTCTTGTGCACTCCCTGTCACATTTGAGTCCTAGCTACAATTCTATGAAGTATTCATCTTTTATAATCCTCAGCATCTCAGTTGCTGTTCATAGGGCTTAAAACTTTTATTCTGTCCTTGGAAGCTCAAGTTGAGCAAAACAGGAAGTGCCATAATGGGTCACCTTTTATTCTGCAGATTTTTCTGAAGTACTTCTCATAGAGCACAGATCTACATCTAGGAGGGACCTCAGAGATCATCTAGTCTGTCTCTTTTATTTTACACTTTAGGAAACTGAGGCCCAGAGAATTTAACTCATTTGCCCAAGCTGTGATTCTAGAGCCAGTCATGGAAACTTTTTTACATCATAATTACATATATATTATGTAAATAATTACCATACTGCCAGGATCTTAAGAATAGGGAATTTTGTGAGGTCCATAGTGGGGACAATGCTTGCACTATCTACTTGCAACACTTTGGAAACGAGGGAAGTGTTTTATGAAATGTGAATCACAATATGTGCATTCTATTAGTATTATAGTATTATTAGTGAAATGATATTGTCACATGGAGATGTTTAATAGGATATCTCATTTCTGTAAAGGGTCTTGTATTCTCAGAATCAGGTACTAAATGTTAAACCTATACATCGGCTATGCATTTAGCAAATCGATATATACTAGCATGAAAATGTGAGTTCTAGAAATAAAATAGACGATGTAAAATGCTCTGACATCTCCTATTCCTTCACTTGCTTTTCTCCTAGGTGACAGCTCTTACTTTCCCTGCTTTTTACTTTCTACCTTGGGAATCTGTGGAGGAAAACAATAAAGGAAGGAGGGAAGAGACAGCAGAAAGCTACAGGGTGAATAGGGAAATAAAATGACCTGCTTTTATGACTTGAAAATAACATTAAAGTAACTCAGAGAGTTTTTTTAAATTTGCAAAATCACCGCAAAGTACAAAGAATGCATGAGCCTGCTGTAGCTCAACATTTCACTCAGTGATGAAAAGGAATGTAAAAATAATTCAATGCAACTGCCAGGTACTGTGCTGGAAAGAAAATGTAAATTCCTCAGCTGCTGTTTGAATGAACTGAAAAGACTTGTAAAGATTTGGGGTGACTGCTTGGGTGTTCAGCTTGTTCTTGGGCAGATTAGAGGATTGAACAAGATGATAGGCCACCTGTCAGTCTTTGAGACTCTACAGGAGAAGAATTATCTAAATTATTATATTATATAGAATTATTATAGAATATTATAGAATTATCTAAATAAATAATTCTAGAAAGCAATACCTAGGAAGGGCTGAGATAATGGCCACCTCGATGCTGCAAGTTGCTCAGTCACTCATTCTAGTTTAAGGTACATATTTGGTTTTCTAGAAATTCACTTTGGTAGAACCGGGAGCAGCTAGGTGGAGCAGTGGGTAGAGTACTGGCTCTGGAGTCAAATCTGGCCTCAGACACCAGACACTTGACACTTTCTAGCTATGTGACCCTGGGCAAATCACTTAACCCTGATGGCCTCACAAACACACACAAAATCAAGTTGGTAGGATTGTATAGTGGAAAGAACAAAAGATTTGTAGTCAAGAGACCAGATTCAAGTCCTGGGTCCAAATTCAAATCTGCTTACTTCCTGTGTGACCTTGGGAAAGTCATTTAATGTTTCTGGGCCTCAGTTTCTTAAACTGTAAAGTGAAAGGAGGAGCTAAGTGTCACCATAGTGGATAGAGCACCTGAACTGAACTCAGGAAGGCTTATCTTCCCAATTTAAAATCTGACCATAGCACTTAATAACTGTGTGACCATGGGCATGTCACTTCACCCTCTTTGCCTCCTTTTCCTAATTTGTCAAATGAGCTAGAGAAGGAAATGGTAGACCACTCCAGTATCTTTGCTAGGAAAACACCAAATGGTCATGAAGAATCAGACATGACTGAAAAACGACAGGTCAACAGCAACAAAAATGAAAGAGTTGAAAGACATTATTGCTAAGATTACTTTTAATAAAATAGCTAGCATTATATAGTGCTTTAAGGCTTATAAAACACTTTATAAATATTACCTCATTTGATCCTCACACCCTGGGAAGTACATGCTATTTTTATCTCCATCGTACAGATGAAGAAACTGAGGCAGGCTAAGTAATTTGCTCATGGTGATACAGCTAGAAAGTGTCTGAGTCAGGATTTGAACTCAGGTCCTTATGACTCCAAGTCTAGCACTTTATCCACTGTGCCACCTGGCTACTACTTTTAGCACTATATATTATTAAGATTACAATTTGATTTCCTTTGGCTTTACCTTTTACAGGTGTCTGAAAGACAATTTCTCAAAATGTTTTCTATCCTTAAATCTTCACCATTCTTAAATACTTGCTTCATTATTTCAATGGATTTTTGATTTCCTCAATCTACTCATTTTACCAGTACAAAATTTAATCCATACACTCCTTCTAATACTCCATGATTCTCATCTATCTCTTCTTCAAAGAAATACTCTATGGAGAATCTACCAAACATATGTGAAGCCTTCCTCTAAGTGTTTTATAAGTTCCAGTGAAGTGAGCGGTTGCCCATCTGTTTTTCCTGGTTTTTGTACAGGAACAATACAATTATTCATTTACTTCAGGAGAGCTTTTAGGTCAATTGCTGTGCATCATTGATGCTATACTACAGTTTTACACTCAGAATTGTTATTTGCCTTTTCCTTTCAGTGACCTGCAATTTTCATTCTATAGAAATGATCACTTTCTGGATTAGTTGTCATCAGAAGGAGAACAGTATTATTTAACAAATGAGTTTATCTCTCAAGAGTCACCCAGGATGGTTGTTAAGGTATGATGCAATTTCTCAAATACAATCCAAGCCATTTCCTCCCTTCTTTTCAATTCTAAACCTTGTTCATTGTTCACCTACAGTGTTTATCCGAGAGAGATCTACTGATGGGTCAACTGCTGAACCTAGTCATCCAGTTGAATAGTCTGATCTTGAACACAGGTCTTCTTTATCCATTTGATTTTTCTGGGGTGAATTATATGACTTGTGAGTGGTTGTGGAACACATCAAGGAGGTTTTATAGTATTTTTGACCTTGGAAGAGATTTAAGTTACAGAGGTACATTGAGGTTTGAGGTCAGGAAAAACTTCCTAATGATTGTAACTGTCCAGAAGTGTGATGGGCTGTGTCAAGGATGGTAGAGTAGAAGCAGTAGCCCAGCAGGACTTTCTCAATATTTTTCTCCAAACAACTTTAAAATAACACATCAAATAGAATTCTAGAGCAAGAGTCAACAAAAAGTCAGTGAGATATTTTTCTAGCCCAAGACAACTTAGGAGGTCAGCAGGAGAGATCTGTGATTCCAGAGTACAGGCAGGCCCAGAGTACATATAGCCACAGCACTGGCTGTGGAGGCAGCAGCTGTAGTGGCAGCAACAGCAATAGCTTTGGGAACTCTCAGTCCAGAGACAATAAAGGTATCAGACAACTGGTCAGAAAGAATCACAAGGGACCCTTTGTTGTTACTGAGTACAGGAGCTGGCACTATTTGGCAGCTGTATTGTCCACATGCAGTTCTTTGTCACAGTTCCAAGGCAGAGTGCTTGTGCTCAATCATAAGGGAATAGAGGCCCTTGTTTCAGTTCCAAGGCAAAAAAAGAACATGAACATTTGCAGCTTTAGGAGAGCAGGGTTCTTCGCTACAGTTCCAGAGCCAAGAGGAACACAAGAACTTGTGACTGCAGGCAAACAGGACCCCTTTCTGGGTAAAGACCTGAGTGCAGACCAGGAAAACAATGATTACATCTTTCCCCCAATCACACAACCTTAGAAAAAACTCAAAACTTGTAAACCCCCAGAACCAGCTCTTGAAACAGCAACATGCAAAAGCTGGAAGGTTGGAACGGTGCCTCCTCATCCCCAGGTCACAAAAGTCCAACTTTAATATGAAGTTCAAAGTAAAGAAATGGACTGTAAAAATGAACAAACAACAATAAACAACAAAAAAATTTGACCATAAAAAACTACTATGGTGGAGGGGAAGACCAAGACACAAACAGAGAATACAACAATGTGAAAATATTTATAAACAAAACCTCAAAGCAAAAATGCTAATAGGACACAAGTCCAACAATAACAAAACATTCCTGGAAGAGTAAAAGAAAGAGATGAGTGGTAGAAAAAATTGGGGGGGAAATGAGAATGATACAAGAAAATTATAAAAAGAAAATGAACAGTGGTAAAAGAGACTCCCCCTCAAAAAATTGAAGAAAATAATACCTTGAAAAACAAAATTGGTCTAAAGATTTAAAAAAAGAGGCACAAAAACTCACTGAAGAGAAAAATTCCTTAAAAGGTAAAACTGACCAAGTAGAAAAGGAGGTACAAAAGCTGAGGAAAATAATTCCTTAAAAATTAGAATTGGGCAAGTGGAAGGTAATGAATCCATGAGACACCAAGAAACAAGTGCAATATATCATTGGAAGAACAACTAACTTGGGAAATAGTTGAAGAAAGGTAATTTAATAGTTATTGGACTATGTGAAAGTCAGGATCAAAGAAAGAGCCTAGACATCATATTTCAATAAATTATAAAGAAAACTACCCTGATATCTTAGATCCAGGTGGCAAAATAGATATTGAAAGAATCCACCAATCATCTCTTGAAAGGAATTGAAAAGTGAAAACTCCAGGAATATCATAAGCAAATTCCAGAACCCCCAGGTCAAGTAGAAAGTATTGCCAAAAAGAAACAATTCAAATATTGTGGAGCTACAGTCAGAATCACTCAAAATTTAGCAGCTTCCATGTTAAAGGAGTGGAGGGTTTGAAATATGATATTCCTGAACGTAGAGGAGCTAGAATTACAATCAAGAATAACCTACTGAGAACAACTGAGTATAATCCTATAAAGGGAAAAATGAAATAGAAATGTTTTGCATATTCTAGATAAAAAGACAAGAACTGAATAGAAAATTTTACATTCACACATAAGACTTAAGAGACACATAAAAAGATAAATGCGAAAGAAGACTCAGTAAGGTTGGAATTGTTTACATTCCTATATGAAAAGAGGATACTTTTACCTCCTAACAATTTTATCATTATTAGGGCAGTTAGGAGGAGTCTACATAGGCAGAAGCATGGTTGTGAATCAATTATGTTGAGATGATCTCAAAAAAATAAAAAGGTGAGGTAGAGGGATCTACTTTGAAAAGAGGGAAGGAAAAGGAAGAATGGGGGAAAATTACCTCACAAAAAAGAGACACACAAGGAAGAACTTTTACAGTGAAAGGTGAAAATGGGAGGATAGTGACTGGCAATACTTTAACCTCACTCTCACTGGAATTAGTTCAAAGAAGAAGAATACATACATACATATATATATATATATATATATATATATATATATATATATATACACATATATATACACACACTAAAATGACTATAGAAATGCAGAGAGAGGGGAGGAGGGAAGGAGAGAGAAGGGAGGGGTTGCTAAACAGAAGAAAATAGAATGCAGGAAAATGTACAGTTATAGTAATTCTAACTGTGAATGTGAATGGGATAAACTCACCCATGAAACAGAAACAGATAGTAGAATGGATTCAAAACAAGGATCCAACAATAGGTGGTTTACAAGACACATTTGAAACAGAGAGACACACAAAGAGTTAAAAATAAGGGTCAGGAGAAGAATCTATTATGCTTCAGCTGAGAAAAGTAAGTCAGGGATAGCAAGCATGGTCTCTGACAAAGCAAAACACAAAAAGACCTAATTAAAAGAGATAATCAGGCAATTTTTAATTTTGTTAGAAAGCACCATAGACAATGAAGCAATATAAAAAAATATAGCAAATTCCTTTGAAAAAGGCTTCATTTCTCAAATAAGGAGGGAACTGACTCAAATTTATAAGCATAAGAGCCATTCTTCAGCTGATAAACAGACAAGTGATACGAACAGGCACTTTTCAGAAAAAGAAATTAATCAGTAATTATAAGAAAAACTGTTTTAAATTACTAATGATTAGAGAAATGCAAGTTAAAACAGCTCTGAGGTACTGTCTCACACCTATCAGAAATTACAAACGCTGAAGGAGATATGACAAAATAGACACACCAATGAATTGTTGGTAGAGTTTTGAACCCATCCAACCATTCTAGATAATAGTTTGGAACTTTGCCCAAAGGGCAATAGAGCTGTGCATATTCTTTGATTTACCAATACCATTACCAGGTCTGTTTCCAAAGGGATGAAAGGAAAAGGAACTATATGTACAAAAATATAGCAGTTCTTTTTGTGGTGGCAAAGAATTGGAAACGGAGGAGACATTTGTCAATTGGGGAAAGGCTGACCAAGTCATAGTGTATGATTGTGATGGAACACTATAGAAATGGCCAAGGAAATGACCTGTGAAGACCTATATAAACTTATGAAAAATGAACTGGGCAGAATCAGGACATTATTGTACACAGCAACAGCAATATTGTAATGATAATAGACTGTGAAAGAGTTAGCTACTTTGATCAATAAATGATCCAAGGCAATTCAGAAGAACTCATGATGAAAATTGCTATTTACCTCTAGAGAGAGAACTGATGAACTCTGAGTGCAAACTGAAATATAGTTTTCTCATTTCTTTAAGCAACATGGCTAATATGGACACACATTTTGCATGATTTCACATGTATAATGGACGTCATATTGCTTTTCTTCTAAATGAGTGGGAGAGGGACTGCAGGTGGGGATAGAGAATTAAAAATTGAAACAAATGTTTTAAATGTTTTTGTTTTATGTTTAAATATTTTAAATGAAAAATATACAAAGAAATAGATGAATAAATAAACAGATGAACAAACAAGCAAACAAATAAATAAAAGATGTTGAAAGTCTTTAAATGAAGTCTAGATGATAAGTTGTCAAAAATATTATAATGGAAAATTCTTTCATGTGTATGTTAGATTGACTCAGGAGAAGAAATTGAGGATGGTGACTGTACAGCTTTCCCTCACTCCAATCAAAGTCAACTGCAAGATATGTCATCATCCTGATGTCGTGGTCCTCTTCAAGAATGAAGGACAAGAGGAGGAGCCAAGATGGCCAAGTAGAAAGATTCACATACACTAGCTCTGAAGCCACAGCCCATGGATTTCCTGTAAAAAGAACTCCCAACAAATTCTGAAGCAGTGGAAGTCGTGCAGCAACAGACTGAAGGAGATTTCCGTTCCAGAGAGCCCTGAAAAACCGACCCCAAAGGTCTGTCACACACCAGATGGGAGCCTGGCCACACAGCACTGAGAGGAGCAGATCCAAGCAGGCTTCAGGGATGGAATCTCCAGTGGCCATGAACATCCCTCCACCCACAGACACACAGGTCAGTGAGAGAGACTTCTGTGCTGGCTGAGAGGAGAGTGGGGTGTCTTCATAACTCAGGCCCCCTCAGGGAGGCAGCAGCAGAGGCAGCGGGTGGCCAGAGGCTCCCTGAGCAGGCAGGACCTTGGGTCCATTACTGAAGATCTCCATATAAACCCCCTGAGGGAACTGAGCCTGGGAGGCGGTCCTGCCCCCACCTGAGAACCTGAACTTAAGGCCACATTGAAAAGCAGCCAGGCGTGCTGCCAAAAGCCCTGAGGTTGGGGAGCAGCATTTGAATCTCAGACTCCAAGCACTAGCTGGGCAGACCTAGGCAGGGGTGGAGAGGAATCTCAGAAGTCAAGTAACTGACTGGGAAAATGCCCAGAAAAGGGAAAAAAAAATAAGACCATAGAAGGTTACTTTCTTGTCACCAAGAATGTTTCCCGACCAGATGTTTCCCGACTTCCTTTCTGATGAGGAAGAACAATGCTTACCATCAGGTAAAGACATAGGAGCTAAGGCCTCTGTATCTCAAACATCTGAAATAGATATCCAATGGGCTCAGGCCATGGAAGAACTCAAAAAGGATTTTGAAAATCAAGTTAGACAAGTGGAGGAAAAACTGGGAAGACAAATGAGAGAGATGCAAGAAAAGCATGAAAAACAGGTCAATAC
>CM053769.1:607633983-607747140 GCA_028658325.1 Potorous gilbertii | reverse complement strand
ATATATATATATATATATATATATATATATATATATATATATATATATATATATATATAAAATTACTCAATATTTTCAAATTGTGCTGTCTCCTGCACAGATTTTCTTCATGTATACCTAGCCAAATAGAGTTGAGATAGAGATCTGTGGGGCAGGGGCAAGGAGAGGTAGATTGGTGCATATTCCTTGGAGCACATCTGGGAGAACAGACCTGGGGTAGAAGAGAAATAATGGTTCAAAGTGCTTTCCAAATTCTAGCTTTAAAGGTAAATGTTGTCCTGATGTTCAAAATGGAGAATAGAGATAATTCAAGCTATAGATTGTGGAACTCAATTTTAATTTCTAGTGTAGTTCTACAATTATAAATATACTTGGGTCCCATGAAGTGATTGTATTATCTGAATTTGTACTAAATATTTTCACTTGGTGGGATCCAATTGATTTTTTCCCAATTAGTGCAAATAATGGAATCCAAGAATTAGTGGTATTATTTAAATTCACACTTCATATTTCCATTGGGCTGGAAGCAATTACCATATTATACATAATTATAATTTCAAACAATTTGAATTTTAATAGATGCCATAACTTCATGGGATTCACATTAATAAGACCCTGACTATGCTAAGAAAAGGAGGTGATTACTAATAGCCAGCATGAGTTTATTAAAAACAAGTCATGTGACACTAACTCAATTTTTTTCTAACGACAGTTGCTATATTAGTAGATGGTGGGAATGTCTTGAATATAGTAATTTTATTACCTCTTTGGAAAGATGTTAATTTATTTTAGTTATAATTATTGTTCAGTTTTTCAAATTATTTTCACAAAGATTGCCAAAACATTTATTTGTATGGATAATTTTATTGTGGTTTTCTAGATATATTGTCTTGTATCAAAGCAGATAAAAAGAATCAAATGTCTGG
This sequence comes from Potorous gilbertii, assembly GCA_028658325.1. Taxonomy (NCBI): domain Eukaryota; kingdom Metazoa; phylum Chordata; class Mammalia; order Diprotodontia; family Potoroidae; genus Potorous; species Potorous gilbertii. The sequence continues at coordinate 607,746,214 of CM053769.1, read as the reverse complement.
ATTTCAGTAAGGCATTTATCAAACTCCCTTGTGATACTGTTGAGAATAATATGGGTGAATGTCTAGTTATTTGGGCTTAGAAATGGTTTACTCACCAGACAGACCCAAAGGATGTTGACTGATGCCAACCTCTAAGGAGAAGGCCTCTAAAGAAATGCTCCTGGTATTTATTTAGCTTAGAGAAGAGAGGACATGATAGCTGTTTGGTTTATTCATCATTTTCATAAATGACTTGACTAAATGTTCAGATGGTTTCTTATTTTGCAAGTGACTCAAAATTGAAAGGATAGCTAACATGCTTAAAAACAGAATAATAACCCCGAAAAGTTTCAAAGTACTGGAATAATGGACTGAATCTAAAAAGATGAAGTTTAGTAGGAATAAATGTAATGCCCTACATCTGGGATCAAAAGACAGCCGCACATGTTGGCTGGTTGTTGTCCTTTGTTCTCAAAGAAGACCAAAATAACATCACTATGTTAGAGTCAAGGTACACGGTGTCCAACTGTGGCTGATTGGACAGTATCATCATGGAACGCTCTACCACAGGTCAGGCACAAGGACAGAATGGGGGAATGGCATACTGCTGGAAGGTAATTTATGTGGGAAAAGACCTAGAGATTGTAGTAGATTGTGAACTTTATATGAATCAACAGTGTGATGTGGGAGTCAAAAGAAGCTGATGTAATCTTAGGTAGCAGTAACTGGAGGAGGGTCCATAAGAAGGGAGGTGGCAGTCCCACAATGTTCTTTTCCATTCAGGCAGTAATCTATACACTTCATGGCACCATATTTTAGTAAGGGTGTTGATGAACTAGAACAAGTCTAAAGGACAATCAGTATGAAGAGAAAACTGAGAACCAACTCATACAAAGATTTCTTGATGAAATGGAGATATTTTTAACCTGTAGAAGAGAGAATGTAACAGCTTTTGGCGGGGAGAGAGAGAGCAGGGTGAGGAGAGGAGAAGAGCAGACAAGAAGAGAGAATGTAACAGCTTTTGGCGGGGAGAGAGAGAGCAAGGTGAGGAGAGAAGAGCAGACAAGAAGAGAGGAGACAAGAGAAGAAAAAGACAGAGAGGAGAAAGACAGAGAGAGAGGAAAGACACAGAGAAAGGAAAGATACAGAGAGAGGGAGGGGGGAGAGGGAGAGGGAGAAAGAGAGGGAGAAGGAAAGAGAGGGAGGGAGGGGGAGACAGAAACACATTTATTGAGTACTTACTATGTGCCAAGCATTGGATCTGTAAAATGAAGAAACAGGGCTTGACCACCAAAGTTTCATTCAGCTCTGATTGTCTACAATGCAATGATTCATGCAACAGAACACATAGTTGAGGATACAGTCTTTGAGAATGTAGACTGAGAAGTTATATGGAGTTTGTTAGAGATATAGGGTTTGTGACCTGGGACTGAGGCAAAAAGTCAAATCAAACCAGGAGGTCAGGAATCCTGGAGAATGCCGGACATTCCTTGCAGGACAGTTGTCATTAGTGTATCATCCTTCATAATAGATCTATGAATGACAATCACGTTCTTTTTACCATTTCAAATGTGTGGTGTGTCAGCTAGTGGAACCCATACAAGAGGGTAAAAAAAAGTAACTAATATTTTTTGTATTTTGTGTCGAAAGTTGTGAGCCCCAGAGACAAGGGTTCTCAGGGAATACTGTAAATGCTTTGGGTGGGATTGTTTGAGTTCTGTGGTCCAGGGTTTTACTTTTAGTTACTACTTTAATTGAATCTATTAGGTCAAAGCAAAGCTCTCATGGAATACAGAATGATTGCAAGGTATCTGACCAAATATTCCATCAGACTATGGGAGCCTGGAGAGAGATAGGTACCATCAAAAGAAGGTATACTTCACAACTGAATCAGTGGAACAGTCGAATTCCAGGCAGGCAAACTTCAATTATGTGGGGACTCGTTATCCAGCTTGTGAGTAGACCCTGGTCTTTGTTTCCCTTTCCTCTTATCCCTGTGGTTCCCTTTTGGTGTATTCTTCTCATTAGCTCTATGACAAAAAGGTGGACAAAAGCAGCAGGTTCTCCATGAAAAATCAGCCCCATCAACTGTTACTCATCCGCAGTTCTGCTAAAGTTTGGGTTGGTTTTTAAAAATAGTGATGAAAGTGAAATTTTAAATCTATCTGTGCAATTAATTCATCTTTATATTTATGTAAGGGGTTATGGGCTGGTCAATGCAGGCTCTTTCCCTCCTGGATTGAAACTATGGGTATACCTTTCCTGTCAGCTTCCTACATGGTGATGAAAACCCTGTTAGTTGGTTACTGATGTAATCAATACAATTTGCATTATTGGATGCCATCTAGATGGCCAAGGGGAGACATTTAGCCATTTAATTAAGATAGTACCTCCTCTAATGTATTTCTGTTGAAATTTTCTTAAAATGCACTTATGTTTGATTACTAATTTTGAGAGACTTGTCTCTTCTTAGTCATGCAAAGATCTAAGATAACTGTGAAAGACTCATGGTAGAAAATGCTGTCCACATGCAGAGAAAGAACTTTGGAGTCTGAAGGCAGATGGAAGCATATCATTTGTTCTCTCTCTCTCTCTCTCTCTCTCTCTCTCTCTCTCTCTCCCTCGTTTCTTCTTTCTCATGGTTTCTCTCGTTGGTTCTAATTCTTCTTTACATATTACACACCATCTTGTGGGTAGAAAGAGGGGAGAGATGGGAAGAAAAATTGGAACTCATAATCTTATGGAAGTGAATGTTGAAAACTAAAAATAAACAAATAAATAAATTTTTACAAAATGCATTTATGTTCCACAGTGGGCTGCATTTACTTCTCAGTGAAGTATGAGTTACCTGACCCAAAAGTCATGTGTTTTTGATGCTACCATCCCTTTCAACTGTGAAACTCTTCATATGTTCCTCCTTTTTTTTGAAACAAAGAAAAGTAGTTAAGTCAAACAAAGATCACAGCAATGGCTTCTGACAACACATAGACATTTCCTTTTCATTTCAGCATACTATAAGCATACTATATTCCAGGCACTGTGCTAGTCACTAGAAATTCAAAGACAAAAATCAAATATCTCCCTGTCCTCAAGGATCTTTCTTTTAACTGGGAAAATCCACCACGAATACATATCCAGTAAATAGATACAAGATAAAATGAAGCAGGAGTATTCTGAACTCAAAATTTTAAAAAAATGAATATTAAATTTATGTGTGTAGAGCTATAAATACACATATATATGTATATATACATATATATAAAACTATCTACCCATACACACACATACAGACATACACACACACACACACACACACACACACACAAACTAGCTGCTGAACCTCTCCAGCAAACTTGCTAATGTAATGTACTTATAACTCCACCTTTCTCATCCTCATGGGTTTAACTTAATTTTAGAGATCTCCCTTTATGTTACTGATCCATGGTCCCTGATCCCATCCTACCATCCATTAATCCACATGAGAGTTGTTTTAGCAGACCAACTGAAAACCTTACTTAAAAATGAATTGTCAGAAGCTTGGTGCCATTGACTAGAGGACATACCCCACTGTTCCATTGGACCAGGACCCACAATGATGTGGTTCTATGAGATAGTGAAGGTGAAGGAGGCTTCATTTGACTTTACTCCTAATTGAATTGACCTGACTATTGCTTGGCTATGAGTATCAATAAATCATCCAAACCCATCTGAATGTAGCTGTTTGCCTTTCACAGGAACTCTTTCCTGATTTTGCATGACAACATTATAGAAAGGAAAAAGGGAAAACCTCATGATGTACTCCTGCTTGAAAAGCTGAAATCAGATTAGACATCAATCAACATGGTTCTAAAGGATGGACAATGAAACACACCTCCCTTCTCTCAGCGAAGAAGGAGAGAATTACAGGTTCTCAAAATCCCATATGTAATTGGACATTGCTATGTCTTCATTTTTTACATCCACTTTCTCACATCCTGCTCATTCTTCAGTGCCTTGCAATCCACTTTCATTCTCCACTACTCATTTGAAGCTGCTCTCTTTAAGGTTACCAGTGATCTTTTTATTGCTAAATCCAACAACTTTTTCTCAGATTTCATTCTTGACCTTACTACAGCATTTGCCACTGTTGACCACTCCCTTCTTCTAGGTTCTTTCTCCTTCCTGGGTTTTTAGGACACCGTTATGGTTGTCTATCATGGCTCTTTTCTCGCCTATCTAAACCATCACCCCCAGTCTCCTTTGCAAGATTTCTATTCACTTTCCAAAACTCCTCCCATTCATTCTCAGGGCTCTCTCCTGAGGCCTCATCTTTCCCTGTCACTCTCTCTCTGCCTCTGTCTTCTCTGTTTCTGTCTCTCTCCCCATTTTTTCTTCCTGTTTGTCTCAATGAATTCATCAGTTCCCAAGGGCTCAACTATTGCCTCCATGCAGATGATCTCCATATGTCCTTATCTCACCTTCAACTCTTTCCTGAGTTCAGTCCTGTATCTCAAACTGCTAGCCTTGTTTATCCCACCTCTCTATTCTAACCATAACATCCCTGTTCCTGTCTATGGCACTACCATGCTAGGTAAAGTCTAACAAGCCTTTGAGTGTTGTGCTTCTCATATATCCCTGTGAATTCTTTGCATTATATATACTTTTGTTGTACATGAAATAAAGGCTCTCTCATATCCAATATTTATTTTGTTCATTGAGGACCTATACAGGACTGGAGACCTGTTAACCAATGTGTAAGAAAACCTAGATACAAGCCATACTTAATTTGTTGTTCACTCATTCAGTTGTGACCAACTCTTTGTGACCCCTTTTGAGGTTTTCTTGGCAAAGATACCAAAGTGCTTGCCATTTCCTTCTCTGGCTCATTTTATAGATGAGGAAATTGTTTATCTCAAACAGGGTTAAGTGACTTGCCCAGGGTCACATGGCTAGTAAGTGTCTAAGGCTGGATGAACTCAGATCTTCTTGATTCCAGGCCCAGCAAGCTATCCACTGTACTACCTAGCTGGCTTAAGCTATACCTAAGCTTGCATTTAAAATAAATTTTAGAGATTTTTTCCTGGAGTTGTATGCCAAGGTAGGAACAATGAATTAAAGAAAGAATCTGATGATTTGAAGGTCAGACCTCCATGGCTTGGTTCCTGTGAGCCCATAGCCTTGGTGAGGGAGAACACCTAAGTTAGGATAATCATAGATCTGACCTCCCTACAAGAAGCTTCAGTGTCTACCTGTTACCTCTAGGAGAAAACATAAACTCATCACTTATGGCATTAAAAACCCTTCACAATTTGCTTCCAGTTGATCTTTCCAAGTTAGTTACACATTACTGTCTCTCACCTAGTCTATACTCCAGACAAATTGGCCCTACTGCTGTTCCTAAACTGCTGCTTTGCTATAGGCTTTCATCACATTACAGACAGAAAGAAAGGGGTGAAGCTAGGTAGAGCAGAGGAAGGCAAATTTTGGAAATGTCTTATAAGATCTGGTTCTGAGCCAGGTGAGAGAAAATTTCTCTTAGAGCCCAGGTTCCCAAGAGTGCTGTCTGAGTTCCTGTCAGAGGAAAAGGGGAGTGGGAGTGGGGTGAGATGGAATTCAGGCAACATAGTTCAACAATTAGATCTAAATGCAGGAGAGAGTTATTCCTTCTGGAAAACCTGGAGCAGACCAGTCAGAACAGAGCAGACTACCTATGTCCTAAACTCCCTTTCTCTCCCTTATTCACTCTTACCAGGTATGTTGCTACCTGTTGGTTCTGAAATTTGATCTGGCCTTGGTCCTGATCCTGAATGACATCCTCCCACCCCCATCCCAACCTGACTTGGTTCCCAGGATCCCAGAGACTAGTATTGAGCCATTTATACTTAAATTAGACCTTTCTTCCTCATTCTCCAAGCCTAGGTTCCTATTCTTATTGCCTGTTCTTTGCCTGTCGAGATTCATAGATAAACTGGATCAGTATGTTCCCCAACAAAAACTATGCCATGAATCTTAAAGTCTCTAAATTCATTACTGCAAACTGTTCTGCCTTTCACACTTTAGCATGACAGATCAGTGGTCCAGGACCAAGGGCTCTTAGAAAGGCAGGAGGGGAGATGTGCATAGCTCAGACAATAGCTGGGTCATATGTAGGTCACTAGCATGTCGTGTGAAATGAGAAATGAACTATCTCACAGGGTTGTTTTGTAAAGTTTAAAAAGAATATATATTTATAAATTATTATCCAAATTATGGTGAGTTGATAGGCGCCAAGAATCAATTAATCTAAATAGGTCCAACAGTAGTAGAAATTTTGTGCAAAACTTCACCTAAAAGGAGGGATCTGGGAGAAAGTTATCTCTCTCTCCCTTTCTGTCTCTCTCTGCCTTTGTTTCTCTGTTTCGGTCTGTCTGTCTATCTGTCTCTCTCTTTCCCTCATTCTCTCGCTCTCTCTCTCTCTTGCACGCGCGCGCGCACACACACACACACACACACACACACACACACACACGCTCCCAAAAAGGAATAGGAAAAATGGAGAAAAGGGTAAGGTGCAGCGGCTCACAGGTTTACCTAGTGGCACTTCCTTAATATACTGTAATGATATTTTAGGCTTTTCCTCTCTTCATTTAAAATGGACTCCCTCCCACCCCGTAGCTTCATCTGCTACCCAGAAGTGGGACTTCCTGAAATTTTTATTAAGAATTCCAGCTATTTCAGCAATAATTTCCAGACAAAACAGCACATGCTGACATGAAACACCAAAAGAAAAGCTTGCCAGACCAATTTAATTTTCTCCTGTGATGGAGGAAGGGCCAAATAAATCAAATAAGAAGGGAACAAAAGGAGACGGTGAAGTAGTCAACTATTTATTCACTCAAGATGTCTTGAATGAATGATAAAATCTGAGATTAGATTTGAGAAGGACCTGAGAGATTTTCTAGTTTAACTTATACGTGATGTAAGCAACCTACATCTCCAATAAGCCTCTGTCTGAATACCTCCAATGATGAAGAACTAGCTACCTCCCAAAGCATTTTGTCCCATTTTTGGAATTTAAATGAAATTCATTTAATTTGGAATTTGGTTTTCTTCATGTTGAATTAAAATGAGCCTTTTATCTCATACTCATTGGTACTTGCAGGTCAAATCAGGAAAAATCTGAGCTCTTTTCCTTATAATAATCCTTCCCCCAAAATATTTTAAGGCAACTATCTATCCCACTCTCTTTCTCCAGGAGAAACATCTTTGGTTCTTTTTCTTTATACCCTATAATCATACCCATAGTTGCCATATCTTGTTGATTCTACCTCCACAGTACCTCTGGTATCTGTTCTTTGCTTTTCACTAACATGACCCTTATCACCTTTTACATATAGGCTAGCAATAGCTTCCAAGTCCTATTACGTTCTCCATACAGCTGGCAAGTTAGCTAAGGCCCAGTTATAACCAATTCAATCCCCCTGTTCAAAAATCTCCAACAGCTGCCTAATGACTTTTGGAAAAAATACAAACTCCTCAGTCCATCATTTACAAACCATCACAGTCTGACTCCAGTCTACCAGTGGGCCACCATGGCCAGGTCTGTATAAACATCATAAGGGAAAGAACAGATCCTGGAGATCAGATAGGTCTTCAAAGCAGGAATATTCCAAGAGATAGAATCTTTCCATTTTGTTTTTTTTTTGTTCTGAACTAAATAAATACTAAACAAAATGGACATTTCTATATACATTACAGAACAGAAGGAAAAGCTATGCATGAAACTGCAAATCTTCGTTATGCCATTTATTTTTCTTTTCAAGTATATAATAAAATCAACATCCAGAACTTCCCGTGTTATTCTAATTGTGCAATCTTTTGGCTTTCCTGCTGTTTTCATCTCGTTTGTTGTGAGGGTGAGAAGAACCTATCCCTCTCTCCTTTCAATCTTCCATCTCACCTCCAAATGAAAACAAAACAAAACAAAAATCCTTGGAACAAATATACAAAGCAAAGTAAAATAAAGTCCCATAGTGTCCATTTCCAGTACACATGCACATATACATATATGTATTTATATTATACATATATCTACATGCATGTATATATCATATATACATATGCATACATGTATGTGTAGATAACTATGTGGAATTCAGCATTGCTCCACTTCTCATTCCTTTGCTTGTCTCTCCAAAACAGATTTTTAGCTCTGATACAGACTCCCATTTTTAAGGCAGACTCACCTACTTTTACTCTTGCCACCCTGCCCCTCAGCAACTTCTAAGTCTGATAATCCACTCTTAGTTCTCCCTAACTAACTGGACATTTCTAGCTTCTTCCTGAGTCAATAAGTTCTTGGCTATAGCCTTGTCCTACTTGCCTGCTTGAGAAGCCTCAGTCCCACCATCATAGGTTCTGGCCCCATTCCTGCCCAATCAACCAATCAATGTGCATTGATTAAGCACTTACTGTGTACCAGACACTGTGCTGGATGCTCAGGATACAAATACAAAATGAAGTATTCCCTGGATTAGGGGAGACAGACATACATATATATGTGATATTATAATACATTATTACACATACGTACATGCATTATACACCAATATCTATACATATAAGATGTGTATACATACATGTATTATGTGTATATAATATATGCATATTTACAGTGTTATATATACACATAAGTACATAAAATATACACATATGATATATAAACTTCCATAGATAAGTACATATATGACATATATCCATATACAATATATATAAAATACACACAATGTAATTTCATATTAATTTAATTATGTATATATTACATATTTATTATATGTATATCAAGTGTGTTTAATTATGTATCATATCAATAACATATATCCATATATATCCAATATAAGATATATAATGTATACACTTCCATATGTAAGTGTACACACACAGCACACACACAAAGTATGCACAATATCATTTTGGATAGAGGCACCAGCTGCTGAGGAAGTTAGAAATAATCCCATGTAGAAAGTGTTTATTGAGCGAACATTTGAAGGGAATGAGTAAGGGGTGCATTCTAGGCATGGAAAATAGCCAGGTACAAAGTCAAGGAGGCAGGAAGTGGAATGTTGTGCGTGAGGAAAATCAAGAAGGCCAGTTTAGATTGAGTGATCAGAAATTATGTATAAGTCCTCTCCTCTTTCTCTGTTTTATTCAGGTAGACGTTCAATGATACAAAACTTCCCCTCATAAGTTTTGGTAGGTTGTCTCATTGTTGTCCTTCTCTTGAATGAAGTTGTTGGTTGGTTCGGTGATTTGTTGTTTAACCCACTCATTCTTTAGGATTGGATTATTTAGTTTCCAATTAGTTTTGGTTTATCTTTCAATGGCCTTAAATCCTCTCCTCAAACTATCAACCCCAACTTAGCCTCAATCAGATGATCCCCAATAGATCCTAAATTAGTAGAGTTTGAAAGGAGGCTTTAGTTTCTAAGAAAGTGGAGAACAATGAGTGTTCCCCTCACCCCTACCCCTAACCCCACCCCAGAAGTAAGGACATACAACTGAAGTCATGAATCCCTGAATTCAATGCCTCTTGCCAACACTTTCCAATACCTTTCTCTTCTGAGGCAACCATTAGAGAGGGTACATAGAACTAAGAGGAAGGAGGATAAGGACCTGGACCTCTGGTCAAAGTCCCTCTCCAGGACTGCTTCTCAGTCCTAGGTTGACTGCTCAGTTTCTCCATTTCTTCAATTTTACAGACTCTAAAATGTTGACCAACCTGTTTCTCCTTCCACTACTCTCACTTGCTTCCTTTGATTGGGGTTTTGTTCACAGCGGTGATTCAGCATCGTGGTTTCTTCCTTATCTTCCTTATCTCTTCTGGAAGCAAATATAACTCTTAAGAAGTGTTTCTTTAGAGGTTTTTAATTCTGCCAATAATATGGACATTCATTTAAATGTCGGCATTTCTATAGCATCTTATTCCAGTGATCAACTTCACAAGTACAGGTGGAAAGAAGTAAAGCTAAATATCAGTTCATGTAAGAAAGATTTAGGGATGTGTGTGTGTGGGCGGGGTGGGGGGATCAATTTTGTTGTTTTGGTCTTGTCCAACTCTTGATGAATCCATTTGGGATTTTCTTGGCAAAAATATTGGAATGGTTCGACATTTTCTTCTCCCATTCATTTTTCAAATAAGGAAACTGAAGCAAACAGGAATAAGTAACTTTCCTAGGGTCGCAGAGCTAATAAGCGTCTGAGCCTGGATTTGAACTCGTCAAGATGAGTCTTCCCAATTCCAGACCCAGTGTTCAATCCACCGCACGCTCTAACTGCCCATTTGTGGACAAGTTCAACCTCAAGTTAATGATTTGACAAGGCAGCCTAAAGAGCAAATATTTTCCCATATTGCTTTGATGAAAATAGGTAGCTATTTAATATTAATAATATATGGCTTTAAGTTTCTCAAAGCCCCTTACACATAGTATCCAATTTGACCTTCACAACAACCATGTGAGGTAGGTGCTGTTATTTCTGTTTTTCAGATGGAGGAAACTGAGGGTGGAAGAGGCTACTAAGTGTCTGAGGATTTATTACGTACTCCAAGTCCAGTGCTCTATTGACTGTGTCACCTAGCATCCTCTTTAGAGAAATAAAGTATATGGCATCCTGATTAGATGATATTGTGGGTATTGTGTTCAGTTCTGAGCACCATGTTTTTTAAATGAAATAGTGAGTGGGCAGCTGCAGGTGTCCAGTAGTGGCCAACCAAAATGCTGAAGGGCTCAAAGGTAAAGTCCTATAAGAAGCATTTGAAAGAAGGATGTTTGGCCTGGAAGAACTGGGGAAAATGGTGTCAGGTCAACTGTCTTTGAGGATATAAAAACTGACATTCAGAGGGAGCTTAAACTTACTCTGCTTGGCACCAGCAGGTAGAAGTCAAAGCAATGCATGAACATTGCAGAGAGGTAGTTATTAGCCCAGTTTAGCTCAAGTAAGGGAAAATTTTCTTACAGTTAGTGCTGTCCAAAAGTCACAAAGTCTGCTTAAGAGGTAGTAGGACACCTTCTCACCAAAGATGGAGACAGAGTCTGAGTAAATGCTTGTTAGAAATAATACTAATTGACATTTATGTAATTGTTTTGTTTATTTTAAAATTTTATTTCTTTTTAGTTTTCAACATTAACTCACATAAGCTTTTGAGTTTTCAATTTTCTCCCCTTCTCTCCCCTCCTCCCTCCTCAAGATGGCATACAATCTGATATAGGCTCTACATATATACATTCATACTAAACATATTCTCATATTAGTCATGTTGTAAAGAAGTATTACAACTTAATGGGAGGAACCATGAGAAAGAAGAAAGAAGACAAAACAACAAAAGAAAAAAGAGAGCATATAGTATGTTTTGATCTGTATTCAAATGCCATGGTTCTTTTTCTGGCTGTGGACAGCATTTTCCATCATGAATCTTGGAGTTGTCTTAGATCCTTGCATTGCTGAGAAGAGCTAAGTCTATGAAAGTTGGTCATTGCAAAATGTGGCTGTTACTGTGTACATGTTCTCCTGGTTCTGCTCACTTGACTCAGCATCAGCTCATATACGTCTTTCCAGGTTTTTCTGAAGTCCACCTGCTCATCATTTCTTATTGCGCAATGGTATTCCATTACATCCATATACCACAACTTCTCCAGCCATTCCCCAACTGATGGACACTGTCTCAATTTCCAATTCTTGGCCACCACAGAAAGTGCTGCTTTAAATGTTTTTGTACATGTAGATCCTTCTCCCATTTTTAAGATCTCTTTGGGATACATTCCCTAGAAGCAATATTGCTGGGTCAAAAGGTATGCACATTTTTATAGCCCTTTGGACATAGTCAAAATTGCTCTCCAGAATGGCTGGATCAGTTCATAACTCCACCAACAATGCATTAGTGTTCCCATTTTCCCACATCTTCTCCAACATTCATCATTTTTCTGTTTTGTCATGTTAATCAATCTGATAGGTGTGACATGGTATCTCAGAGTTGTTTTGATTTTCATTTCTCTAATCAATTGTGATTTAGAGCATTTTTAATATGACATTTATGTAATGTTTCATCTACATTACCACATAAATTCTGTGAAGTAGACATTGGTATAATTTTCTCCATTTTACAGATGGAAAAACAGAGGTAAATAGAAGTTAAGCAACTTCTCACAGTCACCTAACTTGTATCTTTCTGCCCCTGGTGATATCCAGATCAGCTAAGCTGAAGCTTCAAAAAACCACTAATTTATACATAAAAACAAAGGAGGAAGGGAGGAGTGGCTTTTCATTCCTACCCTTAGATCTTCATCTTCCATGTAAATGATCACCAAAAAGCATTCAGCTCACTGGAACAAAGCTAAACTTGATTTTGAAGGCTCTTTTCCAACAAGTTATTTCCCTTCTTTGATATTTTAAGATTGTAGAAGTTTCCTGGCCTTGACAGGAACAAGCTGATGCTGGGTGGGATACATTTTTAATAGCTCATTTCTACATAAGTCTGTGACATTCAGAGAATCATAGCCCAAAAGGGTCCGTTGAAAATTCTAATGAAGACAATGCATAGATTTGTGGGAAAGATTACTGGCAAAGGAGTTGTCATCAGAGGTGGTAGAAAGGTCAAATTAAAAACTATGGTTATGGTACAGTCTTATTTGGTCAAGGGCCTGACTATGGGAAGGTGAGGTAGTGAGGAAATAAAATTCTATGTAAGTGACGAAGGTAACTATGAGGTCAGGATGCTAGAGGAATGATAGAAAGAGATGAAGCAAGGAGTAGGGAGGTTAAGGCCCTATTGAAGAAGGCAGGAAGGAAACAGAAATTCTGTTTATGTGAAGTAGAGAAACTAGAGGGAGGAGACAAGATCAGAGGGAGCTTGACCACATTGGCATGATTGTTCCATAGGGCATAGTTGGTGGGGCAATTCACTTTTTCTTTGAAAACTCTGAAGTGCCTTTTTCCCTCCTGGAATGACTTGGTATTACCACACTCACCAGTGTCTTTGTCAGGACTGAAGGCATACAAAAAATACAGTACTTCATCAGCACAGCCAAACCTCTTGTTTAATTCTGCCATGGTCCCTAGAAGGCAAAAGGCTCATTGCTCATTTACTGGCACTTCACAAGAAGTGACCTTGGAATTGAGATCAAACATGGAAAACTTCACCCTTTCATTGAAATGATTTGCAACCAAAAAGAAGCAAATGGCATTCCTGTCATTGCTGATATACAGAAAGCACCAGCATCCAAGGGTGGGAGAAAATGATGGCGGTTTCCCTTGAGTAAATGACAGAATTTGTATGAAATGTAAGCTTAGAAAATGAGAATGCCTTTTAACATCTTTTGATGCATAGCATTTTATGTTCTGTACACAAGGATTTTATTAAGGATTACATCAAATGTTTCATATTAAAATTTAACAATGAAACTTTCAGGAGGGTATTTTATGCCAGACTACAAGATGTTTTGGACCAGGACTCAGAGAGGCATCTATGGTCTCTCCATTAGGCATGTTTGACTCTGTTACAAATATATATTCTGGGTCTTTTTAATTCATAACAAAAGGCAGCTTTTTTGAGAGATGGGGAGCAGAGAGCTTTGGAGAAATAGTCTGAGACAATGTATAGATAATCTAGTCCACCTGACAGAATAGATTTCTAGGAGCTGATTGATGTTCATTAGTCAGACTGAATTAAGGAAGACATATTCAGATGAGCAAACACAAACAACTTGCTAATACAACATCCTGTTGTTTGCTCCATTCCTGAGACTCCCTTGAAACAAATGATTTTTGATCCAGGCAGGGTAGTCTGGGCTTAGGTAGGTGAATAGTACTTTTGTCCATGGTGTATAAACAATATTAGAGTCTTAATGGTTATAGCCCAGGGCACGGATAGCTATGAATCCCTCTTCCACAAACCTACTTATGGGGTGGTCGTGTGGTAGGTATAGCCCTGGTCTTAGATGAGGCAAATATGAATTCTCATCCCATGTTGGACACTCATATTTTGTATGAGTTATGAATGGGTAAATCATTTAACCTTTTGAACTCTGGTTCATCTGAAAAAATGGGCATAATATCTACAGTATCTACCACATTGTCCCTAATAGATATTAATGAGATGATGTCTACAAAGCACTTTGCAATCTTCATGGGGCTTTATAAATGTCATTTTGTGAGTTCTCTGTCCCCCAGATCTGTGGTTTCATCAGGGTGGGGAACTTCTAGCATATAAACGCCCTACATAGATCACAACTTGCTGGCACCTTATAACCTTAGATAGCTCTGCCTATAGAATTGACAGATGACATAGTCAGGATGTGTCAGAAACATGACTTGAACTCAAGTATTTCTGGTTTAAAAATAAGCTTTCTTTCCACTATGTCAACAATATAATGGCAATTACATATATATATATATATATATATATATATATATGTATATACATATATATTGCCAGCATATCATCACCGCCACCACTACCACCATCATCACCATGTTTCTTTCAGTTTCTCTCCCTCTTTCACATTTTTAATGGTTTTCAGATTGAAAAGGCTCTGAAACAAGTCACTATCCTACTCTTATTCTTTTTTATTTAATGTTTTGAAGACTTGCCCAGGTGGATAAAATAATTGTTTTTTGCAATTGAATAAAAGTATTAGAATGTAATCTCATCTTCTGTAGGCTTGTAGAAAGCATGTTTAGAACAGATCTAGGAGCAGACAAAATAGCGAAGGGGTAATATATACTTCATCTTATTCCCACATAGTTTTAATTTCTTCTACTATGTCTCTACATTTTGAAAGCTTTTTATTCCATGTAGTTTGGAGATTATGCAAATCAGTATGGCAACAACTGCTGCAAACATTATTCTTGAATTTTTATGTAAAGTTTATCTGTAATAATCCTCCAGTTCTAGTGCAATTTATTTGTTGAATTCTTGAGGATAGCTAGTATTCTATATTTGCAGTACACAGATTTGTCTGTTTATGAAGGAATAGTAACTTTTTTGGTATGTCTTACATTTTGATCACCTTACCAAGATAACCAGGGTCTAGGACATGTACAAGTATCTAGGATGGCATCTTTTCCATGGTGGCAGTTTGTTTCTGGGAAAATTCTAATAAAATTTAGGGGAAATGTTTTGGAAAGATTGTAAAGCATGTATAGAAATCTGTAACTGGTTCTGGCCTATTAAACATGCATGGAAGAAGAAGTTTTTTGATGGCCTGTAGTGGCATTAAAAAAGGCCTATTAGCTTCAGCTATTTCTTTTCTTGGCCTCATCTGGTAACTGCTCAAGAAATCTACTGATAGTCAGGGCTGTAAGGAAAGAAGCTAGGGGTTTTCTTGTGAGGCCATGTAGTTTCCTGAAAGTACTTGGAACTTGTTTTTTGTGTCAGTTCTTTTCTCATTAGGTGGAGTAATTGTAACCTCCATGATCTTGGAATTCAAAATGTCAGAAGCATCCCAGTGTTCTACAGTCTGGACCCCACAGTACGGCATCACCAATACCCCAATAAGCAAGAAGTGAACATAAGAAGAAACTCTCAGGACCCTAGCCTAGTGTGAGATGAGACAAGGACCCATTCAGCCGTCCTGCAGCCTCTGGATGTGAATTTGGTGGGACTATTGCTACGTAGGAACTGAGAGAAAATATAAGCCTCTTCTCCCTATAGACCAAGGAGATATAGGGGAGACTATGCTCTTGACGATAGTCTAGGGGAGATGTTGAATATTAATTCTTCCTATATCTTCAAAGTATATTAGCTTTTATAAAAGCTAATCCATATTTCATGGTTAAATGGAACTGAGTTGCTCATCACAAGTCCCTAACAGCTCCTGGGAGAACGAATTTTATGTCAGTAAATAAGGGAGTACCCTATAGTCTCTTTAGGGGGAGCCTAAAACCCTGAGGGAAAGATGTAGCAATCTGGCTCTAGGAGAATGGAGCAAGGCATATTAATTCTACAAGATATTCAATGGGTGCTCAATTTTTGGAAGCTCAAGGAACTAATTCAAATTTATAAGAATAAGTTTCATTCTCTAGCTAGTAAATACATGGTCAAAGAAGAAAGAGTTTATCTTCTAAAAAAGAAATCCTTACTATTAATAGTCATAGAAAAAATGTTCCAAATGCACTGTTTCTATTGTCTATTTTTATAATCTACATGGACTAATAAGTTTGAGCTCCTTAATGATGTCTTTTCTGTAATTTCTGGTGGTACTAATCTGACCCTCAATTGGTATGAAAAACATCTTTGTGTTCATAAACAAATCTGACTTAGACATCTTTTTGAAATTTCTTTGTTAAAATATTGTTGGTTTCATGGAGATGTCACACATAGAAGAACTTTTGATTCTGCTTTTACAGCTTCTCCATTAGAGGCTCCATCCAGGCACAAACCATTTCCATTTACTTTGAACAAATTCAGTAAGGTATATATTTTGTTAGCCTTTACTGTTGCTTGGCGAAGATATATTTTGTATTAACGACTAAATCAAAAATTAGTTGTTATTTGTTCTGAAAGTATTGCTACAAGTTTAAAAAATTATTGTTTTTAATGAATAAGTATTTATTTTCTTTCTCTTCTCACCTTCCAAATGAAAAAGAAAAACAAAACTCTTTTAAAAGCATCTATAGCCAAGCAAAACAACTTTTCTCTAAAAATGTGCATCTCATTTTGCACATTTAGTCCATGGCTAAACAAAACATGTCATGTGAATGTAATGGAATACTATTGTGCCATAAGATATGATGAAAAAGAAACTTTAGAGAAACCTGGGAAGATTTGTAGAAACTTGTCTAAAGTAAGGAGAACCAGAGGAACAATTAATACTCTAAAAACACTGTAAAAATACACAACTTAGAGAGATGTAAAAACTCTGATCAATCATGACTCCAGAGGGCCAGAATGAGGAAGACTGCCCACTAAAGATCTGTGGATCTTTCAGATCTACGAATGGAAAACAGTTTGTGATCAAACAATATATAAAAAGCATCACGGAAGATAATGAGGACAATTTTTATTTTGCACAAGCAGAAACAATGATGCTAAAATAACAAAGGAGGCAGGTAACTAGAGGGAAAATGCTGTTTCTTAGGAAACAGTCTTTTATCTAATGTAAATAAGGAACTAATTCAAAAGAATAAGATGTGTTCACCAATTGAAAAATGGTCAAAGGATATGAACAGATATTTTAAAAAAGAAATCCTATCTATCAATAGCTATGTGAAAAAAATGCTTCAAATCACAAAATAATTAAAGACATAAAATTTAAAGCCTCTTTGAAGATCTATGTCACACACATCAGACAGGTAAAGTTGGCAAAAATAAAATACAAATGTTGGTGGTGCTACGGGCAAACAGGCACATTAATGTCCCTTTGGATAATCTATAAATTGGTGCAGCTATTCTGGAAAACAATGTGGAACTGTAATCAAAAAGTCAGTAAATTGTGCGTGCCTTTTGATCCAGCTACTTAGCTGATATTCCAGTGAGACCAAAGAAAGAAGAAAACAGTTAATATATGAATAACCTCCCCGCATTTATAGCACCCACTTTTTGTGGTGACAAAGAATTTAAAACTAAGGAGGTACCCACCAATTAAGATTAGCATATGAATGTAATGGAATGTTATTGAAGAAATTATAAAAGCAATTTCAGAGACAACTGAAAACTAATGCAAAGTGAAGAGAGAACAATTTGTACAATAAAAACATTATTAGACAAATAACCTTGAAAGATCTAAGAACTCTGATCAATGCAATGACCAATTCTGATTCCAGAGAATTTACAATGAAGCCTGCTACCCACTTACTGACAAAGAGGTGATACACTAAATATGAAGAATGGACATGTGGACATGAAGTATGTGGACACAGAAGTACGTGGACATGGCTAATGGAGGAAATTTGCTTTGATTGATTATATATTTTTGTTTACAAGGGTTTTGCTTTTGTTTTCTTTTTCTAATGGGATGGGAGGAAGTTGGAAGGAGATAATTTTTTTTTAATGTAAAGAAATAAAATTAAATTTTAAAAGTATGCCAACCACCTCTTGACAGATAGATAATAGACAAAAATATGCTGTAAGTTTTTAACTTGTTTATAATGTGCTCCAAGGATTTCTAACAAATATCTTCCCTTTTTTGTGAGAAAAATTTGCCTTTCTAGAACAGCCTTAGGATAGTGGTAGTTCTATGTTTTATTAATCTTGTATAAATTTTTGTCAGAATACTTTTCAAATTTATTGTCATCTATTTTATTTTTTGAAAAGTATATGTCAAGACTGGTATTGCACAGTGTTAAGTATTCTTTCCTTGTGCATTTTCAACTGAACTTTGATTTTAAGATGCTAGTATGTCTCTTGACATATACAGCCATAGCCTTTTCCTTAAAGTTTTATGCTAACCATGGCTTGTCTGGAGAAGATTGATATGTATCACTTACATTCATTGGTTCAATTTGACTTCTAGATTCAGACTTGAAGTCTCAATCTCTTCTTTTCCTTGGCACACATATTTTCTACTTATTTAGTTCAAATAAAATTTCATTAACAATGGAGAAAGATTCCATGAAATGAAAAAACTTAATGTGCTTTTCAGTGGAGCTGTACACAGCAATTTTCTATATCAAATGATTACTAAGATATTTTGGTAGGATTCCCTCTATAACTTGAAAGCCACACTTAGTACTATTTACTAGAAATCATGACTCTAAGGTTAGAACTACAATAGGCTTAAGCTCTCTCCCTGGAATTTGCCATGTTTTAAATAGAAAAGTTTTCTGTTTGGACATCAAATGCTCTAGCATTCTCACTTTACAGCTATCTGTTTTATATATTCATAGTACATGAATAAGCCAGGAGTTCAAAAGTGAGTCAAAAACTTTGTGATCATCAGTGAAGGCAGCACAAGTGTTAAAGTTCTTTTTTCCTTTTTGAAGGCTTACTGAACAATAGATACATTGAAAATGAGCTGTCCTTCATATCCCAGAGACTTCTGATATACCTATTTCATTCCTCGGCCAATAGATTATTGTCTTATAAGTATAGGTAAATTATTTGGGGGAAGGTGACATAAACTATGAATGCTTCTTATGAAATACATAAACTAATAATTGGTCTTTATTTAGAGAGTTTGTTTGGATTCTCATCTTTTGATGCCTTTTGTTAAGAAAGATGAGAGGGGCATCTGAGAAGGGTTAGGGGCAGTAGGTAGAGAAGTTCTAGTTCAGGCGCAGCTAGGTGGTGCAGTGGATAGAGCTCCATCTCCAGAGTCAGGAGGACCTGAGTTCACATCTCACCTCAAACACTTGACACTTACTAACTGTGTGACCCTGGTCAAGCCATTTAACCCTAATTATGTTAGAAAGAAGGAAGAAAAAAAGTTCTGGTCCATAGAACCAGAATCCTTCTTCACCAGATAGGTCATTGCTAACTCGTCCCTTTGTGAACTATGGTTTATGCATTTCATTTCTTTTATTCACGCTAACTAGATGGCCCTCTTTCAAGGAAACTCCTCTATTGCCATCGAGAGAATTGTGCTTTGTGTAGATGACCACTGCACAGTGCTATAACTAGGAGTGGCCAAGAGCAACAGCCGCCCAGAGTACAAGATGCAGGAAAGCACAACAAGGGATACTTTTTAATGTTATCATTTTTTTCTAAAAAACATGTATCTTAAGGCCAAATATTTTTACCATTCCTTCTTCCTTCCTTCTTTCCTTCCTTTCTTTCTCCCTCTCTTTCTCCCTCCCTCCATCTCATCTTCCCTCTCTCTTTCCCTTTTGTCTTTCCTTCCTTCCTTCCTTCCTTCTTTCCTTCCTTCCTTCCTTCCTTCCTTCCTTCCTTCCTTCCTTCCTCCCTTCCTGTTCCTCCTCACCTCTACCTCCTTGCTTCCCTGGCTTACTTCAAGACTCACTTCAAATCCTTTTTGAAGGAGGCCTCTTAGTTTCCTTCACTCTTCTCCATTTTTCCCACTGCCTTTCCCTCTGAGATTATCTTCCACTGAACACAAACACACACACACGCACACACACACATTGTGTGAACATAGTTATTTGAATGTTGCATCCCTCCCCCTCACCCCCACCCCTTAGAACATGAGCTTCTTGAGGGCAAGGAGTGTTTTTACCTTTCTTGGCATTACCAAAGCTTAACACAGTGTATCCAATACATAGTAAGTACCTAATCAATGCTTGTTAATCAATCAGCTGATTATGTTTAAGGCACTGTACTTTGTCAGAGGGGATATAAAAATAGAAAATAGCACTCTCTTTGCCCTGTAGGTCAGCACTAATGAATCCATGAGTCAAGAGCTCCTAAAAGATTATTTTCATGTGACCAGATATACTTACATTCATGTACACTAATGCACTGGAGAAAAATTCAAGTAAAAATGAGAAGCTGGAGGGAAAATACCATCATTTCCATCTGGGATTCTCCCAAGCTGCACTTCCAAGTTCTGCCAACAAGCCACAGGTGGGAACCACATGAGCGGATGAATAAGTGATGGAGGGAGGGGGAAGGGGAGGGAAATGTGATGGCAGCTTCCAATCTGGGATGTGTTTTCTCCAGAACACACATTCAGCCTGAGGGGCTAGAGCACATCATTGTCTTATTTCATTTCACTTGATGAGTGTTTTTTTTTCCTTTTGCAATAACTAAAATAGGAAGGATATCAGAAGTTCTTTTAAAGTTTACAAAAATAGCTCTGAAAGGGAGATAGGAAAACTTTGTAAAACAGTATAGATGCAAAAGCTGAAGCTACTTATCTGGAATTTACTCCCATCATAAAGGAGGTAGCCACAGCAAAGAACACTGGGCTAGGACTCACTCCTGCTTTCTAGGTTTAAGGCTCATCTCAATCACTGACTGAGTGTGTGACCTGGGGCTAATTACTTAATCTCTAATTTTTACCTTCCTCTTTCATAAAATGAAAGGGCTGGACTAAAGGCTATCTTAAAATCCCTTGAAGTTTAAACTCTTTAGTTGTTCAGTAGTTTCAGTTACTTCTGATTATGACTTCCTTTAGAATTTTCTTGTCAAAGTTATTGGAGTGGTTGGCCATTTCCTTTTCCAACTTATCTTACAAAGGAGAAACTAAAGCAAACAAGGTTAAGTGACTTGCCCAGGGTCACATAGCTAGTGTGTGTCTGAAGCATGATTTGAACACACAAAGATGAGCCTTACTCTAGGCCCACTGTGACACCTTGCTGCTTCCAAGCCCTTTCTAGCATTATGGAATACTCTCAAAAGTCATGGGAATTTACTTAGCATTTCCA
Organism: Potorous gilbertii; assembly: GCA_028658325.1. NCBI lineage: Eukaryota > Metazoa > Chordata > Mammalia > Diprotodontia > Potoroidae > Potorous > Potorous gilbertii. Next base: position 607,724,962 of record CM053769.1, on the reverse strand, counting down.
TTCTATTACCAAAAAAGACTAAAGCTGTTAATCAAAATATATTAGATGAAAAATTCTATAGCACTTGGTTTATTTAATATAAAACATAAATAAAAATCCCCAATGGAACATGGTGTTCAGGCCTCATCTGGTAAATCTCCTACTTAGGTGGAGAGGTAATAGAAATCTTACAGATCTAGAATCAGCAGGCCTGGGTTTGAATTCTGCTGCTGACACTTATGACTTACATGAGCATGTGTAAATGACCTCACTTCTCTGAGGCTCAGTGCCCTCAGAGGAAAAATAATGAAATTAATAATAATACATATAATATATTATATATTATTAATAATTAATAATACACATAATATACGATATATTATTAACAATAATACACATGATATATGATATATTATTAACAATAATATATCATTACACTCCTTATTTCACTATATTGTTGTAAGGAGATTATAAATTATGAAGACTGATGAATTTGGAGTGAAAGGGACTGGGTTCAAATCCAGACTTTGCCACTTACTGTATATGTGATCTTTGTAGCAAACACTCCTTCCCCCCATTTCCTATGAAATAAGGGGTTGGACCAGATGACCTCTAAGCTCTCTTCTGGCTCTAAATCTAAGATATTATGAACTTTACAACACTAATGAAGAGTAAATTATTATCAGACTCTGCCAAAGTCATTCTAGTAACACTAGAACATTGACATCATGCTGGCTTTAGCTTACAGTATATTCAGAATAAGCAGAGAACTTAGCTCGAAGTCCCCACGTACGGAGAAAGGCCTCTCATGGCTACTTTTCTGTCTTGCTTAGAATGTCCTACTTTGACTGCGGATGAGTTTCCCTTGGAATCCAGACCCTTTGGGTCTGTTTAACAGAACTTTCAGGTAAGGGAAGTTAATTAAAAGGACTGTCATTGTGGCCCTTTTAAACCATAGGTATCAGAGCTCCCACGAAGCCTCAGTGCAACGGGGCACCAAAACCTGACAAATCAGATGTTGCCTGTGTCTTAATATCAATTCTGTCGAAAACAGATCTAAAAGACCTCACGATGATCTCCTCCTCTAAAATGTGCGTGTTGTTAAAGCCAGGGTTTCTGTGAATACACCAAAGTGAAATGGCCATCCGAGAGGTACATGCAAGCCAATTATTTCTTGCATTTGGGGCCCGGTTACATCAATCAGTTCATTGTTTCTGAACAGCTGCCTCGCTGCTGGCATAAGAATAGAAGTAGAAATTACTTCCAGGCTTCTCAAGTATTTCATAAAAGCATATTTTTCAGGCCCATTCACTCCCACTTGAGTATACTGACTATTCCCCCTGTTCTAAATAATCACGTAACAGCCCAGGAAAAATAGAAAGTCATGGAGTCTTGGATCAATACCACAGCATACTTTTTTGGGGGGTGGGGGAGTGGGGAGGAGGGAAGAATCCATTCATTTCAAGCATGCTGTTTTCTCTCGGGACCTGGTTGCAAGATGTTCATTCCAACTGGTCAGGGACTTGAAGGCTTAAATTAAGTTACAATGGACTGCTACTTTTTTACTTCATTCTGGCCTGATCTGTTAAATGATAGCAAAAGATAGAAGCTATCATAGCGTTAATGGTCAGTGTTAGAGATGGAGTCAGGAAGACCTGACTTCAAATCTAGCATCAGACATTTACTAACTTTGTGACTTTGGGCAAGTCACTAAAATGGTCTTCCTCCTTGGTAAATGGGATAACAGCATCTACCGCCCCAGGTTGTTGTGAGAATGACATAATTTGTGTAAAGTACTTGGTAAAACTTAAAACCCTATAAGGGCTAGATATTATTATTAATATTATTGGACAAATGTGAGGAGAGGGGTTGGTTTGTCTTAACTGAGCACAAGAATTTAGGGGAGTAAGGGATCTTAGAGGACAACCAATCTGACTCATTCTCTCCCCTTAGGAAACTGAGTCAGAGAGGCTGAGATTTGCCTGAGGCCACACAACTGATATTGTGCTGTACCTGGAGTCAGAAAGACCTGAGTTCGAATCCTGCCTCACATCCTATGTGTGTGACCCTGGGCACGTTGTTTGGTCTGTAGTAAAGTCACTTAACATTCCAGGTCTCAGACAATTGTGTAAGACTATTTGGTGTTACAGTTGTGATCTGCATTGGTGGGGGGAGTTGACATATCGGGAGTAGTCTACACAGATGAAATCATAGGTCAGAACCAGATATTAGTTCAGTTTCTAATTCTAGTTGTCTTGCAGACCTCAGAAGAAATGAAAAGACAAGGAAACAAGATAAAAGGCACGGGGAGTCAATACCAATTTTGCCCTTTATGCAGCCCCAAATAGGCACATTATAAATGCTGAATGAATGAAAGAATAAATGAATGAATAATGAATGGATTAATATGCAAACACTGGCCAAAGAACAGGACTAGAAATGTTAGTAGTCTGCCAAACCTTGAGACCTGCAAGCAAACATTTTTCCTGAATGTATTGCTGAAGAGGGCAATAAAATAAGCCTTTTGGCTTGATCACACATTGTAACATGGAAAGGAAATACAAATTCTAAAGTGAAAGCCACTGGGGTCACTGATGTTCCAGGGACGCAATTGTTGGCAAAGCTTTGAATTTGGGTTTGACTGCCTCGCCTTTTCCAGTTTCTCTTTTTTCTGTCTGTTCTAAAGGACATATTTCTGAACTCCCAGTTCCTTGGATTCCTTTGCTTTGTCTTTTGGCTCCTAAAAGAATTCCTAGTGTTGCTTAAAATTTAGGTTTGGAAGAATATGGAGAACTGAAGAGAGGTCAACAGCGAATGTTCCCTGTAATTTTGGTTTCATGTCATGGACTGACGATCATTCTCCCTGAATAACAAACTCTGAAATTTGAGCGTAGGAGGACATAGTTTAGTGATGTTATCTGGTCCTTCTCAAGAAGAGAGGGAATAAGCTTTTATCAGGTGCCTATTAGAGCTGAGGTACTATGCTAAGCATTTTACAAATATTATCTCCTTTGCTCCTTACCACACTCCTGGAGGTAGGTACTATCATTATCTCACTTTACAGTTGAGGAAACTCAGACAAACAGAGGTTAAGTGACTTGCCCAGGGTCACAAAGTTAGTGAGCATCTGAAGCTGGATTTGAACTAAGGTCTTCCTGACTCCAGGCCAAGTACTACCAGATGCCTCTAGGTGGAATTACAGAATCACAGATTTAGACAATGAAGAGTATTTAGAAATAACAGTTCTCAACTTGGGATCCATGAAATTGTATTTAAGATATTTTAATTACTTCAGTCATCATAACCCCTTCTTGGGTTTTCTTGGTAGAGACACTGGAGTGGTTTGTCATTTTCTTCTCTAGTTCATTTTACAGATGAGGAAACTGAGGCAAACAGGGTTAAGTGACTTAGCCAGGGTCACACAGCTAGTACTTATCTGAGGGCAGATTTGAACTTAAGTATTTCTGACTCCAGCTCTGATGCTCTCACCACTGAGCCACTTAGCTACCCCATTTTAAAGCTATCTTTCAATATAATTGATTTTCTTTGAAAACATATGTATTTTATTTTATACATTTAAATATCATTTTGAGAAAGGTCCTTAGGCTTTACCAAGTTGCCAAAGAGGTCCATGACACAAAACTTGTCAAGAACTCCTGATCTAACCCAAATCTTTCTTAAAATCGAGTCCCAATGAGCTGCAATGATTTGCCCAAGATTACACAGCTCATAAGTGACAGGGAAGAAGATAGTAGTAAGAATGTCCTCTGGATCTCCTAGCATCTGGAAGAATTGTAAGAGAGGAATGAAGTCATGGGGCTCAGATTAAGGGAGTGGGAAATGAAGTGTGGGAACTCTCTGCCCTTCTATTCCCAAGTGCCTTCCCATAAATAATGCTTCAGAGTGATAGCAACTCAAAGTTATGTGTCACGATCCATTTTTTATAGTTTATCATTTGTCAATAGAAAGAAAGCATGTGTGCCTTAATTTTAATAATTCGGAGCCAATATTGTTTGCATAGATGATGCTCATACTCTTGTTTCAAGAGGAACCTAGAGTTTTGGAATGAAAACTAGAGTTTGTATTTCAGCTCTGAAACATTTTTGGATCATATGATCACTGATTTAGAACTGGAGGAGATCTCATAGGCCAGGGGTGGGGATCCTGCAGCCTCGAGGCCACATATGGCCTTCTAGGTCCTTAAGTGCAGCCTTTTGACTGAATTTTGTTTTGAAAAATTTGGATTTGCTCAAAAGACTGCACTTAAGGACCTAGAAGGCCACATGTGACCTCAAGGCCACAAGGTCCCTACCCTTGTCATAGGCGGTTGAGTTCAATCATCTTCTTTTATACTGAGAGCTAAAGATGTTATATGACTTCCCAGTGGCACACAGATATTGTCAGACCTGGGATTTGAACTCATGCTCTTTGATTCTAAAGCATCTAACCTGTGATTCTTAGTTTCCTCATCTATAAAATGGGAGGAAGGAGGAATAAAAGTATTATTTATATCCCAGAATTATTGTCAAAATTGCTGTTTGAAAACCATAAAGTGTAACATGAATGTGAGCTATTATCATGAGCAAGAATAGACTGAACATCCATACATTGGTTTTTGCAATAATTTTGCAGAAGAGAACATCTGTCCACAACCTTCTATGTTTTTGGAATGGGAACCCACGATTATTCTGAGATAGGCTCCTGTAACTAGGGATTCAATGTTAAAGACATATAGCTGTTTGCCTGCACTCTGGTCCGATCTGGGATTAGAGAACTTGGATTCAAATCCTGGGCCTGCTACATAGAACTTGCCTGGCCTTGGACAAGTTGAATTTCAAATGAATGATCCAAATGTCTAGTCTTTTAGTGACTTTTCTACTTCTTATAAATGGAAGGCACTTTGGCACTTACCACCTCAGCCTTCTCTGTTCTGTGCTCCAACTGCACCTTCAGGGGGTTATCGGAGGTTCTAGGCAAGGGAGGCAGTGCTACCTAAGCTTAGCCTTGAAGGAAGAGAAAGACTTCAGTGGGCAGAGCTGAGGTGCAAGGTGAGCTGAGGAATGTGAAAATAGCCTGAGAAAATGCATGCAGGTGGGAATGGCTTTATGAGATCCAGTGTATATGGAATGCAGAACCACCCAAACTTCACCCCTCAACTTCATCTGCACTGAACAAGCAGATGAGATCAAATCTACCCAGAAAGGCCAGAGCTTTCTACGCCAGGCTGGAGATGAATAGCACTGGTGAATCAGGGTCCTCTTGTCAATTCATGGGAAATGGAGTGAGGTTACGACTATGCGTCCATTGTTCCTTCCTCCACATAGCATCCCTTTCTCAGTCAACAATATTCCCTTGACATTCCAAGACACTTTAAAGTGATTTTTCTTTTGGCTCTTTCGTGTCAACTATTAAGACCTATTTTTCTTTTCAGAAATAATTTCTCCAGTCAAAATGTTTTCTTTTACAACTGGATCCCAGGTGACATATTCCATTCTTGGTGTTTGAAGAGATTCAGTTGTTTCAAGTCAAAATATTTTCTGCTCCAATTGATTCCCAATTGATATATTCCATCCCTGGTATTTGATTTTTATGTGAAACAATCTTAGGAAAATTCCCACTTTAATCCTAGATTAAATCCTCGGGCAATGGTCATTTTCTTTTTTCTCTCACTCCACACTTGGCAAAGAAACAATATCCTCTTCTTATACCATAAACTACCGCATACCATATTCCAGATGGGGTCTAATAAACACCTCATACAGTATTACTCCGGCCTCACTGTTTTCATTATTTCTCTACTACAGTGATATTGGTTTCTACTTTGGATCACAAGCAATAGGAGTCTCTCTCCCCTTCTCTCCCTGCATGCTCCCCCCACTCCAACAGGTGTGTATCCTGCACAGGTGTGGTTTGATGATTTCAGTTACTTTCCATAGAGTCCTCTGATCTTCATGCACAGAGATTGATTTCTTGCTTTCATTTGCCATCTGCAAAAGTCATCACTTAAGTGAGCCAAATCCTTTTGAATAGACTTGAAGGAGTCCTCATTGCTTTTCCTTCCTCCGATTTCAGCATTACACTATACATTTATTGCTGTTGCTCCCCTCTGGCAGCCCTCAGTCACAGGTTTAGATAACAGGAGGACAAATGAGTGTTGTTCCCTGAAAATGAAATTCCATCTCTTGCCACCATACCTTTGTAGAGGCTTCTGTCCCCCATGCCTGGAATGCTTTCTCATTTCACCTCAGTCTCTTGGGTCCCATACCTCCTTTTAAGACTCACTTCAAGTGCCAATGGACTTGCTGACTTCCAGTTTTCAGTGTCTCCTACCCTAACCAATCATCATAAATAATTTTTTTGTAAATAGCCTATATTTACTTACTTAACATATTTTTATGCTCTAGATGAATCAAAAAATCTGTCTTATTTTCATAATTTTATCTCGGCACCCAGCACAGGACCCATATACACACAAATACATACACAAACACACACATATACACATTATATGTATGTTGCATGTGGGTATGGGCACATATATACATATGTGCATATACATGCACATGAATATATACGTGTGTATTGTGTGGGTAGAAAGAACAAGGAAGGAAAGGAAAGGAAAGGAAAGGAAAGGAAAGGAAAGGAAAGGAAAGGGAAGGAAAGGGAAGGGAAGGAGTAGATAAATAGTAGATTCTTAATAAATGCTTGCTGGTTGAATGGTTGGTTGATAAAGCAATTTGAGGCAGATTTCTCTGCTCATATTACTGAGAGTGTGAAAGAAGGGAATAAGCAAAGAAGTCACAAAATCAACTAGTTCTACCTTTAGAAACAGGAAAATTTTCCTTTCAGTAACTTCTGGCCCATTTATGTTTTCAGGACCAGATGAAGAACACTGACACACATTCCTGATTATTTACTTCAGAAAACTTGTCTGAGTTTTGGTTGCCAATCAAAAATTCCTGAATTCTCCCAAAAAGTTGTGTAGAGTGAAAATAGGATCCGTAATAAATAAGAGAACCTGAAACCTGATCCCAAAGATAATCTACTCACGTTCCCAACCCAACTTAAAAAAAATCATTAAGGGTTAGCCTCAACTTTTCTCTCTAGAGTCATGTTATCCATTCTTCACTTTAGGCTCCACTACTTAGTCTCCACACTGGGCATTACTCTCAAAGAGTTTAAACTAAATACACTCTTTTTGCTGCGTTTGGCTGCTTATCACAGCAGTAATGTCAGTTAAACCTTAACTATTTTGCTCAAATCAGCCCTAATTATCCATCTTCAAAGAGGATGGTTGGCCCAGCAGTTACCCAACTTGATCCACTAATGGATAGCTTTGGCCAATGATTTTCCCATGACATGTGAAATTTATTCTCCCTCCTATGCTGGAAAATATACTCACTATGTGCAGAGAAAGAATAATGAGCCAGCAATCATCCCTGGGAGCAAGTTCCCAATTGCCCAAGGCAGCCAGTAAAAGACTTACTTTCCCAACCTGATCCCCAAAATACGTGTGGACATATTGTTCACCTATTCAGGGTATCTGAAAGCAGGCCCTGAAAAATAAGGACTATAACTCCTGACAGCCCTTCTTTCTGTAAGTCTCTGATTGGATCCCCCTTTGTGGGCAGCTAGGTAATACAGTAGATAGAACACTGAACTTGGGATTAGGAGGATTCATCCTCATGAGTTCAAATCCAGATTCACATACTTATTAGTCGTGTGACTCTGGGCAAGTCACTTCATACTGTTTGCCTCAGTTTCCTCATCTGCAAAATGAGTTACAGAAGAAAATGACAAACCATTCCAGTACCTTTGCCAAGCAGAGTTGGACATGATAAAATGACTCAACAACCACGTCCCCCTCTGCCTATCTCTGCTCTGACCCCGATCGCCCCAACATCTTTGAACTTTGCATTGATTATTCATCAGATCCTCACAATATCCATGTGAGTGACAAGAAAGAATTATATTCTGGTCTGGTTTCTGACATGTTTGCCAGTTAAGTTGTTTGCTCCTCTCCTGTCCTGATTGTCCTGATATGAACACATTTCCTAAAGTCATTTATAGCCATTTAAGCCTCTGCTTCGTTGTTGTTGTTTTGAAGGGGGAGTTATAGATTCAAAGAAGGGAAATAATAATAGCTACTCATATTTAACACTATTTTCATTCTTACCCCAACTCTGTGAAATAGGTGGTGCAAATATTAAAGTCCCAACCCCCTTTTAAAAACCAGATCAGTGATTTCTTCATTGTAGGCAGTGATAAGGGAAGAACTTCCTGTATGAATGCAAGTTTTCACCTTCTCTGCAAATGGGAGGCAGGTAGTGTCATTGATTTAGGAACTTGAAAGGGACATTAGAGGTTCTCATATCCAACTCCATAATTTTATATGGAAAGAAAATGAAGCTATAAGAGGGTAAGTGACTGGTCTAGGAACATACATATAATAAGAGTCTGGTGCAGAATTAACCCTGGCACCAAAGTCAAAACTCTTATCACTGTGCTTTGACACTGGCTGTGGACTTATAACAAAAATGAGACCAAGTGGACAAGAATGGATGTAATGATGTAATGGGTCATCCATTCGTGGTACACAATGGTTCTAATGAAGTAGCTGTTTTGTTTGCCTGAGTGCCAGCTTTGTGGGATTCTGCCACCCCAAGCTTGCTTTAGGTCCCCTCTGTGTCCTTGGCTTGACACAAGAGACCACATCAAAGTGAGCCAGCATGCTTGGAGTCCACCACCAGCCAATCCGGGGCAAGATCTAATGGAGCCAGTCTCAGGGCCAGGTAGGGGCTTGAAAAGAATCCCACTCAAGTGAATACAGACCCTCCATCTGCTGAGAGCAATCCCCCAACAATACATTTTGAAGGCACTATCATACATAGTCTAAGGTGGTTTTTCCAAGAAACTTGAATGAAAAAAAAAAAGATGAAAAAAAATCCACACAACAGATGTACATTTCCTGGCCATCATCAACACTAGTAGTTTGTGGTTCATTTTTCCCCACAGAGTTATTATTGGCACTGGCTTTGGCTGTAGGGGGCTGGAGTGCCTTTTGGAAAGCAGATTTTATTTATTTATTTCTGAATTAGGGACCTCCCTTACACTTTGTTTTGGAAATGTGGCTAATCTTTCTCCCTCAAACTTCCATTCCCACCCCACCCCCTCTTTCCTTAACAACATAAGGCACAATCTAGTATTTATCCCCAAGGATTGATGATCTCAAGCATTTATGATGCTTATGACATTAAAAGTGCTTTGTGAGTTCCCTTTCCCAGGCCATTGTTCCTTAGGTTTGCTGAGCTGGTCATGGAACAGGACAGAGAATGTGCCATAGTCACGTTGGGAAGCCTAGGGAGAGTAAGTGTGCAAAAATCCACTCTGACTGGTTTTGGAAATCCATGAAGTCTACCTCCCTAATTTCAGGGATAGAACAGGGTCTGTTTTAGAGAAACACAGGTATAATGCTAGGTTTCAAATCAGTCAACCACTCTGTTAACATTTATTAAACACCTACTATGTGCAAGGCACTGAGATAAGCATTAGGGAGGTAAAGAAAGGAAAAAGATAGACCTTGACCTCAAGGAACTCACAGTCTAATGAAGAAGAGAATAGGCAAATAACTATGCTTAAACACCATATAGACAGGATAAATTGGAAACAACTGGCATAGAGGAAACTCTAGAGGGAAGCAGAATTTGGAAAGGTTTCCTGTAGAAGATAAACTATCAACTGGGGCTTGAACAAAGTCAGGGAAAATGCCTGGAGTTGGGAGATGGAGGCAAAGGATGGCGGCCACTGTCACTGTCACTGAATCACCTCCAAAATGGGGAGGGAGGGTGTGATATGTAAGAAGACTAGAAAGTTGCAGAGGGAGGTTAGGAAAGATTCTGAATGTCAGACATAGGATTCTACATGTGATCCTAGAGATAAAAGGGAGGCCCTGCAGTTTGGGTAGAGGGATGACATGGTTAGACCTGAATTTTAGCAAGATCACCTTGCTGGCTGAATAGAGGTTGATCTGGAGTGGGGAGTCCAAATGTGAATGACACTGAACTTAGCATACATACCAACGGTAGCACAAAGTACAATGAGACAAAGAGAGGCACTGCACTGACAGAATGCTGCTCTGGGAGCAAGAAGAAATAAGATTACTTACGGCTATGAGGAAGAGGTGTTCGAAGAGGTTGTTCGAAGAGGTTGTTTGAGGTTGTTTCATTGTGGAAGAAGACCATGCCATCAGAGAAATGATGACATGACTTGCACTTGACTTCATTTTGAGTGAAGGAGGGATGTGCAAGGACACCAACCAGCCTCACTTTCTCCTCCTGAGCCATCTGGGTCCAATGACCAGATATCCATCAGAATGGCTGGAGATGGCCTAGGATGCAATGGGAGACCTTGGTCCCTTTAGACCAAGAACTATTCAGGCACTCATTTAGGATGAGATAATACCCATTAAGTGAATAGACCTGCTTAAGAAGCAGTCAGGGGATGACCCCTTTAATGAGACAAAGAAAAATAACTACATTAGGCTAGGAGGGAAACAGCAATAGTTACTATTAATAATCACTCTTAAGCCAGGAGGGTCCAGAAAACAGACATTAAGCGGAGCTTGGGCAGGGGCCTAGTGGTGTCCAAGCAAGAAGAAATAAGATTACTTCCAGTTATAAGGAAGGGGAGAGATTTCATGGAAGAAGTAACATTTGAGCTGAACCAGAAAGAAAAGAGCAAGCATATTATATTCCAGACTCTGTGCTAAGTGCTTCACAGATATCTCATTTGGTCCTCACAACCCTAGGAGGCAGGTGCTATCATGACTCCTCATTTTACATTTGAGGAAACTGAGGCAAAGAGAGGTTAAGTGGATTGCCAAGAGTCATATTATCTAGTAAGTGTTTAAGCTTTGAGGATCAAATCTGAACCCAGTTCTTCATGGCTTCAAGACCAGTTCTACTCACTACCGCACCCAGTTGCCTCTTGAGGAGATAAATAGGGTAAATATTACACATAGTAGTAGCAAGTCCAGTGGATAGAGCTCTGAATATGGAAAACCCTAGTTCAAATCCTGCATCAGATATGGAAAGTGAATCTTTCTGGGCCTCAGTTTCTTGATATGTAAAATGGAAGGGGCCATCAACAGTTACCCTGATCTAGACCCATATGACTCAGGAGGAGAAAGTGATGCTGGTGACTTTGTATGGCCCTCCCTCACTCAAATCCAATTCATTTGCAAATCATGTCGTTATTTGTTCCTGATATTGCGAACAAAGGACAAATCACAAACGTGCAAAATGGAGACAGGACTAGCAAATACATCAAGGGTTATTGTAAGAAATGAGATAATATCCATAAAAGCATTTTGAGAACTTTAAAAAGCTATTTAAATGTTAGCTATCATGAGGGAGGATGATTATACTAACTTGAAAGGGAGTTTGAGGTATGTTTGGAATGGGAAGGATCAATGTAAAGATTGTATTCCTTGCCCAGGGTTGGATCCATGGCAGGCTCCATATGATGTGAAACCATGGCCAATGGACAAGGAACCCTCACCAGAAAGATCAGTTCTTGTTGCTTCCTACCTGGTCTGAGGTATGTTAACAGTTCACAATGGGTCTATGCCATGGGGAATATGAAATGGGAAGGTTCATGAAGCATTTCTGAAAAATTAGTCCTTGAACTATGTCTTAAATGCAAATTATTTCAGCCTCAGGAACAAGTACAGACACAAAGCTTTTCTGTTGAGCCATACTTACTCACAGCTCAGCATCAAAAGCTCCCTTATGTGCTCTGTGAACCAACCCCAAATCAGATTCATAAAACCGGATTCCAACTCAGTAGTGTCTCTCATAAATACATCTTTGGGTCCTGCCTCATCCAAGTTTCACCTAGGAATATCAGAATCGTCTCATACCTAGGTTTCCTCACCAAAATGAAAAAAATTATTTCTTCCTACGCAAGCACTCAGCCTAACAAATCTTCATCTATAAGACAGATTTTACTTAACCCAAAAGACATTGCAAAGGATTTACACAGGAGCCCATAAACAGTCATGACTACTCTCTTTTCCTCTCCCTTGATCCCCAGGCATCTATATAATCCTCCAGGGAATATCCTCCCCTTGAAGGGGAAAGTGCTCAAGGTTACCAAAGAGTCAATCTTATTCCTTGGTTCTGCACAGTCCATATAACTCACAGTAGAAAAGGGAAAAACCTGAATGTGTTCATGCACCTTGTGGCTCCTTCTCCTCATGTCTAGTTCCCACTTAGTTCAGGAACTCCTACATTAAGTGCAGGAGATTTTGCCTCCTGCATTATTCCTGCAAAGCTCCTCTGCTGATGGATGCCATATCCCTGAAACTCCCAGCTTAGCTCACCTCCTCACCATCTGCCGCCACCCCCATGCGCTGCCATCTCTGGGGCATGTTTCCCTGTGCAAAGGTTCCTTCTCTATGGGACTGAGTCGGAGTAGATTTGGGTAGAAAGTCTTTCCTTTCAGTCTTTCTCAGTTCTACTCTTCTCTGCCTGCAGACTCTCTCTTCGAAGAGCCTGTTCCAGGGTATGATCTGGCTACGAGTCAATCAGCAATCCTTAATGCAAATGTTAAAAGGGTGAGGAAAGTCATTAGAGTCAGGCAATGAGCTAGTCTTGTCAAGGAATTAGCACCTTGTTAAAGAGGATTCCGGGAGGGTTTACAAGACTCCTCCTGGGCGCACCTATATTTATATTCCTCGTGAAGACAGACCTCAAAAGTTAATATGAATAATAACCAACATTTATGTAGCACGGTCTATGCCAGGCCCTGCGCTAAGCAAGTCACAGTTATCCTCTCACTTGACCCTCACAACAACCCTTGGAAATAAGGGCTATTACTATGCCCATTTTATAGAGGAGGAAATTAAGGCAAGCAAAGGTAAAGTGACTCGCCCAGGGTCACCAAGCCCTCATGTGTCTGGGGCCACTTTGGAGCTCAGGTCTTTCTGCCTCCAAGTCCAGCGCTCTCTCTACTCTACCACAACCACAGCTCTTTTGCTAAGGTGAGAATCTTCATTTGAGGGGTAACGTCTAAATTATTGCTGTTGCTGTTTGTTCTTTGTTCTCCTGATCAGGGAGGTGATATCATGACTTACAAGTGAGTTGGATTTAAGTGAGGCAGAGCTGTGCAAAATCACCAGCCTCACTCTCTCCTCCAGAGCCATCTGGGTCTGGTGGCAAGATATTAAAGGGAAATGAATCAGTAAACAAGCACTACTATATCAGGACCTCCATGTAAGTAACAGGGATTTCCAGCCAAGAATGTAGGAATATGTACAATAATGTGTATATGTTAACATTTCCAAACTATTAATATCTCAGAAGTGTCCAGGCGTGCATTAGCCTGCTCAATGACTTTCACAGCGTCCACAGGAGTTTTGGCAGAACTGTATCAGTAGGAAGGGGTGACATGGGAAACATTACTGTTACAAGAGAAGACAGCCTTTCCGAATACTTGCCAACACCACTCAGATGGACCAAGTGCTGAGGGATGGGCAAGGATAGACCAAAGAGGCACCAAGGTCCTCTTTTCTCAGCTGCCAGAGGAGGCCTGGGGAGAAAGCTCACCCAATCAGGCTCAACTGCTCTACTACAGGAAACTTTAGGCAAGTATGACTCCCCATCTCACCAAGAGCCAAGGGAGGCCTCTCAAGCAAGAAGTCTGAAGGCTTGAACTGCAAGGAAATGAGAAAAACATACTTTTGAATGTGATCTGAGCCAAAACATCTTAACCTCTTTAAAGCTTTGGACATGACTGTCGAATCATTTCATTGCTAAAACTTCTTTTTATCCCCCCTTCCCCTTCCTTTATTTCATTCCAGATTATAGACCAAGCAATGTCCATCACTCACCACTGAGAGCTATATAAAAACAAAGGCACATAAATCGTTATGGGCCCTCTTCAGTTCCCTCTTGAAAATCCCAACCCTAAGCAGCGAGCTCTCTTTAAAGAAGTCTGTTGTACTTTGCTTGTGCGAGCAGTGAGGCTATGAGAACAAGATTCATAGAGGACACTCTTTTGTCACAGATCATTTTTAATAGATAACGTTTTCAATCCTGGAAACTCTTAATAAAACACACTCAAAGATAGTCAGAGGACAAATGCAAGGAAATCACCTATTTGTACCTTAGGAGATTGAATTTCAGCTAGTTATCCAAAAGCTCCAAGATTTTTCTCATACAAGGGCCCCCTTTTTTCAAACTTTGCACCTTGATTTGGGAAGAGGAAAGGAAGGAAGTAACCCCAACAAGCAAGGTGGTGTTCATATCTACCTTGCTTTCCAGGAGGAAAAATGTAAACAAGCTGAATTATTTGATGAAGAAAGCAATTTGCCAGTTGGTGCTAGCGTTTTGTACCTTTGGGAATAGTGATTTGCAAATTTGTCAGCAAAATAAAAGAGATCCTTGAGCAAAGACTGGGTTCCAAACTGGTTTCCACCTACCCTTTCAGTCTCATTTTATATTACTCCTCTCTTATCACTCTCTGGTTCTAGTTAAGCTGGCCCTCTATCTATCTCCAGAATAGGGCAGTCTATCTCCTTCCTCCTTGCTTTTCCATGAACAGTTGCCTCTGTCTGGAATGCATTACCTTGTCTGCTGTGGGTGTGACCTCCTAGACCAGGGGTTGGGAACCGGCAGCCTGGAGGCCACATGTGGCCCTCTAGGTACTCAAATGTGGCCCTTTGACTGAATCCAAACTTTTTGTTCCGTGAAGTTTGGATTCAATCAAAGGGCCTCTCTTGAGGACCTAGAGGGCCATGTGTGGCCTGGAGTCCCAGTTTCCCAGCCCCTGTCCTAGGCAGATCTATCCACTTATTAACACTCAGTGCCTCCTGAAATGACTGTCTATTGCTTTGTACAAACTTTGTATTTAACTATTGTGTACATTTTGTACAACATGCCCCCCTCTCTCCAAGACTGTAAGTTCTTTGAAAGTATGGAGTGCTCTCCTGCCCCACTGTGGCCTTTTGGTTTCCTTTAAGACAGCTCAAATCCCACCTTCTGCTTGAGGCCTTTTCTATAAGGTTTGTCTGCTTTCCTCCTAGTACCTTCCCTGTGAGATTACCCTCTGTCCAGTGGTGGTAAATGTTTAATAATCAGCTCTATCAAAAACCAAACATCAAACAACAACCAGCTCTCCCACCCAACCCCCACACTCACGAACACTTTTAACTTCAATTTGCATTGTTCATATTTTCTTAAGTTTAGACCTGTGGTGTCAAACTCCAACAGCAATGGGGCCACTAAACATGTGTAAGGAACCCTGCAGTCCTCATATTGACTGAGTTTAAAATGTAATAACATCTATGTTTTATCGTATTTTTATTTATTTTGTTAAATATGTCCCAATTACCTTTTAAGCTAGTTAGGGCCAGACACCTGTGCTGTGTTGTGAGCCACATGGGGCTCGTGTTGGACACCTCTAGTCTTAACAATCGACCAAATAAATTAAGCCCTTATTCATAGCATTTAGCATTGCATAAATATTCTCACTGAAAATTTAGTAATAAGCTCTTAATAGTCCTGGAATTGGCTCCAGCACACCCCTGCCTCTGTCTACTCCGCAAATATCTCGTAGGACCCCGGTGATTTACACGTTGTCTCCCCATTAGAATGCTAACTCCTTATGGTACAAGAGAATTTTCTTTATTTTTCCTTCTCAGTGGATGATGGGATGAAGGGAAAATAAATGCTTGTTAATTGAGAAGCAATGCAAGATAAAGGGTCATTAACTGCAACTGTGGAAGAGGCTGTTTCTGCACTTCTTTGTATTCCCCAGCTCTTAGCCTTGCGCCCAAGGCTTAAATAAGTACCTAATAAATGCTTTGTAGTTGAGTAATGGAATTGCGTTAAATGTTAATTGAATTGAGTTGTGGGAGATGTTGTAGAAAGGGTTGTTGTATTGAGGAGCCTCTGAGGACCCTTCCCATGGTGAGATTTTGTGATTGTCCTGGTCCTTATAAATTTTCAACATTCAAATCAAGCAAATTAGTTTCTTTTAAGAATCTTCTTCCGACAGTTCTCTTCTTAAAATCATAAAACATCTTCTGTGGCAGTCTAGCATAGCTCACCTAAAATGGAGTTTCCCATTCTTCCCTCACCAAAGTCTTTTCTTTCTGTATTATTTTCGACTTTGCAAACTCTCAGGCACTGGCCTAAGGTTCTGGGCTTAGGTCTGAAAAAAATGTGGACTTTGCTATTTCCACATAATGTTTCACCCACATTCAAGCTGCCTACAGCCTGCCATTATGGTCTCCTCTGTCTGATAAAGTCATTAGGCTTCTTTTTCCCTTGAGTATTGTGGGCTTTGCACTCTGCGGTGGCCCAGAGCCTCATTTCCACATAAGGAGGAGCCTTCTTCCAGTTTGTGGTGGTTCAGATGGGAAGGATAAATATACATGTATATATGTACGTAGAGAGAGGAGAGAGAAGGGAGAGAGAAACACAGAGAGACAGCCATAGAGAGGAGAGATAGATACACACAGAGACAGGAGAGAGACAGAGACAGACAGAGACAGAGAGATGAAACAGAGACAGAGACAAAGAGATAGAGAGGACAGAGAGACAGAGAGAGATTTTTAAACAGCAGGGAAAGAAAGTCAGTTTGTCCCAAGCATACCAAATTTGTTCCTCAAATACCCCTAGTTGCCTGTTATTTTCCAAAGGGGAATGCCACCTGTTTCTTAAGAGGCAGTTGGTAATCAGTTGCACACTATCAGAAGTTTGATGTCATACCTTGTGTTAAATTTTCCTCAACTCAGAAGGATGTTATAATAGGAAGGTATAGATACTTTCCCATGAATGACATTTCTATTCCTTCTTATGAGTACTGAATAGATAGTATAATACTGAGGAAATAGTTGGTTTTAGAATCAAAGGCCCTGAGTTCAAATCCTGCCTCTTCCACTTTTTGTTTCAGTTGTTTTTCAATCAAGTCCAACTCTTTGTGACCCCATTTGCTATTTTCCTGGCAAAGATAGTGGAGTGGTTTGCTATTCCCTTCTCTAGTTCATTTTACAGATGAGAAAAGTAAGGCAAATGGGGTGAAGTGACTTGCCATGTCACATAGCTTCTGTCTGAGCTCTCTGACCCCAGGTCCAGCACTATCCACTGAGCCATCTAGTTGCCCTTACCAATGATGTGACATTAGTAAATGACAAATTGCTGTGTTCTCCATTTCATCATTAGTAAAATAAAGGATTGCAGGATCCCTGAGGTCCTTTCCAGCTCTGAGTGTATGATACTTTGGTATTTAAAGAGCACCAGAAGTAGAACTAAATGGTGCAGTGGATAGAGGATTGGACCTGGAGTCAGGAAGACCCAGCTTCTTGATTTCAGATCTGTGACCCTTAGCAAGTCACTTCACCCTGTTTGCCTCAGTTTCCTCATCTGTAAAATGAGCTGGAGAAGGAAATGACAAATCACTCCGGTATCTGTGCCAAGAAAACCTCAAATGGGGTCACAAAGTGTTGGGTATGACTGGAATGCCTGAACAAGAAGAGGCATAATTGATGTGACCCGAGAAATTTAATTGTCTGTTACACATCCCTTTCCACAGTTTTTCCAAAGCAGGAAACAAGGAACAGGTTCATCTTGTCTTTGACATGTGTGTGATCTCAAATAGTAGGCATGGAAGCAGTAGGAGTGGAAAATGCCCACTGTTAAGATAAAAGAGCCTAACTTGTAGGGGCTAATGGAATCAGAGTCAGCTCACCAACATTCTCTATGCCTTGCCACCTTTTGTACTGATCTCTCTGGTTTGAAATCTGTTTCTTGCACCAGCATCGTGCTTGGATTTCTGGCTCTCTGGAGAATTCCTATATCCACACTGACCTGGTTTTTGGTTCATCCTTGTTGACTTCCCATTGAGACCCTGTCCTTTCCCACGGAAATAATGGTCTCTGACCCTAGTGATCACCATAATTTTTGGCAAAGACCAGCTCTCCCAACAGAGAAAGGACGTTATACTCAGAAAATACATGTTATATTTTGATCTACTATAATAATTGTAACTTACCAAATGCTGAAGCTATGGCCGTTGGACTTCGGTCAACCTTTAACAAAAATGTATCTGTTAGGCTATGCTGTACACTGAATGATCTTACATCAGAAAGACTAGAACCAACTTTTGGTTCATTATTTGACTGTCTCACTGATATTAACATTAAGAACAGTAATTAAGCAGCTAGGGGGTTGGCAGAATGAATAAAGCTCTGATCTTGGAATAAGGAAGACCTGAGTTCAAATCCTACCACCTCAAATCTTCAATCATTTTCTACCTATATGATTTTGGGCAAATCACTGACTGTCTGCTAGCCTCAGTTTCCTCATCGATACGATGAGAACAGTAATAGCATCCACTTTACAGAGTTATTATGAAGATAGGATGAGAAAAAATTGTAATATGCTTTATAAATCTAAAACATTTTGTAAACATTGCTGTTATGATCATTTCTATTTCCTACAACCTCATTTATCATAAATATTTCCAAATAATTCCTATGTGATTGAATTTCGGTCTGAAACCAACTTAGGACCACAGTCTCATAAGATCTAGAAGAGATTTTAGAGTTTATAGTAATCTTTTCCACACCACAACTTTCCCCATCATAGGCTGGGATAAGAAATTAAATGGGAATTTGGCAGGGGGGAGTTTTGTGGAAACTGCAGATGAACATGTAAAGACCAGCAGATGATACAGAGCCTAGGACCAGATACTTCACCCAAATATTACAATAAGGTATCACAAACACCCCATCAAAGAAAAATAATAAGACTTCAATTTCCCTATCCCACAATGGTATGGAAGGGCTAACTGTATATATTACAACTCCCTCAGCTTGAAGACGAGGAAACTAAAGCTCAGACAGGTTAATTGTTTGGTCAAAGGTAACACAGGAAGTAAGTGGCAGGAACCAATCATAGGTCTTTGGACTTGTGATATACAAGATCAGTCTGTTTTATCAGCTCTAGCGTTCAAGGTTTTCATGGTTAATGAGGACAATGATGGACTTCTGCCCTTCAAAATAGGGCCACTGTGACTCCAAGCTCCTAGAGAAATGGTAGAAAAAGAGATGGGGCTGAGGGCATATGGGAAGTGCCTGGTCTTGGCAAAGGGAAGGACCACCTTTTCCTCAAAATATCCAGAAGAATTCTGGAAGTGGAGAATGGAGATCAGGGAGTTTTGAATGGGGGAAAAAATCAAAAGATTGATTGGTTTTTTTTTTTTTAGTAAAGAAGGAAGTAAGAAGCTCTTTTAAGAAAGTGTAGTAATGAGGCTGGAATTAGGAGCTTGAGGGAAGAAGGTTGGAAATATTAGAGATTCAGGGGAAGAATAAAAGCTTTGCAAGCACCGTGCCTGGCATATAGTAGGTACTAGGTAAATGGTTGTTGCTGAAGGCTTTTAAACAGGGAAGTTCCATGATCAGAGCTATATGTTAAGAAGATTAATCAGTGGCTAGTGTGTGCATAACAGATGGGTAGGAGATAGCATCATAATCCAAGGGAGAGAATGATACCGGGCTGATTAAGGGCAGTAGCAGGGGAAACAGAACAGAGCAGGATACATCAGTTATGTACTTCTCAAATTGCTTTTACAAGTAGTTTTGGCCAAAACTTTGAGGCCAAAACTCACAACAGAACCTTAGAACAAACTGATGTCACTTCAGCATACTTAGTGTAGGTGACATTGACTAATCTGTAGAAAAACAATAAATTGGTTTTTTCTGTTCTTTTTACTTGCTGTGAAGCAAATACGACAAAACCCTCCAACTGATTTCTTACACAGGTGTGCATGGTCTTGTGTTTTTTCAAAAGATTCTAAGAACCTGTGAGACCCTTGAGAGCAGAATATAGCTTTTAGCTTTCTTTGTATCCCCAATCCTTAGCACAGTACCTGGAACTAGTAAGAGTTTAATAAATGCTTACTGACTGAATGACTGATTAAATGCCCCAGATCTGCTACTGCCCCCCTACCCTTAGAACAGTATCCTCTGAATCAAACCTCTAGAGATTTCAGTTTCCTCATTTGTAAAATGGAGAAAATTAATAGCTCCCATCTCACATGTTTGTGAGAAAGAAATGAGATATTTTATGTGAAGTGCTCTGTAAACCATAAAATGCTAAAAAAAAAAAAAGTTAGCTGTTCTTATTGTACAGTTGATCACCATCAAAGTCATGTTTGCGACATTAAGGTACCATGGGAGAGGAGGAAAGGACAAAACTCTGAATATAAACACATAGATGTAACAGGTGCTGTGTCTAAACCTTTTCCTGATCCCCTTGAGGAACTTGGGAAAACTAATGATGTCGGCCTGAAAGTCCCTTGGGCTTGTGAATGGCTGGAAACACAGACTCCATCTTTAAGCAGAGCTGAGATTGTTGATAGCTTTGAGTGATTTGAATAATCCCACCCAGGTGCCTAAAGAGAGTTAATTGGGGGTGAGAGTGGGAGGTAACCAGGGTAATTTATTGGCCCAAAAACTACTAGACTATTCCTTGGGGGGTAGAAGATTTTTCAATCACGTGTCAAATGAGGAATGGTTATCAGGATTGGCAGTCCATTTTTTCTTAGCCTCTTTTTGGTTATCAGGATTGGCAGTCCATTTTTTCTTAGCCTCTTTTGTACATGAAGCACAATAGAAGATGCAATTCTTAGTCAAGTTGTGGTGTGGCCTGAGACTGACAGGAGCATGACAAAAAGGAAACAGAGTCATGAAGAAGAAAACCCTGATCTAGTATTGCATTCCTAGAGTCTGAAAACCCTACGGGAAGAAGGGGGTTTCCTTCCTGAGATTGATAAATATTGAGATTTCTTTGCTCCTTGGTGGGAAAGACAATACCCAATAACAGGGAAAGTCGTTTTGTCCCTTGGCTGGAACGAAAAATTAAAAGACAGTTGTTAGTTTGAGAAAGGGCTACACCTGGGTTTCCAGCTAAGTGTAAAAGGCAGTGAGGAAGGTCTGTGACAGTGATACCTTCTGGAATCAACGACAAACTGCAGAGAGACAAAACGGCCTAACTAGAGATATCCATTGGGAACACAAGGGCATGACAGAGGACATTTCTTCCCTGGAGTTACTCTACACCTGAGGGCAATCAGTATGCATCAGAAAGCAACTGATGGTACCTCCATCATCAGTAAGAATGGAAGCAGCAGAACTTACATATTTGGTTCTGTCTGTGCTTGGAAAGGGGAGAGCCACTCTACTATAGTACTCAGTAATTTGGAGTTCTGGGCCTGGACTCAGGAAGACTCATCTTCCTGAATTCAAATCCAGGCTCAGACACTTACTAGCAGCATGACCCTGGGCAAGACACTTAACCCTTTTTACCTCAGTTTCCTCATCTGTAAAATGAACGAGAGAAGGAAATAGCAACTACTATACTACTCTAGTATGTTTGCTAAGAAAACCCCAAATAGGGTCATAGAGAGTCAGACATGAGAGAAAAACAAACCTTAGCCTTGGAGTCAGGAAAATCTGTGTTTAACTCCTGCCCCTGATACATTCTGTCTATGGTCTAGCACATAGTAGGAACTTAATAATGTTTGTGGAATTAAGCTGAGTTGAACCTTTATGCATTGATAGAGTAAAGTCTGTGTGCAAGGAAGGGACTGAGATTTAGACAAAGGCATAGATAAATCTACATAGAATGTATGCCAGCACACTCAGCCTATACTGTATGAATGTCTTGCCATCTACCCTGATGGACCCATCTCCCCTCCTCCAACCCCCAGCTTTTTATTTCTTGCTCTAGGCTCAGTAATCAGGTAATCACTAGTATACTAATATTGTATGTAGAAAGGCTATGTCAATTGATTACCACATGGATCACCTCGCCATTCTGTGACTCCCCAGATACTTCTTTCATTGATGACCACTCTCACATATCTGTCGTATCCCTTCTTAGAATATAAATCTTTTGACTCTTCCCTTTTATTTGTATCCCCAGCACTTAGTAAAGCTACTGGTACATAGTAAGCTCTTTTTCGTTTGGTTTTTTAGTCATGCCTGATTCTTCCTGACCTATTTGGGATTTTCTTGGCAAATATACTGGAATGGTTTGCCGTTCCATTCTCCAGCTCATTTTACAGATGAGGAAACTGAGACAAACAAGGTAAAGGGACTTGCCTAGAGTCACACAGCTAGTAAGTGTCTGAGGCCAGATTTGAACTCACGAAGATGAATTTTTATGATTCTAAGTCTGATATTCTATACACTGTACCACCTAACTATTCTAGTAAACTCTTAAGTACTTTTTCATTCATTCATTCATTGTCCATATGGTCTGAGAGGGAGTTCATGAACAATGTTATTCCTGAATCCCTGTTTCCTAGTTAGAGAAAAAAATATCCTAGGCCCAGAAAGAGAGACTCTTGAGTAACTCTACCCTTGGACGTTGCCTTAAGAGTAACCACAAATTCAAGAGTTCAGAGATTGTGAACTTCTAAAGTTAATGGGCAATGTGCCTCTTGGAGAAAGGAAAAGGTCTACCACATGGAGCCAAGGAGGGAGGAGCATTAAAAAGAATAAAGCCATGCAATGAGAGTAGGGGGCAAGAGAGCAAGCTGTCACCACCACCAGCCTGCTATTTCTATGAGTGATGCAGATAGTGAAGACCCTTTGGGAAAGGTTTTGCCTAGACATAAGCTATATAAAATCTATAATCAGAGATTTCTCAGAGCAAATTGTGGTTGGAAGGGAGTATATGAGCCAAAGTGAAAAGTACCCTTCCCAAGATAAGCACCAGGTCATCTGAACCTAGCACTTGGCAGTCATGGGTTACATCTATGTCTTCTTAAGACAGTTTCTGGTATAGTAAAAGAATCCCAGGACACAGAATCTTTCGATTTCCAACTAGGTCTAAGTCCCAACTCTCCCACTTATCAGTTTTATGACCCCAAGGTCATAAAAACTCACCAAACCTTACTTGCTTTAGCTGTAAAAATGGAGTTAACAATAGTACTTGTATTGCCTACTCCATAGGATTATTACTAAGAATAAATAATAGAATCATCTAAAGCATTTTGAATTGATAAAGTGTTAGGAAAGGTTAACTTCTGTTATTCCTATCACTAGCATCAGTCTGATTCTGATGCTCTAGCTACTGGTCCTTTCCCTCCCTAGGGATTTTTAGAAAGTATGCTTATCACACCCCTTTCTTCTAGCTTCTGATTCATCCTGATGTAATGGCAATGGTCCATAGGCCCTCCTGTATCATGCTGAATTTCTGTCAGATATTAAGAGTAGATGAGAACAACCTGATTCAGTTCAGTTTACAGAAAAGCAAGAGAATGTTAAGGGAGAATCTGGGAATAGGTTTACTATTACTGAGCATTTTTTCTTGTTTTGCATTGCCAATTTTAAGTGCTATTCCTTCTTATGGCATGATCTGTAAAGCTTCTATGGATTCCTGTTTTGTGGATAGAGAGCTGGATTGGGAGTGAGGATCTTGCCTCAGATAATTACTAACTATGTGACCCTAGGCAAGTCATTTACTTTCTCTCAGCCTCAGTTTCCTCATCTGTAAAATTAGGAGGTTGGTCTCTCTGGTTTCCAAGTAACCTTCCGGCTCCAAGTCCTCTATCTTCTTACTCCTGGCCTCTGGAATGCTGGACCCTTTCACTTGGAGCATCCTAAGAACTGGCAGGGGTACAAATTACTGAAAGATCTAAATGTTAGAGAAGTGAAGAACAGTCAGCCTTGGGAAAGTTTTCATTTTCCTAATGTATCACCATCAATGAGACACAAGAATACAACCTAAAAATTATAAAGTATATATGTAATGGTAAGACTTGTTTTTAATGGAGCAGGTTGAAAGAAAAGATTTGAGGGAAGAAGAGTTGACTGTAGCATCTCTACCTTCATTGCTTCAAACCTAATTTCACCCCAACCCAACTCCTGAAACTGTGGTTACAGCTTGTTGTGGTTGTCCTTAGTTCTTGAAGACGACCTTGACAGTTGGGAAATGATGACATGACTTGCAGTTGACTCTGATTTGAGGGAGGGAGGGCTGTGCAAAGTCACCAGCCTCAGTTTCTCCTCCTTAGCCATCTGGGTCCAGTGGTCAGGTATTTATCAGGAGAGTTGAAAATAGCCCAGGATGCAATGGGAGACCCTGACCCTTTTTGTTAATTCGCAGATAGTGGTAACTTAGAGAGGAGAGGGGGGACTTTTCCCACTCCTTTTCCATGTCCTTTGCCATCTCCTCCACCTTCCTCTTCCTTTTCTTCCGCATCTATCTCCTCTCCTACTTCCTTTTCTTCTACTTCTTCTTCTACTTCTTTGACTTCTACCTTTCCCCTTACCATCTCTTCCCTTTTCTCCTCTTCATAAACCTTCTTCTACTGCATCTACCTCTTCCTCCCTACTTCCTCTTTCTCTTTCACCTTTACCACCAGTTTTCTGATTCTACCTCCTCCTCTTCCATCTGTTCTATTCCACTACCTTCCCCTACCATGTCCCATCTTCTCTTCATTTTCATTCTTCCTTTACTCCTCCTTTCCTTATGTGACTCCCTCTTTCTCTTCCTTCACAGTTTCTTCTTCCTCTACCTCATCTTCTGATTATTCCTATTGTGTTAATTGCTTTGCAGAACCAATTTCAAGTCAGGTATGTCATGGGCTATGCCTTTGTGGCCTGGCCTCCAACATGTCCAGAAAGATATTGAATTTAAAATTTCCTTTAGCTCACCAAGGATGTGACATGCCACAGGACCAAGGAAACCATTGTTTCAGCCAAGCTGACCTTTAACATTTTATCTCCCACATTTCCATTTTTAACAGAAATATCCTGAAAATATCCTTAATGGCTGCCAAGCAAAAGGCATGAGAAAGTCAGGGGCAAGTGAGAACGATTTGGTCAGTGTTGCATGGAATCAGGAAATGCTTTTGGCGGATAAGCATATCCAGTGAAAAAAGCATGAATGAAAAGGAATGAAGAGTGCAGAGGGTATAAAACTTCTGTTTGAGAAAAAAAAGTATGTCAAAGACCATTTTCTGCCATTATCTCAAGTATTAGAAAAGCTTCAGTCAGACCCAAATAGCATCATGAAACTATAGAACCCCTGAATCAGGGCAGAATGATGAGTGGAAAGAGTAGTAGACCCAGAATGACTACATAGTTAGATCTGTACCCAGGTAGTCCCTCCCCTGGCTCAGTTTTCCTTTTTCATCCAGCTCTGTGACTGACTAGCTATGTGAACTTAAGTAAATGCCTTCTCACCTCTCTGAGCCTCTGTTTTCCTGTCTGTAAAATTAGGGGAGTTGCCTCTATGGCCTCCAAAGGCTCTTCTGGTGGTAAGTCTCTCCTTTTAAATTATCCATGTTAACGGTAACACATGTTGGCCTCCTCTCTGCGCTCTGAGATTTGCTCATTCCAAAACATTACAGCAGAAACAAAGTTGCTCATTATGGAGTTGCAATTACAGCCTTGCCACATTGGGGTTTCCTAAGGATCTTTCCAATGAGATCAGTGCTAATATTTGAACCTGTACCCCATCTCCCCCAGATTTAGTGATGGAGCCCAGGAGGTGGGTGGAGATGTGCTAGGAAGGAGAAATACAACAAAGATGCTCTTTTCTGGGACCACCACCTGCTTCTCTGTGGAGGGAAGGCATTTTCATCATTTCCTCTGCTGTTTCTCCATATCCCTATTCCAATGGGAAGTCCACCAAGAAGGGAGAGAAGCATGTTCTGGGCAATTCCAAACACATTGTTGGCACTCTATCAGTCCAATTCTCCTGGGCATGACTCCCAGGAGGGAGCAGCATTTGGCAGGGCTGAGGTGGAAAATGCCTCTCCATCTCAATACCCAGACAGTGCCAATATACACCCTTTTCCCCCCTGCTCACCCACCCTGACTCCAGAGCAGACAGCCTGGAGGGAGTGGGAAGGAGATCTGGGCCGAATCCTAGGCAGGTCTCCAGGGCTCCCTCATTAGCTGGCCTTTAGAGGCTCAAGCTTTAAGTGCACAGAGGTAGGTCACAGTATGATTTAACTGAATGACTTATGCATCTACCCATGAAGCTGAGTGTGGCAGAGATGGGAGGACAACTGGCAAGTCTCCTTCTGGTGAATCAGAGAGTGTCTGTAGCACGTTGATGCGTGAAAGGGGAAACTCAATCAGAATAAGTATCATTCAAGTACCCTTTCAACAAATGTTACATATGCCATGGTACTCTATTAGGCTAGAAGAAGGATCTAAGGATACAGATAACCTGGTCCCCAAGTTCTACACTTTAATGATGAAAACGTTTGAATGCATAAGCATTTATTCCCATCCTACTATGTGACAAGCAGTGCACTAAGTGCTGGGGTTCCCAATAGAAGAATTCGAACAGCTCCTGCTTTCAAGGAGCTGATATTCTCATAGAGAGGAGACAGACCTATGGAAGAGTTCAGCTGCAGGATCAATGGAAATTCCAGTTCTAAATGGGACAACAGTGGGTCAGACAAGCATGCCAGTGCATAGAGATGGGAGATGGAGCCCTGTGTGATTGTAGATTGTAGTATATGTGGAAAACTGGAAAGGAAAGATGGAGTCAGAGGGGCATCTGGGTAGTATAATGGATAGAGTGTCAGCCCTGGAGTCTGGAGGACCTGAGTTCAAATCCAGCCTCAGACACTTACTAGCTATGTCACTTAACAAGTCACTTAACCCTGTTTGCTTCAGTTCCTCTTCTGTAAAATGAGCTGGAAATTCATGTTGTTGGTAGTCCTCTGTTCTTGAAGAGAATCAATGACATCAGGAGAGTGATGTCTTGATGTGCAAGTGAATTGGATTGAGTGAAGTACAGCTGTGCAAAGTCAACAGCCTCCCTCTCTTCTCTAGAATCCTCTGAATCCAATGGCAAGAAATAAGTCATGAAGACTGGTAATGACCTTGGATGCAGGGGCAGTTCTTTACCTTTTTAAACTATGGTCTTCTCAAGGTTTCAGTTCATCTGATGCAAAACCAATTCAATGATTAAAAGCTTCATAGGAATTGAGATAAAACATGGTCTGGTCAATCTGGGAGGAGAAGACCCTCAGAGTTTCTGGACAGAACAGAAACAATTGCTATTTACACTCACGCTGAACCATCAGAACCCTAACAATGAACAAGTGAGGTCTGGACTGGGACCTATTATTGACCAATCAGTGAAAGCCAGAGAAATACTCCAGTATCTTTGCCAAGAAAACTGCAAATGGGTTCACGAAGAGTTGGATGTGACTGAAAGTGATTGACACCAAGACGGGATCCAGTCATAAAGAGAGTTAAATCTCAAACACAGAAGTTTTACATTGAATTCCAAAGTTAAAAAGAGTTTATTGGATGGAGTGTGGGAAGCAGGGTATTATATTGTCAGAACTTCACTGTAAGAAAATCGCTTTAACAATTTTGTGGATCGATAGAAGGAAGAAGCTTGAGGTAGGTGGAAGCTCATCTCATCTTGTTTCGGTAACATCCATAGAGTGAAATTTAAGGATTCTAGTTCAGCTCCTATGCTATAGAGATACCAGAGGCCATTATATATTTTCTTGGATGTTATCTCCTGCAAATTATTGATCCTCTTTACTGATATTCTTTACTTTGTGATATGATAGCTATTCTGTAAAATGCCTGGCCTAGCACATATACACAGGTAATTCTCTTTCTCACTCTCCATTTTTAATTTAAAGCTCTTTTAATCAGATTTGTGAGTCTACACAAATGTACTTTTTCTGGTGCTTATTGGACCAGCTCTACTTTTGGACAAGAACCTATCATTTCAGATTCCAAAGCTCTATTCCTTATACCTTCATATAAAGCAACTCTTAATTGTTCAAATTCACCTTTTTCTTCTGGATCCCCTAAAGCCTTCAATTTCTTTACTAGGATTTCAGGATCTCTAACAATGCTTTCTAGATTTTTTCTGATCTTAATAAGTCTTCTTAGATCTTTCCCTTGGTATCAATTATCAAAGAATCATCTGGCCTACTGATACAAGTCTAGTCCTTCTTCCACATAATAGCTTTTCAAATGTATGAAGATGTTTTTTATATGCCTGCTAAGTCTTCTCTTTTACATGTAAATTCCACTAGGTCCTAAAACCTGTACTCATGTAGTATGTATTCCAATCTGCTCTCCATCCTGCTTACCTACCCTACTCTTGGAGATACTTTATCTTGTCATCATCCTTTCAAAAATGTCATTCTCTGAATAGTACAAAATAATCCCAATAGACTTTGACCAGGGCAACATCCAGTAGGTACAGGATACAGTAGAATTATAATCAAACTCATTCTAAACACTCTATTTCTTGGCTTAGGCTGCCACATCACATGGTTGACTTTTGCATTTTCTATTCAATAAAGGAATTGGTGAAATTAGTTTTGTTGGGCACACGGTCAATATTAAACATTATTTCATGGAATATTTGGTTGGTTCACCTTGCAATATTCAAAATAAGCATAAGCAAAAACTATCATGAAAGTAACTGAAATATCTGTTGTGGAAAATAAAGGAACAGAAATTATGTGAAAAATCTGACTATTTCTGCAAACTAACTCAACATATATCTTAATTCCGTGACTTCAATGCAATAGGAAGACAAATGTTGGAAAACAGCTGTCAAGATAAGAAATGGAAGAAGCCAAAAGCCTAAGAACTACTCGGAACCTTTCTTCATATATATCATGACTATTTTCTTCTGTAAAGGAGTCAATAGATATATGAACAGGATCAAAAAAATTAAAGTAAGGTAATGTCTTAATGCAGAGATGTAGTAGCTAAAGACAACATTAACTTATCTGCAAAACATAGCAGAAGAAGATGGCAGAAGATGAGCAGTATCATCTCACAAAATAGCAAAAGGTAGTGGAGGAGAAAACAAGCCTGAAGATTTAGCATGAGACACAGTTCACCAAGAGCATTCAAGTAACATTTGCAGATGATACTAGAAGGAAGATAGCAAAAAGATGAAATGGTTTAGAGCCTCCTCTGTTTTGTTTTAGTTAAGTAATTTATTTGTTTTCAGGTTTTTACAATCACTTCAATATATTTTAAATGTTTTCCCCTTCCCTTCCCCCATTTCCCCCCTCCCTCTCCACTCCCTCCCCAAGACTGCTAGCAATCTTATATGGGTTCTACACATACATTCTTATTAAATACATATTCACCTTAGTCATGCTGCATAGAAGAATTAAAGTGAATTAGCCTCCCCATTTCTATAGTGATCTGTTCTCATTATCAGTGATAATACAACCACTATGTTTGGACTATATTAGCCATTAGCACCTGGTGGTAGATAGTGAAAAGGACCCTGAAAAGATTAAGACAGGTACCAATAAAAATCTATTAAAAATAAATACATACATACATTAAAAGTATGTGTTTTGGAGGTGAGTGATGCAACAACAGAAATATTGGTTAGGTCTGACCAAATATATACATAGATAAAGCAAATCAAGAGATTTCACATATTAAAGGACCTAACTGTAAAAATGATACTTAAGAAATTTTAATTCTTTGACTCCAGGAGATGACAGAAAAACCACATAAGAAATATATTGTCTATGTAGAATTCCATACAGTTAAATAGTGAGGCTAAAGCTTAAATATTTTGGTCATATAATGAGGAGAAAGCACTCATTGGAAAAGCCCCTGGGGTGGGGAGGTGGAGCCAAGATGGCAGAGTAAAAGCAGGGGTTTCCTTGAGTTCTCCCCCAAACCCCTGCAAATATCTGTAAAAAATGACTCTAAACAAATTCTAGAGCTGCAGAACCCACAAAATAATGGACTGAAACAAATCTCCAGTGCAAGACATCCTGGAAAGTTGACAGGAAGAGTCTATTGCACCAGGCTTGGAGTAGAGTGCAGTCCAGCATGGGCCAATCTGACATACATGGGGTCCAAGCAGGCATCAGGGGACTGAATAACTGGCAGCTATGGCAGTTTTCAGACTTTTCTACCCATAAATGCCAAAGACAATATAGAAAGTCAGTAGGAAAACTCTGTCCAACTTGGGTGAGAAAGGAATGAGTTCTGGCCCCAGCCCCTGGGCAGTGGAGGTGGTGGTGGCAGTAGCAGCAGCAGCAGTAATAGCAGAGCCTGCTTCCAGAGCTCCCAATCAACAGATGCAGCTGATCAGAGGGGGATTGTAGGGATCTCTGCTGGCACTAAGGCAAGATTCTCTTGCTTTTTCCATGCTTGGATCTGGGTTGCAGTCCTTCAGTGAGGAGGAGCACTGATGTGGCAGACCTTGTGCCTAAAGTAGAGAATGATTCCTCCTCAAGGTTCCAAGACAGAAAAGAGTGCTTGTGGTCACTCACACACCAAAGCACAGGCCAGGAGAGGAGTAAACACATCTCCTTTGATCATACTGCCTTGAAAGAACTGAAAATTTTCAGGCCCCTAGAAGTATCTCTGAAAACAGCTTCACAAAACTTTGAAGTTTGGGACAGGACATTCTATACACTGGAAGCAGAGTCCTACCTTAATAAAGAGTTAGAAAGCCAAGTATTTGGCTGTGAAAATGAGAAAATAGGACAAAAAAGTTCCCTCAGATTATAGAATCTCACTTTGGTGACAAAAATCAAAACATACAGCCAGAAGACAACCAAGTCAAAGCTCCTCCATCCAAAGACTCCAAGAAAAATATGAATTGGTCTCAGGCCATGGAAGAGCTCAAAAAGGATTTCTGAAAATCAAGTAAGAGAAGGAGAGCAAAAAAATTGGGAAGAGAAATGAGAGTGATGCAAGAAAATCATGAAAAACAAGTCAACTACTTGCTAAAGGAGACCCAAAACACACTGAAAAAAATGCCATTTAAAAAGTAGACTACCCCAAATGGCAAAAGAGATCCAAAAAGAAAATGAGGAGATAAATGCCTTAAAAAACATAATTGGTCAGCTGGAAAAGGCGTTACAAAAGCTCACTGAAGAAAATAATTCTTTAAAAATAAGAATGGAGCAAACAGAAACTAATGACTTTGTGAGAAATCAAAAAATTATAAAACAGAATCAAAAGAATGAAAAAATAAAAGAAAACATGAAATAACTCATTGGTAAAACAACTGACCTGGAAAATAGATCCAGGAGAAATAAATTTGAAATTATTGGACTACCTAAAAGCCATGATCAAAAAAAAGAGCCTAGACATCATCTTTCAAAAAATTATCAAGGAAAATTTCCGTGATATTCTAAAACCAGAAGGTAAAGTAGAAATGGAAAGAATCAACTGATTGATTCTTAAAAGAGTTTCCTAAAGGAAAACTCCTAAGAATATTGTAGCCAAGTTCCAGAGTTCCCAGGTCAAGGAGAAAATATTGCAAGCAAACAAAAAGAAACAATTTGAGTATTGGGCAAGTGCAATCAGAATAACACAAGATCCAGCAGCTTCTACATTAAGGGATAAAAGGGCTTGGAATATGGTATCACAGAGGTCAAAGGAGTAAGGATTAATACCAAGAATCTCAGCAAAGCTGAGTATAATTCTTCAGGGGAAAAATGAATATTCAATGAAATAGAGGCCTTCCAAGCATTCTTGTTGAAAAGACCAGAGCTAAATAGAAAATTTGACTTTCAAATACAAGAACCAAGAGAAACATGAAAAGGTAAACCAGAAAGAGAAGCCTTAAGGAACTCATTACAGATGAACTGTTCAAGTTCCTACATGGAAAGATATTGTTTGTAACTCATGAGACTTTTTTCAATATTAGGTATTAGTGTAGTTAGAGGGAATATACATCCATGCATACATACATACATATATTATATTACATTTCGTATATATATATAATGGAATGATTATCAAAAAAGGGGGTGAGAATTAAAATGTGAGAAAGAAAGGTGAACTGGAAGAAGAGGAAAAGGAGAGGTAGAATGGGGTCACTGATCTGACATAAAGGAGACCTAAAAGAAATTTTACAGTGGAGAAGAAAATGGGGGAAAGTGTAACGAGGGTGTGTTTGACTTACTCTCATCTGAATTGGCTCAAAAAGAATAACATACACACTCGGTTGAGTATAGAAATCTATACAGGAAAGTAGGAAGGGAAGAGGAAAAGAGAAGGTGGGACTGTGAAAAGACAATTTTATAAGAAAGTTTCTCTGATAAAGACCTCATTTCTCAAATATATGGAAAACTAAGTCATATTTATAGAAACAAGAGCCATTCCTTGATTTAAAAAGGGTCAAAGGATAGAAACAGGCAGTTTTCAGAAAAAG
Source organism: Potorous gilbertii (assembly GCA_028658325.1). NCBI lineage: Eukaryota > Metazoa > Chordata > Mammalia > Diprotodontia > Potoroidae > Potorous > Potorous gilbertii. The sequence goes on along the minus strand of CM053769.1, from coordinate 607,692,755 downwards.
TAATCAAAACTATCTATAATTATATGAAAAAATGTGCCAAAACACTAATGATTAGAGAAATGCAAATTAAAGCAACTCTGAGCTTCCACTATGCACCTATATGACAGAAAAGGAAAATAGCACATATTGAAGAATAATTTGTAAATATGTCCAAAGGGCTGTAAAATCATACATACCTTTTGATCAAGTAATACTACTCCTAGGTCTGCATCCCAAAGAATTTTTAAAAAGAAAAAGAAAGGACCTATATGTACAAAAATATTTCTAGCAACTATGTTAGTGATAGGAAAGAATTAGAAATTGAGGGGATATCCATCAACTGGGGAATGGCTAAACAAGTTGAGGTATATGATTACAATGGAATGCTATTGTGCTATAAGAAATGACAAGCAGGATGTTATCAGGAAAATCTGGAAAGACTTACTTGAAGTGATGCAAAATAAAATGAAAAGAATCAGGAAAATATTGTACACAGTAATAGCAATATTGTGTGATGACCTACTGTGAATAACTTAGCTATTCTCAGTAGTACAATGATCTAAGATAATTCTGAAGGATTTATGATGAAAGATATTGTTCATCTCCAGAGAAAGAACTGGTGGAGTTTGAAGACAGATTAAAGATACTTTCTTTACTTTACTTGTATGTTTTTTTGCCTGTGTTTTCTTTCACAGCATTACTTGAATGGAAATGTGCTTTGCATGACTACATATTATAACCTATGTCAATTTGTTTACCTTCTCAATGAGGGGGAGGTGGGCAGGGAGAGAAGGAGAAAACTTGGAACTCAAAATTTGACAACACAACAGAATATTTTAAAAAATTTACATATAATTGAAAAAAAAATAAAAGTAATACAAGAAAAAAATACAATAACTCCTTCATAAATAGAATTGACCAAATAGAAAAGGAGATACAAAAGCTCAATGAAAATAATTCCTTAAATATTAGAGTTGGGCAAGTGGAAGCTAATGACTCAATAAGACATCGAGAAAAAATAAAACAAGACAAAAGAAGATAAATACAGGAAAAAAAATGTGAAATGTATCAAAGGATAAATAATTGATCTGGAAAATAGTTCGGGGAAAAGTAATTTAAGAAATATTAGATTACCTGAAAATCATAATCAAAGAAAGAACCCAGGCACTATATTTCAAGAAATTGTAAAGGAAAACTACTCCAATATCATAGAACCAGAATGTAAAATAGAAATTGAAAGAGTTTACATAACACCTGGAAGAGATCCCAAAATGAAAACTCCAGGGAATATTATTGCCAAATTTCAGAGTTCCCAAGTCAAGGAGGAAATACTTGAAACAGCCAAAAGGCAACTATTCAAATACTGTGGAGCCATAGTCAAAATCACACAAGATCTAGCAGCTACCACATTAAAGGACCAGAGGACTTGGAGTATTATATTCCACAAGGCAAAAGAGCCAAGAATAATAACCTACCCAGCAAAGCTGAGCATAATTCTTCAAGGGGAAAAATAGATATTTAAGGAAATAGTGAGTTTTCAAGCATTCCTGATGAAAAGACCAAAATTGAATAGATGCAAGACTCAAGAGAAATTTAAAAAGGTAAACATGAAAGAAATTATAAGGGACTTGATAAAATTCCACATAGGAAGATGATACATGTATCTTCTAAGAACTTTATCATTAAGAGTCTGCATAGAAACAGGATTTAAGAGTGAATTGATTATGCTGGGATAAGAAAAAAGAATGAATTGATAAAAAAGAGGGATGCCCTGGGAGAAAGGGGAAGGAAGAGGAAGAATGGAGAAAATTATCTCACATAAAAGAAGTACACAAGGAAGAACTTTTACACAGTAGGGACAAAATGGGGGGAGCAGACAAAGTTTGAACCTCCTATCTAAATTATGTCCAAAAAGGAGTGTGTATGAGTATGTGTACATATAGAGTAAATACTATATATATATATATATATATATATACACACATATATGTAGTATATATTGTTTACAAGAAACACACTTGAAAAAGAAAGACATGCACAAAATTAAAATAAAGGGCTTTAACTGAGGTAAATAAAGCAGGAGTAGCAACCATGATCACAGTCAAAGCAAAAGTAGATTTAATTAAAAGGGGACTACATCTTGATAAAAAGGAATTGTAGACAATGAAGTAATAACAATATTAAACATATATACACCAAATGGCACTGCATCCAAATTCTTCAAGGGAAAGCTAAATGAATTACAGGAGGTAGCAGACAGTGAAAGAATACTAATGTGGGATCTCAACTTTCCCCTCTCAGAGCTAGATAACTCTAACTATATAACAAATAAGGAAGAAGTTAAGGAGATGAATGGTATCTTTAAAAAGTTAAATATGATAGACCTCTATAAAAATGAATGGGAATAGAAAGTATTTTTTCAGCTATACATGGCACCTTCACAAAAATTGAACATGTATTAGGGTATAAAAACCTCACAATCAAATACAGAAAAATAGAAATATTTAAATGCACCCTTTTCAAACCATAATGCAATAAAAATTACATTTTAACAAAGAACCATGTAGTCATAGATTAAAAGTTAATTGGGAACTAAATAATCTAAATAAACTAAATAATCACTAACTAATGAGTGGATCAGAAACAAATCATAGAAATGATCAGTAATTTCCTTAAAGAGAATGACAACAATGAGACAAGTTCCACATTTTTGGGGATGCAGCCAAAGAAGTACTTAGGGGGAAATTTATATTGATTTTTTTTTATTGAAAAAAGAAAGAAGAAAACCAAATTATCAGTATCAAAAAGTAAAAGGGTGAATGCCCCACCAATGAATACGAAATTAAAGCAATTATTGCAAGTTATTTTGACAAATCATATTCCAGTAAAACAGACAATCTAAATGAAATGGATGAATATTTACAAAAATATAAACTGCCGAGATTAACAGAAGAGGAAATTTAAAAAATAAAATAATCCAATCTTAGAAAAAGAAATTGAATAAGTCATCAATGAACTCCCTAAGAAAAAATTCCCAAGACCAGATGGATTCACAATAAATTTTACCAGACATTTAAGGAACAATTAATTCCAATATTATATAAACTATTTGGGAAAAAATAAGCAAAGGAGTCCTACCAAATTCCTTTATAACATAAGCATGGTTTTGATACCTAAACCAAGGAGAGCAAAAGCAGAGAAAGAAAAGCATATAGATCAGTTTCTTCAATGAATATTAATACAACAATTTTAAATAAAATACTAGCAAGGAGAGTATGACATTATATAGCAAAGATCATGTACTATGAGCAGATGAAATTTGTACCAGGAATGCAGAAATGGTTTGATATTAGGAAAATTATCAGTGTAACTCACTATATCAATAACAAAAATATGACTAAAATATATGACTAGTGAAAAAGCCTTTGACAGAATATAACATCCATTATAAACACTAAAAAAGCATGGGAATCAATAGAGCTTGTCTTATAATGCTAAGTAGTATCTACCTAAAACCAAAGACAAGTTTTCTTTATAACAGGGATAAACTTGAAGCCTTTCCAATACGGTCAGGGATGAAGCAAGGGTGTCCATTATCACCACTAACATTCAATATTGTACTAGAAATGCTAGCTGCAGCATTAAGACAAGAAAAAGAAATGGAGGTAATAAGAACAGACAAATGGGAAACAAAACTATCACTCTTAGCAAATATGGTCGTACACTTAGAGAACCCTAGGCAATCAACTAAAAAACCTTAGACGATCAACTCCAGCAAAGTCACTCGATATAATACAAACCCACATTAATCATCACCATTTTTATATACTACCAACAAAACCCAGCAGGAAGAGGTAGAAAGATAAATTTCTTTTAAAATAACTGCAATCAATATAAAATACTTGGGCGTCTACTTGCCAAGAAAATCACTGGGATTATATGAACACAATTACAAAATTGGAGCTGGGTTTTGTACACTTCTAGAGGGAATGTCTGGGCTGGTCTTTTTGCTGCTTTGGGGTATTGAGTGATGTATTATTTTATGGTTATCAAAGATGGCTCAGTCTGGGGATCTGCAAGCTTTCAGTGCTCCCAAAGAGGTCTGATCCAGGGCAAAATCTTGTCAATGGTTCCTGACTCACACCTCCCTTCCTCCCCATTCCTAAAGCCCTCATCTGGGTTCTGCAAGTTCCTGACCTAGATTTGGGTCTTAGCCCAACATATCTGTGGCCTTGCTCCAGTTGAAGTTCCAGTAGACTGTTGCTGAACTCAGTCACTATCACTCAGCTAGAAAGCTGAGTTTAGAGTGATGGAATTGCAGGCTCCCCTTTGGCCTGGGATTCCTGCTGTGGTTATTTCACAGCAGGCTTCAAAATGGACTGGAGATTGTGCTCCACTCCTGGGCATACATGAGAAGCATGCAAATGGCTTCTCATTTTTTAATTCCATCTCTCCTTGGTACATATCATCTGGTCTCTGGCTTAACCTATCCTCTATATGCATTCTCTGATCTGAGTTGATAGCTATTTCCCCTATCTAACCAATCCAGTCTCTTTAGATATTTATACTTTTTCCTCCTTATTGTAATTATTTGTAACTATACAATCAAGATTTCATTCTTAAGAGCTTCATCTCCTACCCAAGCTTGCATTTCTTTTGAGTAGGGATACCCACTTATTTTCCCCTTGGATTCTCTGCAATTCATTCTCCTAAATCTAGTGAATATTTCACATCATCCCTGTTATTTTCCCTCCTTTTTGATCACCACCTCCAAGATGGTATGGTCACTATTTCACCAAATTTCCCATCATTTCCACTTCATCAACCAACCTTTATATGTGCCAAAATCAGGTTCAGAATATCAATTCCCTTTGTTCTTTCTCTATCTTCTGAAAAATGAAATAATCAGCAAGTTGTCAAGAACTTACCAGTTACCATACTTTTAGCAGAGATACCCACAAAATAATTGGATAATTCAAATTCCTCATAACAACTCTGTATTCTAACTCCATGCCAGTTCTGTCTTGTGAATTAGGAAATCATCATCAGCCCCCTCAACAGTATGCTTTCCCAATGGTGTCACTTCTGTTTTTCTCTTCTCCGAACTGCAACCAAATGACCTCCACCATGTTTCTCACCCTATGTTCCCAAATTCCCACGTAGTTATACAGCTTCTTGTTAAACAATGTCATTCTATCATGCCTCCTACCTATTCTAACTTTTTAGATCTTTCCATCTGTCACTCCTTGGATTCCAGTGAGAGCTATAAGGATAAATTTTCTAAAGGACTTCCTTGGAGACCTAAATCTCCCTCAGAATACAATTCTTAAACTACGTTATTTGCACATGTCCTTTTCCATGTGAGTCTGTTGAGAACACTTTTGGTCCTCATTGATAACAAGTAGACCACAACTGCAAGAATGTCAGATTCCTTGAAGGAAAAAAAATTACCATAGCATTTAGTCAAAGACTAATTACTGGATTTACCCAGTTTGGGTGGAGCATGCCAATAGGCAAACACAATTATACAGCCACAGGGAAATTTTCACTGCTTACAGTAACATGCCTTTAATGAAGATGCTTAAGGAAAGGAATATGATATGCACAGTAAAAATTTCCATTACACTTAAACCGAAATGCAGATGTCAAGAGGAAAGAAGCCAATAACTCTGTTCTCATAATACTAAATGAATCACAGTTGTTCTATAAGCTACAGATCTGCTTTGCATATCCTTCCATTTATTCTTTGGTCATAATAGTCATGCTTTACACCTAGCCTAGTTCATCTAGTAACAACAACTCAGTCACATTCTTGTGTACTGCCTTTCATGAGCAAATTTGAAATGTTCATGACCATCAGCCTTTTAGTTCTCAGTAGTCTCCTGTGAGAGTTAAAGGCATCTTGGAGAAAAGTGATTACAGTAGTTGACTAGACTGGGGAATGACTTTGCCACTTTTGTTTATAAACCACACAAATAACATCTGTTTTATCAAATGGCTGGTCAAAAGTCCTCCATAGACTAGAGGACTATGTGAGATAGTAGGAGGGTGTTCCATTGATCTTAACCATATACTGCCAAGACTGTGACTTCTCAAATGAAGGGAAAAAAGATGGGCTCATTTCCATTCTGTTCCTAGGAAATATGCATTTCTAGAGACAAAGAGGACTAGCTGGGCAGGGGGGATGGGAGGGTGGGGCGGCACAGTGGATAGAGTGCTGGGCCTGAAGTGAGGAAGACCTGAGTTCAAATGTGGCCTCAGAAAAGTAAAAGCTCTGTGACCCTGAACAACTCACTTAACCCTGTTTGTCTCATTTTTTCCTCAATAAAATGAGCTAGAGAAAGAAATGGAAATCTGTTCTAGTATCTCTACCAAGAAAACCCCAAATGGGGTCATGAAGAGTCAGACATGACTGAAAACAATTGAACAACAGCAGAAACAAAGAATAAAATCAATCTACTTAAATGACAAAGTGGGGAACAATAATTACTTAGATTTTGTATAACGAATACGTATATAGAAATGCGTGTTTGTGAAGCTATAGGCAAGATTTCAACAACGGTCCCTATATTTTTCTTTCATTTTTCCTATTCCAAGAAAGTTAATACAAGATTGTCAAAGAAAAACTTTTTTGTCATCTGAACTTGTCTTTTTTTCATCTCCTTCCTCTCTTTTTCAGCTGGTCTGGAGCCTATACTTAGGTTAGCAGTATGCTATTTCAGATAATAGTGAGCCTTGCTAGTTGGAGAACAAAGATCATCAGGTCTGTCAACTGTCCTCAGTGACATCGATGATCTTTCTAAGATTATTGAAATGGATGGAAATATTTTGAAAATCAACATCCTATTCAGCTGAATTCCCTGGTTTCGAAATCTAAAACTTTAAGGGTTGGTATGTTCTCTAAAAGGCTTTGATCCGTTCATTTCTCTTCCTGCCACTAAATAGTTAGATGATCTTAGGAAAGTTATTTTATGACCTCTCTGAGTCATCACCTCTTTGACTCTCAGTGTCCTCATACATAAAACAAGGGATTTATTGCTTAGATTTTAGTTCTCTCCTTACTAACCTACTACTACTGCCCTTGAAGAAGGAATGGCAAAACACTCCAGTATTTTTGCCAAGAAAACCCTAAAAGAGGTCAAGAAAAACAACTAAACAAAAATTTAATGCTACAATACTTATTTCTCTGTTCTTTACTATTTGGCCTTAGAAAAATAAACATCTCTGGGTTTTAGCTTCCTCATAGGATAAATGAGAAAGTTATATCAGATGATCTTTAAAATCAATTAATTGACAAATATTTATTAAGTTCTACCAAGTGCCAGATTATCGATCTGAGACACCAGATGAAGCATAGCATCTTTGACAGAAATAGGCAAGTTTGGAAGAGGGGACAATTTAAGGGGAAAGACAATGAATTTGGTTTTTGACCTCTTGAGTTTAAGATGTCTTCAGGACATCCAATATGAAATGCCCAGACTTCTCTAACTTCATTCAGCTATTCAGGAATAGGACGAGAGAAAGGAGATGGTGAGAATAATCCAGGCTGAGATCTGACAAGAAAAGAGCCATGAGAGAATAAGGAAGGGAAGGACTAAAGAGCAGAAGTCATTGTAGAGTTGAAATGGCCACCTATTGAATTGAAATTAGAGATGGAAGAAAGTGAAATTCAATGGTGGTAATAGTGAGAGAATGTATTGAAGGGTGAAGGAAATGAACATTTCAATGAGAGAAAAAAAATCAAGTCAACACACCCTACCAACACTATGTCTATAATACCAAAACTTGAAGTTTTCTGAGGTGCCTTTAAATTATAACTATTTATATGATTCTGTTTCCCCTTCTGTTTTGACAAGGCCCTTTCCTAACATGGACCTAGTATCATGAGACCCTCATTCTTGGATGAATGTTCATAGTCTTATTCTCTTTCTACATTGAACTAAACTATTATCATTTGCAAAGTTTAGGCAGGGATGAATGTGCAAAGATGTGTGGCAGTAGAAGCTGGTGCAAATCTGTTTGCAAGAAGAAAAAATGCACAAACCTCCAGGGTGGGCCTATATATTTATTATTATATAATATTACATAATATGTATACAATTACATAAATATTACATATTATCTATTATTACATAGATTCCAGGATTGGTATTTTGGGGTGAGTGCTAACATAATTAAGAATATCTTTATGAAATCATATGATTTCAAAGTTGGAAGTAACTTTACCATCTAATAGCAAGACTTGTAAAAGAGAGAGCATGAATATTGCTGTCCCCATTTTACACATGAGAAATCCAAGATTATTTTTTTTAAATCAGAGAAATTGAGTAAATTTTCTAGATCCTATCCCAACTACCTCAGGTAGGAAAACTGAGATTTGTAAGGTATAATTTATTGCCTATGCTTACAACCTAGTTAGTGGCAGAGCCAAGACTTCAGACTTTCAATACATTATGGTATCTTTGGGGTTTCTAGGGTAGTAGTAGAGGAATCTAGGAAAGGTAAAACAATGGTCCATATAAGTTCTTGGAAATGAATGTTTTAGTGATGGTTTTTCAAAATTATTGACATTTCCCCAATGATTTCCCCACCTTTAACCTCAATAGAACTTTCCCTTGTAGCAAAATCCAATCAAGCAAAAAAAAAATCAGCTCATTGGCCAGGTCTAATAACATATAGCCCATTCCATACCTCAATTCTACCACCTCTCCACCAAGAGGAGAGAGGGACATTGACCATTGTTCTTATGTCTTACAATATTGTTTTCTGTTAGCTGGATATTTTTAGCTCATTTATCGTCCAAACCAGATAGTTTTGTCTTCCTGGCTTTCACTTCTCTTGGAGTAATATTTGTTTGTTAAAACGCACACATACACACAATCACTTTGTTTACTTTTTTGACTTTTGAAAATTTGATTCTTCTCCGGGAAAGATACTGTCCATGATTGTTTTCTATCAGCTGAATGTAAAATAACTATCAATGTCGATTTCAAATTTGAATGGGAAATGAAAATGGCATATGTGTTGATCTTCTGCCACATAGTGGTCTGAAGGGAAAACCAGCAGCACAAGGGAGAAAGCTGCATTGACTAGAAGCATCTGTGGTCAGACTATTTTAAAAAAGCTCCTTTTGACTTGAATGTAAATGGAGCAACACTGAAAGTTCTGGTCCATTAGTTGATGAACAGGGAAAACAACAGTTATTTTCAACCTCTTCCAATGATTTCACATGATAATACTATAAACTATGAATGAATATCCCCACAGACTTGGAATCAAGAAACATCATGTCTTCCTATCAGGGGTTGAACACCATTCAATTATAAAGTATTCCTGTGGTATTCATTTAGAGGAAAAGGTTTTTAAAACCATATAATTAGATGCAGGACTATATTTTCATTAAAACAATTTCCATGATGTAGCCAAGAAATGTTATAGCTCTCCAATTACAAAAGCTTTCTGTGAACAATAGGGTCATCTTAAAAGGTATGCCAGAGCATATTAGAAAAGCACACACACAACCTTTCCTAATGAGGAGAGTACTTAGGAACACATGTTCTGAATCTGGTTTATATTTATTCATGTTTACACATCTCCAAAACAATATGTTTCTGCAGAATAATAACTGGTGTTAATTAGACAGTTCTAAGTAGTGCCAAGGCTCATTATTTCCTGCCCCAGAGCAGCCTTTAATGGAAGAATGAGAAAGCCAAGCTGTCCTCATTCCATTGCCTCTCCTTAGTAATCCCAACTCTTTGTAGAATACTACAAAGGGGGAAAGAATGACACTGGTTCTTTTATTTTAAGCTTCATGTCTGTCTGTCCATGTTTCACACTGAAATTGATTGCAAGGCATGCCAGACACCACTAAACATCACTCTTGATAACTTCAATATGTCTGGGTGTGTTTCTGGCACGAGAATTCAGGATCTGAGGCCATATTGTTTTAATTAACAATTTGTAACCCAGTGCAATCTTGGAGATTCATATTTTCAGAGATGTTATGGTAGCCGGCACCATGAAGGCAGAATTTCTAATGTCAATCATTTCATCGTTTTGTAACAACAGCAGTCAAAAGAGGGAAATCCCTACAAAGTAGGATTGGGGAGAGCCTCTCAGATATGGAAATTGGTGTTCCACTCTGAGGTTCCTGGCAGAGAAGTTCCCCCTAGAATTTAGAGAAACAAAAACAAAGCACAGGCTGGGTCAGTCAACTGAAAGAACACAGGATATCATTCATTTCCGTCCAGGATGAACAGTGCTAAGAAACATTTAGGTATGTTGATCACAGTTCTTCTGGAGGTGCAAGGGACATCAGAGATGATCTGGTCTAACTCCTTCAATTTGTAGATGGGGCAACTGAAGCCCAAGGTGATGGAGGAAGTAAGCACTAGATACAGGTATTGAAATCATTTCTTCTAATTTGCCCCTAAATAGAAAGGCAAAATCTTCACAAAAGAATTAGCCAAGTATAAATTTGGAAAGGGCAGACTATCACATCCTGCCCTTCTGGTTAGCATGCCATTTTCTTTTTACTGGTTATATAACATTTGTCAGGTTACTCCTCCTCTCTGAGCTTCAGTTCTTTCCTCTGTGAATTGAGGATCTAATCCTATCTAACAAATAAACATCTTTATTCAAAGTACAGCACTAAGTGCTGGGAATATAAAGACATGAAAAACAGTCTCTACCCTTAAGGATCTTACATTCTGCTAGCGGGGATGCAGCATATGCCCAGAAAACCTTTAAACCTTTTTTTCCCCCAATATGGACCTGTGATTTCATTGGTACAGTCAATAGTCAATAAACATTTACGAAGTGTCTACAATATGCCAGGCATTGTGCTAATCACTGAGGATACTAATAGGAAAAAAGAAAGACCATTCCTGCCCTCCATCAGGGCATAACACATAAAAGGAAGCTGAAAAGCAGGGGCTGGTATAATGGAGATGTCAGAGATATCACAGAATGGCACAGTCGAGTAAGAAATAGGATGTTCTGAGCTGAGCAACTTCCTTAAATGGATGTTGATGGCTCTACCTTTTAGTCAGAGGGGAAGAAGGTAGCCACAGGTGGAGTTCTAAGGCTAATAGAATCTTGCAGGAAGATTAGATTTTCTCAATAATGAGCTTCCATGTTCTGGTGGAGAAGTCTGAAAAGTCCCAGAGTATGAGAAATGAGGTGAGAAATGAGAAAGGGTAAGGAATTCTTCTTGAGGACACTCCCTCTACTAAGTTTGGTCAGAAACTATTCTATAACTTCAACAACCTTAGAGTATTGATTGAGAAGTAACCTGTCCAGAGTCACAGGGTCAGTATGTGTGAAAAGTGAGACTTCATCCTAAACTTCTGAATACTAAAGAATACTTTCCATTCACTATACCATGCTGCCTCTTACACAGATAACTATGTGCATGATGATTTAAAGAGAGGAGGGTTAGGTAGGATATACCATCCCTCTATGTATCTTAGATGGAGTGAGTCGAGCATATTAAGGAAATGAGAGGCCAGAGTATTTGGGGAAATATGAAAGTATATTGAAGTTCCCTAGTTTAAGGGCAGGGGTTGAAATAGAGAGGAAGAATGTAACTTAAGAGCTAAGCTCCTTGAAAAAAAGATAGAGAATAAGCAAGAGACTAGGAAATATCTGTTACAAGAATCTGTATAGGCTGTTTGAGCTTCAAAGGTTGAGATGCTGTTGAATGACAGAGGAAGGACTGAAAGAGACAATGAGGTATGAGGAATATTCTAATTATTCTTTGGAACCAGTGAATATGTAAGGGGTTGGATGAGGATAGGAATGAGAAAAAAAATACACACTGGGGGCACAAAGATTAAAAAACTGGAGACATACTGCCTTTTGAGAGGAGTGGGGCAAAAAGTATGGGAGGAAGAAGTAGGTATAAGATGAAGGGAAGTTTACTAAGGATTTCTATCATTAGAGGATTCCTAATAGGAAATTTCAAGAGGTCGATGGAAAGGGCAGACAGAGCTTGATTCGAACATGAGAGCCACAGGGCTGAGATTCATAGGAATAAGTAAGTGGTGGTATGGGAGAGAGATAGTTTTTGATTAGGTAGCCAAGGATTTTGTGTCACCAGTTTGGAAGGATAAAATGTGATGGGAGTTGGCTAGTCATAGGGGAAATATTACCTTTTGATTACAAGCAGAAAGTATCAGCAGATTTCAGCAGCTCCAGCAATAATGGGAGACTTATGAAGAGGATAGTCAGTTGTTCAGCAGTACCCCTTGGACTCTCAGCTGCACCTTGAAATATAACCATGCATCGTATGTTGTCCAGGAAAGTCCCAATTTCAAGAAAACAGAAAGCAATTTTAAATAAAAATAATAGATAACAATTTTATTTGTATTATTATATATGTTTTTATTATTGATAATAACATAATAATTTTAAAGTAGCTTTGAGAAAGCCATATGCTTTGTCACATGATCATTTAGCAATAGGTGTCGAAAGGAGGCATCCCTGGCCAACGCTATGGCAGATCAGATTGGAGGCTAAAAGGTCAATAAAATGGCAATTGCAATAATCCAGATGGGTGATAATAAAGTCCTAGAACTGAATAAATATGAGAAACCAGGCAGAAGAGATGTGGTAGAGATAGAATTGACAGCACTAGAAGAGCTGCCAAGAAGGTTTTGTTCTACTTTGGTAGAGAAAAGTTTCCTCACTTGGGAAGTTCACTAAATGAAATCAATGAAATATCAATGAAAACCCCAGTTCAGACTAATCCCTGGCCTTCTAAGAGTTAGAGATGAAGGGGACTTTAGGGATCAGCTAATATAGCTTCCACATTTTATAGATGAGGAAATAGAAATCTAGTAAGGTGAATTGATTTGTCCAAAGGAGAGGTTCCCAATCTCATTTGGTCTACCACCTCCTTTAAAGAAATCTACTTTCTTTAACTTTTTGATAGTTTTTTAAAATTTGAGCTATTTCAAAAAATACAATTTTTGTATTAAATCAAATTTAATAAAATGAAATTTAATAATTTAGCATAAATTTGTGAGAGGTTTTCCTGCAGTGAAATTTTGATGGTACAATATTGCATCATGTAACTATATAGTATCATATTGTTAACAAGTCATTACACCCACATATTCCTGCTCATGCATACTGGACTTCTCTGCAATGTGCCGCGTACTTGCCTGTCAACATTTGTTTGTTAAGACCTGTTATAACTTGCATCTTGTGTGTTTATTTGGAAAATAATATAATCTCTACAACTTTAACTCTGTTACACAACAAATGAAACACGTACAAATAATTTTTCAAAATTTCCTTCCCTTCTCTTCTTTGCTTAGACTTTCACTTCATTTTTATTCAATGCCTCCAAACTGCACCTGAGGCTACTACCCTACTACTACCCCATAATAGCAGCTACCCTGTAAGATCGCTAGGAGGATTAAATGAGAGAATCTATGTAAAGTGCTTCACATCTATTGTTTTTATCATTTGTGTTATTATGAAATGCACTGCTTAGAGGCAGTAGTAAAAACTAGAGTAGGAGAATGAAGGAAATTGCCAAAGGAGATAGTTTAAGGAAGGAAGAGAAAACCCAGTTTAGACTCATAATTTCCACATTAAGGAGTCAGGAAAAAGACGAAAAGTCTAAAAAAGAGAATAAAGAGGTAGGAGGAGAACTAAGAATGTGTGATTGTAGCTGAGGGAAAAAGGAGTAACTGGGAGAAGGTGAACAACCGTATCAAAAGATGTGGAGAAAATCCAAAGAATGAGAAGCAGGAGAAGATTATTGAGTTGGGTAATTACATCATTCATGACTTCACTGAGAGGAGTTCTTAGAATGTCAGTCCCCTTCCAGTAGGAATATTTCCTCTTTAGATCCCCAGTGTCTTGCACAGTGCCAGACATTGTTGTGGTTCCGTCATATCTGAATCTTCCTGACCCCATTTGGAGTTTTCTTGGTAAAGATACTGGAGTGGTTTGCTATTTCCTTCTCCAGTGTGTCCCCATTTTATAGATGAGGAACTGAAGCAAATAGGGATTAAGTGACTTACCTAGGGTCACATAGCTAGCTAAGTATCTGAAGCCTGATTGGAGCTCAGGAAGATGAGTTTTCAAGCTGCACACTCTATCCACTGGCCTCCTGATGCACTTAATAAATGCTTGTTGATTGATTATAGATTAGGTGGCTCCCCTGGAATACTAATATCCAGCACTGAAGTAGCACTTTAACTTTTGCAAAGTGCCTTCTTCTTACATAATTCATTTAATAATCCTATGAGTTAACAGGTCAGGGACATTTCTCACTCTTTTATAGGGAACTGAGGCACAGAGAAGGAAAGGACTCACTCAAAGTCACATAGCTAGCCTGGCCAAGAACCCAGGTTTGCAGACTCCTTTCAGTGTGCACTCCTCTTACCCTGTACTGCCTTTTCTGAGTGAGGGTGGTACTCAGGAAGGGAAGCTGACCTAAGACATCCAGGAGACTATATTTTCCAAGCCTAAACTAATGTCACCTGGTCTGACAAAATACATTCCTTATATAAAACTTCTTTAAAAGTATAGTGTAGGATGTGGATAGGTGATCCAGGATGATAGAGCACGGGCCCTGGAGTTAGCAAGTCCTGTGTTCAAATATGGCCTCAGATTCTTACTAGCTGTGTGACCCTGAGCAAGTCACTTAACCATGATTGTCTCAAAAAAGTAATTTTTTTTTTAAAAAAAAGCATAATATACTTTCTGGAAATGGAGCTTTTACTGAAAAAAAAAAACTGTGGATACAGTCATTCCCTCTTGAGCATCCCTAGCTAACAGGCATTGGTCTAGAGATCACTTCACAAAATCATAACATCTGAAAGCTCATGAGATGCCCAGAGCCATCTAACCTGGCCCACCCTACCCAAAAATCATTTCTACAATGCACCCAAGTGGGTGTCCAGCTTCTCCTCCAAGACTCTCAAAGAGCAAATATCCACTACCTCTCAAAAGAGCTTTGGGCTTTTGAATTGTTCTGAGAATTAGGAAGTAGACAAAGACAAACCTGTCTCTGCAGTTTCCTCCAAATCTTGCCTCTAGTTCTCCCTTTTGGACCCAAGTGGAAAGGACTCTCCTCATCTCTGTGGCTCCTCCCATACTTGAGGGAAGCTTCCCTTTCCCAGATTTACCATCTTATCCCTCATTGTCATGACTGACACTCCCTTACTAACCTTGATCACTCTCTTCTGGACATTTTCCAGATCGTCTCTGACCCTACCTAGCGTATGGGGTTCATGATAGAACTTCAGGGTTCCCTGACCAAGCCTTGGTGCTGGGGTATGACTATTAGCTCCCTCCCTGTGAACACTATGCCCAGGGGTGTGCTGGTAAATATTTAATAACCAGTTCTCCAGGGAGAAAAAATATACCCAGGACTCATTTTTAAATTTATTCTACATTATTCAATTATTCCCTATCACTTTCTTAAGTTTGGACAATCAACAAACCAATAAAACAAGAACTCATTTGTAGGATCTGATGATCTGGGTGGTATAAACCTCCCAGACTAAAGATCTGACAATTGGTTTTCGTGAGCCAGTTCAAACTGACTCCAGCCTACCCTAAATTATGCCTCTCCTTTTATGGTCTAGGATAGCATTAGTATTTTTTGACTGCTGGGCCATACTGTTGTAGTCATGTTAAATTTGTAGGCCACCGAAACTAGCTCCACATTCTTTTCATGAGAACTCTTGTCTAGCCAGGTTCCTGACCCTTTCATTTTTGTGAAACTGATTTTTTTTGAACACGTGTAGAACTTGACACATCCCTATTTTATTTCATCTTACACAAATCTGGTTTTATTTTAGCCAGTTTGGAGAGCAAGGGTATGTCACCTGACATGTTAGATATCCCTACTGCTTTGTGTTCAATGGAAATTTACCATCAACTCCTTGTCAAATTCATTGTTACTGATTTTTTAAAAAAGTTGAATGGCAAAGGACCCAAGACAGATCTCTGAGGTGCTTTATTAAAGACCTCCTTCCAGATTAATGCAGACCCTATTAAAGTTTTTCTTTTGTCCCAGTCATTCGACCACTTTTAAATCAACCTAAGTTAGCATCGTCAAGCCCACATCTCTCCACCTTATCCATTAGTATAGTGGGAGAAACTTTGTCAAATGCTTTGATGAATTCTAAGCATACTCAGTGTATACTGGTCTACCAGGATAATTATCAGACTAAAAGAAAAAGAGAAAAGAGCTTAGTCTGGCATAGTCACCCCTCCTCCCACCCCCATAGCCCTCTGTTCCTCCGGAATATTTTCCACATCAGAAAAGTCTTCTTAAGAGAGAAGGAAGGAAACACCTCTCTTTGAGAAGGGCCCCTAGGGCCCTTCAAACCAACTTTAAGCCAACTTTAAATGGAATTTATAAAGAGTAATTACTGTTCCAATAACCAAAGTGCCTACAATTTATCTCTATTTACATTCTTCTCTCTGCCCTTTGGTGGAGCACTTAAATCAGCTACAGGCAGGATTACATCCTCTTTTTAATTACATTTAATGAAATTAAATGACCCAGTTCTTTTAGCTCACCTTTCTGATGTGCTTTTCCTGAAAGGTGGGCTTTATACGCAAGAAGAACAGGTGGATTAAAAATGCTCAGCTCTGAGGTCAGATTTCTGCAGGGGAGTGCATCACTAATCAACTTATACAACTTTAAAAAAACACTATTTTTCACTGACTTCAGCAAAGAAGGAGAAGAAGGAAACTAGAAGGCAGTACCAAAGGAGCTGCATGGTGACAGAGTGAAAAGATCCCCTGGATTTAAGATCAGATGTCCTGGACCAGGATTCTGTCTCTGCTCTTTATTTACTAGCTGCGTGATCTTGGTCAAGTCATTTCAGTCTTTTAGGTATTCGTGTCCTCATTCTATAAAATTAAATTTTTGGATGAGTTGAACTCTTAAGCCTCTTATTCTCTTAGAGCTTGATCCTGTGGAGGGAAAACAAAAAGGTGGAGTCCTTTCTTGAAACTCTGGGTGATCTAATGTGGCCCTAACATTAACTGATTGGAAAATGTTTAATTAAAACAACTACTTTTTAGGTCTACACAATATCAAAGTACAAAAACTATTTGGCTGATTGTTTTCAGTGAATTGATGTTTCTGGGGGTGTTATGTAAAGATAAGCTGTCTAACAGTTTCCATCAAAGGAGGAAATGCACCCATCTAAATTATCGGAACAGGGGCTAAGTTGAAAGCCCTGGAGTTCATGGGTATTGTGTTTCCATTGCACTGCTTCCTGATGTTAGACTGTAAAATGAGGGTTATGGACTAGATGATCTTTTCTTCTTCCTTCTCACATTCTATAACCCAGGAGAGGGGCTGTTAGCAACCTTGGCTGAATTGGGTTAAAGAAGAAAGGTTAGTCTTTCAAAGTAATGAATGGCCCTCTTGTGCTTCTGTTTGATTCCTAACAATCCAACTCTTTCAAACTTTGATCTTCCCTTCTTTCCATCCATTGATTTCAATGGATAAAATTTTTAAAATGTGGAGAGGTGGGGATAGTGTCCAGGTTGGGTTTAGTCCCTTCCTTGCTTAGGTCACATCTATTGAGCATCTACTTCATGTTGAGTCGGTGCTAGGTTATTTCCTGCAAGAAAATAATAGAATTGTCTGACAAGTGTAATAGAGTCCATCACACTGGAGCCTACCGGGGTTGATGTCCCCAACTGATGTGACTTCCTCACACCCATGATGCAGCCCTGAAAGTAGTCAAATTCCCTACAGGAGCAAAGCAAACCTCTAAGGTGATCCCCTCAATTACACAAGCTTCCTTGACCTCAAGGAGTTTACATTCTGTATTTGGACAGATTAGATGGATAGATAGATGGATGGCTGGATGGATAGATAGATATAGATAGATGAGATAGATAGATGAGACATAGACATTCATACACATATGAAAGAGTAAGATGAAGAATTACAGTATTAAATAGCAAGGGAAACATGATATCTGAGAGTCTGATTCAGAGTCTTGGTCAGGAATCAGGAATTCAGACTGTTTGATGACCTACTATCTTTTAAATACATTCTATATTTTCTCATTTTTATTCTTTTACCCTAGTCATTCCCAGTGCCTGGAATGTCCTTTTCTCCCATCCTCTCTTGTTGACAAACACAGCTTTCAATACCCAACTTAAATACTATCTCCTCCATGAAATTTTTTCAGGTCCTACCAATCAGAGGCATTCTTGTAGTACTTTGTATTTGTCATACATTCTATTCAAATTTGTATCATATTTCTTAGTATACCTATTCTATCACAGCAATTAAATTTCATACTCCTTGAGGTTGGAAACCATGCTTTATTTATGTTTATATCTTGCTTAAGGCCTAACATGGTATTGCTGTATACAGTGGGTGTCTAATAAATGTGTTAACTGAATATAGTGAAAGGGGTACTGAACCAGAAGTACATAGACCTGGCTGCTAGATCCAGTTCTACCATTAACTTCCTGTGTGAACAAATCACTTAACCTCTCTGGTTCTCAGTTGCCTCATATAGAAAATGACAGGTTTGGATTAGATCTCTAAGGTCCTGCCAATTTGAACATCCTACAATTCTGGGTGTTTACAAAAGAATTTAGTGACATTCATATTCATGTATAATAATAGCCTAGATTTATAAGACTGGGAGCAATGAAGAACTCTATAGTAGTTGATTATTTGTCTCCTTCATCAATGGATACCAGATATTTCTCTTTCCTGGTATAGCAATTTCAATCAACCAAGATAAATATCACAAATTTATCTCCAGGTTAGTTTCAGTTAGAAAGCAATGTTATTTTTTTCTACCCATTTTCTTTCTAAAGACTTTCTAAAATCTAAACTGAATGAGACCCCCCCCATTCTACTTTCCTATCTTTTTAGTAGAGTCTTCCTTTTCTAATACCATGATTTCTAATTTATTCTTCTCTCCTATGACCTTGCCTCTGAGCACATTCTATCCTAGTTTTCAAAACTCTCTATAATACTAAAGGACTGCATGATAAAGACTGGATCAGTGATTTTACTAACACATAAAGCTCCTTTTAATATTAACATAGAGGAAGCTTCTCTTACCAGTTCAAGTTAGCATAGTCTAGTCTTAGACAATTACCTAGAACACTGATGGGTGAAGGGACTTGCTTAGGATCACACAGTTTGTCTCAAAGGTGAAATCTGAACCCAGGTCTTCCTGGCCAACCTTCTATCCACTATATCATTCTACCCCTCTTCTTCAAATCTTCTTAATTAATATTATCTACCGAACACCAAAATAACCACAGAGAAAATGGACAAGTTTAGTCAATTACTTGTGTATTGACGTTTTCTAAACAGAGGGTCACACTCTTTGCTTCAACGTTTAAAGGGCTTATACATGTGAACTCAGAACCACTATGCATAAATTTCAGCAAATTATAGAGAGGATTGGTGATATTAAAATACTAAATGTGGGCAAATGTTCGTATATCTTTCAAAAAGTAGGAAAGTCTGGGCATGGTGGTACTAGCATGTCTTTTCCTGCTACCGTGAGAGGCTGAAGCTGGTAGACCATTCGAGCACAATACTTCTGAAGTCTAGTAGGGTTTAAGGCAATAGGATGTGTTTGGTAAATGGCATCATTATGATGAACTTCCCAGGAAAAGGGAAACTTTAGGCTGCCTGAGTAGAGACAAACTAGTCCAAGTAAGAAATAATACAAGTCTGGGAGAACAAGGAAATTGGAGAAAAAGGGCATAAACAACCAGAAAGAAGTAAGTTTGATATTGATCTTTAATAAAATTATTGAATGAGTTATTAAACAATGGGCTTGTGAATAATTAGAAAGCATTAAACATTAGTGTACGGGTTCATTGCTATCTTGCCTAATAATATGTACAGGTCTTAAGAAGTTTTGTTTGTTTGTTTTGTGGAAGCAGTCTGGGTTGTGACTTGATCAGGATCACATAATTAATAAGTGTCTGAGATTCTCTTCAGGCCTGCCACTTTACCCACTACACCGCCTAGCTGCCCTGGATCTGAAGAATTTCAACCTTGGAAGGGATCTCAGAAGCCATCTGGTCCAATCCAGGCCAAAACAGCGATCTTTACATCACTGACATTTCTTGCTTGAAGATGATCAGCAAAGGGGAGCTCACTACCTTTGGAGAAAGAGCAGTAGAAAGTTATAGGCTTAGGATCAGAAAAATCTAAGTTCAAATTCTGCCTCAGACACTTGTTAACTGTGTGATCCTGGGCAAGTCGCTTAAACTGCCTCAGTTTCCTCAACTGTTAAAATAGGGATCCTCATAGCACCTACCTCTTAGGGTTGTTATGAGGATAAAATGAGATAATATCTGTAAAGTACTGAAGTACAGGCATAATGCCAGGAACACAGAAGTCACTTAATAAATGTTCATTCCCTCCCCCATCCTCACTCTTATATTAAACCTAAATCTGCCTCTCTGCAACTTATACTCATATTTCTACCCTGTTTAAGCAGAATAAATCTAAACTCTCCTCCAGATGGTAACCCTTTAAACTTTTGCAAATTCTACCTCTAACCTCTTGTATACACTTTATTTCTCTTCTGGCTCAGTCACCACTTTGATGCAAGCCCTCATCACTTCATTCCAGTACTACTCCAACAGCTTTCTGATTGATCTCCCCCCACTCAGACCATCCTTCACTCAGTTTATATTCCTGAAGCCCAGATCTAACAATTTCATTCTAACTTCAATAAAGTCTAGCACAGAGTTTCCCAAAGTAGGTAATACTGCCCTCTGGGGGGCACTGGAATGACCCAGGAGGGCAGTGGTAGCCTCAGGGGCCATTGGGAGCAGGTGTCGAATAAAAATAAAGGGATGGTGGAAGCATAAGAAAAAAAAGAGAAGAAAATTTTGAAAAACCATTGGTCCATGTTTCATTTGTTGTGTAGCAGAGTTTAAGTTGTAATGATGACATTAATTTCCAAATAAAACCCACAAAATGCAATAACCAGTCAGTGGTCAAATCCTCCAACAGGTCTTAATAAGCTAGTACTGGCAGGCTAGCATGTGGTGCATTGTGGGGAAGTCCAGCATGCGTCCACAGGAATATGTATATGTTGTACATATGCTTGTACATGTACTTGTTTACAGTATGATACCATATGGTTACTATATGGTCATAATATCATGTCATCAAAACTTCAATGAAGGAAAAAATCCACAAATTTACAATAAATTATTAAATTTGTGTCATTTTAAAAAATTATATTTTTGAAATGATGCAAATTTTAAAAAATGCTTAAGGGTTAAAGAAAGTGGATTTCCAGGGGGACTCTATTTGGCTTTTTAAAGTTATCATAACCCAGTACCTTCTTGCCTGTCTAGTCTTCTTATACCTTATTCCCTTGTGAGTCTATGATCTAGTAACTAGCATCTTTGCTGTTGGTCCCACATGACACTTACACTTATGAATAAGATTTTTTATTGGCTTCCCCTACGCCCAGAATTCTTTCTGTCTTCACCTATGCCTCCTGGTTTCCTGCAAGTCTCAGCTAAAATTCCACCTTCTGCAAGAAGCCTTCCTTTGTCTTAATTAACATTAGTGCCCCCCCATGCCACTCCCCACTGCCATTTCTTGTGTATAGCTATTGGCACATAGTTCTTTGCTTATTGTCTCTCCCCTCCCCCATCATTAGACCATAAATTCTTGAAGGCAGAAACTATTTTCACTTTTTGGTTTCCCCAGGACTTAGCACAATGCTTGGCATACAGGTGGCACTTAATAAATGCTTGTTGATTCAATCTGATCTTGAAAGTAGGGAGGTATCACCTCTATCTGAAGTTTTTCTTCTCTAGGCTGAACATGTCTAGTTCTTCCAATCAATTCTCCTCTGGCATGATTCCCAGGCCCTTCATCACCCTAATCACCCATCTCTGAACACTCTCCAGTATATCAATGGCCTTCATGGCATCAGAAATGAAGCCAATACTTCAGAGTTGGTTGGCAATATTAGCAGCAATTTAATCCTGGAAAACTGTTCCCCTCAATGAAGTCTAATATTGACATTTTCTTCTTGAGCTGTTAACACATATCGTGTTTGCTGCTCACCAAAAGATCCTGCTTTCTTGCCACAGCTCCCTCATTATATATATTCAAAGGCAAGTTTTTGATCCCAAGCAGAATGATATGTGGGCCACCAGGTGGTACAATGGTTAGAGCACCAGGCCTGGAGTCAGGAGAACTTGAGTTCAAATCTGTTAGCCCTGTTTGCCTCATTTTCCTCATCTGTAAAATGAGCTGGAGAAGGAAAGGACAGACTGCTCCAGGATCTTTGCCAAGAACACCCCAAATAGGGTCACAAAGAGTTTGTACAACTTCAATGACTGAACAAAAATAACCCTGGTCTATACATTGATCCCTTTTAACTGTTGATCATAGAGGAAAGTGTTCCATTCGTAGTCAGAGCATCTGTGACTTTAGTTAAGTCCCTTAACCTCTCCGGGTCTCAGTTTCTTCACCTATACAGGAAGGGGGTTGGATTAGACGATGCCTATCATCCCCTTCAGCTTTAAATGTAGGGATCTGAAAATCGGACTAGATTAAGCAAGCTCAAGGTTTTAGCCTTTTCAGTTTTCTCTTTGTTTTTTGTTTCTGGCTCCATCATCAGAGGTTAGATATCCCTCACAGCTTTGTGTCATTTATTGATTTGGTAAGCATTCCACCTATGCCTTCTTCCACATCATTGATAAAATGTTAATAAAAACAGAGCCAAGGAAAGATCCCTAGGGCAATCCACTAAAAACCTCCTTCCAAGTTTACATCAAACCATTAATGACTACTCTTTGGGTCCAACCACTCATCTCTAGCACACATTTTTCTAGCTTTCCTACAAACTGCCCCCCAAACAAAAGCAAAAAAAAAAAACCTTGCTAAAAATATTTGTAAACTAGAGCTATTGTATTCAGATTTACCAGTCTATCCAAAAAAAAAGGAGATGAGATTAGTCTGATGAAACTCATTCAGTGCCGACAATTTTCATCCAGAATTCTTGAATATATTTCAAATAACGTTGCCCTTTTCTCAGAATAGTAGGTATGTCCACTTTCAAAACAGAAGATGCCAATTGTATCTGTGTAACCTGGACTTGGGCCTTCCTACAGAATAATTGCCATAAACATCTTAGAGGATCAAGGGACCCAGTTAGTCAGGTAGACTAACCCAAATTCCCAGGTACTGGTGGTCTTGAATTTGACCTTGTACACACCTTGGGGCTCGAAGGGTGAGGATCCATAAAGGGAAGCCATCCTTATAAGAAGGCGGTGCCAGCCTGGGGCAGAAGGCTGACCCAGGGCAGAGAATAGAGAAGGCATCAGAACATTGGATAGCACCGGCCTCATTGATCGTTATCGATCAGGCAAGTCCCTGGCTCCCTGTAGAACTCCATGACGATACTTGGTGGACCGGGCCAAGCGTCTGTTACACTTGTGAAAAATAATCAACAGATTTGGAAAGGGCTTCTTGACTCCATCAGATCACCTCCCTTCAGTGTAGGCAAAGTTTGATCAGAACAATGGAGAGAGAATTATCTGAATGTTAAAGTTTTCCAGCAAAGACTGCAGAATTTCCCTTAGCAACCATGTCCAATGCCCCAGATACTTCAGTTCAAGAATTTCTTTTTTTCATGTGCAAATCAAATCTTGGTTTTGATTCTATGCTTACTGGATATGGAGAATAGCTGACTGCATCCTTCCTAGAACTGTCCTCATATTCTCTTAGACAATTATTGGGTTACTCCTCTAATTTTTCTTTTCTAGTATAAACAAACCCAGTTCCTTTTTCTCAGGAGTTAAATACTCCATCCTTTTAATAATATTTAATGCCTCCCTCAGGATCTTCCCCTGTTTCTCTACATCCCTGGGACAGGGGTTTCCTGTATTTAGCTATACTGAAGAAACTCTGGTCTTCCATGTTATTGGAAAAGAGGCTCAATAGATTATTGATATTAGTGACATTTCTTTCTCAAAACATTAAAGATGAAATTAGCATACCTCAACATGCTTATTATAGGTAGTAATATAGGGCACTAAAATAGATATAAATTAATCTTTTTTCCCAAATTCTTCAAATTATCCTTTGTCCCCAGGATATAGTATTATCTACCCCTTCTTCCTCCCTCAAGGTAACCTGCCACCAAACTGGCATAGGAAATAACTTCCCTAAGGAAAGGAATAGACATGATGCTATTTTTATAGAATCCAGTGCTGGGGACAGGTGGTTTTTTTTCCTAATGTTATATATTTGTTTATAAGAGAAGCATTGTGGCATGATTTGAACTCTTATCTCATAGGATTATCATGAGGCCCAAATGAAATAAAAATGTAATACTAAAATGTAAAAACATGTAAATGCATGAAAATGAAAAACATAAATTTTTGCAAGCCTTAAATCACTAAATAAATGTTAGCTGTTGTTGTAGTTGTGAAGTTAGAAGAGAGAAGGTTTATCAGTCATTGGAGCATGAGAAAAGGAAAAAGGGGATGAGGCTGGAATTGACTATGGCAAGAATCTCCAGGGATATCTCTTAGCTATGGGCAGAGCATCAGGAATTGTCACCATGTATCAGGATATGGAATGGGATGGGGGTGCAGTATTCTGGAAAGCCGAGAGGAGAATGTCTCTCTAACTCCTGTCCTCCTCTTTGAGGAGAAGGGCAGACGATTCTGCCAGGCTCAGAAACATTCAAGGGGTATCAGGATTAGAGAGGCTACTACCATAGTTGTTGGATTGCCCAGATTATAAAAATCCAGTGCCACTGAGAACACCCTTCTCTGGGGATAGCAATTCAGATGGCCAATACTACAGTGACTCTGGGATCCCCACTTTGCTCAAGGCAAGTACTTCATTGACACCAGAACCTGTGCACATTGTCCCCTTCCCAAATACCCCACAATGAATACTGACGTTGCAATGAATGTAACTGTGTATGCACAAACACATGCGCGCACACACACGTGCACACACACACGCACACACACACACACACACACATACCTCCACACTTCTTGATGACTTCCTTCTCATTCACATCTCAGAGGAAACTGATCACCAAATAAGATAATGTATGCCAAATAGTGGCTGCTATCTGCCTTCACCAAATCACTCATATACCAATAAATAGCCTTTCTATGCAAGGACACCCCCAAATAAGCCTCTTAAACCATTCCCAAATGTGAGAACTCTATTTATCAATGCAAATTAACAACTCATCTATGATTTCATAGTTTTAGAGAGTTATCTGCTATACATAGAAAGGTTAAGCAATCTGCCCCGCATGGCTAGCTGGCCCCAGCTGGTCACACAGTTGGCAAAGGAAGCACTTAAGTATCCTTCTTCCTGTCACAAAACCTAGTCATCTAATCACTAGAGTAACACTACTAACAATAATATAACAAAACTAACAATATTCTACATACTATAATATACTTAATTCATATCACTAATATAATTAGCAATAATATAACTAATATACTTTGTAATAATATAGCGATACTAAGAATATACTACATATTATAATATACTTAATTCATATCACTAATATAATTAGCAATAATATAATTCATATACTTAGTACTAATACAGTAATTCTAATAATACACTACATACTAATATACTATCGTAATGATACAATACCAATAACAGTAGTATAGTAACTAACAATACACTATATACCATACTAATCTATTTAATAATAATATGGTAACGCTAATAATATTAACATAGTAACACTACTATTATACTCTATACTATATTAATACATTTAGTAATAATACAGTAATGCTAATAACAATATAGTCATAACATACTGTATACTATACTAATATAGCAATAGCATAGAAATAGTAATATTTCTAATTTTACTAATTTACTGTTTTTAATTTTTTCCTTTACTAATATTACTCAAAGTAATACAGCAATAACGGTAGAGGCCAACACATATGATGATTTAGCACTTACAAGGTCTTCTACATGTTATCTCATTTGAGTCTCCAGTAAGACACCAAGGCAGGAAGCCTTATTAGGCCAGGTTGATTAGAGATGGAGAATAGCTGACCACAGTGCTACCTACTCCTTGGGTAGGAACCCAAGCACCCATCTTCTCCCTCTGGTCTAGGGGAGGCTCAGCCACAGTGAAGGGGGGGGTTCAGTACTTCAGGAAGCAACCTTGGGCAAGTCATTTGCCTCTGGGGTTCAGTTTCTTCATCTGTAAAATGGAAGTGCTGCACTATATGACCTTTCAGGTCCCTTCCACCTCTAAATCAGTGATGCTAAGAGGTGGGAGCAGCTGGAAGCTTTTGTCACCCTCTCCCCTCAATCTTGCCTTCCTGTGGAAGATATGACTCCTTTAGCCCCCAAATAGATATCAGCACTGTTTCTGGAGATAATCTGGTACTGGAGAGCTGCTGGTCTTGGGGTAATAGATTTAGAGTTGGAAAGCACCTCAGATCATGGATTTAAAACTAGAAGGGACCTTAGAAATCATCTAATCCAACCCCCTAATTTTATATATCAGAAAACAGTCCTAGAGAGGTTAAGTGACTCACCTAATGTTGCACTGGCAATAAATACCAAAGATGAGATTTGAATCCAGGCCCTTGTATTCCAAATTCAGTGCTCTGTCTTATAAAAAAAGAGAGAGAAGAATGTCAGTAGATACAGATGTAATAGAAACACATCTTGGGCATGGAGGATAGTCTTTGACAAGAGAGTTAGTGAACCTGGGTTCAAATTCTGTCACTACCTTTAGGACCTCTGGAAAGACACTTGAACTCGATAGGCCTTAGCTGCTTCTTCTATAAAATGAGAGGGCTTAACTCTATTACCTCTTAGATCTCTTCCAACAATAAATCTATGATTTTTAGGTTCCTATATTTCCCCTAGATCGCAGAGTGGCTCATAGTCTAACCTAGTGAGAAAAGGGAATCTATGAAAGGAAGCAATATAAAGTAAGTCTGGAATGCTAGAGTTCAGATTTTCAATCTATACACAACAGGCAGCCACTAAGCGTTTTTGGGTGAAGGAGTGAGATGTTAAGATCTATCTATTAGGATTATTCTTTTAGCTCAGTGAAGGACGGAGTGAAAAAGGAAGCAATAGGAAACAGGGAGACCAGTTGGAACAGTTCTGTCCTAGTCTAGGCATCAGGTGGAGAGGGCCTGGGTGAGGTGATGGCCATGTGAGGAGAGGAGGGCAAAGGAAGGAGATGAGGGCTTACTGTGGAGGGAGAAGTGGTAGAATTTGACAGCTAATTAGACTGTTGTGGGGGCGGAGGTGAAGGAAGATGGAAGAGTCAAAGATCTCTCCAAGGAGAAGAGTACCATTCAAAGCAACAGAGGGAAGTTGGCAAGAAGGGGCATGTGTAGTGGGAAGATGATGAAGTTCATTTGGGAGCATGCAGACCTGGGATATCAAGATAGAGATATCAGCAATCCGTTGGGGATTTGGGGGTGGAGATGGATTTGAGAATAGTAGAACATTTTAAAGCACGGTTGTTGGGATTTTCCACTTTGGAGGTGGGGGGAGAGTCAGGCAAGTTTAAACTTAATCTGAAAACTAAAGATGTTTCTTTAGTCACTTTAAAAAAACAACCAAGAATCTCCTACAGTTATTTCTGTTTCACCAGCAGGCAAAGATTTGTGAAAAGGTGTTCTAGGTCAAGAGACTAGTGTGAGAAAAGATGTAAAGTCAGACATGTACAAGAGGCATTTAGTAAGATCTTTCACATGCCCTTCTCTCAAAAGTAAAAGCATAGCGTAAATTCAAACTAAAAAGAGAAGCTGTGAACTGATTATATAGAGTCTTGAAATACTTTTCCATTTTGTATTTCCTTTCCAAAGTAGGTAACCCAATGTCATTCTCGAGATGGAAGAAGTGGACATGTCCATACTCTGAAGGTGAGTGACATCATGAATCTCAGAAGTCTAGAGGTCCTAGGTCCAAAGACTAAAACTCATTGATGGCAAAGTTTCTGCCACAGTGAAGAAAACCACCAAGAAATCAATTCAAGTCAACAAGTATTTACTAAGCTTCTACTGGGTGCCACCCACTGTTCTAAGTGCTGGAGATACAGATTAGGGCAAAAATAGTCCCTGCTCTCAAGGAGCTTACAATCTGGTTGTTGTCCTTCATTCTCAAAGAGGGCCAAAATGACATCACTATGCTAGCGTCAAGTTTCAATATTGGGAAAGACAACATATAAACAATTACATGCAAATGAGATTATACACAGGATAAAGTGGAAATAATCTTAGAGGGAAAGCTCCAGCATTAAAGGGAACTGGGAAAGACTTCTGGGAGAAGGTGGGATTTTAGCTGAGACTTGAAGAATGCCGTGAGATAGAGACAAAAAGGGAGAGATTTCCAAACATGGGGGACAGTCATGAAAATTCCCAAAAGTATGGGTGTTTTGTGCACAACAGCAAGGACTTGGCCAGTCAGTGCATTATGAAATGTGTGGAAGAAAGCAAGGTCTAAGAAGACTGAAAAGGTAAAAAGAGCAAGGTTATCAAGGGCTATAAAAGCCAGACAGATTTTGTGTTTGACTCTGCAGGAGCCACTAGAGTTTATTGAATAAGAGAGTGACATGATTAGAGCTTTACTTACTTGCTTTGATAGCTTGAGTGGAAAAGTTAAGAGGAGCCCAAGCCCTGCTCCCCGACTCCTCCTTATTCCTTGTTTGTCCAAAGATGGGAATTTTGAGGGAGACAGTGCAGAGCCAAAGTGAAGTATAAAATGATTGATCAGCAGTTTTGCAAAATGCTTTATGTTTACAAAAGATTTAAGCATGGAGCCTCCTAAAAAATTATAATAGTAGACATTACTGAATCATGTCTTAAGTTATTGTGTCCATGTGTGCCATGAACCTTTTTGTCTTTCAATGTTTCTTTAATGTGTAGGAAATAAATAATTTGCTCTGTGCCTTATTCACATTATATATCAAGTAGACTACTTTTTGAGAAGACTTAAACGTAAGCCCAAATCTAAGTTTAAATAAGTTCCCATTTCCAGATTTTCTCTCTCCTGACATCACTCAGCACCGTTTTTCTCTTGAGCTTCATATAATCAAGTACACCACTCAATCCAGATTCTAGAAGATGTTGTCCACCAAGCTCTAAGACGTGCCCCTTCCTTTCTCAGCGAATTCTATACCTGATACAGTCTTCCTCTCTACCTCAAATTCTTCCTTTATTCTAGATTTCTTTGATATTCATTTGACTACCCTAACTTCCTAGTTACTCAATTCCCTTGACTTACTCCTCCATACCACTCCAGTTACACAGAAAAATAGTAATAAATTTTAACTCCCCCTATGTCCAAAACCTAGTCTTCATCCTCATCATGACTTCTAGTTCCTTCATCCCTCAGTACCATCTATCCTAAGTCATACCCCTGGCCTAACTACTTCCTCCTCCCTTCCTAATCTCAACCCTATTATGAACCACTTTAGATCTATACTGCCCTCTACTCTTAAATCCCACTTTCCTTATCCTGTTGCCAATCACACCTATCCTAACCCCTAACTCTGAAAAGAACTGGTAGAAAGCATGAAAACAAGCTGCCTGGGTTTCACTGTTAATTTCTATTAGTTCATATCAATGGAATCCTCACTGCAGCAAGGAAATCCTATTCCTCCTCCCTAACTTGCTCACTAAAACACTCAGTGTATCAGCTGGTCCAAATATGCTCTTCTTTCCTTAAGTCTGTGTCTCTCCTCACCATCTCACCTGAAGAGCTTATATTGTACTTCACTGAAAAGAAAAATGGAGGCCATTCCCTGAGATATCTTTCTTCCCTTCCTCTCTTTAGATCTCTCTGATACCATCCCTCCAGATCTCTTTCACTCCAGTCTCTAATAATGAGGAGACATTTTTTGCTCACTAAGGTCAGCACTTCTACCTGTATCTACCTGTACCTGTCTTCATCCCATCTCCTGTCATCTTCTCTGGCAGATTGTTCCTGCCTCTCTCATCCTCAGGCTCTCCCTTTTTGGTGGCTCCTTCTCTATTGCCTACAAATGATCTCATGCCTACCTATCATTAAAAGATTTTCACCAGATTCTACCATGTAGACTACCTATTGCCCTTTATCTCTTCTCCCTTTCTTAGCTTACATCCTTGAAAAATAAAACCTTCATTTCTTCTTTTTTCATTCTCTTCTAAATCTTCTGGAATCCATTCTAAACTCTTATCATTCAACTGAAACTGCTCTCTCCAAAGGGCCTAATGATCTCTTAATTCCCAAATCTAAGTGGCCTTTTCTCAATCCTTCTTCTTGACTACTCCAGTAGCTTTGCCAAGAAAACCCCAAATGGGGTCACAGAGAGTAGGATAAGACTGAAAAACAATTGACCAACAACATTTGACATTTAAAGCTCTTCACAGTCTTCCTACCTCTCCATTCTTCTTATATGCTCCCTTTCATGAACTCTGTGATCTAGTCATATGAATCCTCTTGCTACTCCTCAAACATAATGCTCCATCTCCTGCCCCCACATTGTCTCTATACCTTTCACTGGCTGACTCCCATTTCTGAATCTTCTACCTCTTCCAACTCTTCCACCTTCCCATCTCACCACCTCTTACAATTTCTGGCTGCCTTTAAAACCCAGTTCAAGCACCACCTCCTACAATGCCTCTGAGTCTATTTCCATCTATCTAGATGTATATAAATGTTGTTTTCCCCCATCCAAATGTAAGATCCTTGAGGGAAAAGACTGTTTTTGATTTTTTTCTGCATGACCAGGTTTAAAACATAATAATCACTTAATAAATGCTTGTTGGTTGATTGATTATTCCCAGGGTATCTATAGTAAGGGTTTAACAAGCTGAGGGTTGTAAGTAAATCTAGTCCTTCCTTCACTAGAAACTGGATTCCCCAGGACTGGAACTGGGATACATGTCCTGCATAGTTCAAGAGTAACTGAATCCCTCAGTGGAGAAGGTGGTAGACATGGTGCCTGAGTCTGGCTTGACCCAGCAGTGGTTTTCCATACTATATTATGTCAACTTCCTGCTGCTAAACTGTTGTAAAGCTTAAAGCAATAACTTCCATGACTAGAAAAGACAAAGTATACCCCCCCACCCTGAAGCATAGATTTGGAATGTGGCAGGAAAGTAAGGAACCAGAATATATGTTTCCAACCCCAATTCAATCCAATAGTAGCACTCCCAAGGACTTACTCTCCCAGCCCCCACTCTCAATGGCAAGTTGGCTCTCTAGAGGGCAACTGCTTCTCTTCTTTCCCCCTTAGAAAAAGGACAAAGTCTAAAGGTTTGGAATTTCTCATACTTTCACTCATAAGCACACATCCAATACACTCTCTCACCCCCAATATGGATTAACCAGTTGACATCAGTTAATATATATATATATATATATATATACTTTTGAAAAAGTATATTTAGTGAGAAGATATAGCAATGACAGAAGTTACAAAACATCCCTTGAAACCAGAGACACCCTATCTCCCCTGCACATACAAATTCAGTCCCTAATGAGAATGAGCTCAAATTTAGAGCATAAATGTATGGAGGCACCTATTTTAAGAACTTAATTCACCTACAGTCAGTAAAGAATAAAAACAAATAGACAAAAGAAAGAGAAGTATCACACATTTATGGTCACACAGTGACTGGGTGGGAGATTGCACCCACAGTCTCTCCTCTAAAGGATGGCCCACAGCAAACTTTTTCACTCCAAAAACATCAGGAAAGAGACACATGCAAAAATAAAAAAGGACCAAAGGAGAATATAAATGATTTTGCAAACTCAGTTCTACTCAATCAATAGTCCATCAAAAAATATTCACTAAACTCTTACTTTAAGCCATAGACAGTGTCAAGCATGGAGAATTTAAAGAAGGATAAAAATAGGGCACTTGTCCTAAAAGAGCTTATCTTCTAATGGGGGAAATAACATTGAACAATTCTATATAAGATATAGACAGTGTTAGGGAGAAGGTAATCTCAGTGGAAAGCGCTGTTGATGACAGGGTGGGGAGGAGACAGAAAGACTTCTCACAGAAGGTAGGATTTGAGCTGGGTCCCTGAAGCAGAGACTTCAGTACCTTGAGTGGAGGACCTTTGGCACACCAACACCACTGTTGCCATCTCAAAGCTGATTTTCTAGAACTAGAGCCAGAGTCCAGGCAGATGTCTCCTGGGGAGTCAAATTTACATAATGTGAATTTACATAAAGTAAGAACTGTCTATTACTGGAGAAAATGAAGCATAAAAAGTTCCCACTCTCTCATTTGTCCTTTTGGGCAGGCAACTAGGAAACTCTTAGTTAACACATACCACCAACTCCTCAGTCACTCATGATCCAAAGGAGCCTCACCAACCACCATGTTGGATTAAAAGAAGGCAGGCAATATTGTATATGTTCTCAATAACCTGTCAGAGGGTATCTTTTCATGATCCAAAGACTAAGTTCAAAAGCCAGTCTTTTGGTTACACAATAAGTGTTTAAAGAGTACTCCATATATATAAGAGACTTATTGGGTGCTGAGGAGGATGCAGGTATCCATAGAGCTCAGTCTCTGCCTTCACATAGCTTATAGTTTACCAGAAATAATAGAGCATGCACACAACAAACCTAAAATAAGATACAGCAGAAGTACTCTGAGATGTCTAAACAGTGACTGCTTCTAGTTGGAAGGATAAGGAGAAATCTGAGTTTTGGGGACAAGACAATGGAATGTGGGAGGGGGAAAACAGTAGAGGAAGAAAAGGTGAATGGAAGAAGGAAATAAGAAATTGGAGGACAAAAGGAAAGTATCCTGCTAAGTCTTTTGGACACAATTAGAAATGAGGAAGCAGACTTAAAACTGCTCAAAGTACAGGAATTTGTCCCTCCCTGGCCTTCCCTGCCCCACCACTTACTTCAAGCTTGGCTCTGATATGCTCTCTCCATTACACAACAAATACACCACAAAGTCCTTAGGACCTAGGCTTCCTAGCTTACCAGTCTATGAAGCAAATGTGAGAATAATGCCCAGAATTCATTCTGTTTCATTTCCCCAGGGTCCAAAGCAATTACAGAATGATGGATCACAGTGGCTAACAGAAATCTGCAGCTCAGAGTAAGCTAATAGCCACCTCACATACAACACACTTTTCATCCAGATGTGCAGCAGAATATATAAAGGTAAGAAATTAAACTCTCTCCAGAATAACCATTCTAATGGATCCACGAAGAACAAACATGTTTCTTTTCTATATGACCCCTTACTTTTAGACTCCAACTCCTGACCTACGTATTTTTAAATATTTGTTTCTAGACCCTATTTCAGTCTGACAGGTAATAACTAGCTATTTGTCCTAAGGTAAGTCTTTTTCTAGACTTCAGTTTCCTTACATACAAAAGGGTGAAGGAGGAGATCTATTATATCTGACATTTTAAAAATACTCTAAGGTTTGCAAAAGTTTTCTATGCATTACCTCATTTGAATTTTGCAACAAGCAGGTACAAGTATTTTTATTCCTCTTTCACAGATGAGGAAAGTGAAATTCAGAGACCTGAAATGACTTCTCCATGATTATCTAGCTAGTAGGTGTCAGAAGTGGGAATTGAATCCACTATGTCATGACACCACACCCTATCTAATCAGTAAGTGCTGATTCCTTTGTCACGCCTGAACTAGATGATATGAAAACCTAGTATTTGATGAAACTAAACGAAGCTTGGAACTTTCCCCCATATATAAACTACAGGTTGAACAACTAGTCCTCTAATTAACATTTAATTCAATTCAATTCCACAAACATGTGTGTTCTCTACAAGTAACTCTGGATGTAATCATTCAGAAATAAATAGGCTACATCTCCCTCTCGAGGGAACCCTGAGGGATCAAGCTATCTCTATAGTTGCTATATCCCAAAGAAATCATAAAAATGGGAGAAGGTCCCACATGTACAAAAATATTTGTAGCAGCTCTCTTTGTGGTGGCCAAGAACTAGAAATTGAGGGAACACCCATCAATTGGGGAATGGCTGAACAAGTTGAGTTATATGAAGTTATATGGAATACTATTGTGCTATAAGAAATGACGAACAGTTGGACTTCAGAAAAACCTGGAAAGACATATCAACTGATGCTGAGTGACATGAGCAGCATCAGGAGAACATTATACACAATAATAGCCACAGTGTATAAGAATTGTTTCTGATACACTTAGCCTTTCACAGCAAGGTAAGGACCTAAAACATTTCTAAAGGACTCATGGTGCAAAATGCTATCCATATCCAAGGAAAGAACTGTGGAATTGGAACACAGAATGAGGCAGACTATTTTCTCTTTTGCTATGTTCTGTTTTGTTTTTCTCATGGTTTCTTCCATTCACTTTAATTCTTTTATGCAACATGACTAATATGAAAATGTGCTTAATAAGAATGTATGTGTAGAACCCATATAAGATTCAAGCCATCTCTGTATCCAGCTCCTAGACTTCTAGTAATAGCCCACCCTTCTGATCTGAGAAACTCACAAGATTGCAGCCATATTCAATCATCTTTACCTCAAAATTGGAAAGAACAAATGCAAAGGCCAGAGAATAGAGGTAAAGAACCAAGGTCTATATTCACAGGCCATGTGAGGGCCACAGATCAGGAGGATGCAAGCCCTTTTCTCATCCAAAGGCTTACAGTATGTCTCCTTCTTCAAACACAGTAAGGGGGAAATTACTTTAGCTGGCTGGTATCTTTTGATCGCTCTCCAGTTCTGACTTCACACCAATCAAAAGGATTCCTCTTTACCACATGGTTATTGAACTGGAACCAATTACAGGATGTCTATGCATGCTTTAAAATTTACATTGGGATTATATCAACTAAACATGCTGTGCAAGCTTATAAGGACCAGGCTCCCTGGCCAACTCTACCACCTCCTTCTTCCATTATATGCATTAAGAATAGTCAGCCATGGGTGACATCTACCCATGGTTATAGTGCATAAAGTCCTTTTTGGCTTTCAAATACCTTCCCTTCCATTCCCCTTCTGAGAAAAGTCTTACATAAACATTATCCCTATGGTGTAGATAAGGAAACTGAAACTCAAGGACTTGGGGGATTTTTTCAAGGTCGTATAACTAGCAAGTGGCAGAGTGGACTGATTGAATGAGTCTGCCTCAAAGTCCTGTGTTCTTTGTCCTGTAGCACTCTGCCTCCAAATAAATATCATTAATTGTGAACTCAGCTCCCTTGGCAAAATGGGGCTAATTTTCACTGTCTCCTTCTCTTTCATCAACTTCTTCCTACAAAATTCTAAGCAAAACACATTTTTCAGAGGTGGCTCTTTCATAAAATGTTTGAGTTTCTGAAATTTTCCTTCTGGTGTTAGGATTCAGTTATCCAAAAATAAATATTCACTGAGTGCTTATTTTGTACTAAGTGCTGTGGAGGATAGCAAAAAAACATGATATTTTCCACAAATCACCAACATAAAGGAAATATCATCTCTAGACATTAGATCCATTTATTCAATGGACTAACAAAATTCCAAACTAGTAGCAGGAGGAGGATACAATAAGAACATAAGCATAACAAATATAGTGTAAAAATTAATAATATTAGCGCATATACTTCTTTTTTATTTTTCATAGTTTTTTTGTATCTCTTCTCTCATTTAGGTACCTATGAGAGGCATAATAGGTGTCCAGTGCTTAGCACAATGCTTGGCACATAGTAGATGCTTGATAAATGCTTAATAAACTGACCAACTAACCCTGATCTCTGCTCTTGGCTCAAGGAATAGGGAAGTCTTTTCATATTGATTATCTTACTTATTCTCATAATAATCCCATGAGCTAGGCAGGATAAGGATTATTATACCTATTTTACACACAAAGAAATTGAAACAGATATGTGAGAAATGACCTGACACAGTCATTCAATAGATAGGTTGTAGCAGAGACCTAACCAGGTCCTCTGATTCCTAACTCTATTACTCTAATTCTGGAGAAAGGAGGGATCCTGAACCTCCTGAACCCTCTCTTCTCATATAGCAGAGTGTAATGATGTGAGAATGCTACAGCAAATAGGGTTTTGAAAACTGTGGGTAAGTGGATAATTTCACTTACCTTAGCAGTATACTTATCCAGTGTACACCTTGATAATGAAGTTGACACATGCATTGCCAGAGCTTGCTTAGTGTTTGGGCGGCTTGGAAGGAAAGTATGGGAGAAAAGAGGTAACAGACTGACTGCCAAACTGAAGGTTTATAGAGCTGTTGTATGCCTGTGAAACATGGACAGTCTACCAGTACTACCAGGAAACTGAATCACTTTCATTTGAAATTTCTTAGGAAGATTCTGAAGATCACCTGGAGGGATAAGGTACCAGACACTGAAGTTCTTACTCAAACTAAACTGCCAAGCATTCAAACTATGCTTCAGAGTGTGTAACTCCAGCAGGCTGACCCCATTGTTCAAATGCAAAATGCAACTTGCCAAAAAGACTATTTCATAGAGAACTCTCATGGGGTAGGCAATCACATGGGTGTCAGAAGAAGTGATACAAGGACACGCTCAAGGTCTCACTCAAGAACTTTGGAATTGATTGTGTGATATGAGAGACATGTCACATAGCATGCCCATATCAGGGAAGGTGCTGTGTTATATGAGCAAAACAGAATTGAAATAGCTCAAAGGAAACACAGGATGCTCAAATTTAGAGGAACCACCCCAAATGTTCACATGAACTATTTGTGCCTGATCTATGGTAGAGCATTCTGAACTTGCATTGGTCTGATCAGCCATCGTCAGACATGCGGAAACTTGACTTTCTCATAGTGATGTCATTTTGGTCCTCTTCAAGAATGAAAGACAACAACCAACCATCAACCAATCAACCATAATGAGGTGAGAAAGCTAGATAAATAGTCAGGAAAAAAAACTGGGGTCAAATCCCTGTTCTGATAGGACTAGTTCTTTATGGCAATGGGCAAATTCCTCAACCTTCCTGGGTCTATTTCTAACCTGTGAAATGAGAGTGAGGCCGTCACTACTCATCTTGACTCATGTCTTGTCACTGAATTCCAATAACTTTGGAGAGAGAATGAGATTGATAACTCTGCACAGCTCTGCCTCACTTAAATCCAGTTCATTTGCAAGTCAAGACATCACCTTCCTGATGTCACTGGTCCTCTTTGAGAACAAGGAAACAACAATCACGACAACAAAATGAAGGTAGTAATCGTTGTTACATGAACATACACATGGCATGGTCTTGAGAAAATACCTACACCTAAAATTGAGATACATGTGAATGATTGATTATCTCCACTGATTTGCAGGACATAGTAGTAGCCATAGATATTAGTATGTATTTTTTTCCCACCATGATTGTTTCAAAGATTGCTCCCTTTATGATTTCTCTTGTGTTAGGCCAGAGGTTCCTTACCTAGGATCTGTGAATTTTTTTTTAAATGATAACTTTATTTCCATTTAATTGTTTTCATTAATAATTTTATATATTTTATTTTATGCATTTATAAACATTGTGGGAGGTTGGGATTTAGACTTCACCAAAAGGGCCTATGATATCAAAAAAAAAAGAAAAAAGGTAGAGAACTCCTGTTCTAGACTGAATCTCAACCACCTGGTATAAATCTGCAAAAAAGGTGGAGAATGACTCAGTTACTGGACCTGTAGACAGTACATCACCCCAATCCCTGGACTGCCACACTGACATCTGGTTGTTCCAAGGATTGACTCTTCCACAGCAGGTATGGCTCATAAGGTTCTCACTGGCCTGATTACAGCTATATTGCTGTCATTTCTGCTTCACATACTTCCTCCCTTGCTACCATTAAATCTGGGGTTATTGGTTGTTCCAGGTTATGGTCTAAAGCCTTTGGAGACAAGCATGTCAGTCCACTATGTACCTCAGCTCTGAAGTGTTTTTTCAGATAAAGGGTGCTGTTGCTACTTGCTTGCTAAAATCAGCAGCAGAAACATTTTCTTTCTCATATCAGTTTATCTGGGAAATGGAGAACTTTTTCCTGAGGCTGTGTGTGTGTGCATGTGTGTGCATGCATGCATGTGTGTGTGTGTGTCCAGAACCCAACTGGCAGGTCATTTTAGTCATTTTAAGTTGGAGAAGCGAGCTGGTTGGTCCCCATGGCCCAGGCTAAACAGCCCTGTGACAACCTAGACTTGTCACTTTTCAATGAGTTTCTTAACACAGCCTGATGATTTTAGTATATCTTTGTACTGTCTGAAGCCCAGGATCTATAGGAGCATGTTAATTTGCATTAAGCAGCCTGGAGAGCCTGGGGCCTAAGAGGGAGGAAAAAAAGGAAAAAAGATTTTGACCGGCTTTGAATTTGAGGTGGTCTTCATTTAATCTGAATCACTTCACACTTACTTAAGTCGTACCTCATATCTGAGCAGGAAGAATTGTTCACTCACTAAACGATGGCACACATTCTATTTCCACCCCCACAATCCCCCAGGCCACCCTACCCAGCAGAGGTTTTTAAGCAGCTGCATAAATGAAAAGAAGGATTCTTTCTGCCTAGTATCACTGTACAGTTGGTTGCCCTGGGCTAGTAGGTAATTGGCTATCTTCAAGACTGCCTTAGAAAAGCTTTCTGGTTTTTAGTTCAGGACAACTGGGCATTGCTGTGAGGAACAGATAGCAGCAAAAGACACCAACCTCCATGTTGTAGCAGTTATTAAAGATGATGAGATGCAGGGTCTACAGGACTTGGGAGTTCTGGGTGCAGCACACCCTGCATTCCCTCATCAGGATTTGGAGTCACACCCTCTATACCTCCTGCATAACTTGGGGGCCTTATGTAGAACATACCTTCTACACCTCCTGCATAATTTGGGGGCCTTGTGGGAGGTAGAACATCCTTCCCCCCCCACCATGTCTTGGGGGCCCTCTTCTGTTCTCCTGGCTCAAGCAATAGTCACATCCTGGTTATTTTCTAACAATGCTTACAGTTCATGGGTAAAGTAGAAATGTACTCATTTTGCAAATGTCATTTAAAGAGAGTCATCTTCACATGTACTTTATCTCCTGACTAATTCCTAATTTCAGGTAATCATTGCCTAGCTAGAACTATCCAAGGAGCTAAAGGGCTCCCTTCCAATATTACCCACCCCCTCTCTCTTCACTTCCCTATATCCACCTAGATCCCCAGCTCTATGCCCCTCTACTCCTCAGCATATTTTCTCTTTAAAGAGCTCCAGTAAATTAGTCCAAATCCAGGACATTTAAAATTCCTATGAAAATTCTCTCCAGTTATGTGAAATAAATTGATAGTTCAACATTTCCCAATTCCAGTTCGTCACAGTCACACATTAAGACAAACCTTGGTTCTTCTGGCTCTGTACATAGCCTATGAAGAGGGATGGGACTAAGGCTGTTAATCAGACTGTCCCTACTCAGTAAAAGGTGTTGGATGTCCTTTGTAATTCTTCCTTCCTTCCTTTTCATTATTCCTTGGGCAGGCACACTCATTCATCTGAAAAGTCACAGAGCTGTGGGAGTTATTTGCCATGTAATTAACAATATTGGAATCCTGTTATTGTAAAGTCAGGTTTCCAAATAAAACTTGCAATGTAAAAAGAGTATCCATTAAAAAGTACATTAAAGTTTTATATCAGAGGAAGTATGTGAAAGCAAATATATCAATAGCTCCAAAGATTGTGCTATAAACTGTGGACACTTTTAATATTCTATATTTATATGAGGGAGCATAGGGGGAGAGAGAGTTAGGAAATTCATCATATGCAGGAAAGCAAGAAATTTCAGGAAGAGATGCCCTAAAATACCCTTTAACTTAAGAAATATCAACTTCCAACAGGCATAACAAGGTTTCCTTGGTAACAAGCTGAGAACATAACACTTTTATAGAAAACACTTTTTACAGGACAAAGCGTTTTCTTGAATATGTGTTACCCTGATTTCTATTGAATAAATCTTCTTACCCTCCATATCAGAATATTCATATCCCAGGAACAGAGAAAGAAGAGAAAAAGACAGAGCAACAGATCAAGCAAGAAATATTTGGGGGAGACATACTCCCAAAAGAATAGCATGTTGGGACCATTATCATTGTGAATGACTGACTTAAGACAGAGGCTTGTGCCTCCAGAAGAGCCCAGCACATTCTTGAGCACAGTGAGGATCTCAGAGAAAAATTAGTGATAGATTGCCCCAAGCTCCCACTCACCCCATTCCCAGGCCACTAGAGTTCAAAGGAGAGAACCCTCACCTGGCAGTGATCAGAAAGGGCCAGATCCATTAGAGGCAGATAAGTGGCACAGTAGGTAGAGCCCTGGGCCTGGACTCAGGAAGTCCAAATCCCCCCTCAAAGCACCCCATCATACTAGCTGTCTGACTATGTCTTGGAGGGGAAGGAGAATTGGAAACAGATGGGGTTGTCACCCCTCACTGCAGAGTCAGACCTTCAGCTGCAGCTCTTCTGTGTTCTGGTATACATTGACAATGTTTAAGAGCTCTTTTTCTTTTCTTTTCTAGTGCTATCTGTTTGAGGCTACACCAGTTGTACCCTCCACACTGTAGGTGACTAGTACCTCAACTTCATTTAACCACTGAACATAAATTAGCTTGTACAAAGGGATATTTACTTTAAAGTTATGGTAAAAACAGAAGAGATGAATTTAAATCCTATGTTGTTGTTCAGTCATGTCTGACTCTTCATGACCCTATGGATCACGTTATCCATGGGATTTTCTTGGCAAAGATACTGGAGTAGTTTGCCATTTCCTTCTCCAGTGGATTAAGACCAATAGAGGTTATGTGACTTGCGCAGGGTCACACAGTTAGTGAGAGCCCTAGGCTGGATTTGAATTCAAGTCTTCCTGACTCCAGGCCCAACACTTTGTCCCCCTGAGTCCCCTTGTTGCCTCCAAAAGATTTTATTTCTGATATTAGCTACATGGGTTTTGATTCTTTATGTCTAAAATAGAGGTAAAAATATTTTGTGTTTTCTGTCTCAGGATTGTTGGACAAAGTACATTGTAAACCTTAAAGTGTTAAAGAAGTGTAAAATATTATTTTATAAAACTTTATAGGAGAGAGATGATGCATAGAAAATTACTGCACTATAAGGTGAAACGTGGTCAGTGAAAAGGAAAGGTCCAGTAAAAAAGGAGAAATGCAATAAGGAAAATTTCATTTTCAAGGAAGGATTCATGGAGGAGGAAAGAACTCAATCATATCTTAAAGTTTGAGAGGGATTTTAACAGGTATAACTGAATCTGGTCAAATAACAGAAAAAGTAGTGATTATTGGATAGACATCAACATGGAGGGAAGTCTCCAGTGCAACATTACAAGCTTTATCCTTGACCCTTGGACATTCCAGACTTTTGCCAGTGATATGGAAGAAGGCACAAATGGCATATTGGTCCAATTTTCTGGTGACACAAAACTGAGAGAGTTGATTAATATAAAAAACTGTCAGAATCCAGAATAATCTCAAAAGATTAAAAATGAACCTTATCTAAATTAAGACAAAATTCAATAGGAACAAGTGTGGATTTATTTTGATTCAAAAAATCAAATCACAAATGCAGGACCTCAGAGGTGTGGCTAAGTCAACAGTTTCAGCGGAAAAGAGCTGGGAATTTTAATAGACTACAAAGTAAAGACAAGTCAACAATGTAACATGGTAATAAAAAGCTCATTAAATATTAGGCTACATTAAAAGTGACATAGTGTGTAGAACAAGGGAATTAACAATCCTGTTGTGTTCTGCCATGGTCAGATCACAATCACAGAATGGAGTTTAATTCTGGATGTCATATATTAGGAACGGAACTGAAGCAAGAAGGCAAGCAAGACCAGAATTGGAAGCAATGCCATGTATCTTCTCCCATGGCCCAGCACTATCCCAAAACCCATTCAGGTTGGTGCTCAAAACTATCCCAAAACCCATTCAAGATGGCTGAGTAGCGGGAAAATCTACCACTAACTAAGAGATGCCCCTCATTCTTGGCCTCCCGATACTAGGGCCATGTAAGACCCACGCAGACTGCTTGCCTGCTCAGATGACTTGGATGACATGGGAGCCCACCAACTCTATTTCTTTTATCAAGGTGGAAGATGACCAGCCCTTATCATCTGCCCTGAAGAGTTCCCTCCTCCTATAGGCAAATGACCCATACATTAAACCTAAGTATCTCTTGGCTTTGTCTGTCCTGAACATTGTGTCAGCATCCAATGGACTTCCAGGCTTTTCTATCTGTGATGGAGCTGAATTTTCTTTTAAGTACTGCTTCTTTCAATTAGAATGCATGGTCCTTGAGAGCAGAGATCATCCAATTTTTTTCTACTTGTATCCCCAGTATTTAGCACAGTTCATGGTGTATAATTAGGATTTAATAAATGCTTTTTCATTCGTATGTGCTTCTTTAAAGAAAATGAGGATATTTAGAGAAAAGAAGATGAAAGGCAGATATTAGCATCATCACAAAAGAATTACTTTATGTGAAGGGCTGTGGTGAGCACAATACTTTAGATTTGTCCTGCTTGACCCCAGAGTGAAGGGCTTAGAGCAATGGGTAGAAATTAACAACAGGCAGATTGGCTGGTTCAATGCAACAAAAAGCTTCTTAATAAGCAGGACTTTTCAAAGGTAGAATGCATTGCCTTAGGTTAATTGTTCTCAAATTATGGTTTGGAGACCCCCTAAGAGTCCCAGAGCCACTTTTAGGGAATCTGCAAGGTCAAATCTATTTTCATAGTGATGCCAAGACATCTTAATTTCTAAAATGATATGTGTCAATAGATATTTCTAATCTAATAATAGATATTTCTAAGTATATAGCAGAGAAAAAGAGAATGAGGTAAGATCTACAAATGTAATGACATAGAAATGGGATAGGGGGGAAATTCCAATTTTGACACTTCAGAAACGATCTCATGAGGTATACAGAAAGAATTAAGAAAAAATAAAGATATTGCCCACGAATTGGAGAATAGGACGTAGAATCACTTAGAAGGGGAAAAGAGATAAGAAAGATAATAAAGCAAAGGAAAATCACTGAGAAAGGGAGTATCAAGAGAATGTTATCTAAATTAAAATTAAGAGCCTGGAGAAGAGTGGATAGAAGAGAAAGTGGTGAAAGAGAAAGAGAAATGAACAATTTAATAAAGTCAAGAAACTTGAGATGCAGCAGCTAAGTGGCAGCAAGGGCAGGGGGAGTGGAGAAGAACCTGTGGGAATAGACTAGCATCAAGGGAGGGGATAAAATACTGACTTAAATGAAGATGGGAATAAAAATCAACATAAAAGAAATAAGTGAAGGAAAACACAGACCTAATCACCATAACTTTTCAAGTAAATGGATTAAGCAAGACAATAAAATGAAAGAGAATGGTAGAATGGATGAGAAAAGAAAATGTAGCAAGTTACTATATATAAGAAGCTATTCTAAAAATAAAGGTACATGCAATTTTTTAGAAAGGAACTTTGTTAGTGAATTTTTGTAGAACAGTAAAAATATGTTACCAAGTATTTGCCACTTTGCTGGTTGAGAAACACTGTTTCATGCAGGGAGGAGGAGAACGGATGTGCTAGGGGTTAAGTTGGTGTCTCATATAACCTAGTATTTATATAGTATTTTGAGGTTTGCAAAGTGCTTTACATATTTTGGCTCATTCATGGATATCACTCTTTGGAATTGGAATCTGATCCATTTAACATTTTACTTTTAACTAAGTGTCTTTTTCCCCACCTCAGCACTTCAAAGATGTTGCCCCATGCCATCTTCCGTCATGAGAACTAGAAACGGTAAACGCATTTGACCATATTTAATTGGGGTTAGGTACTCCATGGTAGAATTGGC
The DNA here is from genome assembly GCA_028658325.1 of Potorous gilbertii. Lineage (NCBI taxonomy): Eukaryota > Metazoa > Chordata > Mammalia > Diprotodontia > Potoroidae > Potorous > Potorous gilbertii. Next base: position 607,648,924 of record CM053769.1, on the reverse strand, counting down.
AGTAAAAGATTATGATGGGTTCTACATACTCATGAAACAGGTCCTGAAATTATCTGGAATTAACTGTTCTTTATTAAACAAACTGAACCCTGAAATGTCCCTGGAATGGAGAGTGTGGAGTATTCTTATGGAACTATGCCTGGGGGAGGCAATGAACAGCCCTTTTCTTCAATAGTGAGTTTTAAAAGAAAACCCTGAAATTGCATTAAGAGTCATAATTATAAATAAATGAAAAAAGCATGTGGTTGTCCCTCTGAGAATGGCTGACTGCACTCTATTGTAATAATAATAAAAAAGCATAAACTGCATCTTATTTGAAGTGCCGTCCAGAAAGGTCAATGAGCCTTAAATGTGGCATCCTTCAGTTCTGAGTTCCAAGCCTGTGGCTGAACTCCTTAGACTTGCCCTGAGTTCAGGAAATTTGATCGTGAGTGTGTGTGAGTGGCACAGCTGAATCCTAGCCTAGGCTGTTCAGAGTCTTTTCCAATGCTCAAATGCCTCCACTTTGTACAAACATCTCTGCTTTAACTACAAAGTACACAGCCAAAAGTTGAACTAACTCGTTTGGAAAAGTGGACGTGATATTATATTTCAGGACCCTGCTTAGATGTTAGGGCTGTGTTATTCTTCAGTTTGCAACACATAAATCACTTCCCTGCCCCCCTCTCCCCCTTAAAGCAGTACCCATTTCCCTCTGGTTTCCATTAGAAGGAAGGAACAACTGTGTTGTATTATATAAACTAAGACAGGTAGGTGGGGTAGAGAGAAGGTTACCTGGGAGTTACCAATGGAAATTGACATCTTCTACATTCAAGGATTCACCCTGTATTAACTCAAACATCCCAGGCCCTTAACATCTGTCTTCTTTTCGTTAATAGTTTCTATAATGCTATACTTCTTACTTCAAGAAGCAGTGATTTAATAGCTATGGGCCTACCTCCACTAAGGTAGATTATAGTCCCTCTATACTTTAGTAAAGGATTTTTAAGAGTTACTGGGGCTGAGAAAAAAAAATCATCATGTAGGGGTGGTGTTGGGGTGATATTCCCTTGTGTGCATCCACTGAGTCATCCTCTCTTCTGTCTCAGGAGCCAATAAGGGAACTCTTTGTCTTCTCAGGGTGCAAGTCACACCTGGCCAGAAACAGAACCACGAAACTCCTGCGTAGCACACTAGGAGCAGGACTGGATCCTAGAGCATGTTCCCTGAGATGGCCCCTGGAAACCAATTCAGCCTTGTTGTATGCATATTTTTGATGTCATAAAATCCCACTCCTGCTGACATAGAGGCATTTATTCCCATGACCCTCAAGTCGTAAGTGCTCACAATGAAGTTCTGAAGTTTCCATTTGTGCATTAACATGCAGGAGAAGCAATTTTCAAAATTGCCTAAATGCTGGTTCTACTCTCAGGAGCAAAGAAAAATTCCTATGAGCAGTAAGGCTGATTGGCATGGAGTTCATAAAGTACAGTGGCAAGGGCATCAGTTCTGCTAAATGCTCTGTTTTCTCATCTGTAAAATGAGAAGATACTATATATGTATATGGCCTCTAAGTTTCTGTCCAGTTATACATCTGTGATGATGGGAAGAGAAGGAGCAAGTTGGGTAAAAAGTTTTGCAAAATTGTCTTGCTGTCTGCACCTCTCCCACAGCCCCCTGGTATCTCTGCTCTCTGACTGTTTCAAGGACTGAGCTTCCTCAGTAAAGAATCTAGCCCTAAGCTTAAATGAAACCTTGATGACCTGGGGTATTTCCTCTTGCAAGAAGACTTGAGGGATCTTGCCTTTGGCACTAAAGCTTTCTCCTGACTCATTTCTAAGCTTCACTGGTCACAGGATCATAGAGCTAAAGGTGGAAGGAACTTCAAAGATAAGCTAGTCAAACACTCATCCCCTCATTTTGTAATTAAGAAAACTAAGGATCAAGATAGTTCAGTGACTTGTCCTGGAACACACAGGTATAGACTATGAGCGTCAAGACATGAGCATTTGACTCCAGAGACAATGCTTTTGCTACTGAGCCATATCTCTGGCTCAAGGCTCTGAACCCGTTACTTTCTTAGTGCCTCAGCCAATTTAGCAACTAAGTTTAGAAATTTGCCACTGGGGCAGCTAGGTGTCACCATAGTGCACAGACTGCCAGACCTGGGGTCAAGAAGACTCATTTTCCTGAATTCAAATCCAGCCTCAGATACTTCCTAGCTGTGTGACCCTGGGGAAGTCACTTAACACTGTTTGCCTCAGTTTCCTCATCTGTAAAATGAGCTGGAAAAGGAAATGCCAAATCACTCCAGTATCTTTACCAAAAAAAAAAACCCCAAATAAGTCATGAAGAGTTGGACATGACTAGAACAACCATTGGTTTTTGCTACTATCATCAGGCCCCCTACCCTATCTGAATCATATTGAGTTGAAACAAATACATTGACTTACCAAGGAAAGAGAAGATCAATTCAGATATAGAACTTAGGATAAATAATTAGAATTAAATTATAAATTTTCTACCCAACCTATCTGGTTACTACTTACTTTCTAAGTGGCTCAATGTAGCTAGCAGTTCTCAGGTCTTCTGTGACTCCCACAAATACTGGATTTGAAGTCAGAAGATTTGAGTTTGAGAGCAATTTATCTCTGAGAATTCAGTGCTCTTATCTATAACGTGGGAATAATTACAATATACCTTACAGGTTTGTAGAAGCAGGGCATTATAATGGAAAGAAATCACAGATATTGAGCATGAGCTTAGAGGTCATTATCACTTAACATATGGGAAAACTGAAGTCCAGAATGGAGAAATGAGCTGTCCAAGATTGAGGAGCTAGCACGTATCAGAGTTGGGACTTTAAGCCAGGTGCTCTGACTTCAAACCCAGTGCTTTTCCCATCGGACCACATAGCCTCTCAAAGCGTGGCACTTGGAATTAGATGATCTGGTTTGAATTCCAGTTCTGCCATTTTCTCACTGTTTCTTTGGACTTTAATCTCTCTTTTTTCATGTTAGTCTCAGCTTGTTGTCCAGTTGTTTTTTTATAATCATGTCTGACTCTTCAATTCCCCATTTGGGGTTTTCTGGGCAAAGATAATAGAATGGTTTGCCATTTCTTTGCTCATTTTACAGATGAGGAGACTGAGGCAAACAGAGGAAATGACTTGCCCAGAGTTGCAGCTAGTAAGTGTCTGAGGCCAGATTTCAACCCAAATCTTCCTGACTCCAGGCCCAACATTCTATCTACTGGGCCACCTAGCACTTGTTAATCCAAATTAATCATTAATTAGTGAAATTCAGATAGTGTAGGGGAGGCCCTCCACCCTCCTTCTTGAAGTCTTCCTGGGACCCTGCCAGAGAAGTAGGAAGTTTAGTAGCCTGGGGCCCACTGGGTCATGGGGATCTGAAAGTTTTTAGAACTTCAGAGTATTTTCTTGCCTTGCCCAGCTGCCTGAACCCTACTCCCTGCTAAGGCCCAAGATACTCTCGGTCCTTATGCCAACTCTGCTAGCCCCATTCTGCCTCCTCTCCAGAAACAGTCCTGACTTCTTTTCCTTGGCTCTCTTGGGGGTTGGGCTGTGAGAGCACCATATGACCTTTACCCCTGGGCTCTCAAGCCTAAGAGTCAGCCAAAATCCCACTGAGCAAAGCCTGTCTTTTAGGCATTGGGGTGGGATTGGGGGCATTATCAGCGTAGCTGACCTCTCCCCAAACCACTAATTAACCTCCATCCACGTACACGTAGATTTTAGAGTTTGCTGCCTATGGAACATGGGCATCTGTTCACAGTTTAAAAAAAAATTAAAAGAAACATTGCTCCTGAGTGGATTCAGTGTGTTCTCTCCTCCTTTCCCTCTGTTTTCTGTCTTCTCCTTGTTCCCTATTCCCTTCTCTTTTAAGCCTAGAGAGGTCTGTGAGTTGGGGGATTATCAACAGTTATTGGGAGGTGAGGGAGATGAAGAAGGACAATCCCTGTTTGTTCCTGTCCCACCTCCCGGACAGATGAAGATTATCATCCCATCGGGTGAGCATAAGCTGTGTAGGAATGTTGGGAGATTCCTGCCAAACCACATCTCCCAGCAGCTGTGACTAGAGCTAAAGCTGGGAGCCAAACCAAGGTAATCACCCCCACCCCATGCACTTCTCCACCACCTGCCCACCCCTTGTCATTAGGAGCTCAGACCTCTAGGTGGGGTTTCTAGGAGTCTCTTCTTTCTCTTTTATTTGACTTTTGGCAATTTTTGTTTTCATTTCTTTTGTTCATCTTTTATGTTAGTTTCTGCTCCTTTAAAGGTGCATTGTTCAAGAAAAAACTTCCTGACATTGTTCTTGCTCAGTCGTTTCAGCCATGTCTGACTCTCCATGACCCATTTGGGTTTTTCCTGGCAAAAATACTGAAATAGTTCACCGTTTCCTTTTCATTTTTGCATATCAGGAAACTGAGGCAAACAGGGTTAAGTACTTTGCCAGGGTACACAGCTGGTAAGTGTCTGAGACCAGATTTGAACTCATGAAGATAAGTTTTTCTGACTCTAGACCTGGCACTCTATCCCCTGAACCACCTAGATGTCCTTCTCCTGGCAAACAGAAAAGATAACTTGAAGGGAGGAGTAGGGAGGTTTCTTCTCTCCCAAACTATCTGGTGAATCCTCAGTGTCCCCTAAAAGTCTTTCTGGGTACTCTTAACCCTGCTGAGGCACACTAAGTGTTATACAATTAATCAACCAATCAATAAGCACTTATTAATCACCTACTATGTGCCAGAATCCCTCTTAGGCACTAAAGGTTGAAATGAAATACTTCCTCACCCCACTGAGCTTATATTCTAACAGGGAGACAACTTTGATGTATAGGGATATGAAAAATATTTAGGTAATAAATAGAAGGTAGTAAGAAGGGTAGCTAGCTGGCACAATAGATAGAGTTCTGGGTGTGGAGTCAGGAAACCTCTTTTTCCAGAGTTCAAATCTGGCCTCAGATACTACCCATCTGGATGACCCTGAGCACTTCAGTTTTCTCAGCGATATAATGGGCATAACAACAGCACCTACTTTATAGGTTGTTGTGAGAATCAAATGAGATAATATTTGTAAAGCACTTAGCACAGTGCCTGGTACATGGTAGGCACTATATAAAAATGCTTATTCCCTCCCTCCCTCCTCTTCTTCCTGCTCCAAATGATACAGAGATGCTTTCTCATGCTATGTAACTCTTGCCCATGTTCTCCTATTCTCCACTGGGTTCCTCCCACTAGATCTCTTACCATTGCTCCAGGTTAAGTAGGACACATGCCCCAGACATCCTTTCTTCCTGGTTCTCATTGCATTTCTATATCATCTGATTTTCTTGTACCGAGAACTGGAACCAGAACTAAACAGGTAGAGAGCAGGCTGGATTACATCTGAGAAGTTGAGCAATGCTTACAATTCTCTCAAACTTCACCTGGACATCAATGACCATCTTTAAGACAGTAGTATTCTTCCAGGGCAGGTAGGTGGCACAATAAATAGAGTGCCAGCGATCCAAAGTCAGAAAGTCTTATCTTCATGAGTTCAAATCTGGCCTTAGACACTTACTAATTGTATGACCCTAAGAAAGTCACTTAACCCTGTTTGCTTCAGTTTCTTCATCTGCAAAAATGAGTTGAAGATGGAAATGGCAAACCACTCCAGCATCTTCACCAAGAAAACCCCAAATGGGGGTAACAAAGAGTCAGACATGACTGAAACAACTGAACAACAAATTCTTCGAATGATGCTGTCAGACTTTAAAGTCCTAGCATTCATAGACTCTGAAAAATTAAAGATGAAGGTCACCCAAAAGACAAAGGAGAGGAATGTAGTAGGAGTGGACACTCTGTAGCATATTATCAATGAATAGGTGGCCTGAAATGTATTATCATATATAAACATAGCCATATGAATTCAACCCTGAATGATTTTGACACATTTTTTTCCTGCTTCTCCCATCTCCATCTGTGAAATTGGATCATCAAATCTGGTCTCTCACTCTGAGAGCACAAAAACTTATTAGAAATGATCTAATATCGTTCTGAAATGTCCTAGTTGCCTCCCAACCAAGAAAAGAAAGAAGGATTTATTTAAACATTTATTAACCATTTACTTTTATTAAAAGCATTTATTAAACATCTACTATTAAGGGATTTATTAAACATTTACTATGTTCCAGACTCTGTGCTAAGTACTTTACAAATATCTCATTTAATACTCTCAACAATCGTGGGCATATAGAAGTTAAGATATTTGTAAATATCTGCATCCTCTATCCTTGCTACCCTTCCTCCTCCTTTAAGCTATAGCTCCTTAAAAGTAGAAGGGACCCCAGAGGTTATCAGACATCAGAAAAGAATTTTATCATAGTTGCCATGTGTCCTGAGACATCAGGTCACAGACTTAACTGCACTTTTTAAGAAGAATTTAGCTAAGATCTCCAAAAGACAATTTGAAGGGCTATAGCATCAGTTGACATGCACAGAGACTCATGTCTCACTTTACTTAAACCCACAAGAAGACAGGGCAGCTGGGTGGTGCCAGAGTTCACAGAGTGCCAGGCCTGGAGACAGGAAAACTCATTTTCCTGAGTTCAAATCTTGCGTCAGATACTTCTAGTTGTGTGATCCTGAGGAAGTCACAATATCTTTGCCAAGACTATATTTACTCTTATTCCATTTTATGTTGTTATGTTCTACCTGATATTCAAACTTGCTAAGATGTTTTTGGAGACCAAAATTTCAGTTAGCCATAGGGTCATTGTTGTGGTTTATCCTTCATTCTCAAAGAGGATATTGCCACCAGGAAGGTGATGCCATGACATATAAGTGACTTGGATGTAAGTGAGGGAGTGTGCCAAGTCACCAGCCTTACTTTCTCCTCCAGAGTCATCTGGGCCCAGTGTCCAGATATAGATCAGGACAACTAAAGATGGCCAAGGATGGGCCTTCCCAAGAGGATCTTGGTCTTTTTTATGCTCCTTTTCTTTTTTCCTTTCCTTTTCAGTTTTCAAAGACAAAATCAAAGCTATCAACAGCCATGTCAGAAAAAAAGTGTTCTAAATCACTAATAATTAGAAATATTTCTATTTCTAATAATTAGAAATATAGAAAATAATTAGAAAATTCCAAATGAAAATAACTTTGAGATTCTATTTCTTATCCAACACACTGGAAAAGATGATGAAACAGGGCAATTGACAAATATTGGTGGGGCTGAGGGAAAACAGGCACACTAACGTTGCCCAACATGCTCTCCCTTTGACCATCTAAACTTTGCTCCCGTGATTCGGCTGCCTTTTCATCCAAAGTTTCTCACTCTGGAATATCCCTATCTCTTTTGCTTGTCTCCTCCACTGTGGGTTCTTTCAGGTGATTCCATTTTGGACACTGGCTCAAACTGGGCATCTGTTATTCCCCTCCCAAATTTTGCCTCCAGGGTGCAGTCCTGGACCTGGAACTAGGAAGACCTAAGTTCAAATCTGGCCTCTCACGCTTACTGGTCGTGTAACCTTGGCTAGTCATTTAGTCTCAGTTTCCTCATTTGTAAAATGAGCTGGAAATGGAAATGGCAAACCATTCTAGTATCTTTGCCAAGAAAACCCCAAATAAAAGGACAAGATATGACTGAAACAACTGAACAGCAAAAAGTACTCCCAGCATTTTGGGAAGTGCTGGACACATAGTAAGGGCTTAATAAATGCTTGTTGGCTACCTTCCTGTCTGATTGTTGATGGAGATATGAATTAGCATAGCCATTCTAGAAATCAATTTGATACTATGCCCTCCCCCCAAATCCATAAATTTTACATAGTATGACCCAGTGACACTAGGTCTATGCCCCAAAGAGATCAAACAGGAAGCATAAATATGCAAAAGTATTTATAGCAATTATTTTCACAGTAGCCAAAAATCAAAAACTAAGCAGGTATCTGATAAAGGTATGGCTAAAAAAATAATGTCGCACAAGTAATTATTGTGATGTAAGAAATGATGAAGTGGACAGGTTCAGTGGAAACTAGGAAGGCCTCTATGAATCAATGGGTGAAGTGAGAAGAACTGGGAAAAAGTATTTATACAATGATAACATTTTAAAAAACAAAATAGTTTAAATACTTTAAAACTATGATCAATTCAATGATAACTCACAAGTTGAAAAGACTGAAAATAAAATATACCACTCACCTCTAGTCAATGAGGTGATAAACTTAAAATGCAGAAAGAGACATAAATTTTCAGACCATTGTCTGAATGTGGAAATATGTCTTGCTAGCCTATGCCTGAAAAAAAAAATCTTTGAAGTAGCAAAGGTAAAATATAGGAGCTTAAGGCAAGCTGAAAATTACAAAAAACAAGACCTTGAGGTCTCAACATGAAGTCAATAACAATATAAAGATTATTTGTACAATAGAAATAGGTTACAGTTACTTTGGATCGTGGCTGAGTGCAGGCTCGTGAGACATAAGAGTCTTGCCAGCTGCTGGTCAGGGGCTAGAAAAGAGAATGAGGCAGGGATCCTTGACCTCAGACTATAAAATCCAGGAATGAGGGCAGGTGCAGGGGCCCTGAAGCTTGGTTTGAACCAATCCACAAAGGGCAGACAGACAGTCATGCAATTAAAAGAAGATTAAAGCAGGCCACAGTGTGGCTACAGGGTCTTACATGACAAAGAGAGATTCATACTCTGTCCTTAAGAGGCTTATATTGCATATGGAAACCAGACAGAAACAGAAGGTGATGTTTCTGTTTCAGTGTGCTTTTTGGTCAGCTTGAAGGCCACTTACAAGAAAAATAGAATATAGATGAGAAATTGTAAACAATATTTAACTTTCAGGAACTTTTAAGTTTGTTTATCTACACAGATATTCTTTTCACAACTCCCCAGACACTAAAGATTGCCCAACCAACGTTTTTGTGTTCTTTCCCCAGGCTAGTAACATGTCATTTCAAGCTCTACCTCCTTCAGAATAATCTACTACTCTCCCTAGTATAACTAGTTTATTGTTCTTGGGTCTTTGTTCTTTGTAATTTTATCCATTTGGCTACCTCTTTCCATTTCTCTTCAGAACAGAAATAGTTTCATGATGTACTTGGTCCACCAGCAGGTTTAGGCTATCTCAGGTCAGTTGACAACATTGTTAAGCTTCCTGATTCTAAGAACAGATTCTTTTTATTTCCTTGACTTGCCTCCTTGAAAAGTATAGAATTATTTCTATTGCAAATACCCTCCTCAGAAAGTAGCCCTTCCCTTTTCAGACTCATTTCTCACCTTCCCCTATTTGAAGGCAAAGAAGTGCCATAATCCAAAAGACAGGAATATGTGATAAGGACCTGGAACTTATCAAAGCTAAAATACTTAAAAATTTACAACACTGCCAGCTCAGTGGGTTGGTTGTTTAGTTGTTGTCCTTGGTTCTCAAAGAGGACCAAAATGACATCATCATGATAAACTCAAGTTTCAGTGTGCCCAACTGTGGCTGATCAGACCAATATGAGCTCAGAATGCTCTACCACAGATTGGGCATAGATAGTCCGTCCGAACATTTGGGGTGGATATTCCAAATTCCTACATTTACTTTGTGTTGTCTCAATTCTCTTTTGCTTATAGAGCATGGCATCCTTTCTGATGTGGGCATACCATGCTAAGTGGTTTTGTATCAATGATTCATGTCACACAATCAAATCCAAAGTTCTTGAGAGAGAACTTGAGAGTGTCCTTGTATCATTTCTTCTGACCACCATGTGACCTCCATGCAAGTTCTCCATAAAACAGTCTTTTTAGAAAGTCTTTTGCATTCGAAAAATGAGGCCAGCCCATCTGAGTTGTGCTCTCTGAAGCATAGTTTGAATGTTTGGTAGTTTAGTTTGAGAAAGAACCTCAGTGTCTGGTACCTTATCCTGCCAGGTGATCCTCAGAATCTTCCTAAGACAGTTCAAATGGAAGTGATTCAGTTTCCTGGCATAGGACTGGTAGACTGTCCATGTTTCACAAGCATATAACAATGAGGTCAGCATGATGGCTCTGTAGACCTTCAGTTTGGTAGTTATTCTAATACCTCTTCTTTCCCATACTTTTCTTCAGAGCCTCCCAAACACTGAGCTTGCCCTGGCAATGCATGCGTCAACCTCTTTGTCAATGTATAGAGATCCCTGGAAAGTATACCACCAAGGTAAGTGAACTTATTCAAAACTTCTCCATTTATTGTAAATGCTGGTTCCACATATGGATGGTGTGGTGGTGGCTGATGGAGCACCTGTGTTTTCTTGGTGTTAGTTATTAGGTCAAAATTAGCACAGGCAGCAGAGAATTGATTCATGCTTTGATGCATCTCAGCTTCAGAGGCTGCATTGACTGCACAATCATCTGCAAACAGAAAATCATGAACCAACACTCCCTCCACTTTGGTCTTGGCTTGTAGCCTTTTCAAATTGAAGAATTTACTATCAGCATGGTAGTTGACCTTGATGCCTTGTTCATCCTCATTGAAAGCATTTGACAATATGGCTGAAAACATCATGTCATCTCAGTGGGTAGTGTTATCCTGTAAGATGAAATTTCTTAAAAAAAAATTTCTTCATTCAGGAAGATTAAAGAAGACAGATCAGAAAGCAAAACTAGAAAATTATTATTTGAATTTTTTTTTGTTTTTAATAGTACCATTCAGTAGATTCAAAGCTGGTTGAAGGGCCAGACCTTCACCCCACCCCTATCTGCCTCCAGTGATCATTAGTGAATAAATGTCAACCTCAAAGAAGGTCACTTGCAGAGAACTCCAGCATTGCCACTCGACAATTTCACCAGTGACTTGCGCACTTACCAATTTGTAGATGGCTGTAAGAATAACGGGGCAGTCAGGTGGCACAATTCATAGAGCATTGGACTTAGAAAGATTCATCAATGAGTTCAAATCCAGTCCAAACTACTCACTGGCTGTGTGACCCTGGACAAGTCACTTCATCTTTTTGCCTTAGTCTCCTCATCTGTAAAATGAGCCAGAGAAGGAGATAGCAAACCATTCCAGTATCTCTGCCAAGGACAACTTGAAATGGAGTTACAAAGAGTTGGATACAACTGAAATGACTGAATAACAAAAGCAAGAAGAAAAAAGATAGCTAATACAGTGAATGATGGAGTCAGGATTCAAACATATTTTTGATAGACTAGAATATTGAGCCAAATATAAGAAGATGAAATTGAAAAATAATAAACTCAATGTCTAAATCTTTGGTTCAGAAATGACTTTCACAAGTACAAGATGGAGGAAGTATAGTTAGAAGATAGTTAATCTAAAAAATAATGTTGGATGTTTGAAGTTTGAAGAGAAAGAAAAAAATTGGGACAAATAGTGATGCAATGAATAAAGCACCAGCCCCGGAGTCAGGAAGACCTGAATTCAAATCTGGCCTCAGACACTTACTAGCTGTGTGACCCTGCGTGTCACTTAACCCCAGTTGTAACAACAATAAAGAATCATTTAGAAATGAAAAAAGATGAACAAATTATAAGTGAGCACTGTATTTACTCCTCTACATAACATCCTAAACTTAATTCATTTATCTTCACCTAGAGTGGAGGCTTCCACAAGTGTTATTCCATAGCAGATCATATCTTTTTATATATAATTGACTAAAAACAGAAATACAAGTTCCTGCTATCTGTATTGTTTGTTGACTCCAAAAAAACCCATGGGATTTGATAGAGCAAAATATCATCTTAAACTCCTCCGACAGGGTTTCTTTTGTGCATGCATCAAAAAGCATACAAGATTCCTTGAAAGATGTAACAGAAGAGATAATTTGTCTGATAACCCTCTTATTATGAAGATCAATTGAACTATAAAACCAGGAATAGATTTTACTTGTCACTGTCATGGAGAATGTTTAATGCCTGGTCTGAATTAATCAATTAATTTACAAGTGTTTATTAAGCACCTACTGTGCTTAATAAAGAGTTTGTCTTAACTGTCCACACATGGAAAACTAAGTGGATATAGACTTCCTATTATCCAAACAATGATATATAGTTGAATGAAAGAGAAGGAAATAAGCATTAATTAAGCACCTACTATGTGCCAGGTATTATGCTTTACAGACATTACCTTATTTGATCCTTTGGGTTGGTTAGACAGCCCACAGAACTTGTCTATCAATAAATATGCCATAACAGATGAAAGGCTGAACAATTGTTCAAGCTGAACAGGGGCATGATAGGTTACTGTGCATGTAGGAATGTTTTGCATGTGCAGTGCTTGTTATGATCCCAAAATTCTCCCTAAAACAAAGGCTTACCTTTTTAGTAACAAAATTTTCCAGTGATGCTATATGATTGTGAGCCATTGAATATCACAGATTATGAAGAATTAAAACTCTGGGTCACCCAAAGGCCAATGGAAAGGTACATGGTGAGCATGAGGAAGTTGTCAAAGAATCTCACTATCAGTACCTGCTAACTTACTATGAATATTCTAGGCACATAAAGGCAATGCTAGGCACCTTGTTTTAAGCTGAATAGAATGCTGCTGAGATGGGTTTTGGAGCATGCCCAGATCTCCTAGTATGGAGACACCCTATGTTTTCCTACCATATGTGTGGTTGTAATCTCCTCTGATTCACCACTTAACCAGAAAAACAGCGTCTTTAAAATGGGTCAGACTGAGGAGGTCTCACTTTTTCTTGGGTGGTCTTTCCTACAGCATCTGAAGGATGAAGATAGAAGTTTACCCACAACACATTTGCTATGAATTGAACCAGGATAGGTTTTCTCTCCACCCCTCCTCTCTTTTACCCCAGCTGGGTTGTGCCTATGTGTGCCTATCCAAAGAAATGGGTCTCTCTTCAAGGTTGTCTGTCCTTAATATCAGGTGACAGTGGGGATCTGCTGCTGAACCCAAGACAATTCAAGCCATACTTGCTCTGGAACTGGGATTGCAGATGGGATGGGGAAGCCAGGCAGCTCAGCAGGGAAGTCATGAGAAACCAAGCTACCTGGGACTTGTGCCCAAGGTGGGGTTTGAACTTGGAACTGGGACTGTACTCTATAGAAGGTGAACTAAGTTGTAAACCAATCCCCTTCTCCTTCCCAGACAGAGGTGGTATGATGTGTGTGGGGGGAAGGGTATGTTGGAATTAAACCTCTCATATTTGTATATTTGTGAGTATATCTTTTGACATAAACAACCCCCCCAACTTTCGAGGGAGGTTATATTTTGAGTTCTGAGTTGTCTCCTTTCCTCCCTCCCAACCAATACTGCATTAAAAAAGACTAACACATATATATGTATATATACATACACACATGTATATATGTGTGTATGTATATACACAGACACATGCATGCACACATATATGTATTGTGTATGTATGTATACATATATACACATACATATGCATTTTTTAAATATATGGAACCAACAATACATGCTTCCATTTATCAGTTCTCTGGAGGTAGATAGCATTTTTCTTCATAAGTTCTTCATAGTAGATTTGAATGATCATATCACTCAGAATAATTTAGGCATGTATAGTTACTCTGTAACAGTAACATATTGCTATTACTGTATATAATGTTCTCTTGGTTCTACTTGCTTCACTCCATCTTATTCACTGCAAGTCTTTTCCAAAACCAACCTGCTATTGGGTAGGAAAAGGTCAAAGAGAACAATTCTACTATATAATAGGGCATGAAAGGAAGAACTAACACAGAAAAAGCAGGTGAGGATGACAGAAGCAAGGACTGGTAATGAATCTTAGCGTCATCTGAGTTGAAGTGCAAACAATATGTACGTCTGGAAGGGGGTAGAAGTCTTCTAAACATGTAGAGAGGTGAAAAAACTGAGAGACAGGGGACTTTAGAAGAATGTGCAGATTTGGATTTGGGAAAGTGGGAGGAGAGGAGGGGAAAGGACTTGTGGAAGGGTGGGGAGAATGGGGAATGAGAGGGTAGGGAGAGAAGATAAGGTAATAGGGTAAAAAGAGGCTGAGAAAAAAAGAGTGAGTAAAAATAAGGTGGAGAAAAATTCACCAATAGTGATTATAGCTTTGAATGTGAATGGGATATTTATAGCTACTCTCTTTATGGTGGTAAAGAACTGGAAATTTTAAGGATCCTCATCAATTGGGGAATGGCTAAACAAGCTGTGGTATGTGGTTGTGGTAAAATACTACTATGCTATAAGAAATGAAATCAATGATCTTAGAAAACACATGGAAAGATTTTCATGAAATGGTAAAGAGTGAAGTGAGTAGAATCGAGAGAACACTGAATACATCAACAGCATTATTAATTATAATATTATTATAATAAAAATTAATAATAAAGGACATCTCCTTTTATGTCTAGATTGAAGCAACCCTAGGAGGTAAACGTTACCATTATTCCCATTTTACAGTAGAGGAAATTGGTTGCCGTTGTAGGTTCTAAACTCTAAATTCAATTGTAATCATCTTTTTTTAAAAATTTACTTATTTAACTTTTAACATTCATTTTCACAAAATTTGGGGTTCCAAATTTTCTCCCCATTTGTCCCCTATCCCTACCCCAAAACACAGAGCATTCTAATTTCCCCTATCACCAATCTGCCCTCTCTTCTATCATCCCTCCCTTCCCTTGTCCCCATCTTTTCTTTTGTCTTGTAGGGCCAGATAACTTTCTATACCCCGTTACTTGTATTTCTTTTTTTTCCTAGTAGCAAGAACAATACTCGACAGTTGTTCCTAAAACTTTGAGTTCCAATTTCTATTCATCCCTCCCTCCCCACCCATTCCCTTTGGGAAGGCAGGCAATTCAATATAGGCCATATCTGTGTAGTTTTGCAAGTGACTTCCATAATAGTCATGTTGTGTAAGACTAACTATATTTCCCTCCATCCTATCCTGCCCCCCATTGTTGCTATTCTCTCTTTTGATCCTGTCCCTCCCCAAGAGTGTTGACTTCAAATTGCTCCCTCTT
>CM053769.1:607450532-607624798 GCA_028658325.1 Potorous gilbertii | reverse complement strand
GACTTCTCTTTGCTGTTTACCTTTTCACACTTCTTTTCATTCTTGTATTTGAAAGTCAAATTTTCTTTTCAGCTCTGGTCATTTCATCAAGAATGCTTGAAAGTCCTCCATTTCATTGAAAGACCATTTATTCCCCTGAAGAATTATACTCAGTTTTGCTGGGTAGGTGATTCTTGGTTTTAGTCCTAGTTCCTTTGACTTCTAGAATATCCTATTTCACGCCCTTCGATCCCTTAATGTAGAAGCTGCTAGATCTTGTGTTATCCTGATTGTATTTCCACAATACTGGAATTGTTTCTTTCTAGCTGCTTGCAATATTTTCTCCTTGACCAGGGAACTCTGGAATTTGGTCACAATGTTCCTAGGAGTTTCTCTTTTTGGATCTCTTTCAGGCAGTAGTGGATTCCTTGAATACTTATTTTCCCCTCTGGTCCTAGAATATCAGGGCAGTTTTCCTTGATAATTCCATGAATGATGATGTCTAGGCTCTTTTTTTGATCATAGCTTTCAGGTAGTCCCATAATTTTTAAATTGTCTCTCCTGGATCTATTTTCCAGGTCAGTTGTTTTTCCAATGAGATATTTCACATTCTCTTCCATTTTGTCATTCTTTTGGTTTTGTTTTGTGATTTCTTGGTTTCTCAGAAAGTCATTAGCCTCCATCTGTTCCATTCTAATTTTGAAAGAACTATTTTTTTTCAGTGAGCTTTTGAACCTCCTTTTCCATTTGGCTAATTCTGCTTTTGAAAGCATTCTTCTCCTCATTGGCTTTTTGAACCTCTTGTCAATTGAGTTAGCATATTTTTCAAGATGTTATTTTCTTCAGCATTTTTTGGGTCTCCTTTAGCAAAGTGTTGACCTGCTTTTCATGCTTTTCTTGCATCTCTCTCATTTGTCTTCCCAGTTTTTCCTCCACCTGTCTAACTTGATTTTCAAAATCCTTTTTGAGCTCTTCTAAGGCCTGAGTCCATTGAATATTTATTTTGGATGTTTGGGATACAGAAGCCTTGATTTCTATGTCTTTCCTTGATGGTAAGCATTGCTCTTCCTCATCTGAAAGGAAGGGAGGAAATATGTGTTCACCAAGAAAGTAACCTTCTATGGTCTTTTTTTTCCCCCCTTTTCTGGGCATTTTCACGGACAGTTACTTGTCTTCTGAGTTTTCTCTCCACACCTGCTTCTCCTCCAGATCCACCCAGCTAGTGCTTGGGGTCTGAGATTCAAATGTTGCTCCCCAGCCTCAGGACTTTCAGCGGGGGTGGGGCTGCTATTCAGTGTGAGATTAAGATCAGGTGCTCAGGTGAGAGCAGGGCTTAGTTCCCTCAGGGGGTTTATGGGGAGACCTTCAACAATGGATCTGAGCTCTTGCCTGCTTTGGGAGCCCCTGTCTGCTGCTGCCTCTACTGCCACCTCCCAAGGGGGCCTGAGTTATGGAGATACCCCGCTCCCCTCTCAGCAAGTAGAAAAGACCCTCTCACTGACTTTTGGCGCCTGTGGGTGGAGGGACCTGTGCTGCTGGGATCTGCTCCTCTCAGTGCCGTGGCCAAGGCAGGTCTGGGCTCCGTTTCCATCCAGTGCCTGAGGGACCTTTCGTGTCAGTTTTTCAGGTCTCTCTGGAACAGATATCTCTTCCACTCCATTGTTCTGTGGCTTCTGCTGCTCCAGAATTTGTTGGAAGTTCTTCTTTACAGATATTTTTATGGGCTGTGAGTTAGTAGCTAGCATATGTGTATCTTTCCACTCCACCATCTTGGCTCCTCCCCCTAGATTGTAATCATCTTGATGGCAGAAATAATATTATTTTTCATTTCTGTGTTCATGGCAGGGGCATCCTCTTGGGATTTAATAAATGTTTCATATTCTAAATGGAATAGAATCAGATATGGAAGGCATGTGGTTGTCATTTCATTGGTTCGAAAAACTCTAAGCTTGTAAACTTATAGCACTGTTGCAGTTCAGTAGTTGAGCTATCTATAATGAGAGATGTGCTGGTAAATATTTACCAAACAGATTTGAACAGAGGGAGAAGATACACATGACATATTTTTAAATTGAATCTTCATTAATAACATTTACTCAATCACTTTCTAAATCTAAGCAATCAGCAAAGCTCTGATTTGTAGCATTTCCTTATTTCTAAAGGGTAAATACTTTCACTGAAAGTTTAGCATTTGGCTCTTGCTTGATCAGAATAGGTAAGCCTCAGCACACCCCTGGCTGAAATGCATACAATAAAATGTTGCCTGGGTCTATGAAAGATTCATTGATTTGTCCTTGGTCACACAACTAGCACATATCAGGGGCAGGACTGAAATCTTCCTCACTCTATGCCAGGCCTTCTACACATGTAGCTTCTCACAGAAATGCTTATGATACACCAAAAGAGGCTACAAACATGTGACCCCAAATGAGTCTATAATCATTGATTTTAGAGATGATCCCAAATTTTTTAGCAACCTTAAAAGAAATTTTCATGTCATGAATTCATCTGAGGGAACTTGTGCTTGAGGATGTCTATCTTTAATGGCAGGATAAAAATGTTACAGGGAAAACAGGCACAAAAAGTGAAATGAGAATCTATTCTTCTTGTTTCTGGAAGACAAAGAAACACAATGTTCTCTGCAGGCACAAGCTGACACCCCATTTGGGAGCTATCACTTTAAAAAGAGTCTGTTCTGCAAACAATGGAATATAAATAGAGTATTATTATGTTGTAAAAAAGATAAATATGATAATTCAGTACAATGTGATATGGCTTACATAAAATGATGCAGAGGAAATTATACAGAATTGGGGGAACGATACACACAACTAAAACCACTTATATTATAAGAGCTTCAAAACAAAATTTAAATTGTAAATGATTATAATGAACAATCTTGGTCCTGGAGAAAAGATAAAAAGCCCCTCCTCTCCTCTCCATAGAGAAATGGGACAGGTGAATGCAGGTGTCGTAAGAGATAATCACCATGGTTTGCCCTACCTGTTTTTCTGTTTTTTCAAAGGCAGCTTCAAGGAGGTAGGGGTAGGGCTACTTGGAAGTGTTTGTGATAGTTTTAAAAGTCATCAGTAAAGTTTGTTTTAAATAATCATCACCATCATGAGTTCTGCCTTAGTGGGATCCCTGGGGAGTTTACTTTCAGTTAGTCAGGTCCAGTCAGTATTTTCTCTTTTTTTCTTATAAGGAAAGTGAAATGAGTGCAAAGAGTACATTTCTTAATGATACTAAAACTGTACTCAATCAACCAATCAACAATGACGCACCCATTATATACAAGAAGGAGGAGTGAAGCTTTGAAAGGCATCTAGGTGATGTAATGGATAGAGTCCCTGACCTGCAGTTAGCAAGATATGATTTCAAATCTAGCCTTAGACACTTACTAGCTGTGTAACCCTGGGCATATCACTTAACCTCGGTTTACCTCACTTTGTTCGTCTGTAAAATGTGGAAAATCATAGCACCTACCCCTCAGGGTTGTTGTGGGAATACATAATACGATCAGCACAGTAGCTAGCCCTAGTATGCAAATGCTATATAAATGTTATTATTATTGAAAAAATCTAGGAATTCTAACGGTCAGAGGTAATGAAGGAGTATATTCTAGGCGTAAGGGACAAGATATGCAAAAATGTGAAGAGATGGAATTTTATGTGTAAGAAAGAGTGAGAAGGACAGTTTGTAGGGACTACTGAGTAGATGAAGTGCAATGATATATAAAAAGCATAGAAAGGGAGGCTGAAACTAGGTTGTGAAGGCTTTTTAAGAAACAGATTATATTGATATCTTGTTTTTAACATCCCTAGAATTTCTCTCAATTTCCCAGCCCCCACTTCCCAGAAAAACATTATGTAGAACACAATATTTTTAAAGAAAAAGAGGAGAAAGAAAAAATTAGCAAAGTTAATCAACAAATTGAAAAACTCTAAATATATATTCTCTTTCTCTCTCTCTCTCCACACACACAGACATGCACACACACAGACACACACACACACACACAGACACACACACAAATCTATGTATGCAGTATTTCATATCTGGGTGGAAAATATCTCATTTCTCTCTTCTTGCTTGGAGATATACTTGCTCTTTAAACTTCGTAACATTTATTTTTGATAGTTTGAGTGTGGTTGTTCTTTCCATTTACATTGATCATGTAAATATTTTTATGCTTCTCTGTATTCATCATATTTGTCATTTTTTACAGCACAATATTCCATTACATTAATCTACTTGTTTTACTATTCCCCAATCCATGAGTATCTACTTTACCTCTGGTTTTCTACCCAAAAAAAGTGCTGCTATAAATATTTTGGTGTAAATGATAACGTTTTTCTTATCAGTGACCCCCTTAATGCATAAGCCTAGTAATGAAATCTCTGGGTCAAAGGATACAGACATTTTATTCATTTTATTTGCTTAATTTGCAATCATTTTCCAAAATCATTCATGGCTCTACCAACTATACAGGAGAGAGCCTATCTTCCACAACTTCTTCAACACTATTTCTATCTTTCCTCATCTTTGCCAATTTGTTGGATGTGAGGTCAAATGTCAGGGTTGTTTTGATTTGCGTTCTTCTTATTAGTAGTGATTTGGAGCATCCTCTCATATAGTTGCTAATAGTTTGCAATTCTTCTCTGAAGAACTGTTTGCTTCTGTTCTTTGACCACTGATATGAAAGGTTTTAAATGTCAAACAAGTTTTTATTTAATCCTAGAGACAACAGGGTACATCCATACCTGAGTCAGGTTTCTTATTCTACTTTTTTGCAATATACAGACAGACAAGTCTGTCTATAACAGATTGACCACTACATGCATCGGTTTCTCCAATGTCTGTGGTACTATTCCTCAGTAGTCACTCAAATTAAATACAACCACCATGAACTACACTCATAGCAACATAGTTATATAGAGTTTTATATATATATATATATATATATATATACATATATATATATATATATATATATATATCCATATATATATATAAAGAGTTCTATATAGATCTAGATGTATGACCTAGGATACATTCAAAAATTACCCAAAGTAGGAAAATCTCTCTCTCTGGTGATTCCCCATCCCTACATTTAAGGCTCTACTTTCTCATACATGATCAGATGACTTCATTCACAGAATTTAGACAATATACTTTTTGATAGCCACATTATTTATTTAAACAAAGTAAGGTAATTGTGATAAACAAGTCATACACAGACACCTGGAAGGAAGTAACATGACACAGAAGACTAGGACAACTTCATCTGAGCAAAGCCCACAATCCCAGTACAAGAGGCACATATCCTGCACATATGCCTTCATGCAAAGCCATACTCTTGTCTTGACTTCTGTCCCCTTGTCCAGGTCTCAAAATCATGCTCAGTGATAGTAAAAGCTGGGAGGATGACAGTAAATCTCACTGCACTTAAATGAATAAATTAGTGAGTAAAAAAAAAATATCATTTAAATGCTTCCTATGTGCTAAGCATTGCATTAAGTTCTGAGAACATGAATACAAGAGTAGAAACAGTTCCTGCCCTCAAGGAGTTTACTATGCCAAATAAATCCAATGGGGAGACAACACATATAGGGGAGTGGTAACCAGTGAGGAGTATCTTGGTTTGAAAGCTTACAGGGATGGTGAATAGAGCCTTAAGGGAATAGAATGATGCATCCCTTCCAGTAGCCATGGTAGCATTAATTTGATTATGGTCGCAGAACTAGAAGGAGGAGGGAGGGATGATTGTTCATGCATGGTGCCACAACATAGCAAAAGATTGCAAGGTTGCTGGTGAGATGATGGGCTAACTAAAGCTGGTCTAACATGGTGGGCCACATGTGAGGCTCTTACCAGTCAGGATGTGGAGTTCTGGAACAAAAAGAGTTAATCACCCCCTGGCACGGCCTCTAGTTACAAGAGCAAGGAAGTTGACATAAAGAATGAATGAAAAAAGAAATGAATGAGCATTTTTTAAATGCCTCTGTGCCATGTACTTTGTATGAGGCACCGGGGACTTAAAAAAAAGCGTATCAAATATAACAGTGAAACAGTATCTGTCCCTAAGGAATGTGTTATATTTTACTACCTGACCAGATGGTCAGGGAAAGCAATTTTGGTCTGAGGAGTCACAAGAAATGGTGAGTGGAGCCTTAGTTCAGTCAGTTGTGGACTTTCTGGAGTCAATGGCAGTATTAACTGAATTCGTGCTCCCAGAAGGTAAGTAGAAGATAAACTAAGTGAAGGATAGCAAGGCTGGTAGTAGGATATGGTCTGTTAGATGAGTTACATTGGCTCATGAATCAGGATATCTCCATTCTAGAGTTAGGTTCCCAAGCTGAGTATTTTAACTCCCCAAGGTAAGGGGTCAGGGCTTCTGGAAAGTCTTGTCCAAAGGTTGCTTTTCCTGGTTTAACAATTGGGCATGAGATATCAACAGGGCAACTGGAAAGATGTTCAAATTGGAGAACATTAGAACCACAAAGAAACTAAGGAACTATCACTAAATGCCTAACTCACTGCTAAAGAATAATTTAAGAACTGAATAGAGTGTTCAGTATTCATTATTTATCATTTGATTACAAATATAAATATTAACACTTCATAACGGTAATGTTGACTTTTTAAATTCACATTTTTCTTAAGGTATTAATATGATTCTTCCAAATAAAATTTTATTAAGTTTTTCAATGTCAGCCTCATAAAATGAGAGCTTAAGGGAACCTTGGGGGCTATCTAATCTAATCTCATTTTACGGATAAGGAAACTGAGGCTCAGAACTATGTATCATGTATTTATGCATTGCCAAAAGCCCTTGTACATAGCAGTGCTCAATAAATATTTTTAAATTGGATAAATGGATTTTTAGGGAGCATTCCTCTTCTTAAAATTAAGGTTTAAGGCCCTGCCTGTGGGATAGTAAAGAAGTAGGCAGAACCCTGTGCCTTCAATTCAGAAGCTTCAGGCTTACAAGAACCCACTGAATAAATAATCTGTGCTATAAAATCAAGATAACAGTTCCAATTTTCTAAAAATAGATGAGATTATGAGGTTGTTTGGTATTTATAGGCATTTAAATTCCAGAACAAAGTCTCTGGCCATTTTGAAGTAACAATGTGTCATTTACTAGCTAAAGATTTAAGTCCTAATAATTGAATTGTCTTGATACTGTGTATAAACACTCAACCACTCTCCTGACTAAAGTTGGAAAATACATAAATATGTAATTTTAGGATTTGGAGGGGGAGAAAAAGAAAAAGAAGTCCCATCTGTTGTTCACACAGCCAATTTTTCCCCTCTTTTTAAAAGAAGTTTTAACCAGTCATATATTCAGGAGAACTTGTAAGCATTCTCAATTTTTGCATCTGTATATCCATCTCAAATAACTCCACTGTCTGGAACTTCCTTTGTGTTCTGAAAGTCAAGCCAAATAAAAACGAGCCAGAGCATTTCACCCCTCTGTTCCATAAAGAGAACTCATAAAAGTGTTCAGTAGTCATTTACCTCAAAGGAAATGGATATTTTCTATTTCCATAGTAAAGTGCTGACCATAACCATACATTTGACTGTTCAAAACATAAAATTATGTCCAAAACGTAAAGATTGTACATCTACCTTATTTTCTTCAGATTCAGGAGGATAGCCTCTGGGACCATGGCAGGCAGATTTATGTAGCGAAGATGCCAAAATGCCTTCCTCTAAATGTGGTGCCTCTCTAACTTCTAAGACACTGTGGTACATGAGAAAAATATTTTTGTGGCCTGATTGTCAGTATGATAAAAGCTGGTTTGGGTGACCCTGGAGAGCTGAGGATTGATAGTCAGTGTGGTTAAAATAAAATAGTAGAAGAGCATTGGTTTGGAATC
The DNA here is from genome assembly GCA_028658325.1 of Potorous gilbertii. Classification (NCBI taxonomy): domain Eukaryota; kingdom Metazoa; phylum Chordata; class Mammalia; order Diprotodontia; family Potoroidae; genus Potorous; species Potorous gilbertii. The sequence continues at coordinate 607,616,933 of CM053769.1, read as the reverse complement.
AGAAGACCACAGTTTGAGGGGTAGTTCTAACACTTGCTACATATGCGATCTTTGGGAAATCACTTAAACAACATGGGCCCCACTTCTTTCATTTGTAAAATGAGGGTCTTGAACAAGATGGCTTCTGCGGTCCCTTTCAGCTCTAAATCTATAATACCATGATTTACAATCTCATGATTGCTATGGCAGAATATTGGGAAGGGATGTTGGCTAACAGCCAAGTGTTTCCTGACTCCATCTCTGTAGTTGCTGTGAAGATTTTCACATACAGGAGACTAAAGCTGGATGTATAGATCTAGGAGTTTGCCATTATTCTACTTTTCCTTGTAACTCCATGGGACTGGGACTATACCTTAATTAGCTTTTTGCTTCTCCCCCTCCCCCAGCTTCTTGTAGAGAACTTTTCACATAGTAATTACTTAATAAGGATTTGCCTTTGCTTATATGTGCCATCTCTTTCTCTTTTTGTCTATTAAATTCTTATTCAACCTTTAAAATCTAGCTCAAATGCCACTTCCTTGATAAAGCCTTCTCTGATGCCTCCCACAATTATCTTCCCTTTCTGATATCACATAACAGTATTTTACTATTCTTATGTTCTTTTCATGTAATATATGCATGGTTTTCTGGCTATTGTATATACAAAGGAGGATATGACTCCTGATTGGTGAAGAGCATGCTGAGCATGTTGTAGTTCCTACCTGGATAATCATGGCCTCAAGCTACTTCAGGAGAGAAATGTAGATAAAGGAGTTCCAGGGAAGCAGTAGAGAGAGAACTATCTTCAGTGGTAGTCTTTCTACTCAATGAATATACGTGAGGCCAACAACACACCCAGCAATCTCTACATCAAACAGCAATCATCTCTGCCTTCCAGACACAAAACCAACCAAGGTGGATGGGAGCCAACTACATTTGGGGTCTCTTTACTACTTGATTATTAATTGCATGAGAATATGAACTGTGCTTTCCCTAAAAATTTTACATCCTTTAGCACAAGTGCTTTGCATACAGAGGGCACTTAATAAATATTTGCTGTTGAATTAAGGCAATTATTATTCATTTGCAGCCTTCCTTGGGATACAAGAGAGATTAAGTGAGCTTCTATTTAATCAGGCTTTTATTAAGTTATTTTTATTACCATGTGCCAGACATTGTGCTAAATATACACATTGTGTGAATTAAGTATCCTCATGATACAAAGAAAAAATAAAAATGACTGCCTTCAAGGAGTCTACATTCCAATGGAAGAGGCAAAATATCTATAAATTGATACATGCAGAACACATATAGAGTAGACGGAAGATAACTGTAAAGTGGAAGGTCATAGCTTCTGGAGATACTGTGTAAGTCCTCCAGAAGCTGGTGTTTGACTTAAATTTTAAAGGAAACAAGGGATTCTAGAAGTAGAGATGAGGAAGGAGAGCATTCTAGGCATAGGAGAGTTAGTACAAAAGCATGGAGGTTTGAGATACAGTATCAAGTACAAGGAACTACCAGTAATAAGGAATATGGTAGTAAGTGGAGGAGCCTAATGTATATTAGTACTAGAAAAGTAGGAAAGGGAAAAATTGCAAAGGGCTTTAAACTCCTCAGTTTACATTTGATAATGGTGGTAACAGACTGAGTGGGAGGATAGCATGATCAGACCTATTTTTAAAATAAATTCCATTGGCTGTGTGGAACATGGGTTAGAATAGAGAACAGATTTGAGAGAGACTAATGAGAAAACTATTTCAAGGCAAAACCCAAACAATGGTGGTAACTGTGTGAATGGAGGGAAGGAGGCACTTGTGACAGATGCTGTGGAGGTAGAAATGACAAGTTTTGACAACTGATGGCATATATGTGGTAAGTGAGAAACTGAGTATGATAAGTGAGGTTGCCGAACCAGAGTGAAGATGAGGATGGGATAGAAGTGGGATTAAGGGGAAAGATTCTGTTTTGGACGTGCTAACTTTGAGACACCTAAGGGATATCCAGTTAGAAATATCACATTGGCAGTTGATGATGAGGAACCAGAACTCAGGGTAGAGACTAGGGTTGAATATGTTGATCTGGGAGTCTTCTGCATAGAGATGATAGTTGAACCCATGAGAGCTGATGAGAGGAAGCAAACATACCATGCTTTTTGCCTCCCCAGATCTTCTCGGGTTCTCTTCATCTGTGCCTCTCCCCACTTATTCCCAAAATCAGAACTGAAAGGTGAGTGGTTGGACTCATCACGTTTGTGACTGAGAAAGATTTCATTCCTCTTTGGTCCGCCTCACACAAAGCTCTTATTGACAGGATGGTACAACTTGTCATAAAGTTGACTAAGGGGTCCACAAGACTGAGTCACTAAAGACCACAAACCAAAGTTGATAACACTGCAAAAATGGAGGGCACTGATTACTGTGTGCCTTCTCAAGAAAGTCTAATTTCATTCATTTAATGTGAAGGAAGCATATGTGTATGTATAATATAATAAATTAATAGATTTACTCAGGTATTATGACACCCTTAGGTTGTTTTGTCTGCATATGCCTGGCAAGCCACATTTGATTCAAGAAAGGCTATCTCACAAAGGTCAGTCAGAGTCATTATAGAGGTGGCAGTAACCATGCATACTTAAGTTGTTTTTTCAAAGCACTATTTTTCCCCTGAGAAACCTTCAGAGTGTCTGACAATTGGTAAATTAAGCATCAAACTCAAATACCTGGAGTCCATGGTGTCAGCAACAACAGGAACTCTTTCTTCTCAACTTCATTCTATCTTTTCTTAGATACTTTCATGGTAAAGCATTTGCCCTACAAAGGAATAGTTGCTAGTTATCTGAGCATCATTTCACCAGAAGAAAAGCGTTTTTGGCTTCTTATAAAATTCTTATTTTATTGTCTACTTTCCCACTATTATTAAGTAGGTCTAAGTACAAAACTATGTGTGATTTTTTTTAAAAAGACTTAATTCAATTTGCTCTGGGTTTAAAGAAAAGGAAGAAACAAAGCCCGAGATGCCTAATCCTTTGGTTGAATTGTAAATTCCTTGCTAAAAACATTCTTCAGCTCTCCATTTTGAGGTGAATGTTTCCAGATCCTCACTCATTATTTGATATGAGGGTTCAGGAAATAAAGATGGACATAATGTTCTTCTTCTTATGACTAGGCCATGGCTTTCTCCCAAACCAGCATGTCATGCTCCCTTTGAAATGGATAGGTTTGTAATTTAAATATTGTTGACATTTTCTACTTTGAAAATGGCATGGTTTGGGATTAGTGAAGTCAGCATGCTTCCCTTTTTTGTCTTCTACTTTGTTTATTGTTCCTTCCATGTGGGTAAATCCTCAGCGTTTTGATTAAAATGGTCTATTTGTTTCTTATTATATCTGCCAATCAACTGAAACTTTTTAAAATAAAAAAATAAATTTTATTGAAATCTTTTGTTTCCATATCATCTTCATTTCTAAACATATTCTTCTCCTCTTCCCTACCCAGTAAATTAATTCTGCACTAAAGAATAAAAGAGATAGAAAGTCAATATGTTAAACTAAATCTGATAATGAAATGTTTCATAACCATAGACCTCTATATCTGCAAACGAAGGAGATGCATTTTCATCTCTTATTAAAAAAACAAATTTGATTATTGTAATTAAATTGTGTTCAGTTTCATATTTGATATTTTATGCTTAAAATCATTGTTTATTATCAGCTGGAAGGCATAATGAATAGATTGCCAGGTCTGGAGTCAGAAACACATCCTCTTTGTGAGTGCAAATCTGGCCTCAAGCACTTACTAGCTGTGTGACCCTGGGCAAATCACTTACCCTTGCTTGCCTCAGTTTCCTCATTTGCAAAATGAGTTGGAGAAGTAAATGGCAAACCATACCAGGACCCCAAATGGGGTCATAAAGAGTCAGACATGACTAATTCACTAAGCAACAGCAACAAAACTTCCTTATACACAACTGGAAAACAATTGAACAACAACAATCTTTGTATATTTATTCTTTGTTCTGATTATTTCATTTTGTGTCAGTTTGTGTTTTCTAAACTTTCCCAGGTTACTCTGAATTCTTTTTATTCATTATTTCTCAATATAAAGTTCTCTCCAAAGTTACCTATGATCCCTTAATTACCAAATATTTCCTTCCTCTTTCTTCCTTCCTTCCTCCTGTCTCTCCTTTCTTTATTCCTCTTCCTTTTTCTCTCTTTCTTTTTATTTCTGTTTCTTCCTTCCTTTCTTTTTTTTCTTTCTTTCTTCCTTGACTGGGTGTTCCTATATCATCCAGGCTGTAAATACAAGAATTATTCATGGACCTAATCCTACTACTGAGATTTGACCTGCTCTCTTTCCAAACTGGGCTGGTTTGTCCCTCCTTAGGCAATTTGTTAGCCCTTCCTTGAGTAGCTCATCATATTAATGCCAGATTTTAGTGTAAACTCCTGATCTGCTTATTCCACTACAGCTCAGAAGTCCCAGGCTCAAAGGATCTGTCAGATTCAGCCTCCCTGGCAGCAGAGCTTGCAGGCATGAGCCATGACTAGCTAGTTTATTTGCCATTTCTCATGGACTTTTCTCGTTCCTCATTTTTCTGGAATTCCTTGCAGGTTTTGACACTGTTAATCATCTTCTTTCCTGGATACTCTCTCTTCTCTAGATGCTCATGATATTGTTATCGCTTGGTTCTCCTTCTGCCTGTATGACTGTTACTTCTCAGTCTCTTTTTCTAAGTCTTCACTCATATTCACTAACTTTAGGTATCCCTCAATGTTCTGTTATGAGCCCTCTTTCTCTTTCCTTCCAGACAAGGTGCTCTTAATACTGATTTTGTTTGATTCAGATATCTGGTGAAGCCTATGAATTCCTTCTCAGAATAATAATGTGCTGTTTACATACTTAATTATAGGAAGTACTAAATTTCAATTAGGAGTTAGTTATAATAAAGATCCAAATTCATGGATCCCCTGAAATGCCTGCTCTATTAAATCTCTTTTGATTTTCTTATCAGATTCCATGGGTTTGACTACAATCTCTACGCAGATGATTCCTACACCTATATTTCCAACCTTAAGTTCTGTTATGAGCTATAGTCCCACATCACAATCAATTTTTGGACACCAGAATTGAATATCCCATAGTCATCCCAATTTCAACATTAAATTGAAAGGTTTTCATATAAACAAAGCCAATGCAACAATTTTTGACAAGCAGTGTCTCTGATAAATATAAAGAGAACTGAGTCAAATTTAAAAGAATACAAGTCATTCCCCACTTGATAAATGGTCAGAGGATATGAACAGGCAGTTTTCAGAAGAAGACATTGAAGTCTATAGTCAAATGAAAAAATACTCTAAATCACTATTGATTAGAGAAATACAAATTAGAACAACTCTGAGGTATCACAACCCACCTATCAGATAAGCTAACATGACAAAACAGGAAAAATGATATATGTTGAAGAAGATGTGAGAAAACTAGAACACTAATTCATTGCTAGTAAAGGTGTGAACTGATCCAACCACTCTGGAGAGCAATTTGGAACTATGCTCAAAGGGCAATAAAAATGTGCATACCCTTTGACCCAGCAATACCACTTCTAGATCTGTATCCCAAAGAGATCATACAAATGGGAAAATGACCCAAATGTACAAAAATATTTATAGCAGCTCTTTTTGTGGTGGCCACAAATTGGAAATTGAGGGGATGCCCATCAATTGGAGAGTGGGTGAACAAGTTGTGGTATATGAATGTAATGGAATATTGTTTTTCTGTAAGAAATGATAAGCAGGTTGACTTTCCAGAAAGACCTGGAAAGATTTATGTGAACTGATGCTGAATAAGAAGAACATTGTACACAGTAACAGTCACATTGAGCGATGACTAACTTTGATAGACTTAGCTATTCTCAGCAATGAAAGGATGTTACACAACTCAGGAAGACTCATGATGGAAAACATTATCCACATCCAGAAAAGGAATTATGAAGTAGATTGAAGCATACTTTTTGCTCTCTCTTTTTGTTGCTTTATTTCTTCTTTCTTATGGTTCCTTCCATACCTTCTAATTATTCTAATATTTCACTAATGTGAAAATATGCTTAATATGAATGTATATGTAGAGTCTATATAAGATCGCATGCTGCCTTTGGGAGGGGGAGGGGAAGGAGGGAGCTTTTGACCCATTTCTTACTTTTGTTTTATGACATCTGGGAAGTCCATGAAATATGGTCTTTCATCAAAATAATATTGGTTCATTTTTTTCATAGTATACATCGTTGTTCTTTAAGGCTTTACACATTCTTCCTTGTGCTTTTAGGATTCTCTTTCTATTTTTTGAGATATATTTCAATTAATAAATCTGCTTGCATAGTTTGTTTTGTTTTGGTTTTCTTTTAATTGAAGTTTTTTTTCTTTTGATAGATTTGCTGTTTCAACTTTTTTCCTTTTTTTCTCATGATCACTCTTTCTTTCCCTCAACCCACCCCCCCCCCCCAGCTGCTCTTCAGATAACTTCTTCCCAAGATAGATCTGTTGATCTACCTCTTCGTGTTGGGGTTTATGGAGGCTGCCAGGCCATATGACTGCCCTCAGAAACATAAGGGTTGAGCAGATTGATCCCCTCAAGTTTTCTAGTTCCCTTTCTTTCAGATCCTATAGCTACTGTCCTCTATCTAGTCTATGACTGGAAAGAGCAGTGTGTATATCAGTTTGTTTTTCAGTTCATCTGATTCTTTTCTTTCCCTTTCTTCTTGTGTGAGGGAATTTATGTCTGCCATTTCTTGTCCAGTATGAGATAGATAGTGTTCAAGCAAAATTATTGTAACATGGGGATCCCTACATTTGAGCTGGCTCCTTATGCACAGACTTGAGCATTTACTTGTGCTCTTCTCTGGCTCATTGTGTTGGTTGGTAATGAGGTCCTTATCTTCATATTAAATGTGTATGTCTTGATGTAGTTAGATCAATTTTTTATATTGTGAAATTGGTTTTAACTGACACATAATTATTTTCTTTTCAAGTTTGAGGTTGAGTAAGCAAACAGAAAACCTGTCTATACTTTCACATTACTAGCTATATCCTAAAACATTTTTTGGAGGCAATGAGGATTGAGTCAGTCATGCTCAGGGTCACAGCTAGTAAGTACCTGAAGCTGGATTTGAGCTCAGGTCCTCCTGACTCCCGCTAAAACTTTTCTTGAAGTTGGAGCTGGACATACAAATCTGGGAATAATCTCTAAAACGAGAGTAATTAAGACTGAGGGCCTCGATATAATCCCAAGTAAAAGAGGAAATAAAGAGTCATTAAAGGGAAAAGGGAAGAGGCCCAAGGACATTGGTTTGGAAGAAAATGAATAGTTAGCAGATAAGACATCAATGAAGTACCAGCAAAGGAGACTGAGAAGTGGTCAGACAAGAAGATATAGATAAATGTCACAAAAACCTAGAGAGGGAGAGAGAGTAACCTGAAGAAAGTGATCTACAGGGTCTGTATATTGTCTCATTTGGTGACCTAATTATCATCTCTATAAAGCTCTAGCCCAAGTCTCTCTTCTGAGATGCAGTCCTACATTACCAACTGTCTTTTGAATATCATAAAGAGAATTACCACAAGTCATCTAAAATCCAAAATGTCTGAAACAGAACTTTCTTTCCCACTGTCTCTTGATCAAAACCTCCCTGTTCCATAGAACAATATCTCACACCATATATAAAAAATAAATTCAAAATGGATAAATGATTTAGATCATAAGTAAATTAGAGGCATATGGGAAAATCTGCTGGTCAGACCTTTGCATAAAGGAAGAATTTATGACCAACTAAGAGACAGAGAACATTACAGAATGTAAAATGGATAATTTTGATTGCATCATGCATATATGTACACATGTACATGCATATGCATACATATGTAAATCAATTTTATGTGTCAATTCTCTTCATGTCGTGTTGTAAGGCTGATGTTTTGATGTCTAGACTAAGAGTTTCTTCAGCATCTGTAACTATGACTCTTGTGCAAGCAACTTGACCTTCAGTTCACCTGTTTCTAGAGATTCAGTCAGTTTAGGCCAGGTTGAAATTTAAGGTCAACTGATACTCAGATCAATGACCACTAGCTGAATAGCCTCACTGGTCTTCTGGGGAGATGAGTTCTTTTAGTTCTCTGGGAGAATGTGGTAACACCCAAATGAACCTTTCAAATATTATGTTTTGCCTATTTGTCAATATATGCTTACTGGTACAATGCCAGCCTGCTGAGTAAACTCTGGGTAATAGGTCTCAACTAATCAAGAAGGGGGTGACAGGAGTGACAGAATAGGATTGTGCCATTGGCCAAGGTGAATCACATTTGAATTGTACCGCACAGTAGTAGTAGAATGTGATGAGTATTGATACTGAATCTTTTGCTAATCCATTTAGTTTTACCTACCCAATGTATAATTATGTAATTAATGATGTCTATTGATGATGTATATAAATATGCACAGATTAACAATGCTAAATGGCAATTGTTCCATAACTTCTTCTGTCACCAAGAGTTTAGTTGAATTCCCTGTGACACTGAGCCATGTATGGATCATATGACTATGCATTTCAGAAGAGAGACTCAGACTAGTCTATGAAATATGGATCAAAGAGAGAGCTTGAATCCAGGTCTCCCTGACTCCATGGGAAACTCTGTGTCTACTGATCTATACTGACTCTTCGTTATAGGCTCTGGGATTGCTTATTGATTCAGTGCATAATTTACTAAATATCTAGGTGCAAATAAACAACAAATCAAACCTATAATTATATATGTATATATTATATATATGAATATTATGTATGGTCATATTTAATTTCAACAATCCATATAATATTACTATCTATAGAAAGAGAATCCGTGAGAGTGCAGAATTTGGGTTATCTCACATTTCCTGCTAATTAGCTATATAGCAACTAAGTAGTGCAGTGGGTTGAGTGCTGGGCCTGGAGTCAAAATGACTCATCAGCCCAAGTTCAAATCTGGCTTCTTACTAGTTGCGTGACCCTAGGCAAGTCACTTTTGTTTGCCTCAGTCTCCTCATCTATCAAATGAGCTGGAGGAGGAAATGGCAAAACATCCGGGTATCTTTTCCAAGAAAATCCCAAATGGTGTCAGCAAAAATGACCAAACAACAAACAGCTATGTAACTGTGGACAGGTAGACTTCTCTCAGTACCAGTTCTCTCATCTATAATCTTTAGGAATCAAATTGGATGATGCCTAAGGACCTTTCTAAACCTAATACTCTATGTAACTAGTACAAAGGGGATGATTATGATGCCCCAGATGCAGCCATAGCAAAGTCATTTGAGAAGCAGAGAAGAGCCCAGTGTTCTAAAACATCCCATGAAAAAGTCAACTTCATTGATTTCGTAGATATGGGAAGAATGCACCTCTCTTTTAAGCAGAGCTTCAACCTTGCCACAGTTGGTTATTGCTGCTACTTCCTCTGAGAACTGTCACTGACTGAAGAGATGGAGACTGAATATGTTTTCATATACCTGGTGAAGAGAAAAGAACAAGCATTTATTAGATTTCTATTAATGTGCCAGGTACTGCGCTAAATGCTTTTTACAAATATGACAAATATTATCTCTTATCTAAACCATGTAACTGTCCCAGTATCTTACACAGTGCACTGCATACAGTGAGGATCATTTGATTCTCACAACAACTCTGGAAAGTAGGTGCTATTAGGATTCCCATTTTATAGTTAAGGAAACTGAGCCTGACAGAATGACTTGCCTAGGGTTACTCAGTTAAGTAGTGTATTCAGGTAACCAAATAACTATTCTTAATGTAACACTTTCTTAAAGCATAGCAGAGTCCTGGAATAGTAATGCTGTACAGAATTGTTAAAGTTAAATATGACCATACTCACATATTTTTATTGGTATACATATATACCAATTTCCTTTCCTTTCCCTTCCTTTCCTTTCCTCTCCTTTCCTTTCCTCTCCTTTCCTTTCCTTTCCTTGTGACCCTTACATATTACCCAAAAAGCTAAAACCTATGTTAATAACATTCTGAAATTATCTTTCCAAAGATCAGAAATAGAATTTAACCTTTAAAAGGGCTAGTCTGTACAGGCTAAGATCTATTTTTTTATGCTATTCCCAAGCCAGTCATGTAAAGACTAGGTTTTGAAGCATGATCTTTCTCTTCATAAATATTCTAATACACAAGGTAGAGATGAAAGGAAAGTGCATTCTAGACATAAGAGACTAGTTGTCCAGAGAGATAGAACTGGAAAATGGATTGACCTATATGAGGAACAACTAGAAAATAAGGTGGTCTGGAATGGATAGCATGTGAAGGGGAGTAATAGGAAATTAGGGTGGAAAAATAGGCAGAAGACCACAGGAGTTAACTGAAAACCATTTGACACAACAGTAGTAATCTATAATACTATAATCTATAATAGTAACCCATAATACAGTGTAGCAGAGATTTCAAGGTAAAGAGAGACTCTATAGTTTCATCAAGGCCACATCTATATACCCCAAATAAAGAAGAGAATGAAAACAGTGAACTAAATAACACAGAACCAATGAACTAGTCATATAGTAATGGCAAACATAGGTTTGTTGTACTTGAATGACTTGGATAATTGCCTGAATTACATGAATATCTTTTTTTTATATAGCCACAATCAGTGTTACTCCATCTAAACCTGATGTTTCTTTGAAGTACAGACCTCACCCAGTGCAACCAAATATCTTGGTAACCTCTACCCACATACCACATTTCAAAGGAATGCATAAAAATTTATAGGAGATATGCCCATGTGAAATTTTTATTGGGTGCCATTTTGTTTAGAGATGGTAACCTAGACTGAAAATGAAATTTAGATTTTATTTGGATCCCTTTTTGTAGAATACCAAATTCCCTCAAAAGCAATCAACTGCTCAGAATTTTGTGGAACAAATGCAGAGAGACAAATGTGAAATTCTTTGTGACTGAATTGAAATAGAGACTTTGTTTGGGTAAGAACAGAGCATGGCAGAACTAGTAAGTATAATTGGCTATGTCCACCCCATTTAGTCTCTTCAGATTAGATAGTCTCTTCCATTCATGCCAATTTAAGCAGTGATCTAACTCAGCTATTGGTATGCCCAGCAGAGCTGTACTATTTGGTTTACAATGACAAAAAAATAACAATATTGTGTAGCAGAGTATCTATCAGTGGTGGTTGGCTTATCTTCCAACTATAAGCTCCAAGAGAGTAAGGATATTATCTAAACTATATAAGTCCCCCAGTACCTAACACAGTGCACTGCATACAGTAGTAAATTTATTCTTCCTTTTTATTGTTGTTTATCAAAGATTTTGCATATTTTATTTTGTATGGACCTAGATCAGGGGTGGAGAATGTGCAGCCTCAAGGCCACATGTGGCCATCTAGGTCCTCAAGTGTGGCCCTTTGACTGAAGCCAAACTTCACAGAACAAATCCCCTTAATAAAAGGATTAGACTTAATCAAAGGCCACATCCAATGACCTACAAGGCTACATGTGTCCTTGAGGCCACAGGTTTCCCACCCCTGACTTAGATAGTGTCTTAGTCCAATTAAAATCAATAAAGAAAGAATTTGGCTCAACTTATTTCAACAAATATTTGTAAAGTACCAACTATATGCAACGGCATTGATGCTGTTGGGCAGACAAAAACAAATAAGTCCCTGCCCTCAATGAACTTGTATTCTCCTTGAATATAGGCTCGTCTATGTCACCCTGTAGGAGCCAGATTTTTTTAGAAGCATGTCTGCTGTGGGGACCTATTCTACTGCAGTGTCAACAAACAAACAAGCAATCTTGGAGACTGATCTAACCTTCTTAAGAAGCTCTGTTGTCAGACCAGGATGGGCTTCCACCAAAACCCACCAACCAACAAACAAATAAAACCAAAACTTGAATGGACACAACACACACACAAAGAGGTGGAAAACCAAAGCATATCTTGATACTGAGTGGAGAGGTTGAGGAGAATCTTTCTTTGGGTACATAGTAAGTTCTTAATAAACACCTGGATTTTCCCTAATTTGAATATTTCAGGTAAATGTCTACTTGAGGAGCCTGAATTTATCAGGTTATCCCCAAATTTGGTTCCTTATTTGTAGACAAAAATCTCTTTATCAAACGTCTTAAAAGAACCTAAAAGATACCATCATTTAAACCGACCATAGATTGAATTCCATTCCTTGCTGAAACCAGGGCGTTTGCCCTCCCTCATCTCACACTGGGGGTTTGCTTGATTTTACCCTTCAGTGCCACAAGAGAGTAGTTTCATATTGAAAAACTCGTACCCAACCAGAAACAAATGCTCAGTCAACAAAACACTTTCCATAGAGCCACCTGTAATAACAGAGTCTTGGAAAAAGTGAACATGTTCAAATACATGGGGATCTGGCTCCCTCAATACCCGCAGTCAAGTGTGTGCCCTGACAAGCTGGCAGCCTCTCTGAAAGCCAAACTGGCAACACAGCTCCAAATTTTTTTTAAAAATATTACATATTCTAATGTGTCAGCTAATATTGCCCTTCTGTGTCTTTCTAAAATATCAATCAATCCTGGGAGTTTCCCAAGACAGGTGGGATGTAATTGCTGAGAAATATTTGAATGGGTTTGAATGGATTGACTGTATTTCTACACGGAGAAGGGGGAAAAATTACACACACACACATATATGAAGTAGATATGTACATACATATGTATGTTGATAATCCTCTGACTCAGAAGCACAAATATAAATGTGTCTAGGAAACTATGGGGTTTTTTTTTTATTGTTTTAAGGTACATCCTGGTAGCTTAAAGTAACTTGCAAATGAAAGTAAGCATTCATGATATAGTCATCTGTGCTGTATGCAAAGACTGGGTTCTGATTTTTTTGGTTCTTATACTACATTTCACACACACACACACACACACACACACACACACACACACACACACCCTTTTTTTGTTTCTCCTCTTTATTGAACTAAAACAAATGAACTCAGAAAATGCATCTGAGGTATAGGTAATGTTTGGCACTCAGGGAATTTACTTGGCAACTAAATGATACAGGGCATAGAGGACTGAACCCATAGTCTGGAAGACCTGAGATCAAATCCTGCCTCAACTACTTACTATGTGACCCTGGGCAAGCCACTCAATAATAGGTTGGCACATCCTAGGTTCTTCATCAATGCTTATTGTATCAATCTAAAATGTTTCACAAGCCACAACACGTCATATAAATATTTTATTGTTGTTGTTGTCTTCATTGTAACTATTATTACAGAGAGGAAGGAGATATTTCGGGGGCCTCTGAAAGTAACACTGTTCATTTACTTTTATTTGAATTCAGCTGCCTTTTAGTCTTATTTTCATTTAGACTGTGAACAGTCACTGCGTATATTGCTCTGTTTCTTCTTTCTGTGTCATTTTAAATTTCTTTCATATCTCTGGATTTCTTGTATCTGTTACTTCTTATTGTATATCATTACATTTACAAATCATGATTTATTTGACTTTCCTTGCTCAGTGGGTACCCACTTTCTTTCCAGCTTTTTGTTGCCACAAAAAAAATGAAGCTATGAATATATTGGTCTATGTGGAACATTTCTTTATGCATTTGAAGCTAAAAGCAGTTTCTAATAGACTGGATATAGACTACTCTTTAAGGAGTTAGATTGCAATAGAAACTTGGCCTGGACAAGACATGTAGAGTTCAGCCATCAGCACCATCAGCGTTGTTTATTATCTGATGTCTCATGATGCTACTTTTGTGGAATAAACATAGCCAGTCAGTCTAACTTCACATGTGGGTCAAGTGGGTCAGCTTGAGCGGGGAATGAAAGGGTAGTGGAAAGAGCACCAGACTGAGAATCGGAAGACCTAGATTTGAATCCAGATTGAGCACTTAGAATCTGTGTGACCTTAAGCAAGTCTCTCTTAGCTTCTCTGAGCCTCAGTTTCTCCATTTGTAAAATGGGAGTAATAACATTACCTATGACCTATTTTATAGTACTTTTATGAGGATCACTTCATAAGCCTTAAAGCTGGACATAAACATAAGCTATTCTATCTAACCTATTCTAGTGAAATAGGTAAAAAAAAAAAAATGAAATGGAATTGTTTCTTCTCTAGCTTGACCAGGGTTTCCTAAACTGCTTGTATTGCACCTTGAAGCAGAAAATAGATGTTTAGGTGTAAACCTCTCAAGATCAGAGGCAATAAACAAAGGAAATAAAGTTCCTTTCTTTTTTATTCCTTCCAAAACAGGGGATAAATGCCAGCATCCCAGGAATTCGTCGTTTGTCATTTTTCTAAAGGGATTTGCACAATTCAGTCTAAGTACAACTCCCTCAGTACCATATGACATTTTGGATCCACAAGAAGTTGATTTGTCTCCTCTATGTTCAAACATTTTTTGCCTAGGCTTCCTGGAAGTGACCATGGAAAAGGATCAGTAAGATCTGAGTATGCTGATGAGTAAGTAAGATCTCCTCTGGGCTATTCTCTTAATTTGCATTCATACTTTTATTTTGGATCCCCAGATCTTGAGTTTCAAGGAGGGTATTTAAGGGGGGAAGAATCCAAGCACAGGATGAGAGGGATCTCTTATTTTTGGTAATTTATGACCCTATATCTAGATCTCTGTAAGTTGGGGACCAGTTCAATCACATATAAGCCAAGAAAAAAGTTTGAGTGGTGGTAGGGAATACACAGGGAGTTATATAGCATCAGTTAGTGGCCAAATAATATATAACACATTCCCTTAGCTGAATAATTCATCTGTAATCAGCAGAAAGCAGGGGAGCAAGGTAAGGGCAGATGAATGAGTGGATGCAAGGTTACATACATCTCTAGCACTCACTATGATGTAGAATCAATTTTTATTGAAAGCAAAGAGAAGAGTGAGATTAGGGACTACTTAAAATACATTTGGGGGCAGCATATTTTAACAGAAGCTGTGTGTTAGAAACTTTCCCCTTTTGCTTCATCTTCAGGGTTCCACGGCACAGTGAGCCACTGGACTGTTGTGTATGGAAGATTTGAAACTGTACCGAGTTTTAGGTTTTCTAATCCAATGAAAAGGGAAAAAACAAACTCTTTATTCTTTTATCGATTTTCCCAAAGCCAACTTCCCTTTCTCCCCTCCAAGAGCCTGAACTTTCTTAAGAAAATTACATTTGCACAGTTTAAAACAAACTGTACTTTTAATTTTGATTCAGTTTAATTTGACAAGCATTTATTAAGTATTTAATATGTGTGTATGTATGTATATACATACATCTGTGTACATAAATCTATATAACTATATCTATCTATATATGTGTATATCTATCTACCTCAGGGGTGAGGAACCTGCAACCTTGGGGACACATGTGGTCCTTTAGGTCTTTAAGTACAGCCCTTTGACAATCCAATTTTCACAGAACAAATTCCTTTAATAAAAGAAATAGTTTTATAAAACTTGAATTCAGTCAAAAGAACACACAAAAACCTAGCAAGTTACATGTGGCCTCAAGGCCACAGTTTCCCCACCCCTGATCTCTCTCTCTCTCTCTCTTTCTCTCTCTCTCTCTTTTTCTCTCTCTCTCTCTCCCTCTCTGTCTCTCTTTCTCTCCCTCTCTTTCTCTCTCTCCATGCTAGGAATATGAGACAAAAAAGAGTCTCACTTTCAAGAAAAGTACATTCAACCAGGAAGAAAAACTTGTTCATGGTTATGTAAATACAACCTATATAAAAAGTAAATACAATTTATCATTTGAGAAATAACTTCTTTCTATTAATGCAAAATGAATCTCTTCAATTGTCCTTCATTTCCGACTTTTCCTTGAATCTTCTTCTCAACACATGACTCTGGGTTATGCCCAATAGGGAGGCCATGTGAGTTCATTGGAATAGAAATTCAAGATGCCTTCTCTGGATAAATCCACCACGGCGCGATCACCTTGTAATCACTCCAGAAAACATGACAACACTTTCTTCATTCTTCTGCTCCAAAACTCAGGAAAAGTCAGGATATTTACTTTGATCTCTAATAAAAGAATACTATTGTACGTATAGGACCAAATTGTCTTTGTCCTGTCTACCTCATCAAATCATAAACTCTTGGAGAATATAATGGATGCTTTCTATTTCCTTTCTAAATCATCACTTTAAGCCAAAATAGGGGGTTCAAAAATACTCTCAATTAATGGCCCTTTGACTCAAGACCTCTTCTCTACCACCAGATGCCATCTAACCTTCAGATTTTGAAAATAAAACCCTGGGGGGAGGGAGACTGTCATAACACACAAGAAACAGGTGAACAGTAATAAGGCTGTCCTTGAGCCAATTTATAGTTCCATTCAGTCCCCTGTGTCATGTAACTCTGTCAAGTATAAGAGCAATTTAGGTAGTGAAACTAGATTACAAAGCATTTAGTGTGCTACAATTACTCATTTTGCTTGATTTAGAAAGTTTTCTTACTGGCTTATCCTTGAGAGACAGAGTATCCTTACTGACTTATCCATAAGTATACATGTAATGGTGGGGCCATTCACACCCCCACCCCCAAATGACCAAATCCAACCCTCCTCAAAACCTTTCAGTTGATGTATTATTTGTAGTTAATGCTCAAAAAAACTGCTCATAGGTGCCATACTCAATCCCAAATGCATTCTACAATAAAGTTAGAAGAGGGAAGAACAATTAGAAAATTAACAAATGATGCTTCTGGTTTTACTAATATTTAACTTTTAGAATTTAAGGTGTTTATATATGAAAGTGTTGACAGAGTTTAGCTCCCTGGAGTATAATAAAGACGTGTGAAATTCAAACATAGTAGGGAAATACAAACACTAATGGCCACTAATGGCCTATAATCAAAGTATAATCTATTAGTTAAACACACAAAGTTTCTATGTTGTTGAGGTTTGATTTTTTTTAAGTATAAACAGAGTTCAATTCATGATGCTTCTGGATACTAGCTAGCCAGTCTTTAGGCACAACTTATATAAAACTGACCCCATTTGGTAGAGTTATAAGTTATATTGGTCATAGGTGACTTTTAAACTAAAGGATAAAGTAAGATATCCTCAAAGAGGTGACTGACTTTACTGCAGTTTTAAAAATTCCAATAAATCAGCTAAAATAATATTATGCTAGAAGTACTTACCAATCACTAAACCAACCATGGGCAGTTCCTACTCAAAGAAAAAGCATGATATTTCCTTGATTCTCTGATAAATGAATATTTGTTCTGGCAAGAAATGTGGGAGAAAGCTAGCTAAGCTGAAGGACCAGTGGGATCAGTGAAAACAGCAATTTTAACAAAACACAATCTCATTTATGTGGTTTCCAAAGCAAAAAAGCTTATTGACCTCATAAAAGAGTCCATCATTGGGAATAGTAAATCCTAGGAAGGCAGGTGCATTTAGAATGAATCAAAACTGCTGTCTTATTCTACTAGATCCTCCCTCCTGGATTGTTAATTTGGAACAAAGATAGTGTGTCTTGAGCCCATCCAAAAAGGTTGAATCAAGGGTGTAGTGTGAAGAATTCCATAGCCTAGACTACAGGTGAGTTATAGGAAGTTTTCAATTGGAACTAATTTGACAAATAATTATTTTTGATTCATTGTTTTAGTCAAGAAATATTTATTAAACTGCTTTCTTTACGCCAGATACTGTGCTCAGTGCTGGGGATACAGAGATAAAAAACTAAAGAAGCCCTACCCTCAAGGAACTTACGTTCTATTAGAGGAAAATATGTACATAGATAAACGTGCATGTATATATACATGTATATAGACAGCTGTGCATATGTATAGCTATATACACATTGTACATATATGAACACACATGTATATACATGCACATATATGTACACCTATACACATATGTTGCCATCCTGTAGTAATGAATCAACTTTGGTACTCATACCTCACCAGGACCTTACAGTCACTGGAGGGCAAAGCCATAGGCTTCAAAGCCTTCATTTAAGGTGGGCATGCCCTCTCCTCTTTTAAGGTTCTAAAACACATCAGTGTGCAGGGTGTGGGTATGTGTGTGTGTGTGTGTGTGTGTGTGTGTATTTAAGTGGATAAGGTAAAAGTCATTGACTTTCTCCAAATAGATTTCACTGTATGGTGGCAGATGTTACAGTTAAGATAGTAAACCATTTTCATTACTAAGTACTACACAATTCTCAGGAGCTTTTCTGATCAGAAAATGCATAGTTTATAACATCTATTAGTGACAATTCAATCCAGACAAAGTAGATCTAATTATCAGACTTTTAATTCAGATTTCATTCCTGGTGGCCCAAGACCTATAGTAACACAGTGCCTTTCACATAGCAGGTTATTAATAGATGCTTATTTAACTGAATTGAATTGGAAATGGACTTGACTTACAATAATAATAGCTAGCACTTAAACAACCCTTTCGGTCTGGTGAAGTATATTGTATAAATTAACTCATTGATCCCCACAAAAACACTGTGAAGTTGTTACCTTTATTATCTACATTTTATGGATGAGGAAATTGAGGCAGACGTTAAGTGATTTATGTAGGGTCTCACAGATAGCAAGAGTCTGAGGCAAGATTCAAATGCAAGGCTTCTTGATTCTTTAAGTCTTACACTTAGAGTCAGGGTCTGTACTTGAGAAACGTCACAAAAATAAAACTGACAGATATTGGCAACAGATTGGATATGGAGGATGAGAGATAGTGAAGAGTTGAGGATGATACTTAGGTTGTGAGCCTGGGGGACTGGGAGTATTGTGTTGCCCTCTGCACTAATAGGAAGCGCAGCTAGGTGGTACAGTGCATAGAGCACCAGTGCAGGAGCCAGGAGGACCTGAGTTCAAATCTCACCTCAGACACTTGGCAATCACTAGCCATGTGACCTTGGGCAAGTTGCTTAACCCCAATTGCCTCATCCTGGGTCATCTCCAGTTGTTCTGATGAATGTCTGGTCACTAGATTTAGATGACTGTGGAGGAGAAGTGAGGCTGGTGACCTGCACAGCCCTCCCTCCCTCAAAACAAAGTCAAGTGCAAGTCGTGTCATTTCTGATGGCATGGTCTTCTTTGGCAATGAAGGATGAATACATACACACTTTTGGAATGTTGCCATCATGTTCCCACCTACCCTCTTCCTTTTCTTTCTCTCTGCCTCCCCCACCTGCACTTTTCAGCTTCCTTTGGTGTGTTCTTTTGCTCCCATTAGTTCATAAGCCTCTTGAGAACAGGGATTGTCTTTGTTTTTCATATTTCTATCCCTTATAACATTCTGGTCAGTTCTACCTATCTTTTTTCTTTATTTTTTATTATTATTAATTTCTTTGTTTTCTATATAGTTTTCTGCAATCATTTCCACAAGTCCTAGATTTCCTCCACATCCCTCTCCATTCCCATCCCAAGACAGCATGCAATCTTACATGGTTTTCATACATACACTCTTTTTTTCTTTTCTTTTTTTTGGAGAAATGCATTTTATTTTTTCCCCAGTGAATTAAATCTCTTTTTTTCAATTTATTTACTTTTAGTTTTCAACATTCATTGCACAAGATTTTGAGTTCCAAATTTTCTCTCTGTCTCTCCCCTCCCCCATCCTAAAACACCATGCATTCTGATTATCCCTTCCCCTAATCTACCCTCCCTTCTATCACACCCTTCCCTTCCCTTATTCCCATCTTCTCTCTTTTCTTGTGGGGCAAAATAAATTTCTATACCCCATTACCTGTATTTCTTATTCCCCAGTTGCATGCAAAAACAATTCTCAACATTTTGTTCCTAAAACTTTGAGTTCTAACTTCTCTCCCTTCCTCCCTCCCCATCCATCCCCACTGAGAAGGCAAGAAATTCAGTATAGGCTATATATGTGTAGTTTTGCTAAAGACTTCCATAATAGTCATGGTGTAAAAGATTAACTATATTTCTCTTCATCCTATCTTGCCCCCCATTTACTCTATTCTCTTTTTTGACCTTGTCCCTTCCCAAAAGAGTTTACTTCTAATTATCCCCTCCTCTCATTTTCCCTGCCTTCTATCATCCCCCCATACCCCATTAACCCCTTTCTACCCTACATTTCTGTAGTGTAAGATAGATTTTCATACCAAATTGAGCATGCATATTACTCCCTTCTTAAGCCAAATCTGATAAGAGTAAGCTTCACTTCTTCCCTCTCACCTCCCCATTTTCCCCTCCATTGAATAATCTTTTCCTTGCCTTTTTTACAAGAGATAATTTGCTGCATTCCATTTCTCCTTTTCTTCTCCCAATATATTCCTCTCTCACCCCTTAATTTTATTTTTTACATATCATTCCTTCCTATTAAACTCACCCTGTGCCCTCTCTCTGTCTGTCTATCTATCTATCTATCTGTCTATAATCCCTCCAACTACCCTAATACTGAGAAAAGTTTCAAGAGTTACAAATATTATCTTTCCATGCAGGAATGTAAACAGTTTAGCTTTAGTAAGTCCCTTATGATTTCTCTTTCCTGTTTACCTTTTCATACTGCTCTTGATTCTTGTATTTGAAAGTCAAATTTTCTGTTCAGCTCTGGTCTTTTCATCAAGAGTGCTTGAAAGTCCTCTATTTCATTGAATGACCATTTTGTCATCTGAAGTATTATACTCAGTCTTGCTGAGTAGGCAATTCTTGGTTTTAATCCCAGTTCCTTTGACTTCTGGAATATCATATTCCAAGTCCTTCAACCCCTTAATGTAGAAGCTGCCAGGTCTTGTGTTATCCAGACTGTATTTCCACAATACTCAAATTTTTTTTTCTGGCTGCTTGCAATATTTTCTCCTGGACCTGGGAACTCTAAAATTTGGCTACAATATTCCTAGGAGTTTCTCTTTTGGGACGTCTTTCAGGAGGTGATCAAGGGATTCTTTCAATATTCTGGTTCTAGAATATCAGGTCTGTTTTCCTTGATAATTTCATGAAAAATGATGTCTAGGCTCTTTTTGATCATGGTTTTCAGGCAGTCCCACAATTTTTACATTTTCTCTCCTGGATCTATTTCCCAGGTCAGTTGTTTTTCCAATGAGATATTTCACATTATCTTCTATTTTTTCATTCTTTTGGTTTTGTTTTGCAATTTCTTGGTTTCTCATAAAGTCATTAGCTTTCATCTGCTCCATTCTAATTTTTAAAGAACTATTTTCTTCAGTGAGCTTTTGAACCTTCTTTTCCATTTGCTAATTCTGCTATTTAAAGTATTTTTCTCCTCATTGGCTTTTTGGACCTCTTTTGTCATTTGAGTTAGTCTATTTTAAAGGTGTTAGTTTCTTTAGCATTTTTTTTGGGGGGGGGTCTCCTTTAGCAAGCTGCTGACTTGCTTTTCATGATTTTCTTATATCACTCTCATTTCTCTTCCCAATTTTTCCTCCATCTCTGTTATTTGATTTTCAGAATCCTTTTTGAACTCTTGCATGGCCTGAGACCATAATATATTCATTTTAGAGGTTTTGGATGCACAAACCTTGAGTTTTAGGTCTTCCTCTGATGGTATGCCTTGTTCCTCCTCATCCAAAAGGATGGAAGAAAATACCTGTTCACCAAGAAAATAACCTTCTATTGTCTTATTTTTTTCCATTTTGGGGGCATTTTTCCAGCCAGTTACTTGACTTTTGAGTTCTTGGGCAACAGGAGGGTATACTCTGGGGGCCTGTAAGCTCTCAGTTCCTCCAAGGTGGCACAATCAAGGGAGAGGAGTTTACAGATATAGGCACTAAGAGTTGGTATCAAAGGATCATAGGAAGTTAGTGAGTACAGCATCCAGGTTATGAATTTGAGTTTATTTTGAGTCCACATACCATGCTGCCTGCCTTGAAGATATCAGTTGTATTATTTGAGCTCTCTCCTCCCCTTCTCAAGAAATTACTTTGTGCCTGCATTCTGGTCTATGAGCAGGATTCCCTCTCCAGAGCCTCCACGAGTTCCACTAAGCCAGCCAGTACTCCTCCTCACCTCAGGGCTGCCACTCAGGGCTGAAATCCAGTTCAGCTGCTCAATTTTCCCAGGGTCCTTAGGCCAGGGCTACAACAATGGAAGCTGACACTGCCTGTGGCCAGGGTAGACCACCATGTTCCCTTCTCACACAGAGGAAAGAGCTTTCTCAGTGACCTTTGAAGCTGTCTTTGGCATTTGTCAGTTGAGGAATCTGGGACCAGCAGCTGCTGCTGGTGGCATCTTGAAGTCCACTCCAATCCTATCCTTGCTGTGGTGTGGCCAAGACTGGGCTGCACTCTGCTCCACATCTGGTGTGAGAGATCCTTCCTGTCAGCTTTCCAGGATGCCTTGGGCTGGAAATCTTTTTCACTCTGTCGTTTTGTGTCTTCTGCTGCTCTAGAATTTGTTTAGAGTCATTTTTTATAGGTATTTTATGGGCTGTGGAAGGAGAGCTTCTAGAGGTGTGTCCTTCTACTTTGCTATCTTGGCTCTGCCCCAGTTCTACATATCTTTACGAGGTATCTTTTTCAGCTGTCCTTGTTTCTCCTTTGTTTTTGAAGAGGAGTAATGATATCACAAGAGTTATCTTTTATCACCGTCATTAAAACAAGTGTGGGGTGTGGGCAAGAAATGAACTTAGAATCATACCTTTGAACTGTCCACCATAGGGGAGGTGCTTAATAAATGTTAATTAACTGACTGACATATACACACAAAGTAATTTCTTGAGAAGGGGAGGAGAGAGTTCAAATAATACAACTGATATCTTCAAGGCAGGCAGTATAGTATGTGGACTCAAAATAAACTCAAATTCATAACCTGGATGCTGTACTCACTAACTTCCTATGATCCTTTGATACCAACTCTTAGCACCTATATCTGTAAAATAGAAATAACATATTTATGCTCCACATCTCACATGATTGCTGTTACTAACGTATTTTATAAATGTAATATGCTATAGAAATGTAAGCTACAGGTAGAAATTCAAGAGAAGAAATATTGAAAGAATAGCAAATTGTTTCCATTAGCTGAGCCCCCGAAGTTCCTATGTGGCTAACACTGCCAACTGCTAATCTGAGTGATTATTGCTAATAACACCTTATGCTTATTTTTATATAGTGCATTCAAAGTCATTATTTCTTTGAATTTTCCCCATAAGCCTATATAAATTGGTAATATAGATATTTATTCCACATTTGTTTTTCTTCCCTTCTTTCTCAAAGCAGACCAATGACATCACTAGGGTGATGTCTTGACTTACAGATGAATTAAATTTAAATGAGGTCAAATTTCCCAAAGTCATCAACCTGTCTCTTTCCTCCAGAGTCATTGAAGTCCAGAGCTAAACCCAGGATGCAGAAAGTGACTTTGGCCTTTCTAAAGTAAGGTCTTTCCCAGATCTCAGTTTGTCAGAGGGAAATGCCCATTTAATGACTAAAGGCTAGGTAAGAATGCAAACAAAAGAAGGCTGAATTTGCCATCACAAAAATATCAGTCTGGGAGAAGACCCTCAAAGTTTATGGTGGGAACAGAAAACAATTGCTATTTATTTTCGTTCTAAGCCATCAAAACTAAACAATGAGCCAAAGAAGTTTGTACAGATGGCTATGATTGACCATTCAATGAATGTCAGAGTGATTGGGGTTTAAAGACTAGTCAAGTGACTTGATTTGAAACAATGGGCTTTTTAAAGGTCTGTTCAGAGTCATTTCAAGAAATTATAAATGAAAACTGCATAGGACAAAAAGTAAATAGTCCCAGATTTTTGAAAAAAAATCCGAGTCTACTTTTTCCAGGGACTGATGTGACAGTGTACCCCAAAGGCAAGGAGGGAAAATGTATTACTGCTCTTGGTATATCTTCAAAGTATATATATTGCCTTGCCAATGCTAATCTGTTATTTGGTTAAATAGAACTGGGACATTAATCACTGATGATTAATGTTGGGGGATAGAGGGTAAGGGCAGCGAGGACAACCAGAGAAACTCCTTCCCCTAGTTTCTAGTAAATGAATGATGCTGGTGACCAGGGTTGTATGTTATCACTTAATTAGCATATCTTCCAGATAATCCACTACTTTTCCTATAAAAGCTTTGGTGTCACTCCTGTTAAGTTGCAAGTTCCTCAGGGAATGCAAGTTCCCTACTCTTTATTGGTATTACAATAAACCTTTGCCACCTTGACTTAAAGAATACTTGAGTCCATGAATTCATTCCAGACAACCCTCTCTTGTACTCTGGTATTTGGCGGGGGTCCCTGAACCCCTCCTCAAACCTCATCAGTAGCATTTATACACACAGAGAAACGAGGAAAGAGCTGTTCAGGGTGGACAGCAGCAAGGGGAAGAGAATGAGCTCTGTTTTAGCCATTTTGAGGTAAATGGTGTGGACCTCAGGTAGGACTGTTCATCAGGCCTTTGGAAAGTAGGCTAATCTCTTCAGAGACAGACAAGCAAACAGATTTAGGAGTCATATGAACAAAAAGTCATGAGGAAACAGATGAGATAGAAAAAACAAGAGATAAGGACTAATTCTTGAAGATGTTCACATTTAAAGAGTAGAAGGAAGAAGAGGGGCCCAATAGACTGATGAGAGAGGTGGGAACAGAACCAGGATATTGCATACTATGGAGGATAAGGGGGGAATAGAGTTTCCAGAAAGGAGGGTTTTCAACAATGTCAAATGCCCAGTAAAGGGATGTTGCTGGTTTTCCCAAGAGCAATTTGTATGTGAAACCAGTAACCCCTTGACAACCTAATGTCTTCACTAGTAGTCTCCATTGGAGACAAGGAGAATGAAGACTGAGAAGAGGTCATTGGGTCTGTCAGCCAGACCATTTGTGAGCTTTGTAATCTAGGATTCAATCTTAATGTATAAATGAAATTGATTCCATATAGAATTCACAAAAGTAAGCACACATTAAAGAGATACTGTAAGGCAGAGGAGGTTAAAAGCCATTTCTTTTCCTTTGGAGGTATGTGAAAACTAAACAGAGAGAGAGAGAGAGAGAGAGAGAGAGAGAGAGAGAGAGAGAGAGAACCATCAAATAATTCTTAGAAGAACTTGATTCAATATTTAGTTACCTTGAATCATTTGACTACTTTCATGGCATTTTACACATCTAGTGAGCACATATTACTGAAAAAAAATATTTGGATAGACTAGTGGCCTTTTCCAACCAACAGCAAAGAAAAATAAAAATTTAAAATAAAAAACTCAATCCCCAAGTTGACTGATGAGAGAAGGTAAGAACACCATTCATGAGGGGGTAGATATGCCATTTTTTCTTTAGATTTCTGTTTATTGACTTTTCCTGGGCAAACCATACCATGTGAGGAAAGGAAGAAAACTGAAAGCTAAATTAGCATGCATGATATTTGTGGTCACTAAAAAGGGCTGAATGTTCAAGGCACACCCTCTAGAAGTTGGTTAGATCTTCCCAAGTATGAAGCCTACAATTCAGATCCCTTTTACCATAGTGATTCTGGTACTGATTAGGGCCTAATTCCCAGATAATTCCTTCAAACACTCAGTTGAGAATTAAAGAAATTAGGAGATACTTCCTCATTTGTATAGGTTTCTTTTTTCTACAAAAATATGACTTTTTAATAAGTTTGAATTAGTTAACAAATTATCAAGGTAAAGAATCATAAAAGTACCATTAAGGATAAAGTTTAGTCATAATCATTGAATTTTAGAAAATACAGTAGGAGTCACGTGTTCCAACCCCATTATTTTACATTCTGTATAGAGTGCTAGAAGAGGCATTTAATAGGTGGCTATTATGTTCCCCAAGCCATGCTAATTTGAGGGATGCAAAGAAAGGCAAAAGTTGTACCTGCTCTCAAGTCTCAAGGGAGAGATGATCTTCAAACAATTATGATATACAAGATATATACAGGATAAATTGGGAGTAGTCTTAGAGGGAAGTTATTAGCTTTAAAGTGGACTGAGAAAGACTTCTTATAGGAGGTAGGATTTTAACTGAGAACTAAAGGAAGCCTAGGAAGAAGAGATGAGGAGGGAGAAAATTCCAGGGATGAGGGACAACCAGAAAAAATGCCCAGAGTAAAGAGATAGAATGTAATATTCAAAGAACATCAGAAAAGTCCATATCACTGCATTGTAGAGTAAGTGGAAGAGAGTACAGTATAAGAAGATAAGAGAGATGTGGAGGAACCCAGTCATAAAGGGGTTTAAACACCCAATAAGGGGGGTCTATATTTGATCCTAGATGTAACAAGGAATCCAGGAACATATTGAATGTAAAGTGGAAGGGGGAAAGGAAAGGGTCCGTGATATGGTCAACCCTATGCTTTAGAAAGACCAATTTGACAGCTGATAAAAGGGTAAACTAGAAAACTGACCTTGAAACCCAGAAGACCTGGGTCCAAGTCTTATCTCTGACACATACTAATTCTATAATCTGAGAAAATCATTTAACTTCTCATAGCAATATGTACTTCTCTAAGACAGTAAGTTGTGGAGAAAGTACTGGTATTATTTGTAAATGGACTATTCTCTTTCTGTAGTTCTCTGTATCAATGACATCTCAGGTCCAATCTCTACCCCTATAGAATGCCAGACCTAAAGTTGGGAAGAACTGGGTCCAGATTATGTCTCTGAATTGTAGCTATGTGGTCATAGACAAATCTCTTCTTTAGGTCCTAAGTTCTTTGAGAACAGGCATTGACTTTTGCCTTTCTTTGTATCCCTAGCATGTACATTAATAGGTGCTTTAAAAATGCTGGTTGACTCACTGACAACCTCTCTGAACCTCCATTTCCTCATCTGTAAAATGGGGGTAAATAATACCCAAAGAGTGATCATGGGGTTCAATCCATATCAGAAAGAGGTTGGAGCAGTGGGTAGGCAGGAAAAATACTTTGTCCTTCCTCTGCTCGTCTCCAGCTTCTAAACTGTTGTGGAAAAGTGGACCCAATGAGCCATGTGACTAGATTAAGGCCTTTGGTGTTCTATTACTAAGTAGGGTAAACTTTTTCCATTCAAAATTGATTTTTTTCCCTTAAAAGGGATAGGGAAGAAGGGCAGTGGCATTCCCAATGACCCTCTGATTTAGCCTAGAGTTTGGAATGAGGAAAATGTTTCCTTGTCCTCTAATCCTCAAGGTGAGATAATGGGGGAGGGAGTGAAGGAGGGCAACAGTAATTTAAATTCTAACACTTAACTGAGTAGACCAGAATTAGAAGGCAGGGCTTTAGGACTTCCTTAGTCTTGTGAACTATTTCTGTTCTCTCTTTTCTGAAATGCAGAACATCAGGTGACAGCGGTGTCTCTCCTATATCCTCTCAACTAGTATTGAGAGCTGCATGGGAATCCCTGGTGGACTCAGGACAGTTATTAATCATCCATTCCTATCCTCTTTTCAGGAATGCTTGCGTGTCTTACCTATTATTCTAAGGATACCATTAAGAATTATAATTTCAATTTGTAGTAGTTGTCTGTATGTTTGTACGGGACTAGAAATTTCCTCTAATATCTGTGAGCATCCTAATCCTTATTAAACCTCTCTCTTTTTAGCAAAACTGTTGATTTCGTATGGTTCAGCCTGCCAGGCATCCTGTTGCCCTTTGCCAAAAAAGACCCTCCCCCTGCCCAGGACAAGATAATACTTGAAAGGTGGTTAAATTCAAACACTACCCAAAGCATGAATCTCAGAAGACAGGTCATTAGGACCTGTCTTAATGAACTTAATGACCTTAATGAACTCCAATTATGTAGGACAAACTCTACCAAGGTTCATCCTAGCATGGCCTTAGTTACCATTCAGGTCCTAGTCACAACCCCAAATAGCCACTATCTAGTTTTTATGATATTTTATAGGGATACTGCTGACCTAAGAGTATGAAAGGATTTGGAATTTCCTGGCCCAAATTCAAACAGGAGTTTACATGAAGAGATTCTAAGTGGCACTAGAAAAGTTGAATTCAAAAGCAGTCTAGATACCCATTGTCTTCTTTAGCTGCTTAGCATAGTGAGATTGTTGAAAATCACAAAAGAACTGAAATAACACCTGGGTCTGTGATCTAAAGGAACTGATAGAAAAAAAGATTCTACTGCAGATGAAGACTTGTAACCCGCAGCAGACAGCATCATGGCAGAAAGGACAGAGTACTCAACTCAGAAGAGAAGCTATTGAATTCTGAGAGGGAACAAGCAACAAGGTTGGATGCAGTTTTCTAGTAGGGATGCCTCCTTAAGAATTAGAGTTGTCATGGGAACATAGGTGCCCCTACCCTGTCTACACCTGTATGGTAATCTGTGGAATAATATTCCTGTATGTATAGGTGAAATTTTTCTTGATATCTGTTTTACTTTAGTGTTCAATTAATTTATCTTTTACCTTGAACTAAGAGGTTGTCTGGTTGACGACTGAAAGATACACTGATGGGGGTTCATTAGCTATAAATTTCAGTGGTTACTTACATAAAATGTAAACTCCAACTAGGGGAAGCTTTTGGGTTGTGTGTGTGCGTGTGTGTGTGTGTGTGTGTGTGTGTGTTGGAGATGAACGAGATAGTGTTAAATACATAATAAAAACTTAACAAATGGCTGCTGGAATAAATTTACCATTGAATTCTAGCCTTGCGTACTTTCAGGCTGTATTTCTTTGCCACCAGTAACAGCTTTGCACTAAGCAATACAAACCAATTTTGACAACCTAAACATAATTGGAAAGATTAATCTGCTTATAAAAATTGTACAATATAAAGCATATGTAAATTATATGGAGGTTATTTCATTGTTAGATTATTTATGTTGCTGCTTTCTTTAATTATGCAATCATAGGTTGACTGTATTAAAACTCAGAGCAAAACTAGCAATACTGATTTTCATTGGACAAATATCTTTTATATTAACAAAAATCAGCTTCCTGTAATATATTATTAAATGCAAACCTAGATTTCCCCAATCTAGACCCAGAGTAGGCAGAAATGCAACCTTCTAAGTCACAATTAGGAAAGCTACACCTCTCTTAGAACTTATTCTAAAACCAAATTTGAAGAAAGGATTGGTTTACTTCAGCCTGACATCTGTGCATCTGTTATTGCTGGATAAAACTCAGCATCCTATATCTTTCAAATGACTCTCCATCATGGAGAGCATATTTTGTCATGGTCCCCTGGAAACTGCCTTTGCAATGTTCTTATTTTATAATTCTCCTGGTTCTGGTGCCGCATTTGTTAAGATCTTGTAAGAACATATCATAGCTGATAAAGATCCACAATAAGTGAGCCCCTTTGGCCTGCTAACCATAAAGAATCCAATTTTTACAGTCATGACTAAAGCAAAGGAGATTTTCAATTACTTCCTCCCCATGGCAACCTTCATCCCTCTATCTTATAGTCTTCTGATCCTCATAGGTGTGGGCAAAATCACCTCCAATCACCATACTCCCTCCAGGTTCCATTGCCATGGTGCTTCTTTCACTCTTCTTCCCCTTCGCAAAAAAAAATCTTAAGCCCTTGCCTCTGTGGAGTAGGGAGTAGAGGAAGACAAGTCCTGGGAAAACAGTGGGCTGCTCCCTCCCTGCATAACTGTACCTGTTAGAGGACTGATCTCTCTGCCCTCCCTCCCCTAATTTTTTTCTTTTTATAAGTATAATTTCAGCTAGTTACCTTTCCCTGGGGGGGTCCCTTGGACCCAGGCCTGACTCAGGTCCTACAACCGATATGATCCCTAAGTGGAGATACTAAGGTAATGTTAGGACCACTCCCCACATCCTCCCATTTAACATCTCTGGGGCATCTCCTTCAGCTCTCTTCATGGAAAGTTTTGAGGGCCCAAGAACTTTTTGAAGTCTCTTAGCCCATCTTGTAGCTGTAATAGTTAACTCCTAGAAAGTATCAGTTTCAAAGTTTTAACACTTTCCCCCCTTAACCACGCCCATGCTTTTTTCTTTGAAGGATTACTTGCCCCAGATTTTTCCAAGAAAGTCATGTCCCTCAGGGCAAATCCTACACATCTTTAGAAAAGTTATGAGTACAAACTTGCTGGAAATTGTAACCCAGAGATAACAATTAAAATTTTTTAAAGTAAAAACTGAAGAAAATAATCACTTTAAGGATATCCAAGTGAGATGGGTCACTTCCATTAAAATCAGCCAACATCTCTGCTTTCTTGAACTGGATGGTAGCTATTTATTGCAACTGGTCTGTTCTTACACATCTCTTGGCCTTTTTCTTGGAGGGAGGAGCAGGGATCCTTGATGTCAGTCAGGAGCTATATGATAGCCATCTACTCTGTTCAATCCGATTATTTTCAAGAGGTAAGCTCCTCTTTCAGACCCTGGTAACATTTTAATCCTGTAAATTAAGGGCAGTTTGCTTTGCCACAGTCAAAAAGAAGGCATGAGGAATGAAGGTGGTCTTGTGTCACATAGCTGATTCCTCCTTGTCATACTGAGATGAGCCAAATTGGGGATAGTGGGGACTTGGCCATTTTAATAGATCCATCAATGCGGGGCAGGTGATGTAGGAAGATTACAGTGGTAGGTGCTAGGAGGTGCTTTAGGCCAGTGGGTGATGGTTGAAGTATTCAGGGAAATGGATAGGCCAGAGCAGTCAGAACATATAGAAACTGGTAGGCAATTATGCCCAAAGCGTTATTAAACTACCTATACCCTCTGACCAGCAATACCACTACTAGGTCTATTTCCAATTAAGGAAAAAGGAAAAGAACCTGTATGTTCTAAAATGTTTATAGCAGCTCTCTTTGTGGTGGCAAAGAACTAGAAATTGAAAGAATACCCATCAGTGGGGGGATGACTGAACAAGTTTCAGTATATGATTGTGGTGGAATACTACTGTGCTATAAAAAAAGATGAGCTCAATGATCCTAGAAAAATGTGAACCTGCATGAAATAATGAAGAGTGAAACACAAGCAGAACCAAGAGAACATTGTATACATTAACAGCAATATAGTTTTAAGAACAACTTTGAACAAATAAGTCATTTTGACTATTATAAACATCCAAATAACTATAAGTGACTTATGAAGAGGGATGCTAGATGCATCCAGAGAAAGAATTGATAAACAGAGGTATATATAATTTTATATGTATACATGTATATAGGTGTGTGCACACACATACATATACACACATACACCTATTTATGTCTAATGATAACCATCTCTGATGGAGGAGGAAAAAAAATAAAGAAATGTACATGACAACTTTATTATGTATTTAAAAGAAATAGCAAGTTGTACACCATAGATTTGCAGTTTCATGTGAAATCCTCTTTTATATTATACTGTATTATGGAAATGCTTGTTTTATTCTATAAATTAAAATAAAATAAATAAATGTGGGGGGTGGTAAGAAACTGGTAGGCAGATGTCTAGTATCAATGAGAGGTCGGTGAGGGGAAGGGGAAAGAAGATAAGAGCAGGGAGCTTAGTGAAGGATCAGAGGCAGAGGTTCAAACAGGAAGGTCATCAATGTCAGACAGATCTACCATCAGGTTGTAGTGGTACAGTGTCAGGGGCTGTCTCAGAGGAATCTTTGGGTTGATTCTCCTAGGATTTCTTTGCTTCTCCCACACATTCCTTCACCCAGACTAACAGCTCAGTGCAATCCCTCTTCCTAGAAAGCTGCCAGGTACTCTAGGCTAATGTTTCTCAAAGTATGGTCCAGGAACCTCAGGGAGTCCCTGACACCCCTTTAGGGGATCTATGGGATCACTACTGCAAAGACCTTTCATGTTCCATCAGTATCTCTGCTTAGTTGTCTCAAGGGACCATAACATCTCCCACTGGATGAGCTCATCAACTGAAATCTCATCACCATGCCAACTGACCCAACTTTTGATGCTCAAAACCTTTTCAGTTGCCACTCTTTTCTGATCAGAGAACTGGAGGATGGGAGCAGTAAATTCCTTCCAAAGCCTTCCTTATTCAGAGGGCTCTGAATTTTCAGAACTTCCTAGGTAGCTCCACTTTCCATTAGCAATTCTTCTTGGCTTTGAATCTATGGAATATAATGCCTCTAATCTGGTGCCCACCCCTCCTTTTCCTTTCTCTTCTGCATGTTGTTTTATTGTATTACATTGCAAACTTCTTGAGGTCAAGGACTCTTTTTCAAAATTTACATTTAAGAATGCTTGGCACATAGAAGGCACTTAATAAATATTTACTAAATTGAATTGAAAACTATTTTCACAATAATGCTAAAACATTTTCATTTCTAATTGATGCATACATATATATGCATATGTGTGTGTATGTGTGTGTGTATTCCACATAAACAAAAGTGCTGAGGTGGGAAGAGGAGAGGAGTCCTCAGTAAATTTTAAGAGTATAAAAGGTGTCCTGAAATGAAAAAGTTTGAGAAATGCTTTGTTAGTGCTCTTCTAGCATGTCAAATTCTTTCTGACCACATTTGGTGTTTTCTTTTTCTTTTTTTTAAATGTTTATTTATTTTTTATCTTTCAACATTCATTTCCACAAAATTTTGAATTCTAAATTTTCTCCCCATCTCTCCCCTCCCCCCACCCCATAATGCCTTGCATTCTGATTACCCCTTCCCTCAATATGCCTTCCCTTCTATCACACCCCTCCCTTCCTTTATCTCCATCTTCTCTCTTTTCTTGTAGGGCAAGATAGATTTCTATGCCCCATTACAGGTATTTATTTCCCAGTTAGGGGCAGCTAGGTGGTACAGTGGATAGAGCACCAGTGCAGTAGTCAGGAGGACCTGAGTTCAAATCTCACCTCAGACACTTGACACTCACTAGCTGTGTGACCTTGGGCAAATCACTTAACCATAATTGCCTCATCCTGGGTCATCTTCTGTCATCCTGATGAATATCTAGTCACTGGATTCAGATGGCTCTGCAGGAGAAGTGAGGCTAGTGACCTGCACAGTCCTCTCTCACTCAAAACATAGACAAGTGCAAGTCATGTCATCATTTCTCTGATGGCATGGTCTTCTTCAGCAATGAAGGACAAAAACACACACACACAATTTCCCAGTTGAATACAAAAACAATTCTCAACATTTGTTCCTAATACTTTGAATTCCAACTTCTCACCCTTCTTCCCTCCCCACCCACCCCCACTGAGAAGGCAAACAATTCAGTATAGGCTATATATATGTAGTTTGGCAAAAGACTTCCATAATAGTCATGTTGTGTATGACTATCTATCCTGCTCCCCATTTATTCTACTCTCTCTTTTGACCTTGTCCCTCCCCAAAAGTGTTTGCTTCTAATTTCTCCCTCCCTTCATTTGCCCTCCCTTCCATCATGCCCTTACCTCACTTGTCCCCTTCTCTTTTACATTCCTGTAGTGTAAGATAGATTTTCATATCAAATTGAGTGAGTATGTTATTCCCTCCTTAAGCCAAATGTGAAGAGGGTAAGCATCACTTTTTTCCTTTCACCTTCTCCCTTTTCTGCCCCATTGAAAAACTTTTTCTTGCCTCCTTTATGGGAGGTGTTTTGCCCCATTCTATTTCTCCCTTTCTCCTCCCATTATATTCCTCTCTCACCCTTT
Source organism: Potorous gilbertii (assembly GCA_028658325.1). NCBI lineage: Eukaryota > Metazoa > Chordata > Mammalia > Diprotodontia > Potoroidae > Potorous > Potorous gilbertii. Next base: position 607,583,465 of record CM053769.1, on the reverse strand, counting down.
AATTTTTTTTTGGCTATCATCCCTTCTTATTCAACTCACCCTGTGCTGTGTGTGTGTGTGTGTGTGTGTGTGTGTGTGTGTGTGTGTGTAATCCCACCAACTGCCCAGATACTGAAAAGTTTTAAGAGTTACAAATATTGTCTTTCCATGTAGGAATGCAAACAGTTCGACTTTAGAAAGTCCCTTATGATTTCTCTTTCCTGTTTACCTTTTCATGCTTCTCTTGATTCTTGTGTTTGAAAGTCAAATTTTCTATTCAGCAAGAATGCTGGAAAGTCCTCTATTTCATTGAATGACCATGTGGTCCCCTGAAGTATTATACTCAGTCTTGCAGGGGAGGTGATTCTTGGTTTAGACCTAGTTCCTTTGATTTCTGGAATATTGTATTCCAGGTTCTTCAGCCCCTTAATGTAGAAGCTGCCAGATCCTGTGTTATCCTGATTGTATTTCCACAATACTCAAATTGATTCTTTCTGGCTGCTTGCAATATTTTCTCCTTGACCTGGGAACTCTGGAATTTGGCCACAATATTCCTAGAAGTTTCTCTTTTTGGATCTCTTTTAGGAGGTGATCAGAGGATTCTTTCAATATTTATTTTGCCCTCTGGTTCTAGAATATCAGGGCAGTTTTCCTTGATAATTTCATGAAAGATGATGTCTAGGCTCTTTTATTGATCATAGCTTTCAAGTAGTCCCAAGATTTTTAAATTTTCTCTCCTGGATCTAATTTCCAGGTCAGTTGTTTTTCCAATGAAATATTTCACATTATCTTCTAGTTTTTCATTCTTTTGGTTTTGTGTTGTAATTTCTTGGCTTTTCATAAAGTCATTAGCTTCCACCTACTCCATTCTAATTTTTAAAGAACTATTTTCTTCAGTGAGATTTTGAACTTCCTTTTCCACTTGGTTAATTCTACTCTTTAAAGCATTCTTCTCCTCATGGGCTCTTGGACCTCTTTTGCCAATTGAGTTAGCTTACTTTTAAAGCTGTTATTTTCTTCGCATTTCCTTTAGCAAGCTGCTGACTTGCTTTTCATGATTTTCTTGCATCACTCTCATTTCTCTTCCCAATTTTTCCTCCACCTCTCTTACTTGATTTTCAAAATCCTTTTTGAGCTCTTTCATAGCCAGAGACCATTGGATATTTATTTTGGAGGTTTTGTATGCAGAAGCTTTGACTTCTTCTGATGTTATGCTTTGTTCTTCCTCATCTGAAAGGATGGAAGAAAATATCTGTTCACCAAGAAAGTAACCTTCTATAGTCTTGTTTTTTTCCCTTTTTTGGGCACTTTTCCAGCCAGTTACTTGACTTTTGATTCCTTTGTCAAGAAGAGGGTATACTGTAAGGACCAGTAAGTTCTCAGTTCCTCCAGGGTGGCACAGTAAAGGAAGAGGAGTTTACTACTCTCCTGGTCTGTGCACTGGTGTGGGAGCAGTAAAAAACTTCTCTGCCCAGAATCTGCAAGTAGAATTCCCTCTCCAACTATCTCCAACTCCATTGCCAGTCCTCCTCCTCACCCCAGGGCTGGCATCAGGGCTGAGATTTGGATCAGCTGCTCAAATCCCCCAGGGGCCTTAGGCAGAGGGCTCCAAAAATGAACGCTGCTGCTGCAGTGGTTGCTGCTGGCTGTCCAGACCATGCTCCCCTTTTCTGGGTGAAGGAATCCTTCCACTGACATTTGAAGCTGTCTGTGGTGTTTGTGGCTTGAGCTATGTATGAACTGCTGCTTCTGGTGTTTCCCTGAAGCCTGTTCTGGGTCCTGTCCCTGCTGTGCCACGTGGCCCATGCTGGGCTGCACTCCACTCCATGTCAGGTTCAATAGAACTTTTCTGTTGGCCTTCCAGGCTATCTTGGGCTGGAAATCTCTTTCACTCTGTTGTTTTGTGGTTTCTGCTGCTCTAGAATTTGTTTAGAGTCATTTTTTACAGGCATTTTTAGGCCACATGTGGGAGCTTCTACAGGTCCGTCTTTCTACTCCACCATCTTGGCTCTTCCCTATTTGGTGTTTTCTTGGCAAAGATATTGTAGTGGTTTGCCATTTCCATTTTTATAGCTCATTTTATAGATGAGGAAACTAAGACAAACAAGGTTAAATGGCTTGCCCAGGTAAGTTTCTGAGGCCAGATTTGAACTTAGGAAGATGAGTCTTCCTAACTCCAGGTTTGGCACTCTAGCCATTACTCCACCCTTTGTATGGATACTCAGTTCTGTCCCAACTTCTTCTGAGTCATCTGTCTTTTTGGTTTCTCAACTAACAGGAAACCTTCATCACAGAGTACCAGCTCCATGGTTTCATGGTCAAAACTGACCCCAGTGTTTCACGTATTAGATTGGCAGCAGGCAGGGAATTCTGTGTATGATTTTCATAATCAACTGAGAAGGACATATCTGAACCTTCTCTAATGACTGGCCTTCATTCATTAACCCCCCATTATAGTGATAAAAGTCAAGGTATAGTACAGGGTACAGGAATCAGTTAATAGAGCTAGGTGGGCATAGGGGAGTGGGGGAAGCAGGGGAAAGATGTGTCTTTGTCCAGAAAAGAGTGATCATAATTGGTAAGGCAAAATCCTCAAATGAAGGTGTAAGTTCTACAAGACCAGCATGAAGTATAATGGTTTGGGTTTTTTGTCATTATTGTTTCTTTTTTGTTTTGTTTTGTTTTTTGGTGGGATATTTTTGGAGGAGTAAATTATTTGTTGGATTAGGTAATATTTGACTTTAAAAATCAGCCTTTAAAAAAGGTAATCAGAACTTCATTAAGCTAAGGGGAAGACTTAAAACAAAATGTGGCAATAGGCAATGTTCCTCAGATTTTAAGGTTTAAAGCAAATTGTTTTTCTATAAGGAAGACATACATTATACTCTATAAATGGTACTAGAAGGCAGTATAGCATAGGGTAAAGAATACTCACTTTAAATTAGGAGAAATATCTTTTCATGTGGCAGGTCTGACATTCCCTGTCACTCCAACACCTGGTTCTGTGGTTTTGCACTAGCCCTCACCCATACCTGGAATTCAAACCTGCCTCATCTTTACCTCTTCAACTCCCTTATTTCATTGAAAACTCAGCTCAGACACGATCTTCTACATGAAGCCTTCCCTGATCCCCTCAGCTACCACTACCCATCCACCCACCTCCACTCTCAAAAAAAATGACCTTGTAGAGATTTATTTTGTATAGAAGCAGCAGAGCATGGAAAGCTAGCCTCCATCAGCAAGACCTTGGCTCACATCCTGCCTATGATATATGCCGGCTGTGAGCCCTGAGCAAGTCATTTAATCTTTCAGTGTTCTAGGCAGTTTTTAATACTATAAATGGCAGAGAAGGTGTTGAACTGCTTTGGTAGAGAAAGTTCCTCCTTAGAAGTTCTCTCAGTCAATGAAATCATAGATCCAGTCCCTATTCATCTATGTATATGTATGTAATTCATATATACATAATGTGTATGTATACATGTACATGCATTTGCACACATACAGTCATATAAATACATACCCACATGAGTATATGCATATATTAGGGAGATGACAAATTACATATGTATATATGTAAGATATATATACATGCATATATAGCTTTGATGAACATATATAGCTATTCCCTGTATATTAATATATTTATATATAGATAGATATATACACATAAGACACAGATATATGTATATATGTGTCACTGTGTATATTTGTGTATAAGTATGTATGTATACACCCACACACACAGACGTCCCTCAAAGATATATGTGTGTACGTGTGTGATATGTGGATACATAGCCTATATCTCTCTAGCTATGCATTTGATATATCTTTATTTTTGTTTTATCTACCAGCCTACATCTATTTCTCTCTCTCTCTCTATCTGTTTTCACATACCCAATGTCTCCATAATGCTTTTCACACAGTAGTCTCTCAATGTGTGTTGATTGACAAGCCAATTTAGCTCTCTGTCCAAGTCTCATCTTCTGTTAAGAGGAGATAATACTTAAAATGAGATAATATATGTAAAGTGCTTTGCAAACATTCAAGTGCTACATAAAGGCTAGCTATTACCGCTGTTGTAATTGCTAATTTTATACTTAAACTGCCTTAGAGAGTTACTTTGAGGAAAGTGTTAAATAAGCCTTTTGGCACTTAAGAAATATGAGTTATTACTATGAACATCAGATTCTAAAGTCAGCATTCAGGAGAAAGTTTAGTGTTATAATCAAATAAAACTTACAATAAAGTTAATCTGAAACATATTCTATGCTCCAGTTTTAACAGTGCTAGGTAGAAATTAGGTAGAAATGTGAGCAGTTGACATAAATTACCGTAATTCATATTCTTTTTACACAGCTAAATCAAAGTTTTTTCTTGATCCATGCAGCATAGTTGTTGAGTTTACCTTGTGCAAAGCACTGTGTTAGGTTCCATTGGGTTATTAAGATAAGCAAGATAAATAGTTTGGGTTCTTTGAGATCCTATGTCTCAGCAGGAGGGATGACATACTCAGAAGTAACTATAATGCAAAAGAGCCAGAGTAGTGACAGAAGCATTAAATGTCATAGAAGCCTAGAGGATGGAAAACCTTATTTCTGGTTTGAGTAATCAGGGGAGACTGATGGAGGAGAAAAAATCAACATGCAACTGAAGGATGGGTAGGATTTGAATAGGCAGAAATTAATTAGGATGGATTTTCCTAAGGATGAAAAGGCATACATAAAACTGTTTTAGTTGTAGCAATGTTGACTATCTTAATAGAGAGCAATAGAGAAAGCAGGAAGCAACCTAATCAGATTATTGCAATAATACAGGAGAGGTGATATTGACCTGGACTTAGGGAACTTACATGATAAAAAGGGGAGGATGGATATGAGAGACATTTTAAGGGAATAGGTTTTAAGTGACTGGATATGAAGATATGAAGAATATCTTTTCAAATTGCTATTTCTCCAATCTAGCAAATAATGTGTTCTAGTGTAGACAATGACAAGAGGATGTCATGGGTCATGCTCATAGGATCATAGATTTAAACTGGAAGGGGTCTTAGAAGTCATTTTTTTACAGATGAGGAAACTGAGGCTCAGAAATGTTAAGTGACTTACACGAGGTCACATAGGTTAGAATTTAATTGCTGACTCCTTTTCTCTTCCCAACCCCTCCTCCTCCCCTCGCGCCTATCCTGGGTCTCCAAACTCAGTAATCTTTCCATTGCCCCATACCGCTTAGCTCCAACAGGTCTTCAAATACCAAAATCATAAACCTTTGGAGAATCATTGAGGTGTTGTATGAGTCACCAGGCAAACCCCAACATTATTACATATAATGCCAGGTCTTGAAAAGTTATCATCTGTGTGTGTGTGTGTGTGTGTGTGTGTGTGTGTGTGTGTGTGTATGTATGCTTCCTCCCCCTACTCACATCAGATTATATGTTCCCTGGAAAGTCCAATTTGGTGAATATTACTGTTTCCACCAGCTGTTCCAACATATCAAGACTCAATAGCAAGAGTTGCCTATCCTTGGTTATGGTGATAGTGTTCAGGGTTCCTTCAACATAGCTGAGTCATAACTCTCCTCTCTTGGAGAGGAAAGTTATATGAAACCTTTCTGCTGGTCCTTTTTCAGAAACCCCTACATTTCCACTACATTCATCCATCCATCCATCTATTTATCTATTTGTCTGTCTGTCTGTCTGTCTATCTATCTCTCTGTTTTCACATACCCAGTGCCTGCATAATGCCTTTTTACACAGTAGTCTCTTAATAAATATTTGTTGATTAATTGATTGATTGACAAATAGATTGACAAGGTGTATCAGAATTTCCCCAACTGAGGGCTCAGAGTAATTATGACTGAATTGAGAACTCCTCTAAGATAAACTCCTAAAACTGAAGAGGAGGGAGCCAAGTGGACTTTAGGAGTCATTTATTATATTGCTTCCTGGGTTTACAACTAGCAAATTATTGTTAACAAGGTATTACAATTAATACCTATAATCCCTGGCAGTGTTAAAATGCCATTTTAGGGATAGGAACAATTGGGCCATAAGGTGGACTATGGGGATTGGTTGGCTTTGGGATGGGTGGGTAGAAATTGGCATGATCATCCTGTTCTGTGCTGATAGGTAAACTAGTCAGTGGATGGTCTTGACCCTCATTGGTGGTTTGGGGAATCTAAAGCCCTGTGCATACTATGGCTATTAAAATTCTCCAGTTAAAAGAGTTTGAGTAAGGCTGTAGGGCAGGGCACTGTCAGGTTTAAAACTCACATGTGCCAATGGGGATTTTTGACTGTAGCAGAATGAATTTGGCACTGAAACCTTGCAACCTGAAACTTGGATATTACCTCTTGCTAAGCTCCCCTTTGGATCTTACTATGAATTTCTGGTTTTGACTCTTTGGTATCACTTTCTGCTTCTGGCTCTGTCATGCTTGTTGACCCTGTATGCTTAGGTCTTAATACCTGCTCAGTGTACTATAGTTCTGATCTCCACCTGTCTTCTCTCTTAACTCTTAACCTTGTTCTCTAAACAGGAGAAGGATTTATTCAATATTATGGATCCTACTCAGACATGGTTCTCATCAGCCCAGTCCAGCCCAACCCTATTCAGGGTTGTACAAGGTACCTTACTAAGACAAGCAAGATACATAGTCTGTATTCTTTGAGACCCTACGTCTCAACAGGAGGGATGACATGCTCAGAAGTAACTATAATGCAAAGGGCTATAGGCAAGAGTCAGAGTAGTAACAGAAGCATTAAATGTCATAGAAGCCTAGAGGATAGAAAAACTTATTTCTGGTTTGAGTGATCAGGGGAGACGGATGGAGGAGAAAAAAATCTGACATGCAGTTTGAAGGATGGATAGGATTTGAATAGGCAGAAATTAGTGGGTCTCGACAATAAAGACAATGGCATCCTTCTATCCCTTCCCAAAAGCTTCATTTTGACCCTTCCCTCTTATCCCCACCCCTTCTAGTCCGCTGAGTCGATAAGAATTAAAGAGACCTCCACAACTTTCTCTAAGGAAGGCAAAGCTCAATACAGGCCCACTACTAGACAAGGTTAGAAAGGTTAATGGCTACCATAAACCAGACTAAGTCCAATAACTGATCCTTTAGGTCAGGAAGATTCTATTACAAATCCTGACAGGGTTAAGAAGGAGCTGGTATATTTTGCCAGATGGTAAGGTCTTATAAAATATCCCAGCTCAGTTAAAGGTCAAGGGCTGGTAAGATATATCAACTTTTTACCTTTACCTGAACTATCAAATACAATTTTTGCCTTAGAACTAGAACATATCCATTTGAAGGAGACCTATTGCCTTTTCAAACATTTTGCTCTGGTAATTTAAAAGTTAACAGTTATTTTGAACCTTTCAAGTCAAAACTATTAATAATTTCCCCCCTCCCTAAAAAGAATGGGTATATCAACACTCCCCAAACAGCTCAATAAAAAAGCAAAAGAATTCCATGTAGGGGGGAAGCTATTTGGGCCTGTGCAAGCCCATAGATACTCTAAAGGCTCCACTCCCACCACCCACACGAACCATCCCCACCCTCTGGGCCTGAGAGACACCCCTTTTTCTTCTTTCTTTCCAACTGCCAGAAGGCTAGGAACAAGTGTGTCTCCTCCTCTGCTTCCCCCAGGAATCTTTCTCTGGTGGGCTGTGTCAGACTGCCCTCCTTTGTTTTGTTCCCATAGAAGGGGCAAGCACATCAAACTCAGACTCCCTGAAATTCGACCAAAGAGGCTAATGTGGACATTTGCAAGGGGATAGAGGGATGAGGGGAGGTGCACTGGTAGCACATTTTCCCAAATGTGATAGGCAACTTTGTCCAGATCTTGATTTATATCTCCATTATAAAACTATTTCTTAATATATGGTGCTCATAGAGTGAGATTTCTCCTGGAACCAACATTTAAAGTAACTGCTGGCATTCCATAACTCTCTGTAACACTTTCTTTTGGTCGGTGTCAACCACCAAAGCTCAGCCACTTTCCAAATATTATGACACTACAATGCAAAGGCGCTTCAGTTCTGCTCAAACAGCAGCACCTTGATCCAGGAATGCCTCCTTACACATGTGGTAAGTGAAAGGTCTGCTTTTGAATGCTTTAAGAACCAATTACTTCTCTTTCCTCCCATCAGTACTATTCGCATGTGATTTTACAATCAGAGACTTAGGAGAGTCAAGGACCAAAATGATTGCCTTAAGAAAAGTGTTAGCTTTCAGTATCTAGCCTATAGAAGGGACTCGGAAATAAACTTGAACTGAATTTTCCCAGCTGTCATTGTTCAGGTATTTTAGTCACATTTGGCAATTCATGACCTCACGTGGGGTTTTCTTGGCAGAGATATTGGAATGATTTGCCATTTCCTTCTCTAGCTTATTTTATAGATGAGGCAACTGAGGCAACAGGGTAAATTGACTTGCCCAGGGTCACACAGCTAGTAAGTATCTGAGGCCATATTTGAACTCATGAAGATGAGCCTTCCTGACTCCAGGCTGGTACTCTATCCAATATGCCACAAAAAAATTTTTTTTTCCAGCCCACATTTTGTCAATAGTATAATATAGAAGCAGTTAAGAGGGAAAATGACTATAACTGTAGCTTAGAATCTGAGTTCACATCCTGCCACAGACACTATGTACCTGTAGGCAAATCACTTAACCTCTCTGACACTCAGAGAGTGTCCCAATGGGAAAAGAATAAAACCAAGAATAAAAATCAACTCAAAATTCAGAATCATATGTATGTGTGTGTGTGTATACACACATATACAGGCATGGTTATATGTATGTATACACATACATACAGGGCAAATACCCACAACTGTAACTCCTCTGTGTCTCTGAGGCAAAAGTGTTTGGTAAAAGCAGTGTAATACAGTGGTTATCACCGACTCTAGAGTTAGAGGTCCTGGATTCAAATATTACCTCTGTGATTTGGGGCAAGTCGCAAACTCTATGACCTCCGTTTCCTCATCTGTAAAATGGAATTGGCTTAGATTCACTCTATGGTCCTTTTAAACTCAAAACTGAAGTCCCTTCTAAGAATATTCTCTTGCTCTCTCTTCCCAGATTTCAATTTTGAAGTATTTTTTTTTTATTTTTCACAGGAATTGTTTTTCTTCCAGTTGAGATTTTTTACTTTTCATAAACTGCACTTCTTTCCCTGTGTGCTATTTCTCACCCACACTTGACGCATTGTATTTCATAGGATTACAGACTGATCCACTGTGGTTGCCCAGAAGACATAGACTTTAAGGAACCAGCACAGAGACCAAGGGAAGTGTTACCATGCTTACTTACTCAGCAGTCTTGCAAATGACTCTTGGTTCTGATGAGGTTAAGCATCAACTTTCTAGGAGAGTGCACAAGTAATTAAGTTATAAAATCCTGTTTTAAGTTTTTCTGTCAATTTTCATACTCAAGAAGGAAAAATAATCAAGTGAAATTGGTTATAGGACAGTGATGGTGGCTATTTAAACACTTGGAAATATTCCAAATGACAGCTTGAGGTATGATAGCATCAGGAGACACGCACAGAATTCATGTCCTGCTTTCCTTAAACCCACAAGAGGCACCAAGGTGGCTCCATGGATGGAGTGCTGGGCCAGGAGTCGGGAAGATTGATCTTACCGAGTTCAAATCTGGCCTCAGAGGCTTACCTGTTGTGTGTGACTCTGGGCAAGTTACTTCATCCTGTTTGCCTCAGTTTCCTCATCTGTAAAATGAGCTGGAGAAGGAAATGGTCAGTCACTCCAGTATCTTTGCCAAAAAAAATGCTAAATGGGGTCATAAAGAACCCGACGCCACTGACCAACAAGAGGGTATCAACTTTATTTTTCCAGCAAGGGAGTATATTATGTAATTTTCTCAGCAGATAGCACTATATCCAGCGGTCCCATACAGGTCTCACATTTGTGAGAAGTGAGTCTTTCTGTATGAATTCACGAACCACCCACCTTATTGAGCTCTGTGATTTCAAAAGGACTGGACAAGGTAGAAACTTTCTCTGGCCAAGTTCTGAATTCTAGCATAAGGGTAATGTAAAATTATTTCTCTAGAGACATTGGCTTCTTTGAAGAACCTCCAACAAGACACTCCATCTCCTGACTCTTGGCATTTTCTTTGGCTGTTGCTTGTGTCTGGAATGTGCTCACCCCTCATCTCTGCATCTAAGCTTCCGTGACTTCCTTCAAGTCTCAGCTAAAATCCTACCTTCTACAGGAAACCTTTCTCAATCCCTCTTAAGTCTAGTGCCTTCTCTCTGTTATTTCAATTTATCCTGCATATAGCTTCTTTGTATATAGTTATTTGCACGTCTGCTCCCCCCACCCCATGTGACTGTGAGCTCCTCAAGGACAAGGACTGTCTTTTACTTTCCTTTGTATCTCCAAGATTTAGTACAATACCTGATACAGAGTAAGCACTTAATAAGTACTTATTGGTTGACTGATTATCTATAGCACTAGAGCCCCCACCCCTACTGATTTGAGAAATCTAGCTCAGTCTGATCTTCCTTTATTTATATTTAATATGACATCAGCTTCCTGTAGCCACAAGGTTCATTCAAGTTAGCAAAACTGCCAAGAAGGTGCCCTCCTCATGGAGAGCTTCCCTGACTCTCTTTCTGCAGGCTGGCACTGGCACTGGTTTCCAAGATACTGGGGGACAGTTCCAAAGTACTTGTTACTCTTCCTCCCCACCGGCTCATGGAAAAGTGCAAAGGAAGAGGTTGTATAGTTATGAAACCCACTGGGAAGCAGCTAGGCAAGTAAAGAAGAAATAGAGAAAGAATAAAAAGGTGTACTGCTCTGCTCAGGTCAATGATCACTCAGAATCCGAAGGTTTGGATAAAGAATTCCTTCAACAAAAACATCCAACAACCCTCAGGTAAAAAGAAACCCACAAAACTGTAGCAAAAAAAAAAGCCATCTAAGAATGTAAAAGCTGCCTGGGAGGAAATTAAAAGCAATGTTTGAGACAACTCTGTGGGGTCTCAGAGGCCCCTTCACCAAAATCCCAAGAATTTTTTATATTCTCCTCAACCTAAGTACTAAGAAGTGGGTCCCAATGAATCCATTTGGGCAAAGTTAGCTCAGAATGAGCCAGGTCTACTGCATAACTTCTTGGTTTCCAATAGCCCTGGGTGCCATTGGGACTGTAGGGGTTAACTCACTCACCCCGCCCCCCCCCAGGTCCACAATACATCATCCTCTTTGCTTTCTAAAAGGTGGTTTGGATTCTTAGCAAGAGCCAGTCTCATCCCACTCAGGTCCCATCAGTCACTCAAATCTCTGGTCTTGGTATTAGTCTGGTACCTGTGTTACATCAATAGCTTTAGAGTAGATGTCATCAACAGCAGGTAGTATTTAGAAGATGTCAGCAGCAGGAGCAGCCCATCAATCAATCCATCAATAAACATTTAATAAGGGCCTAATATATGCCAGTCATTGTGCTAAATGCTAGCGACACAAAAAGAATCTAAAGACAGTCCCGGCCCTTCAAGGAGCTTGTAATCTAATGGAGGAGACAACATGCAAACAAACATATACAAAACAAACTATATACAGGATAAAAAGGAAGTAACAATAATGAATAAATATTAATAATAAATAATAATTAAGGGAAGATGCTGGAATTAAAAGGGGATAAATAGGAAGTAATTATAATGAATAAATATAATATAATGAATAAATATTAATAAATAATAATTGAGGGAAGACATTGGAATTCAGAGGGATTGGAGAAGTCTTCCTATAAAGTCAGTTTGAGGTTCCTCGGTAGTTCTCTCCCCTCCCTTTTACTCTCTGTGCCCAAAGCAAAGGCTTGCAAACATGCAATTTCTCTTGGACGGCTGCCATTATGTCCCTCTCACAAAAAAGGGTATTTACTTTGAAAAGATAATGATAACGAAAGTACAAACATTTCCACCAGTTCCTTAGGGACCACACTCTCCCTTATCCTACCTATCATGGTATCTGAGGAGAGTAGGTTCAGACATAACGTATTTCTACATAGCATTGGTCTCATCAAGTTCATCATCAGATACGGTGCTCTGTCAGTCCTCCCAGGGACCACTGGGCTGGACCGATAGCAAAACACAGAATGGATTTAACTCCTAGAGTCCTGTTGACCCATTCAACTGACCTCTCAAAACTCATGAAGTCATAGCCTCCAATCCTTTTACCTAAAACAAAAGAATAGATGCCGAGAAAGGCAAAAAACCAAGGCTGGTATCTATGAAGTCACATGTTGACCTTGAGGGGAAGAAGGTTAGAGGGCCCTCCTCTTATGGTATCATTTCTCACCAAATGCCTTTAGTAAAGAAGTCAAGCAAAGAGAAGTCGTTATCAGGCAAAATCTCCTATATGGTTTAGAGCCTCCCTTTATAAGGGTATGGTATCATTCAGTCATGTCCAACTCTTCATGAGCCTGTGGATCGTAGCATTCCAACACTGTCCATGAGGTTTTCTTAGCAAAAATACTGAAGTGATTGTCATTTCCTCCTCCAGTGGATTAAGGAAAAGAAGTCAAGTGACTTGCCCAGTCACATCGCTAGTAAAGGTCTGAGGCTACATTTGAACTCAAGTCTTCCTGATTCCAGGCCCAGCTCTCTATCCATTGGGTCACCTAGCTGCCTCCATATATTATATATATATGTGTGTGTGTGTGTGTGTGTGTGTGTGTGTGTGTGTGTGTGCCTATATAGATGTATGTATACATCTATACATAAATATATACACTAGATATAATATGATATAAGGTATATAAGTATGTGTTATATAATATGTAATATAATACATATTATGTATAACATGTAATATAATACTTATGCAATACAAATACTAAATCACATAGTATATGTCATATTGTATATTATATATATTACATATTACATGCTTATCTTGGACTTGTGTGCAAATATATTTTAGGGAATGTTAGACATTCTTTTTTTTAAAAAAAATGCTTACTTATTTTTAGTTTTCAACATTCACTTTTGTAAGATTTTGAGTTTCAAATTCTCTCCCCTTTGCTCATCCCAAGACAGCATGTAATTTTATATAGGCTCTGTATATGCATTCATATTGAATCTATTTTCACACTCGTCATGTTGTAAAGAAGAATTAGAACCAATGGGAGGAACCATGAGAATGAAGAAATAAAAAAAGAGAGAGTGCAAATAGCATGCTTCAATGTGCATTCAGACTCCATAATTCTTTTTCTGGATGTGCGCAGCATTTTCCATCATGAGACCTTTGGAGTTGTCTTGGATACTTGCATTGCTAAGAAGGCATAAGTATGCCAAAGTTAGTCATTGCACATGGTGGCTTTTACTATGTACAATGTTCTCCTGGTTCTGCTCACTTCACTCAGCATCAGTTCATTCAAGTCTTTCAAGGTTTTTCTGAAGTCTGCCTGCTCATCATTTCTTAAAGCACAACAGTTTTCCATTACATTCATATACTACAACTTGTTAAGTTATTCCTCAATTGATGGGCATGCCCTCAAAGTCCAATTGTTGGCCACCACAGGAAAAGTTCCTATAAATATTTTTGTTAATGTAAATCCTTTTGCCAATTTTGTGATCTCTTTGGAATACAGAGCTAGAAGTCAAAGTTTGCTGGGTTTAAGAATGCACATTTTTATAGCTCTTTGGGCGTAGTTCCAAATTGTTCTCCAGAATGGTTGGATCAGTTCTCAACCCTACCAATAATGCATTAGTGTTCCAATTTTTCCACATCTTCTCCAACATTTATTGTTTTCCTGTTTTGTCATGTTAGTCAAGCTGATAAATGTGATGTGGTACCTCAGAATTGTTTTGATTTGCATTTGTCTGATCAATAGTGATTTACAGCATTTTTTCATATAACTATAGATATTTTTAATTTCTTCCTCTGAAAACTGTCTGTTTATATCCTTTGACCATTTATCAACTGGGAAATGAGCCGTATTTGCAAGAATTTGACTCAATTCTCTATATATTTGATAAATGAGGTCTTTATCAGGGACATAGGCTATCAAAATTGTTTCCCAGCTTTCTGCTTCCCTATCTTGGTTGCACTGACTGTGCAAAATTTTTTTTAATTTAACATAATCAAAATTATCCATTTTGCACTTCATAATGTTCATTATCTCTTGTTTGATCATAAAGTCTTCTATTCTCCATAAATCTGACAGGTAAAATATTCCTTGCTCTCCCAGTTTGCTTATAGTATCATATTTTATATTTAAATTGGGTACTCATTTTGACTTTATTTTGGTATATGAAATAAGATTATGATCTATGCCTAGTTTCTGCCATACTATTTTCCAGTTTTCCCAGAATTTTTTGTTAAACAGTGAATTCTTATCAAATTAGACAATCTACTATATATCATATGTAATTTTGGTATGTTATGTGCATTGTTTGTAATATGTACATTATACATATATCATATATAATACATATCATATAATATGTAATAAAAAACAATATCATATAAATACTATTTATTGACATGTTATTTAAAGAATTGTATGTAATATTTATCATATGATAAATGTATATTACATACTACACACATATAATGTGTGTACATCTATACTACATATGATATACATATATTGTGTACATACATGTGTATAGTAGAATATCTACCATGCCCCAAAGAATCCAAGTCTAGTAATCATGAGGTAAACTCTAAAGAAAAGACAGACATAAGTCTAATGGAACTTGATACTAAGGTAGGTGTCTCTGGGTTGATGGTTCTAAGATGGAGCAAGTTAATAAGACTCTCCTGCTGAGGGAGTGAGAGAGAGGCTTCTTAGCTAAGACTTAGGATACAAGGCAGTTCGCTCAATAAAAGGGAAAAACAATGAAACCAGAGAGGTTTGTTTTGGGTTTTTTGGTTGTTTGTTTTGTTTCGTCCTCTATAACATGGTGGATCCATGGTTAGGGTGTTGCACTTAGAATCAAGAAGACCTTAGAGAGGTTTGTTTTGGGTTTTTTGGTTGTTTGTTTTGTTTCGTCCTCTATAAATGGTGGATCCATGGTTAGGGTGTTGCACTTAGAATCAAGAAGACCTTAGTTCAAATCTTGCCTCAGATATTTAATAGTCACATGACTCTGGGCTGGTCATTTAATCTTCTGTCTCATCTGGAAAATGAAGTTGTTAACAACAACTACTTCACAGGGTGAAGACCAAATGAGATAACTTGTGTAAAGTGCTGAGCTATTTATATACACAGCACATTAAGTGCAATGTAAATGGTAGTGATTTTTATTATATATTTATAGAATTTTATAACAATTTATATAATATGTAGTAGATGTGGTATACAAATTTCATATCTATATATTTACATATAATAAATATATGGAATTTATACCTAAATATATCAAATTTATACACATACACATGTATATACATGTGCATATATGCAACACACATGTGTTTATGTGTATATATGGATGTGTGTATTGCACATGCACACACATACATGTTGATATGCATAATTTTTATTTTATTGTTGCTGGTCTATGACTAGGGACACTGTTTTTCTAAAATAGCTATGAACAAAAGGCTCTGGTTTTGAACCAAAAGAGCATGGAGATACTCCTATAACTTGAAGCAGGGCAGTCTTTACAGGAGCCACGGCAAGCAGAGACTGCACATACAGCAGAGACAATGCTATCCACAGCACAGTGCCCAGTGGAGTAGTGTCCTGCCAAAATTGTGCATCTAGCTAAGCAGACCTGCAAAGGCTACACCTGTAAAAGAAACTAAATGTTGGATGGAGCAGCATGAATCCAAGGCAGTGAACAGTAAGTAGCTGGCAGAGACCAGCAGGAAGCCAGGAACAGAGTGATGACATCCTTGTAGGATGTCAGCTTTTGGGGACTGACTGTTCTTCTACACTAGAAACCAGGTCACGTATGGTCCATATGAATGTGTACCTTTAGCTTGTGCTCTGGCCATATGTGTTCCATAGAAAGTGTGTGCTTCAGACTTATGGAGAAAATGTTTTCTTACTCCCTTTCTTAGTATGCTATTTCATGATATGCCTTTGTTTTAAACTAATTGTGTCTGTTGAATGAGGAAGGGTAAGGAGAATGGGATCAAGAATAAGCTTTTATTAAATGCCTACCAGGTGCCAGGTTCTAGCCTAGGCACTTTACAAAGCTCATCTTATTTGATTCTCACAACAACCCTGTGAGATAGATGCTTTTATAGTTGAGGAAACTGGGACAGAGGCTAATTGACTTGCCCAGGGTCATATAGTTAGTAAATGTCTGAGGTCAGATTTGAACTCAAGTCTTCCTGACTCCAGGCCCAGCTCTCTATCCACTGTACCACCTAAATGCTATTTCCGTTATGTAAGCATGTCAGTGGGGGCCAATTAGTTATAGTTTTGAATGAATACAGATCCACAGTGTACTAAAATTGGGTGTCCTCTTCTAGAAAGAAACCTGCCTTATGAGTTGGGTACACTCCCACTTGTAAATGTTTAAGTTGCTGCTGAAAAAAATAACAAGATTTCTTTTCCAATATATTTTGAAAAGTTTTATACCTTTTTATTGATGTCTTGATTCTTACATTGTCATGGTTTTTCCTAGTAGCCTTTCCATCCCTCCTACCAGAGACCCATCCCATATGACAAATAGTATTTTTTTAAAGGAAAAAGAAAACAAAGAGGAAAACATCAGCACAGCTAATCAGTGCATTGAAAAAGTCTGAAAACATGTGCAGTGTACAATATCTGTGGACCTCCCACCTCCACAATAGCATGGGGTGGAAGTATCCTCCCACAGTTATTCATTTGAGTCATATTTGATCTTTATAATTTTATCAGTCACTTTTGCCTTTTTGGGTGTGGTTGTTCTTTCCATTTACATCCTTGTAGTCATCGTGTACTTTGCTTTGTTATCTCTACTTACTTCACTCTGCATCAATTCATGTCAATCTTTCCTTGCTTTTCTATATTCATTCCATTCATCATTTCTTACAACACAGGAATATTCAATTACATTGGGGCAGCTAGGTGGTACAGTGAATAGAGCACCAGTGCAGGAGTCAGGAGGACCTGAGTTCAAATCTCACCTCAGACGCTTGACACTCACTAGCTGTGTGACCTTGGGCAAGTCACTTAACCACAATTGCCTCATCTTGGGTCATCTCCAGGCATCCTGATGAATATCTGGTCACTGGATTCAAATGACTCTGGAGGAAAAGTGATACTGGTGACCTGCACAGCCTTCGCTCTCTCAAAACAAAGTCAAGTACAAGTCATGTCATTATTTCTCTGATGACATGGTCTTCTTCAGCAACAAAGGATGAACACAGCACACATTCCATTGCATTCATGTACCAAAATTTATTTAGCCATCCCCCTTCAATGAGTATCTATTTTATTCCTAATTCTTTGCCATCACAAAAAGTGCTTCTAAAAATATTTTGATGTATATGGAGGCTTTCTTCTCATCAATAGATTTCTTGGGATATAAAGTCGAGAATGGAGTGTCTGGTTCCAAGACAACGGATATTTTAATCACTCTATTTGCATAGTTCCAATTTACTTTCCAAAATGGTTATGTCATTTCTCAGCTTTACCTACAATGTATTACAGTACCTTTCATCTCACAACTCCTCTAACATTGACTATTGTCAGTTTTCGTCATTGCCAATTTGCAGAGTGAGATAAGACTTCAGGCTTGCTTTGATTTGTGTTTCTATCATCATTAATTATTTGGAGCATTCTTCCATGTGGTTGTGAAGTCTTTGCAATTCTTTTTTTAAAACTGTTTTGATACCTGTCCTGGACCCATTTGGCAGTCTGATGAAGTTATGACCTCTTCTCAAAATAATGCTTTTAAACGTATAAAATAGGACCCAAAGGATTACAAGGAAAACCAAAGATTTATGAAAATAAAGATGTATTTTTTCCAATTAAAGTTCACAGGTTTATGGACCCTAGATTAAGCCTGCTATCCAGCCTTCTCCTAAATCTTCTCTTCTCTAGCCTAGAGATCCCTGATTCATAGACTCAGTGGTCCCTGGTTACCCTATTTGGACACAATATTTCATATGTGGTCTGTCTAGGTAGAGGTTCCCAAATTTATTTGGCCTCCTGCCCCCTTTTTTTAAATTGCTCACCAGCCCCCTAGAAATCCACTTTCTTTAATTTTTTAAAATTTGCAACATTTTAAAACATATATATATATACATAAATTATATCTTAAATTTAAACTATTTATTGTAAATTTGTGGGTTTTTTCCTGCATTGAAATTTTGATAATGCAATATTGCATCATGGAACTGTATTGTATCATATTGTAAATAAGTCATTATATACAAATATTCCTGCCAATGCATGCTGAACTTCCCAACAATGCTCACCTGCCAAAACTTGTTTGTTAAGACCTGTCAGTGGATTTGACTACTGATTGATTATAATTTGTATTTTGGGTGTTTATTTGGAAAATAACGTAATCACTACAACTTTATCTCAGTTGCACAACGATGAAATATACAGTTTTTCAAAATTTTCTTCTTTGTGCTTCCTTCACCCCCTTATTTTTATTCAATGCCCCCCAGTTGCATGTGAGGCTACAAATACCCCACTGGATGGTTCCAGCACCCCTCAGGGGGTGGTATCACCCACTTTGGGAATCTGGGGCTAGGACCAAGTACAGTGGGACTATCATCTCATTCTGAATACTTTATTTATCTTAATGAATCTCAAGATTATATCAGCCTCTGTAATGAGCTTTCATGATAGTAAATCCCCAGGGTCTTTTTCACACGAAATGCTTTCTAGCCATAGCTGTACTCTGAGAGAGGGTTGGTTGGTTTGTTGGTTGGTTGGAAAATGGTCTTTCCCTGCTCCTACTGGGATGACCTGTGAGCAAATGCTATGTTAGGCAAAACTGTGTCTTTTTTCAATACAAGACCTGGTAAGACCTCAAAAAGTAGCTGGTCTCTTGGTGTAATCAGGCTACAAATCAGTGGAGGTGAATTATAAAATAGCCAAAAAACAGATCTGTTGTGAATGAATGTCCCAACTTGGCTTGTATATTATTTTTTCAATTGATTGTGATGATTTTACGATTTTTAAAAAATGCTTAGCATTCTCTTTTTGTGTAAGAATAAAAATTGCTTGTTCTGTACCTGCTTCAATTTTGCACTATAGATATCTTTGCATTTCTCCCCACTTCTGGAGAGAACTCCTTAGACTAGAGCTATTTGTCAGGAATCAGATGTGGGAGTAGAATTGGAAAAGCAGGGAATCTAATTCCCCTATTGAGAGGACAAGCTACCCCTGAGCAATGCATCCAGGAAGGCTGGTAAAGATCAGGGATTGGTGAAGGTCACCAACTCCTACAGCCTCATAGTTCTTAGTCAACCACTGTGATAGAAGAGAATCCCAGCTTTAGAGTTGGAAGGGACCTTAGAAACTATTTAATCCAACGTCTTCATTTTACTGATGAAGAAACCAATGCCTAGAGATGTTACCTGACTTCTCTAAGGTTGCTACATGGTGTCAGAAATGGGAATTTAATTCAGGTGCTCTGATCTAGGGGCAGTGCCCCTGAGTCAATTCACTGCTGGTCTGGGTCAACCTAGAACTGGCTCCTCTCCAGATTCTGTTGTTGTTAACTGTTTTAACTAGGGCAAGACTATGCTATTGACTTCAGTAGTTCGACTCTTGGGGTGCTTCCAACTTTCTGAAGTTTACAAGATTGTCCCATCTTTGACACTCATTAACCCAGGATCAGAGAGGCATAAACAAGAGACAGAGGAAACAAAAGTGCTATATTTTCACACTCACATATTAAAAATGTAAGTTGTAATGGAGATTCATGATCATATACAAGCCTCGTTTTCTGTTCTTTATACGTGAAAATGTTCATTGTGTTTGACAAATTCAGAATAGCCAACTTTTTTTTGAAGGATGGTTTGTGTATAGATTTTTGTATATATGTGCATGAACATGTGTACATATATGCGCATATATACATATATATGCAGTCTTCTTTTTTCTATAATCTGTATATGTAAGTGGTTGTCTTAGTTGATGTTTAACTCAACCCCACAAAAACCTATCTCTTTCCCTTCTCAGGACACATTGCTTTTAATATTCATATATTTTCCTTGGTTTCTGGGATTTTTGTTCAATTTCATGATAATAAAAAGGTATTAAAAATAAACTATGGCAATTGCCTTGCTGAAATCTTTATGTACTGTGTTCATAGAATTTCCCTCATCTCCTATTCTGGAAACTCTCTCAAAAAAATGGCGATAGGGTTAGTACAGTATGATATGTCTTTAATGTCCCCATGTCAGCTCTTAGTAACTATCTCTTCCCTTATCAGGCACTCCCAAACTATCCCTTTAATAATTTATTCTAGAATTTTTCTAGTTAAGCCCATTGCCCTGTAGTTTGAGGTACTCATTTTCTTCTCCCTCTTTGGAAATCAGTACTTGCGCTCATTTAAGGAATGTTTCCTTAAGTGCTTTGTCGATTCATATTTTCCTCCCAAAACCTCTGATGGCAACTAAGTAGTCAACAGTAGAAGGCTCTTTTAGCTCCTAAGTTGTAATTTATCTGGGCTATGGCCTGAATACCTGAATTCCTGCTCCTCCATCATCTTTGGTTTCAGTTCTCTATTGGTTGTTTTTTTTTTCTTGGTCTGAAGAGCCATTCATGCTTTTTGGGAGATTACATGGAATTCACATAGGACTTGACTAGTTCTGCCTTTTCGCCTATTTTTTTTATCATCTTCTTACCCATTCCTAATTACTCTTTCTCCCAACAGAGTTTAAGAAATCCTGTTTCATACTTCTACATACACACACACAATTTCTGGACCATTAGGAACTCTCACTGGTAGGACTAGCCTTAGGTGAATGGTGAAGAACAATATGCCATACTGTTTCCTCTACTATTAAGACCCTGAGAGATATTTAAGTCAAGAAGTGAAATATTCAAACGCTCCTCTTCTAATAGGAATGATGTCTCTCTCCAACCCTGACTTCTGGAATTAAAATACCCTAGTTTATGCTTACATTTACTAAGCATTTGGGGGGATCTTATGGTAATTTTTCCCCCATATGGTTTTAAGGTTCCCAGAATATTTGCTTTTGTGTTCATTTAGAAGCCACAGTTGTTCTACTGGGCAGCAATCGCCAGACATTGCTGGTGACACACTGTCCTCTAGTGGCCTAAAGTCCAAAATCAACTTGCTATCATTTGGGGATACAGAGCTCTCAAATGTTGACCATTTTCTATAGCCCTTCCATTGGACTTCAGCCTCTCTTACTTTTTTCTGTCTGGGTCTAGGCTCCATCTCTTCTCCTTAGATCTCTCCCCCTCCAAGCCAGTCCTAGACAAAATTAGGAAGTAAATGAACTTTGTATTAAGCACCCCATTCTTCCTTATTTCTTTTTTGGTGAAAGTTTCTTTAGGAACATAATGTCTTTAGCATTTCTGGTCTATTCTGTTAAAATCTGCTTTCACACTAGGATAGAAATGATAGACTTACAGGATCCTAGAGCTGTATAGGGCCTTAGAGGATATCTACTCCAACTTTCTCCTGAATGCAGAATTTCACCCACAACATCCCTGGCAAATGGTCAACAACAAGGCAACCCTTCTAGCAATGGAAATTGTGTCACACAGAGCAAGATAGTCTGTTGCTAGCTAACTCTTATTGTTAAGATGTGCTTCCTTATATTAAACCAATACCTTGAAGGGGAGAAGCCAAGATGGCAGAGTAGAAAGACACACATATGCTAGCTCCTAATTCACAGCGCATAAAATATCTGTAAAGAAGAATTCCCAACAAATTCTGGAGCAGTGGAAGCCACACAGCAATGGAGTGGAGGAGATTTCTGTTGAAAAACCAACACCAAAGGTCCATCGCACACCTGGAGCAGAGTCCAGCCCTGCCTTGGCCATGTGGCACTGAGAGGAGCAGATCCAAGCAGGCTTCAGGGACAGAATCTCCAGTGGCCTCACAGGGCTCTCCACCCACAGGCACCCTAGGTCAGCGAGAGAGCCTGTTTGGTTGGCCAAGAGGGGAGCGGGGTGTCTCCATAACTTAGGCCCCCTTGGGAGGCAGCAACAGAGGCAGCAGCAGACAGGGGCTCCCAAGGCTGGCAGGAGCTCAGATCCATTATTGAAGGTCTCCACATAAACCCCCTGAAGGAACTTAGATCTGTGGGTCTTAGCAAAGTAGGAGATATGACTGTCTGAGGGTGGGATTAGGGAGAGAAAAGATTTGAAATAGCTTTTGTGAGGTGAGCAAATCAATGATGCAAGAATAAAAAGAATGCTGTGTAGCCATGAGGTCAGATAATAATGAATTTATAGTGGATCTAGTCATCAGAATTGGTTGAAAGGGTCCAAAAGACCATTATCCTTTTTGTGCTGAATATAAATGGTAAAGAATAGTTAATTAGAGTTAAGTCTAATATAGGTATAGTAGCAAAGAGCAGCCTGGCTGATGGAAAGTTGCCCCCCACCCAAGCAGCTGAACTTAATCTCACACTGAATAGCAGCCTTGTCCCAACCTGAGCACCTGAATTTAATCTTACGCTGAATAGCAGCCCTGCCCCCACAAACCTCTGAAAACATGGCATCCAAAACAGAAGACAACTTTCCATCAGCCAGGCTGCTCTTTGCTACTATACCTATGTTAGACTTAAATTCATTATTATCTGACCTCATGGCTACACAGCATTCTTTTTATTCTTGCATCATTGATTTGCTCACCTCACAAAAGCTATTCCAAACCTTTTCTCTCCCTAATTCCACCCTCAGACAGCCATATCTCCTACGTTGCTAAGAAAACAGCATATTTCCCCTCATATTCAACAAATCAAAAAATCAACAAGCACTTTTAAGCTATACACCAGGCTCAGTATACAAAGGATAAGTGCTCAGAATAAAAAAACAGCAGTAAAAGAGTCATTGACCTCATGGGAGCCTTTCACTTTGCCTCTTTCACAGAAAAATTCTCAGAAAAAAATCTCTCTACTCATCTCCCACTTCTGTAATTTTTTTTTTTTTGAGGTAATCAGAATTAAGTGATTTGCTCAGTCACATGGCTAATACACGTCTGAGAGTGGATTTGAACTCAGGCCCCTCAAAACTCCAGAACCAGTGTTCTATCCATTCCACCACATAGTTGCCACACCTTTCTACTTATGTCTTAATTCTCTTCACTCTGGCTTCACCTAACTGAAATTATTTTCTCCAAGGTTATCAATGATTTTTAAAATTGCTAAACCTAATGGTGTTTTCTCAGTTCTGACTCTTCTTGATCTCTCCACAGCACCTGACACTATTAACTGTCCCTTCCTTTTGTATTCTACTTTGCTTTCTCCAGGTTCTTCTCTTACTTGATCACTTCTATTTCCTGTCCTAGACAGGATATAGATGAGTATGGGAAACAGATCACAAGCCCAGCAGAGACATGGTGTAGTAGTGACCATTTTCATTATCTGTACATTTGTTGGAGTTTTCTCTCTCAGCCAAAAGAATGGCTAATAACTTCTTCCCTTACCTTTGTGATAGTTTTATCCATCAAAAGGTAGAGAAATGAACAAGGGAAAATGCTCTTCTGGAGCTTAATCTCACTGAGAGAGAAACTACATATTGAAGTGGAAATGCCGGGAATCTTGAGAGTAAATGACCATTGCTTTCTAGAGTTTGTGATAGAAGAGAAAAAGATCTGAGCATAGCCTGATATGTACTTGAGACTTTGGGAAAACCAATTTCAAAAGGTGCCCAGGAAGTTTAGGTGGGATGCCATGGACAAAAATTTTAAAGGCAGAAATGAGATGCTCATAGAATTCTGAAGACAAAAAAAGGAAACAATTCCCATGAGGGAGGAGATGGGATTTGACTGAAGAGATCAACAGTAAACTCACTAACCAAATTGCATTTTAAAAACATTTAATCTTTTAGTTGTAGACTAACCTTTAACATGGAACATATTTAGGGGGCTATCTAGAGAATTATTGTTCTGAGAGACAGATAACCAAATATATTTCACTCTAACACTGAATAACTTTAAACTGTTAGTTGTCTTACCAATAACATGACAAGGTTGGACTCAATCTCTAAGTTGCCTTTGGGTTCTAAGTTTCTTTAATTATATATTAAAAGAGATCCTGAACTCTGAAAATTCCCATGCAAACTACCTAACTCTTTTTCCATCTGAATTTTTTCCTTCAGCAGCTTGTCTCTGCTTTTACACATAATATGATAGGTGACCTGTTAATAACATCAAACCTCTTCTACATAGCCCTGCCAGCTCTTTCTCTGGTTTTATTGGTTTTCATAGCAAACACCTTTCTAAATCTCTAGGTTTCCCCTGCTATTACCATGGTTCTGAGTTTTCACAGGGTCCAGGCTTTTAGCCCATTCCCTTCTAGGGAGAACTAAGGTAAATCCTCGCATCCTGGAATATCCCTTCCAAATTGACTCTGTTCATGATGCCAGATGTATTGCCAAGACAATATTCATACCCCTGAGGGTGCCTATGAATATGATTATTCTCCTGAACCCTTATATCCAAGTGTGTTATACCTTCAAGGAGAATAGGAATCGGTTGAGCTCCAACTCAGATTAAAGAAATGCACAGACAGGATTACAGAGCCCGTATCAATTTGACCATATATTGGAAAAATGGACCAAATACTATAACTAGGGCATTAACAGATACTGGGGCAGAGTCTCCCTTATATAAGGAAACCCTGATAAGTTTAAACATGGAACTCCTATCACCATCACCCTATCATCCAGACAAGTAAAACTAATGATGAAACTTGGACAATTACCTAAGAAAGAATATTTCGTGGTAATTGTACCCATTCTTGAATATATCACTGAAATATATAGATATAGATATATTGAGAGATATGACTTTAAATTTACCTGAGGGGACATATCAATTTGCAGTAAGGAAGATAGGAATTAATACAGTTTTAGAGGATAAAATAAAAATGGACCCAATCACTTTGCCTGAACCTTCTAAAGTATTTACTTTAAAGCAGTATCATGTGCCAGATGGTCAAGATGGAATTACCAACACTATAAAGGAATACGTTGAGGCAGGAGTGTTAACGCCTACAATCACTTGATGGAATAATCCTGCCTGACCAGTGTAAGTCAGATGGGACATGGAGGGTGAGGGTGGATTATAAACAATTGAGTAAGGTCACTCCTCCCTTGTGCTGCTGTTACTTTAACGGAAAGGATCCAGAAATATAATGGGACTTGGTATGCAGTTATTGATTGAGTCAGTGCTTTCTTTACTATTCCAATAGATTCTAAACAATGGGACCAGTTTGCTTTCACTTGGCAGGGCCAACAATATACTTTTACACCCTGGCCACAAGGTTATATGCATAACCCCACTATTTGTCATGGGATTGTGGTTGAACATTTGGATAAACTAGAGATACCTGTTGTACAGTTTTCCCACTACATAGATGAAATTATGATACAGGGAAAAAATATAAAAGAAGTGGAGAAGAGTTTGATGCTTTTAAGTGAGCATATGAAAAGCAGAGGGGGAAACTAACCCTGCAAAGATTCAAGGGTCAGCTAAAAACATAGAATTTTGGGGTATACAGTAGAATCAGGGGTTGTGAGTGATTCTCCCACAAGCTAGACAAAAGATTCAGGATTTTCCTATGCCCACAATAAGAAAGAGGCCCAAAACTTTATAGGATTATTTGGATATTGGCAGCATCACCTACTGCAGCTAGGACATTAAAGAAACCCTTATATAAAATTACTAGGAAAAAATATGAATTTGATTGGGGACTTGAGCAGAGTAAAGCATACAGTTGGCCCTAGATTTATGGCCTATAATGGCCACGTGGAATTACAAATGACTGTACAGGATGAATATGCAAACTGGAGTTTATGGCAAAAACAACAAAGCCAGGATGTACCCTTAGGATCTGGGTCTAGGAAACTCCTTTCATCTGGAATTCAATATACCTCTTTTGGAAAGCAATTGTTAGCTGCATATTGGGCTTTGGTAGAGACTTTGGACCATGATGGAATATTAAGGCCTGTAAACCCAATTATGACCTGGGTAATGAGTACCCCAGCTTCTCACAGAATTGGACATGCACAAGAGGCTAGCATAATTAAATAGAAATGGTATACTCAAAATAGAACTAAAACAGGCAAAAGTGGAGTTTCTGCTTTACATGGATCTATAGCAATCATAGATGCTGAGAGAAATTATATACTCCCTGAACCAAATCAACAGTTGGTATAGTCCTTGGTAAAATGGAATGAGGGATATGATAGATTAACTGAAGAACAAGAGACATGCATGGTTTACTGATGGGACAAGAAAATATTTGGGCCACAAAAGATACTGCAAAATGGTAGTTTATAATCCAATCTACCTTGGAAAGTACTGGGATAGATGGAAGTAGTCAATATGCTGAATTTTGGCAGCACATCAAGCTATCAAAACAGAACAAAGAGGACAGTGTCATATATAGCTACATGGATGCCCATGTGGAAAAATCAAAATTGGAAAAATCAAAATATGGCAAACAAGTCTAGGGCAAAGAATATGGGAAGATATATGGGAGACGTCTTTTGTTACTAATTTGTCAGTTTTTCATGCAGATGCTCACATGGCCCTCCCCATACCAGAACATGAGTACAGTGAACATGCTGATCGATTAGCAAAGATTATTAATCAATATATTTTCCCTACTCTGACACCAACTGATGATCCAGTACTAGCAAAATGGGTCCATCAAATGGCCAGCCATTCAGGTGTCCAGGCCACACACCAGTAGGTACAAGACTGAGGTATTAGTATCTCTCATTCATTATTAAAACAAGTAG
Source organism: Potorous gilbertii (assembly GCA_028658325.1). Taxonomy (NCBI): domain Eukaryota; kingdom Metazoa; phylum Chordata; class Mammalia; order Diprotodontia; family Potoroidae; genus Potorous; species Potorous gilbertii. The sequence goes on along the minus strand of CM053769.1, from coordinate 607,556,604 downwards.
CAGAGGAATGCTATATATGCCAGTTGGAAAAGGAATAAACTGTTCCTCAGGTGGTAACTGGAGATAGAGCAAGGGGAAAAGTATTAGCCCAAATTTGACAAATAGATAGACATCAAAATAAAGGATGGAAATTTACATGTATTTGTGTTGACACTATTCAGGTGTACTAGTGGCTTGTCTCTATAAGAATATGACCCAGAAGAACACCTGTAAGACTCTAAATATGGTAAGTCTCTATTATGAAACTCCAATGCAGATTCAAAGTGACAATGGGTGACATTTCAAAGGTAATGAAATGAAGAGATATGGTGCATTAAACGATATAGAATGGATATAACACATTAACCACAAGTACCTGCGTTAATTGAAAGAATGAACGGACTATTGAAAGAACAGTTAAGGAAGTTTAAGTTCTAATAATTTTTATCAACATTGGAAAGGTAACTTGTTCACTGCATTATGTAATTTGAATAATAGACCATTGGGAGGAAGTATACCTCTAGCCAAAATAATGACTCCAAATCTGCAAATTAGAAAACAACAAACACATAAGATCCCAAATACTGAGTACTGGACTGTAAAAACAAATGTCCTAGCACCGTATCCAGGGACACCTGGTTCAGCAGGACATGTTTTACATTGTTCAGAGAACTTTGGGTTGGATAGGAAAGAAATAAGAAAAATCTCTACTGGAATATGTATGAGAATCCCTGAAAAATCACTTTTGACAGCTACTACCTAAATCAGGATTAGTAGAGTGAGGAATACATGTATTGGCTGGAGTGACAGATTCTAATTATCAAGGGAAAATTATTGCAACATTCCAAAATTTAGGTGAAGAACTCATAGTTTTGTAAAAATGTTAGAATAGTTTAAGTGCTTATTATTCCTTGTGAAAATTGACCCTCCTTCCAAAATAACTAGCAGAGGAACTGAAGGGTTGGGTTCTACTGACAAAATAAAATTAGAAGCTAAAGTATGGGTAAACAGAAGCCAGATGACATTCCAAAGGCTACATATAGGAAAGATAATACCGTAACTGCTATTTATTTAGATGATTACCAAATTGTACCCTTAACTCATAGACTCTACTGTGAATGAGGATATATGATAGTGGGTTCATGGAATCCAGAAGCACAGTTGACCCTATATCTACTCTGTTTCTGGTTATTGTCTCGGTTTTATTGGGGTTTTTTTGTTGAACTTGTTTGCTAGGTTTGTTTTCTGTAGGCTTAGTACCCTTCACCTGCAGATGCCTGATTGCTTAAGAAGGATGTCACTCCCTATCCACAAATGTGATGCGTCACCCCTGGACTTGGCATTGATCAAGTTCTGGATGCCAGCTAAAGGAGTGATCTCTTGAATGGGACCTACTGGAGCAGGGACAGCTCTACGTCCAATTTCAACAAGTAGCTATAGAAGAGACCTTTGCCCCTTATCCCAAGATTTTAGACCCCATTCATTTGAGGAATGATGGGGTGCTTGCACTCAAGCCCTATCTTATCATTTTATGCGCTTATTTTGTGCTTTTCCTCTTATATTTTATTGTTGATACCAGTTGCCTAAGTATTGTTTTTTATGATTATTTTGTTATAGTTCTGTTGATACCAGTTGGCCCACCAACCCATGTAATGAATGAGAGATATTGGAGCCACATGTAATGGTAATTTAAATGGGAAGATCTTTCCCATTCATTAATAGGCCCACATGACCTGTTTAAATCACATGGAAACCTAAGTCACATGTGGTAGGAGGAGCTTGCTGAACAGGTGGAATAGGAAAGATGGAGCAGAATTGGGAAGAAGTTGGTGAGAGCAGTTAGGGTGGAGGACTGAGAACACAGGCAGGCAGTCAGGCAGAGCTAGTCTTGTGTTTGCTTGTGGGAAGGCCCTGGCAGGGGAGGAAAGGCTTGGGAATGATTTTGTTCCCTGCAGTGCACATGTGTATTGACTTCTTGGTTACTATGATGGATCTGGCTTTCTGGTGTCTGAATAAATATTTTTCTTCTGCTTCTATATGGAGAATCTGTTATACTTCGTGATTCAGAACTGAGCCAGCATATTCATAGTCACCCTTGGTGCTGATACAAAGTGGCAAGACAAGATATATTTTAAATCCCCACAATATTTTTAATAAACAAAATACGTATAAATGAAGTCAGCATCATCCTTAAGAGGAGATATTACATAGAACACACTAACATGAATTTATCTTATCCAGAGGTGAATACGAAATATAATTTGCAGAAATCATGAAGTTCACTTTACATTCGTTATTGAACAGCTCATTTTATATGGCACATAATTTGTAATGTAATCTTCAAGGATTGAAGAGTATTTTATTCAACAAATAAACACATAAAAATAAAATTATTAGTCAAAATTGTGGTGTAGTTACTATAAGGTTATGAGGTAAATTAGGAGTAATTATACACTTTTTTAATGTTAAACATTTTTACCTTTAAACTTTACAATGCTCTAATATGCTATGTCTGAATGTTACAAAGAGTGAAAGATTTCTCCCATTTCCTATAACAAGTGTGGAACTTCTGCTGTTCAAACACTATATATAGCACCTGTGCATTAAATAAGAAAGAAAATTAGATAAGTCAATGTCATGCTGTATCTTGTATCATGTGTATTTTTAAATGCTCTAATTATAAATCAAAGACTTAACAATTAGTTATTATATAAATGTGACTAAAGGCTATATTGTTAACCAATTTTATTTTAAATTTACAAAAGGAAGTACAAAGAAGATTCAACAGAAAAAGGTGATTCTTTAGGTAGATATGAACAAAACTGTCAGTATATATATTCTAAATTTCCCCTCAACACAGTGAGCACAATGGGTTATTTGTCTTTCTAAAGGAGTTTGACAATGATATTGTGTGTAGCACACACTGACTAATGCTTTTAATAAGGACTAAGGGAACACAGTAGTTCTGACCCCCAGTTTAACTCTTCTTTAAAGATGGAATTAGAGGGGCAACAGCTATGCTTAAGAATATTAAATTGTACTATATGTACAACTGAGTCAGATATAATGGATTATCCAATGCAAGTTGAGAGCTTCTTTCTCTCTTCAAATTGTTTGTCCACTACAAGTGAAAGGGCCTGAAGGAAGCCTTCTACTGAAACAGTTGGTGTCTAGAAGCAAACAAAACAGTATTATTAGCTCAAAATAGATCAAAATATAAAAATCCCTTGTTTTTCTAGAAGTCACTCATCTGGTAACCTTAACACAATGGAACAGGGGAGCATGAGGCCTCAAGGTCACCTGCTGCCCTCTAGGTTCTCAGGTGTGGCCCTTTGATGGAGTCCAAGTTTTACAGAACAAATCCTTTTTTATTAAAGGGATTTGCTCTGATGTTTAGGACCGCACTTGAAGACTTGAAGCAGCAGGTTCCCCACCCCTGCTCTGGAATATGTGAGGAAAAGTAACAGACTTTTAAATAGTCAAAATGTATATCATAAACCTCATATTTTAGTTAAATTTTTTGACATGTCTTAGACACTGGGGATACAAATATAAATGTGACCCCACCTTCAACATATTCACATATAAGTAAATATAGGCTATACACATGCATACTCATAGATACATGTATACACACATACATGCCCACACATACAACAACTGGACTAAATCCATAAAGGTCTTTTGAAGAAGACATGACTTGAACTGGGCCTTAAAGAGAGGTAGGAGTTCCAAGGGGAAGAGGGAGTACATTCTGAGCATAAGCCTTTGCCTAAGTGTGACGGTAGGAGATGCAACACTGTCCACAGAGAATGTCTAGCACACTATTATGGCTGCAGTGAGTAATAAGGAATAACATGATCAACCTAGAGAGGTAGGTTGGATCCAGATAAGGGGTTTATATTTCATTCTTGGAACAATGCGAAGCCCCTGGAGCTTCTTGACCATGGTCAGAGCTGTGCTTTATAAATGATAATTTGGTGGCTACTATATCTCGAGAACAAACTGAAAGGGCAGAAGTCAGATGCTGGGAGACTAAATAGGAGGCTGATTTTACAGACAAGGAAACAGGTGATGAGGACATTACCAGTCAGGGTCATGTGAGTAGAGAATAGGATAGATGGTAAAGATGTTGAAGACGTGCAATTGATAAAACTTGGCAAGTGACTGAATATGAGAGCACATGACAGTGAAGAGCCGAAGTTGGTACCTGGTTGCAAACTTGGATTATTGGAATAATGGCTCCCTTAACAAAAAAAACAGAAGTGTGGAAGAAAAGTGGGTTGGGGTGGGGAGGGGAGATAATGAATTTAGGTTTTGGACATGTTGAGTGTGAGATACCTATGGATCTGTTCAAGAGGTGGTTGATGATATATGCTTGTAGTTTAGAAAAGAAATGAGCTCTGAATATGTAAAACATAGAAGTTAGGTGCATAGAGATGACAGTTGAATCTGTGGGAGCTGCTGAAATCATCAAAGGCACAGGAAGGGAACAAGTATTTACAAAGCACCTACTATGTGCTGGCTTTACAAACATTATTTCATCTGATACTCACAACAACCTTGCAAGATAGGAGCTATTACTATACTCATTTTACAATTGGGAAAACTGAGAGAAAACAGGTGAAGAGACTTGCCCATGGTCACATAGTTAAGTGTCTGATGCCAGATTTTAACTCAGATCTTCCTGACTCCAGGCCCAATATTCTCTCCACTGCACCCCCAAATGACTCGAGGAAAGAGACCAGGAAAGAGCTCTGGGTTACTCATAAAATTAGGGAATGACACATGGATGATGATCCTACAAAGGAGATTGAAGACCAGTATGAAGACAACTACAACAGAGTACTGTCACAAAAACCTAGGGAGGAGGGGATCCAGAGTGAGGAGGTGGTCAATAGTTTCTAGAACTATAGAGATAAAACCTGAGGAAAAATCAATTGAGTTAGTCAAAGAGCTTCCTGGTGACCTTGGTAGGTGTGAAAGCCAAACTGCAGGGCATTTAGAAAAGACTGGGAAGTGGGAAAGTGGAGGCAACAAAGACATGGTTTCTTCTAGGAGTCTGGCTATGAAAGGAACGACAGGGCAATAACTCAAGTGTGCTTTGGTTTTTAAGGATAGGTAGAATTGTTTGTAGGCATAAACTGAAAAATCAAGTTTGTGAAGGCTAAATATAAAGAAGGGAAAGAAAGGAACATCAATAAGGTGAAGACTCATCTCATTTTCCGAGAGAGAGAGAATGAGAGATGATATTGAGGTGATTTCAAGTGTGGAACTGGGGAGGAGAGAGCATTCATGATAGGTAGACTCAATTTTTGCAGTGAAAGTCCTCTGCTAAAAGAAAGTGAGAAGGAATGCAGCAGGAGGAGAGGAAAGGGGAATGGAATGATAAAATGACTAGAGGGAAGCAGTGACATCCAACAAGGTTGGATGAATTAGGTTTGCGCTGGACCCAGCTCAGCAGCATGTAATGTGACCTCCTCTAATGGTATCCTGAAGTACGCGAGCAGGAATGAAGGATGGTGGAAGTAATCTACTGGTCGGGTCTGGAAAGAGATGAGTGGCAATAGGGCAATGCAGCAAGGGATTCAACAGTGGTAAAAGGCTGAAATTAATTTATGCAGGATCAAAGTAACAACTAAACTTACAGTACAAAGAAAGAAAATACTTTGTAAGCAATATTTAACTGTTAAATTTATCCTTTCAGACTTAAGCTACAGTTAATTAGGGCAAACTAGCAGGTAACTGTGCAAATACAAATCCCACACTGGTGTGGCAAAGTGGCTGAAAATCCAGCACTGGCACAGGACCGCTCAGCATGGTGTGCCCACATCAGAAAAGGTGCTGTGCTCTATGAGCAAAGCAGAATTGAGACAGCACAAAGGAAACGTAGGAGGCACAAATTTGGAGTAACCACCCCAAATATTCACATGGACTATCTGTGCCCAATCTGTGGTAGAGCATTCCGCTTGTATTGGTCTGATCAGTTACAGCTGGACACACTGAAACTTCACTTTATCATGGTGATGTCATTTTGGTCCTCTTCGAGAACGAAAGGAAACAACCAACCATCTTCTAGTACTGTACCAGGTTCTTTGAGAGTACCAATAGACATATAAGAAAATTCATTTTACTGTTAACTGTACTTAATAAATACTTGCTGACTTGAGGAAGAGGTTCTGATAGGAGGTCATACCTGTGCTAAGCCTTAAAGGATGCTACAGAGAGAGTGCATCCTGGTTTCAGAGGACAACAGTGGGAAAGTGCAGGGAGAGGAGATAGAGTGTCAAAGTCAGGGAGCAGTTCACATGATAACTGGCTAGAATCCAGAATGTAGGGAAGGGCTATGAAATGACTGCAGAAAAAGGCTATGTAATAAGTCAGGAAAGACAGCCAGGAGCCAAATTATGAGGGCAGGGCTTTAAATTCCAATTAGAATCTGATGAAGAAAGGGAAGGCAAGCCACAGAGGATGCTAGTAACCCTTGTGCTAATTAGAAAGAGACTATCATAGGTATCACAGAAGGAAGTAGTAGAGAGGCAAAATGCAGTTAAACATAAGACTTAAACTTCTAAGTTAGAACTGTCCACCATCAAAATGGGCTGTCTGAGAGAGACCTTAATTTTCCATCTTCAAACAAAGGCTGAATAATGACACATCAGGGACATTATAAAGCTGTTCAAGATGAAGGCAGGGATTAAGTCAGATGACCATTGAAGGATTCTAAGCCTCGACATGAGACACTATGGAGAGGGCAGACCCTGTTACAGAAAGAAAAGTTTATTGTAAATAAACTTAACTCACTTCACATTCTTCCTAGGTCCAACCTTGCTGCCAGGCACGACTAGTAAAGTTTTTACATTTGGCAGAATTATTGCCTTTGCCATTAACATGTCTTCAAATGGCCTGACTTTAATCCATTTGGCACATATCCTGTAGTATAGTTGCTCTAAGCTAAGGCTTTAAGTGAGAAGCAATTTAAGTTAAGGCTCTATGAGTGGCTAATGATGGTCAAGAATGGAAACATCAATTGAAAAAAACAGTGAGAACAAAAACTCACTTGTATATATAATGCATGGGCTAGAAAAGGAAGTTTCCTCAAGACTCGGCCACTAAGTCCTTCGCTTTTCCTGTTGAAAAATAAACATAACAAAATAATTCTACATATGGTTCTTCCACAGATTAAATTGTTGGTTCTTTTCTATGAATATTATTCAACATTAACTGTAGAGAAAAATTAAAGCAACAATATTGACCATAAATACATTCTAAGATGAATCATGATTGCTTTCTAAAGCCAATGACTAAAAACACCCCAGGGAAGGAAAAGTAAGGAGGTAAGTGAGAGCTTGAAAACAATTCCATTTATTTATTTCCAAGAATCCTGAGTCAACCAACTTTGCAGATTTACTTCCTAATAAGCACCCAATAAATTTATTGGCCCTAAGGATAAGTTTAATAAGTCAACACATTCCTGTGTATTTCTTTCTTTAGTCATGTAAGTAATAACTTCAGTGAATACTATGGAGGGAACTCTGAGCATAAGTACAAGGAAGTTCTAAGGATTGTTAATTATATAAACAGCCAATTGAGATGATTTACGCCAAAGTTAATCTATTTTTGGTCTTGAATTATTCACACCGATTTATATATAGCTGAATCCCAATTAATGTGAACAAAGAATTCTGTGATGTGGTTGCACTATTTGAATACACATTATTCAAAGTATAACTGCATGTAAATATGGTAATTGGTTCCAGACCAATAGAAATATAGAGTGCACGTTCAAGTAATGCAACTACTTCATGGGATTCAATATTCATACCAATTAGGATCTAAATGTATAGTTATCAAATTAAACGTGAATATTGTAAAATCTTCCCTTCGTTCTGTATAATATAAATAAAGCTATTAGAATACATCTCAAAGTAAAATGTTACATCTAAAATCTAGATGTGAACTTTTACTTGACCATGCTGACATAATTTTCTCTCCTTCAATTTTTTTTAAGTGAAAGGTAGTTTAATATACTGAATTGTACTTCAAAAGAAAACTAAACAGTCTTTCTGATCAAACTAGAATGTTCCCAAGTCCATCTGCAATAGTTCATGTCTTTAAGGCAAATTTTCACACAAATAATGAACTAAAGAGCACTTAGTTTACCCTTTAATTAGGTCATAAAAATTATGCTATGTTGATCTTGATTGAGACTTTTTTCGCTCCTTCTCTTGCTAATCTATCAGTTTCTTAATTGCCTGCAATGAATGACCAGGAACATGCAACCATTTAATATCTATGCCTTGAATAAGAGTATCAAACTTAACACAACGCAGTCTTCTTTGTTAATGACATCTTTTCCTATGCTTGTTTTCCAGTCATTTTCCTATCAGTCTTCAACCAGACTTGTTATGCCATTCATAATAAACATACTATATGTGTAGAAAACCAGCTTACTGATGTTGTGATTCTTGGTTTGTTCAATTCCTCTACAAGCAGCATCTATTTCTGCTCTTTGGTTCATCTGTCACCCAGGAAGTCTATCATCCACATTTAGGGGATGGCCTGGCCCCCAATAAACACTAAAGCCTGCTCCCACTTTCTTCTTCCCATTACTGGAGCAGCAGTCATCTGTGTAAATCACAGTTGCATCCCCCACATAAGAAAATGAGACTGTATTTTGTTTTGTAAACTGAGAGAAAGGCTTTTCCTCTTCATCTGATAACTCACAGGGTCTCGTTTGGCTTCACTTTGGGATCTTGTGTATCATATTTCTACTCTATTAAATGAGCAGGGCTTGCAGTACTTCGGACAAGAGCCCAAGCCTCATTCTCAGCAGCAAACCTCTTGAACCAGGCAGCAGGAAATCAGTTCACGGGGACTTGACATTCCAGTCTTTCAGTCCCTTCTCACAGCATAGAACATGCCAGCGCTCAGGCAGTATGTACTACAGTGGCAGAAAGCACCGTGACAACTCTGGGGACAGAAGCCTAGAGCCTCCGCATGGTCTGCTTTAGGGTCTCTCCTTCTAATTTTACTGTTAAATTCTTGAACCAGGGGTCCACACTCTTCCCTCACATATTTACCAGCAAACTTCTCTTTAATCCTCCTGCATTCTGGAGGATCCCCCCTCCCTTCTACTGAAAATGCATCCTCTAAAGTCACCAATGACCTTAAAAACAGCAAATTAAATAAGTCTATATTCAGTTCTCATTTTCCTTAACCTTTCTGTATTTATTCTCTTTATATTTATTCTGAATATACTTAAATATGCATTTGCTGTATCTTTTATCAGAATATAAGCTCCTTACAAGTTAAGGACTGCTTCATTCTTTGTATTTGTATCCCCAGTAACTAACACAATGTCTGATGAGTAGTAAGTACTTAAGGTGTTTCTCTCCCTTTCACTTTCCAGTTTTTGTTGTTTGTGTCCAACTCTTTGGGACCCCCATCTGGAGTCTTCCTTGGCAAAAACACAGAAGTGGTTTGCCATTTGCTTCTCCAGCTCTTTTTACAGATAAGGAAACCAAGGTAAACAAGGTTCAGTGACTTGCCCATGGTTACACAGCTTAGTAAATGCCTGTGGCCAACTTTGAGTTCAGGAAGAGGAGTCTTCCTGACTCCAGGCCCAGTGCTCTGCGCACTATGGCGCCACCTAGCGGCCAGTATAACTAACCCAAGTTCAGGCCCTCATTTACTCACATGTGGACTAGATTCCGTTGCATCTCCAACCTCAAGTCTTGCTCCCCTCCATCCAACTAGCACATCACTTGCCAAATTATTTTCTGAAAATGTTGCTTTCCTTATGACTACTCTGCCTCAGATCTTCAATAGTTCCCCATTACCTAGAGAACATTCTAAACACCATAGCCTAACATTCAAGAATCTTATCCACCATTACTTTCATATTCAGATTATCTGCCATAACCAAAGTGCTTTTCAAGGGCTTCCAAGCACACCTTTCATGTTGTTGCCTGCATTATCCAGTGCTTTTGCTATTTGGCTAATCCTATCCATTGTTCAAGGCCCATTTCAAATCTCAAGAGATTTATTTTTTCTATTACTAATTTGGCATTTATTGTTTATTATCCAGAAGCATATTCTTTTAATTTCATCATTTAAATTTTAATCAACAAGCATTCACTAAGGCCACTATATGCCTGGCACTGTACTAGGTGTTAGTGATAGAAAATCTAAGATAAAAATGGAAGTCCCTCGACTCAAGAAGCTTACTATCTACCAGGAAAATGCTCACTCACTCTCTCTCTCTGTATATATGTGTTATATATATATATATATATATATATATATATATATATATATATATATATATATATATATATATGTGTGTGTGTGTGTGTGTGTGTGTGTGCATGTGTGTGTACACATACATACATGTATGCACACATACATATGAACAAAATTACAAGATATACATCCACACATATATGTTTATATAAATTATTACAAACCATTAATGTCAGTCGTATAACAAAGGTGCTACACTATGATTATTAATATAATGCCCAAAAAATTATAATTAATATAATATGCATGCATATGTATACATATTTTTCTTACACACATATATGTACATACATACATACACACATATCAAAATATAAATTAATTTTTTTATAGGGGAAGGCAGAAGTATTTGGGAAGGAGAAAATGATTTCATTTTCCCAATTACATTAAATTTCTTGAGGGATGGGGCTATGCCTCTATATTTTCCTCTATTCCACCAGAATTTTACACATGACTTTGAAATGAATAAATGATAACTGAGGCAATAATTTCTATTTTGTCTTAGCTTCTATCTGGTCATATGAAAACTTTATAATGAATACTTTTAAAAATCATTTAAATATTTCTGAGACCTTCTGAATTTTATGTTTATCTAGACTAGAATTAAGACTTGGCAATCATTATAGTTTAAAACATGTTAAAAAATAATTTTTTTTTGTTTCAAAATAAAGAAGATTCTCACCTTGAAATTTCACTTAATAGTAGACTCAGCTTTGATACATTATTTTCAACATAACCAATCATTTCTAGTTCTCGAAGAGTCAATAGTTGTTGCCGTGGGTATATTATTTGACACTAAGAAAAAGGAAATATTAAATTAACACTATCAAGAAATTTCATACATTAAACATGTAAGACTTACAGCAAGTATGAACAACAATTATGCTTAAAATATGCTATTTTTAACAAAAACATGTTAGTTCCCCCAACCTGTAACTGGGTCCTGTTCTCCAAACTCCTGCGTAAGGTGGTCATGTGGAATGAAAATATATTCTCACATAAACAATGTTGGAAATGGTAGCTAGGCAACTAAATCATCTCATTATTTAACCTATAACCTGGCTGAACTAAAGTACCTTCAACTCTAGATCTATAATTCTATGGCACAAACAGTGTTAAAGTTTATATTTTTGTTTCAGGCCCTGGGAATGGGATGGATGGGGCAAGAGCGATTTCTTTGCCTGGATATTTTTGTGCTAGTTGCGTATCTGTAAGTATGGGGATGAATATGGGGAAATTAATTTCTTAAATGGATGGAAAAATGCTAAGATGTGCAAGCCAAAGCTTCAAACCCATGGCACTTACTAGGTTACCATCATTCTTTTGAGCTGTATACAAATTATTAAAGCTAAAGAAGTGAATTAGGATTTATCTTTATATAGAAGTGGTAGGAGGCATAATGATTTAAAGTTAAAAAATAGAGAGTAGGTGGTTACTTTCCTACATTCAAAACTCAACAAAATTCAAAAATCAACAATAGTTTATTCTGAAAAATAAAAATGGTGATTTACCACTCCCCGCATCACTCAAAATTCTGTATCGTGTAGCTTTCCTCTGCCTACTGTTCCCTACAGTCTACTTTTCTCCTCCTTTCCCCCATAGAGGTTTCCTTAATTAATTCAATCCAGCTCAGCTGCAAGTGCTCCAGAGACTTCACATTCTCTTAACACTTACACAAGTAGCCTATTGTAATTAATTGATAACAGGCTATTTCTTTGCAAACATGTTTATGTCCTTTCCATGTATTTGGGGTTTTTTTTGGTGCATCTTTATAATAAGTCTTTAAAGCAGGGATTATCTATTCCTTTAATGCACTTAATATAATGTTCTATATTAAAAACTAACCATTGTTTTTACCTTCATCTCAGTCTTAATTATATTTTCCTTTGTTAGTGATTCTAAATTTTCTGTGATGAATAAGATTTTTGAACCTAGATACCATATCAATTTACTAGGTGGCAGCTATTCAGACCTTGGAGGAAGTGGTAAAAAAGTATTAAAAAACCAAACAGTCCAACTAGAAAGATGACTAAGTGGTCACTTTGACATTCTACAAATATTGGAAGTACCTCAGCAATAAGGGAATACATAGGAAAAGAACTGTTTAGGTTAGATTGGAAACTCAGGCTAGACTAGGAAGTGAAATCAAGTGAGTATAAGCTAAGAAGCAAATGTTGCCTTCAAGACACAAAAAATAAACCAAAAAAGGAGTAATCTGTTTGTATCTTCAGTTACCCAAATGTTTCAAAGACCAAATGGCACAAACTTCAATTATGAAGACAGACAGGTTCATCAAAACAAGTTGAATGAGAAGGGAAGATGGAACAAGCAGAAACTCAAGTGACAAGTACTGAAATATATTCATTTGATATGGTTCCCAAAAGATCAAAATAAAGTTAAAAATATAATTTAGATTACTAGATCAAACTGTAAAACATTAAGACTGCATTTCCTATCTTAGAGGAATAGGGAATTACTAATTCTACTACTAAAAAACTGTATGGGAACTATAAGTAAGGTGGATTTCAGTGTGTGTAAAGTGGATTTTTGTTATTATTTCTTAGAGTTCAGTTTTCCAGGATCCACAGCCATAATAACAATCTCCTGTTCCCAGGTATTAGATACAAGTTCGCATGATTATGGTTCAAAACGTCTTTACCACATTTATGCAGCATTATATAATGATAAATAATACAAGCATGTGTGCTTAAATTGTAAAGATCCACTGTGACTGCGCAGTGAGATAGAGGGATGAGGTGATAAAAATTTGTGAGGTTATTGCTGGCAATCTACTTTCTTTGTTGCCCTATAAAACAGGTGGGCGGCAGTCAAAGGGTGGGGAATCTTAAAGGTTGAAAGGCATACACAGCATTTGTGCATTCACAATGGGGAAGCACAAGCTGTGCCTGTCTTGACTGACCCCATCAAGACATAGACTGCGCCCCCTCCCCAACACAAGAAGGGTGATTAGGAAATGCTGTGGGAGTTTGTGCTCTCATTGTCAGCAACCTCTGAGAAGACTAGGCTAGAATAAAGTAATATTATTAACCCCTTCTTAGCATCTTTCCTATCTGACCAGATCAAGAATGAACCTGTTCTAGCAGTCCTCCTGTGTGCTGTGTTTATCTGTCTTACAGGAACAGATTGTTTTTAAACCACAAGGCACTACCCAAAAATAAATAAATAAAGCTTACCTTCATTAGTTCCTCTAAACAAGAAAGATAAATTTTGAAAATAGCTGCAGTAGATGGAGGCCCTATGTATTGTTTTATGTCAGCTCTGTCTACGAAGGCCATGTCAATTTTCTCAGTAATATTTGAAGTTGTTAATATAACAACATTTGAATGCCTGTTAAGACAAAGAAACATCTGATGTCATGCCTATTCTGTCTAACATGGCAACACTACTTGCTTAACATTTCATATTTTCAGAGAATTTAGCATTCTTTAAAAAAACATATTATGGATATCTCATCATGGGATGATTTAGTGTTTAATTCAAATAACCTAATTTTAATAATTAGAAAACATAAAGGTAGGGTGAGAGTATTATCCATGTCAACTGTAAGTTCCAACGCCCAAAAGACACTAGATTTTTTAGGCTGAGAGCAAGTTAGTGTTGTCAGGTGTCCCCAACAATACAACTTCATGTCACCTCCCACAGTCAAATTTAGAGTTCCTTTGCTGCCATTATCAAAATACATATTTTGTATTTCACTAGGAAACTGCTAGGAAGTACTAGGGACGACATTCCTTCATATGGAAATAGTTAACATTTTAACAATAAAACAAATCAACAACAACTGTACATATCACTTCATCTTAGCCAACTTTAATGCTTTTATCTAATTATGAAGATTCAGCCCCCCATCAAAAGAATTTGAAGCACTGGCAAATGGAGAAGCACTTGATGATTGGGAGGATTTGAGGGGAAGGGAGGAGTATTATAAATTGGCCCATGAAATTATTCATATTACTCAAAAGACAAGCCCTGAAAGTAAAGCTGATTTAATTGTTTTAGAGTCATTAAGTGGGTTCAGAAGAGAAAATCTATTATCAGTCCTTGCCAAAAGTACCCCAGTTTTCCTAGGGAGGCCAAATATAGCTGTTCAAGGCTAATATCACAGGTCCAGCAGACTCATCTCTCTGTACTTGGGTCCCCTTTGTCCTCTCCTTAACTCATTCTGTTCTCCCTATGTCTCTAGGTTCCTACACATTTTAGGTTTCCTGGAAAATATGACATTAATTAATATTCAATGATATTTTTGTAGTAGAATTTCTTTTATCTAACCTCCTGGACCACTTCCCTGTCTCCTCTATTAGTTATACCCAGAATAATACAAAAAGTGAACTCTAAACCTTGCTTTGCAAATATTCTAACCACAAAATGAGGAAGTTGGTTATTTGTCATTGAGTGTTTAATATTTGTTTTTAAATGTTTGTAGCAACACAGGATAAATAAATGAAACCCCATCTTTGTTAACAGACATTTCCATGGACTACATTACCAATAACAATGACAAAAAGGAAGTCCCCACAATAGTTATAAAACAGAAACTTTGTTTTCTGACATTAGTTAAACTAGAGAGATTCACAGGGCATGGTAGTGCTAGAATTTAGAACCTTAAGAATATGAGACCTTATATATACATATAAATGCATATAAATATGTGTACGTAAACATGTATATAAATATGTGTGTATGTGTGTACATGGAGGGGGGGGTAGAGAGAGAGAGAGAAAATAAAGAAACTTCCGTCTCCAATATGGTCATGTCAGTCCACTTGGCATGGGGTAACTTGTTTGCTGTATCTCTAGTACTAGGCAAATGTTTCTTTTGAATCATCCACATTCACCTACCCATTTCCTATCACCAACAACATGAGTATATACGCAAAATGACAAAGTAGGATTAGGCATAGAATTTGTATCCAGGAAACAAATTTTTCTATATAAATTGAAATGACCTGCATGAGCATGAAACTGGAAGCCTTGTATGATACTACTCTTAAGACACTCTAATCAACAACTCTAACAGCTCATACTATAAGTTGTGCTTGTAGAGACACAAGAATGATAAGCAACACTGGCTTTAAAGTCAGAAGACCTGAATTCAAATCTTAGTTCTTATGCCCTCTAGATATGTGGTTTAGAAAAAGTCAGCTAACTTCCATGTGCCTCAGTTTCCTGATCTACAAAAATAAGGCAATAAGTCTGAGGTCCCTTCAAGATCATATTTTCGATCTTATGACCTCAATTCTGCTCCCAAAGCTGTCAATTCAGAAGATTTATAAGCATAAATTAAATTGTAAGTACAATAAGGCATTTCTGTTAGCAGTCTGTATCACAAGGCAGTCTTATGGAACATCTACAGTAGACCCCAAGAGAAAAAAACATTTAGATGTCCATCACATTACTTTATTTGCATATTACACATAATAAAACCATAACATTTTTAAAATGTGACTTTTTTTCTCCTTCCTTGGGTCAAATTATATTTCCTAAAACAAGGTTTTCATGTTGAATGGAAAGGGCACTGGATTAAACTTAACAACAGTGGGGCTTGAATCCCAATTCTGTTAAATAACAGTTGTGTAACCTTGGTTAAGTGAAGTCACTTAATTTTAGTTTTCTCATCAGTAAAATTAGGAGGTTGAACTAAATAATCTGAATCTGATGAAATTTTATTGTTCTATAAGAAATAAGGAAACAGAAAATGTCAAAGAGACAGATATATGAAGAATAAATAGAACCACTGGAACAATTCCTACTAAACATCAACATTATAAAAATGAACAGTTTTGAAAAATTTTATAAACTGATGTAGAATGAAATGAACAGAAACAAGGGAACAACCTATACTATAACAGTGCAGCAAAAGCAAAGAACTTTGAAAACTGTAAGAACAATGATTAATACAATAACCATTCATGATTTTATGATGCAACATGCTATCCATGACAGAAGTGATGGATTTAGGGTGCAGAAATGAGACATAAGTATTTTTTATAAAGTCAATGAGATTATTTATTTTCCTTAACTATGCACATTTGTTGCAAGGAAATTGTTTTTCTTTTTTTTTTTTTCAGTAGGGGAGGGGTGAGATGGAGTGAAAATATAGATTTAAAAAAAACTCTAAAAAATTAATTATTGCAGTATAACTCACTTTATAAGCACATGAAACAATGTTTATAAAACATTTTCCTAACAACAGCACCTTCTGATGTAGATAGTCCAAGTGGTACTGTCCTAATTTACAGATGAGTGAACTAATGTGCTTAGAGATCTAGAGACTTGATGATAATCACTTGGCTAGTGATTCCCAGAATCATGGAATTTAAGAGGGAAAAGGGACTACAGAAGTCACCTAGTCCAACTCACACATAAAAGGAATCTAGATGTAACAGGCCTGACAACTGGCTCTCCAGTCTCAGTTAGAAGACCATCAATGAAAGGATCCTGCCATCTCTCTGGGCAGCCCATTCTTCTTCTAGGCAGCTCTAAATGTTGGGTAGGTTTTCCTAAAATCAAACCTAAATTTGCTTTTCTTTCTTTCTTTCAACGTCTACTCCTTGCCTCTGGTTCTGCCTTCAGGGACCAAATAGAGAAGGCTAATTCTACCTCCACATGACAGCCCTTCACAAACCTGAAGATGGCAGTCATGAACTAGCCTTCTCTAATTAGCTAACATGTATGTATGTTATGTATGTATTTAAATAAAATCTAAGTAAATGATATCCTCAATATTTTTCTCATCTACTGACACTGCAATCCTATCAAGAGGCAACAAGGTTAGTCAGGTAGAGCCTGACTCTGTACAAAGTCATGCTGGGTCTTTGTAATAACTGTTTCCCCTTTCTAGATGTTTGTCAATCATCTCTTTAACGATGATTCCGAAGAATTAAGGCAGGCTCATTGGCTTAGAGTCTACTATAAGATTATTTTCTTCCATTTGGAAAACGAAGAAAACAGTGCCACATTTTTTTACTTAAACTTGTTACTTGGAATTCTTCTGTATGTTTCTTTTTAAAAATCTAAGCTTGCGGATGTATATATCTGTCTTGAGGCAAATTCTATTTTTGTTCCTTACTGACATTATTTCCTTTGACAGCTTTAGAATCATTCATGAAGCATCTCCCATCCTTCTGGAACTGACTTTCCCTGAAGTATTTTAGTTCATAGGTTGTTACCCACGTTTCCAATGAATCTTTTCAAAACTGCTTTCCCAAAATCTAAGGGGGACCATGATTTTCTGACTTCAAGGCCAATGCTTTCTACTACACCACACTTTCAGATATAACCTACAGTCAAACTACAATAAAGATAAGGATCATTCCTGTCCTGTGACCTTAGTGTTTCAAAAGTTTTCCTGAACTCTGAGAGCAATAGTTGATATTTTACACATTATAATGATTTTTAGAACTAGGGACGATGCTACGGAACCAGGAAGAATAAATAAAAAGTTGCTAAATTGCAGGAAAATAAATTCTTCAGAAAAATTTGTCAGAAAATTCCTGAAAAGTTTTCTTTCAGTTTTTATTGCATTGCTACAAAAACATACTGAACATTCAGTGCCAAACATTTAACTTCATTTTTG
This sequence comes from Potorous gilbertii, assembly GCA_028658325.1. NCBI lineage: Eukaryota > Metazoa > Chordata > Mammalia > Diprotodontia > Potoroidae > Potorous > Potorous gilbertii. The sequence continues at coordinate 607,538,724 of CM053769.1, read as the reverse complement.
GTTAGAATATCTCAAAAGCAAGATTTAGAGTCCAATTTATGCATGTATAAGGAATTCTTCTGGAAAAAATACTTACTTATTTCATTTCCCTTAGCTTCCCTGGACCTTGGTTTCCTCATCTGTAAGGGAGCTAGACTGTATGGTCTTTGAAGTCCCTTCTGTCATTAATTCCTAAAATCTTGTCCTGCCTTCGCCACTAACTTGCTATGTGATTTTGACCAAGTCTTCTCCTCTCTAGGCCTCAATTTCCCTATCTGTAAAGTGAAGTTGTTGGACAAGATGAACTTTTCAGCTCTGACATTTTACATGCCCATGTTACCTTTTAATCTGATCAATTTGTGTCAACACAGCATTGACAACCCGGATTGCATCAGATGGTTCAGTGCCTGCCCTACAGGCATTACGGGCTGCTGTGAGACTTTCCACCTATGGGCAGGAGAAAAAGAAATGTCATTTTGGTCAAATTATTATTTCATAACTTTTCAAGGGTTCCTGTAATTAACTTAATCCCAACAGGCATCATCAGTGCTTGCAACAATCTATTCTTGATGCCAGTAAGAAGATGAACTGATTTCTTAGAATTCCTCCTTTCATAATGAGTCAGTAGCTAAAAACCCATACCTCATCAATCAGCACAAACACCAGGGCTTCTTTATCATCAATTAACTCTTGAATCTTCTGGAACATCTTTGTTACTAGTTTACCACTCTAGAACCGAAACATATGATGTTATTTAAATGCTGGCTTTTAGCATCTTACAAAATTTTAAAAGTATTGGAATAATACACATTTGTCTAAATTTCTATGGTTACTAAACTAGTGCTTTCTTTCCTATTATAAACACCCTAGGAGTCAAATTCCAGCTGAGAAGTATGCCTAGCACTTTGTAATTATAATTCAGTCTTTCCTCAACATTCTCCATCTCAAAGGTTCACCAGTGGCTTATATACAATTTCTTCATTTTACAGATGAGGTAACTGATCCTCAAAAAGTCTGAGGTCACAGAACTAATAGATGCCAGAACTTAAATTCAGGGCTTCTAACTGTAAATTCACACACCTTTCAATACCACACCTGTTCCTCTTTTTCTGGTTTACTATCTCTCAGACTTGTTCTTCACCTACTTAAATTGGAACTTTAAGTATCCAACTTATGACCTCCTAGACTCGCAAACTCTTAGCTAGAAGAAACAGGAGAAATCAAGTGAGTCAGATACTTTCATTTCTCACATGAGGAAACTAAGAAAGGTTAGGTGATTTGTCCAAAGTTGCATACCCTAAAAACTGTTAGAGCTGGATCTACTGCTCTGGTTTTCCAACAATCAGTTCAGAGCTTATTCCACTGTACTATGCTATCTATATTTGAAGAAAAAACCTGAGTGACACTATAATTGTTGCATAAACTCAGATAAGACTGTAAAGTTATCTAATAACTGTTCTATATTTGTTCTCCTGAGTCTTATTTGAACTTCTGCTATGTATAGCGTGTCCAAGTTAACAATTTAACTGTTAAAATAAATTTGGAGAAATTGCGCAAGGATTCATATTTCAAGAGTGAAAAAATTCAATCCCTATAATTAATCCACTTACCCAAAAGACAATTATAAAAAAGCAATTAATTCTTCTAAGTCACTGTCATAGGTTTTCTAAAAAATGAACTTAATGTGTACACACAAGTATTTTCCTTCCAGATTAGAGAAACAAGCGTAGTATTTAATGCTTACCTCTGAAAACCATTTAGAGAAAAGACTATGACTATTTATCTCAATTAATTGGCCATATTGATACCTAGAATCAGAAAAAGAATCAATTAAATTAGCTTATAATATTATCAGTGCTAAAGTACTTCTTTAATGGTGGTCAACTTTTAAAAAGAAAGACTTTCAATTTCCCAAATATCATATAAACTAAATGGCAAATGATAAAGGAATTTTAGAGCTGTAAGAGTCTTAGGAGGTCAAGTTGTATAACTCTAATTTTGCAGACAAGGAAACTAAAGCTCAGAAAAATTAAGTAAATTACCTAAGACCACACAGCATCTAAGCAGTAGACTCAAGGTCAGTGACAAATGACAACATCTTGACACTCAGTCAAGTGTTCTTTACAATATACCATTTGTTTCTTTGGGTACTGTCTAAATGTAAAAACAGAACATGAAATAACCGTAAACCTTTGTGTCCTTTAAGTTACAAAAAAAGGAAACACACACATGCATACACATACATATGTATATTATACATACATGTATATGTATATATGTGAAATGCCTTTATTTTTAAAATCGCGCAGACAACAAAGCAGCAAGAGGAAGCAGACACTTCCCTCAATGACTGAATTATCATTCCCCAAGGTGTGAGTACTGAAGCCCCATCTCACAATGGCCCCATTGCTCTGCCTGTTTTACTCTCAGAGCTCTGCCCACCTCAGGAGAAATCCTAGGGTTGGCTGCTCAGTCAATTTTACCCACCTCAGTATCCAAAGCTGTTGTCTAATGACGTGTAACTTTAATTTCAATGGATTTTTAAAAGGAAAATAAGTTATTATATTCCTAAGAGTTCACATATTGAGGAAAGCCTTCTCTATTCATTGTACTTATAAAACTGCTGTCTAATATGGCATCTTTAATGTTGAGTTAAGCCCTGAACTGAGAAAGTAAGGGGCAGTGGACAGAATCAGGAAGACCTTTGAATCAAAGTGCCTCTGTAGCACTCTGGATACCCGATTTTTTTTTTTATACAAATTTTGCATTTATTTCTCTGAGTATACCTACCAGAATGTAAGCTCTTGAGGGTGGGCACTCTTTCATTTCTTTCCTTATGTCTTTGGTGCTGGGGTGGACAAAGCCAGATAGCCTGTTCTTTTACTGTCCCACAAGTTCAGAATGGTTTTTATATTTTTAAATAAAATAAAATTATTTTTAAAAATGTAAAAAACTATTTTTAGCTTTGCTATATAAAAACAGGCACAGGTCATAGTTTGCCAAGCCCTGCTCTAATGCTAGCACAGAGCACGTAATGAATAAATGCTTCCTTGGTTTATATTTAGTTATACTAACTTCCTTTCCTTGCAAATTACATCATCTCACCTGAGCTTTTAAAAAAAGAGCTAAAATGTTATCTCTGATAAAATGCCAAAATACTACAGATTATGGTAATATTAGACCCATTTGTTCTTTCTGTGAATGCATTTTTATACATACACGCACGTGTATGTACGTGCATGTACGTGTAGCTACATATATATCTCTATGTCTATGCGTATAGATATAGATACATATAGATAACGTTTGGTATTTGTAAAATCACTAGGACCAAACTGAAAAACAAACAAAAACAAATATCTTTCTAGAAATACCTTCTGGAAAATGTACTGCACTGTTATGCATAGTTATAAACATGGAGTGAGTATTTATTCAATTCACCCCCTTTCAATGCAATCAGCTGCTAAAAAACATTCTATGAAAATAGATTAAGGCAAAGTGAGACAATAAAGCTCCCCTATAAGCCTGTTGGTAGAATTTCATTGTCTCAAAGGTCCCCTGGGACAGGCAAACAAACCCACCACTCAACCCTTTCCAAAAATACTTTTAAGCACATGGCACTTTTCCATCAAGGAAAGAACAATTAGGCATTTGCCTAATGATGCAAGACCACAACATCAATGTGAAGACTAATAGTACCATTTCCTTGTAATGCTCTTCTCTGAAAAAACTACAGTCTTTTCAAATTAAATACAAGGGTAAACAAAACAAAAATATTATAGCTATGTGAAGTATGAGAGCTTTTTTTTTTGTATCCACAGAAAATTATAGCATCCTATTTTAAGGATGGAAAGGACCTTAAAGATTATCAAGTTCAATTTCCTCCTTTACAGTTATGGTAAAGCTTAATGGGGTATGCTGATCCTTCTATAGAATGACTCATTCCAAGCTCCAAATAACTAACGTAGTGTGGCACCAGGGCCAGGACTGTAAGACTCAGTCTCCCTCTGCTCTGACTCGCTACACGGCCCTGGGCAAGTCATGTAATCTTGCTGGACCTCAGTTTTCTCACCTGTTAAGTGAGGGAGTTGAACTAGATAATTTCTAAGATCACTTTCCACTCCAATATTTGGAATCCATAAACATGATTAAACAAAGCAATTTTTTAACTTAATTGAAAGCCAATCTAGGTCAAGTGATAGCTAATAAAGGGATTAGATGAATCATATAAAACGTTGAATTACAATCCTAAAAATGAAAACTATTATATAAGTTACATAAATAATCACATTATTCTCTTCTTCTGCCCAAAATTTACCTGCACGAAAGTCTAATTGTCAATTTCTGTGCCAATGCTTTACATAAAGATGTTTTTCCAGTTCCTGGAGGCCCTATAAAAAACATATTAATCAAAGTAAGTTTGATATTAAGTCTAACAGTGGTGTAAAAAACTAAATGCAAAGGCAACTTATCAGAAATATAAATTGTATTAAAGCAGTTGATAGTGTATAACATTCACAACCTGAAGTCTCAGAGCTCAAGCCTCAGAGAAGGCATTCATCTGATTTCAACAGGGTAGATGTAACTCCTCTAAGGCAGTTTGCAACCCTTTCATTCCTTAGTTGATGGTTCCATGAGTTAGTATGGGCATAAAAATTAACACTTACTGGCCTGCCTTGTAGTGATTAACCTTACCAGACTTAGCCAGGCTGGTCTGTAAGACAGACACCCTGCATGTGTGTCCCATACAGGAAGCCCTTCCATCTTGCTGGGACCTAGAAAAGCTTGTCCTTCACTGGCCATAACCAGAACTTAGCTAGGGTCAATTCTGATACAAACAGTATCAGAATTTAATTTAAACTTCCCTTATTTTAAATAAATCTTAGTGGGATCACGGGAAATCAGGCACCACGATGGAGCAGTGAACTGGTCCAGTTGTTCTGGAAGACTTTGGAATTGTGCAAGGTGAGTAACTCAGTGTTAATGCCCTCTGTCACAGCAACTCCATCACTATGTATGTACGCATGCGTGCGTACACGCGCGCACCCACACATACACACACAGTCCATGTAGGTCAAAAATAGAAAGGTCACATATTTACCTCAATTTTCACAGCTGCACATTTTGTGGTAGCAAAAATAAAAAACAAAACTAGAAAGAATGGACGTTCCCACTACCTAGGGAATGGGAGAACAAATTGTGACGTATATATGAATAAAATAGACTACCACTGTGCTATAAGAAATGATGAGTATAAGGCAATTGAAGAAACATGGGAAGATCTGTATAAAGTGAAATAGAACCAAAAGAACAATACAAAAAAAGCCTCAATATTATACGCTAACAATAAAGACATAAAAATTCAGATTGAAGATAGTGATCAATTACAGTCCCAGAGAATTGATGATGAAATATACTTTCTTCTTCTCTGAAACAGCAGACTACCAGTGTGTAATGTTGCATACATTGTTATATGTAATTGCTATACAAGATGTTTCAATTATACTTGTTATTTGCTAAAAAGTGTGTGTATGTGTGTGTGTGTGTGTGTGTGTGTATGCACCAGTACATGCATGGGTACGCACGTAAGCAAGCATATATAGACAATACTGTGAATTGAAAGTGGCATAAGCAAGTTATAATTTATTTTTACAAGTTCTTATATTGACCATTTCCCCCTAAAGCAACCAAACCCTCTCCTTTTCACCTCAGAAAAGAGTAATTTACTCAGACTGCATTCACTTTCTCACAAGTACTCACTCTTTAATCCCTCGTCATTAGCTTCCCACCAATAAACACTACTGATGGGAGAAGAGTGCTCTGGAAGGTTTTAGATGTACAGTTAAATTATGACCTCCCTAAGCCTCCGTTTCTTCTTCTCTAAAATGGGGATAACACCCACAGCATTTCACGGGATTTGTATGAATGTCATTTGATCCTGAGCTAAGCATACAAAATGCTTGGTCAACCTGAAGCATTCTGAAAGTCCATGACTTCCTCGTGGTCCTTATCTCAGCCCTAATCTTCACTGAGCACAGTGGGTCTGTGTCTATGGACTACCATTCTCCTAAAATCTCTCTGTGACTGTCTGTACCACAGCATAATCCTGATTTCTCTGACAGCTTCACATCTATCTCTTCTTCCTACCTCTGTCCTAAGTATGGGCACAGGCCTTGACTCTTTCCTTCTTGACTCTACTTGCTCAACTGCTTCTATAACCTCAACCAACTCCATGGTGACAACTCTCAAATCTTTACCTCAAGCTCTGACTTTTCTTCTGAACTTCAGTCCCACATTTCCAATGCCCTGATAAGAATCTCTGGATTCCTAAACCTCCCCACAAGACATCTTCATGGGGATAGTAAAGAGAAGTGTGATTGTGGAAAGGTAAAGTGAATGGAGGTATATCGTAACTTTGTCTCTTTCTGTAATTAAAAAAAATTATAATCTCTCACATAAGTACAATGGCATAAGCAATAATCTTTTATTTTACTTTTCATGAAATATAAAATAAAACACTCTTTACCATGCAACAAAACAACTCTGTTCCAGGCTATTAGGTTGCTATCAACGTTCTTGTCGGAAAACAATAAGGTTGTTGTCACGTAGTCAAGCAACTGGTTCAAGGAGAAAAAAAGGCACATATAAACCTAAGAGTTACTGGTAAGAATTTGACATAAGTACTACCTTCCAAATGAAAATGAAAAATATTAGAAGCAAATAGGACCAAATGAGGCCTCTAAAATCAGTCTTCTAACAAATGTTTGCTAAATATATTACACACTGTCCTTAAGCACTGAAATGCATTTCTTTCCACAAGACTACTCATGACATTTTTATTTTATAAAATCTAACTTTAAATGTAAGAAAACAAAAACTTAATATTTTTAAAAGTAAAAAATAATGACTTTTATAAAAAATAACAGCATAATAATAAATTACAGAAAAACTATTTTACCAAGCTATTTATCAAATTGTGCAATTGTGAGATGTGGTAAATATATGCTATGCTTAACTAATATATGCTATGCTTAACTCAACAAATCTTACTAACTTAACAAGTTAGTTAGCACTCTAAGCATGGATTTTCTAACTCAGAAGTATTAAGGGAAGCCACAAACCCTACAGCTTGCTCCCTATTGGTTTACTTTGGCATACCTACCAACATTACCAATACTGAATGACAATGAGAATATACATGACTAGTAGTTGGCTTCGCATCCTATCCTCACTTCTGCCCTCTTGCAACCTTTGGAGGCCAACTCTGTGCGGGGTCAATCCTGGAAATGCATGTCAAAGAGAGTAGCTCCAAGTTCTCTAAAACTGCCTGAAGTGGCACCTACTAGATCTGGGACCCAAAGGATGATTAAAAAGTAAATATCACTTTCACATAAAAAAGCATTTTTCACTTACGTGTGACTTAACTTCAACATCATACACAAGGCTCTCCCAAAGACCATGAAATTCAACTGGAAGATAACAATTTTGACATGAAATTCTAGAAAGATAATTTATATCTAGATTCATAGGATTTTAAAGCTGGAAGGGACTTCGAACATCATATAGTCTGACCATATAATTTTACTGATAAGAAAACTAAGGCATAGATACACTGAGTTGCCAAGGTTGTATAGCTAGTTATTGCAGAGCTTATACTCGAAACTAGGTCAAAACACTTGGCTCACTATTAGAAAGAGAACCATTGTGAAATCAAAAGATCGAAGAATTAAAATATCTTAAGAGTTAGAAAGGACCTCAGAGAACACTCAGTCCAACCCACTCCTGATATGGGTTCATTCAGCCTTTGTTTGAAAACCTCAAGAGAAGGAAAACACATCAAGTCCCAAGGCAATCTATTCCACTTTTGGATAGCTCTAATTATCAGGGAATTTTATTAATTTTTTAAACATCAAGCCTAAATTTGTCTCTTTGCTTTTTCTACTCACTGCTCCTAGTTCTGTTCTCTGGAGCCAAGTACAAGCCTGATCCCATTGACCACATCCTTGTCTACTCCTGGTAGCAGTCCTATCACTTCTGTGATCCTCCTCTTTTTCCAAAATAACTTTAATTTTTTTTTTTAAACTTTGTGAACCTTAGCTTTCTTCTCCAGTCCCATGCCATTCTGATTTTCAACTCTCTTGGTAAAATCCATGCAGGCCCATGTCATGATGCTGTATTCATTCCACATTACCTATCTAAAACATCTGCAATTACCTTTTTAAAAATTAAGTCATTAGGCTACTTTTTTGTGCATCTTCCCCATGCATCTACCTTAGTATGTTTGGACAGCTTCACCATTTCTTTATCAGAATTGCTTCTCTTTGTGTCTTCAGAAACTCATTCTTGAGTTTCCTATACCTTGTGGATTGATTTCTTCTGTCGAATATTAGGTCACTGAAATCCTTCCTATCTTTCCTCTGAAGTGTCTGAAATCTGCTCTTTCAAAATCTGGGATGCATGAAACACTCTGTTCAATCTTCCTCTCCAGTATCATAAACTCCAAGATGGAACCGTCACTTCCCCATAATGTTCCAACTACTCCTACCCTGGTAAACATTTCCTCTCTGATAACAAGAATCAGATCCAGATTAGAACTTCCCTTTATCTTTTGAAGGAAGAAATTCTCATTAAACAAGTCAAAAAATTATCAGCCACTCTGCTTTTGGCAAAGAAACAGGACTTTGATGAATGGAGAAATAACAAAATCTGCCATCACTTCCACATCATGCCCCAATGCAAGGCCTGTGAGCTATTTTCCAAATACCACACCTATTTCCTTGCTACCCAGGTAATCTGTCCACCTGTCCACACACCAATAATATTATAGCTTCTTTTCCTGCCTCAATTCATTATCACCCAGATGTTTTCTATCAAGCTTACTTTCCCTTGGTTCTTGGATTTCCTCATATATTATTTCCCTGATATATAACGCTAACTTACCCCCTTCCCAGATTTTTACCTATTTATTTCTTCTGAGAAAAGTATTAAGTGCCAGAATCAATCATGGGTCTTATTTCATGAAGTCACAATGATACCCATATGGCAACGATTTCCTTCTTTTGTTAGTTTCTCCAGTTTACTTTGCTTTTTACACATATTTTGGGTCCCTGGTTTTATTACTGGATTCAAATTCCTGTTTTTCCAATTAATAGCTATGTGACCTTAAACAAGTCACTTAACCTGTTTATGCTTTATTTTTTTGATCTTCTTTTCAGTTTTCAACAATCCCTTCCATAAGTCTTAAATTTCAGTTTACTCTTCAAGATAGGGATAAAAACCAAACATACATCACCTATTATCTCAGAGAGGTCAAGAGATGTGCCCAAAGTAACAGTGTGCTGAAGAAAGGATTCTAACTCAGGTTTCCTAAGTCCAAATTCACCATCCCCATTCTCACCGCCCCCATGTGGGTATTATCTCCTAGATAATCTTTGAGATCCTATGCAAGTCTAAGATTCCTTGATTTACAATTTTTCTCTTCTCAATTTGTACAGGACAACTATATTTAAAAATATACATCTTTGTATATAAAGGCTCAACCTTTTGTTAGGAGTAACATCAACATTTACTCACAATTAGAAATTAATACAACACTTCTAAAATATAAATTACTTCTTATTTTTAGGCACAAGTATATCTCATTTCATGTAGGTTCTCATGAAATCTATGCATGTAGTAAATTTTCTTTAAGTCAAATTATACTTCAAATGATTAGGATAGCTAGGGACCATCAGAGGAGTCCATGCTAGAAGGGTAGGTGGAATCAACAAATGTTAACTAGATGAATGAAATGACATGATGGTGGTTCCCCCTCCAAAATTTCAACAATACTGCAGAGAGGTATTCAGAGAAATTTGCATAAGTCAGGTATATACCATCATGGGCTTTAAGAAAAATACAGGAACCTGGTAATCATTCCCATAATCATGCATTTATCCCTGGGAAAGGGAGGAACATAATCTCTGTGACATAAAGCAGGTGGAGGGCAGGGGGCGAAGTGCTTCTCCAGAGTATATTTACCTCAATTAAGACAATTAATTTCTGTCACTTTGACCTCACTTCATCAAAGTCTACTTCAGCTAGTTATATAACACATGATACCTGCAGGCAGCACCCAATGATTTGCTGCAATTATATTTTCTAACTCTTCTTCCAAATTTTCACTGCTGGGTCCTTCTTCATTCAGTTGGAACACATGAAGGGCAAGAGTACATTTGCTCAAGTCAATTGGCTATGAAGAAAGAGAAAACGATACTAAAACTAAGTCTACAAATATTCAGATATTTCAATTACATTACTGTACCAAAATACGAAGTAAAAATGAAAATATAAAGGATAAAATAATATATAATTAAAGGTCGAAGTGGGCTGCATTCTAAGCAACACCATAAAACATTAATGCTGCAATATGCTAAAAAGGAAGTGGACTTTAATACCATGCCAAGTTTTATGATCCAAAAACAATCAAAATTAATTCTTTTCAACAATCATACAATGTTAAATTAAATTAGTTAATTAATATTAATAATAGTTAATTAATAAATTAGATAAGTTAAATAAGTTAAATTAAATTAAAACACTAATGAAATTCTAAAGTATGCGGTTCAATTCCTTTCTTCTAAGAGTGGTAATGGATTTATGTTGCTACAACAACACTCATCTACTGAATGGTAGGTGATCCAATACCCACCCTCACTGCTGCTGCTTGTAACCATTCACAAGATGGCCAGCAAAAGCAGTGTAATTTATGTATGAGACAGAGAGAAATTAGCCAGCAAATGTCCTCATATCAATCTCATGGCACAGGCCTCAGAAGAACACGTATAATGCTAATCAACTGAGTGAACCAGTCCCAAACAAGACAAAATCAAAATCATCTCATACATAAGAATTAGGATTTATTCTAACAGCTGGACCTTAAGCATGCAAAGGGTTAAATATCATAAATTATTTAGGTACCTGTCGTTCTTTCACTTTTAACTCAGTATCAACAATAGACACAGACTGCACATTTCTGGACAGAAAACTATCATCAAATTCAGTCCATGTGTAATCTCCAAACACGATGTTATGTCTGTTCAGTAGCTTTACAACACTCAGCTTTATTTCTTCTTTTTTTGCAGTACTATTAAACACAAAAACAAAAATGCTGTTGAGTTCAAATTTATAATTTTCTACTAGCAAATGGTTAAGTATCTACCCATTAAAATGCAATGCTGACATTCTGAGTGCTACACCTTGCTGAAATAATAGGTCATTAAGGAAATAAAGTTTATGGTTAACCAACTTTTCATAAGATTAAATGAAATAAAATAAACTGATTCAGAGAATGTATTCTTAGAAGAATTAATTGCTTTACATTCCTAAGGGTCAAGAATCACCTTCAGCAAGTTTTACAAGTACTTGACATGGTATGAATGAATGCTCAATAAATATCCATTAATGGCAATGAATGGTATTCTTCCTATTTTCAAAGTCAACCATAGAATTCTGTCATCCTGAACAAGGAACATAATATTATTTATTCTCAATCAAGACTTGTGAATACTTCAGTTAATAATATGTCTGCTTTGTTCTGAGAATAGCTTACCTGAAAAACACAGAAAGGAGACATAATTCAGAGAATGTCAGAGATGGAAAGAACCTCAAAAATGATTTAGTCTAATACATATCTATAAAAAGAGTTTCCCCTATAACCTACCCAATAAAGGGTCATCTAGTTTTTGTTTGAAGACTGACAATGAGAGGGAAGCCACTCTCTACTGAGGAAAGCAGTTCCAATTTGGAAGAGTCTACAGGGTGAGCAAATTTTTCCTGACACAAAGCTCAAACATATCTCTTCAAATGCCACCTATTGCTTCTAGTTTTGTCCTTTGGAGCCAAAGAGCAGAAGTCAAAACTTTCTTATTAACTACATCCCTTCAACTACTCAAAGACAGATATCTTGTCTCCTCTCCCTCCTGCCGCTCTCCACCCATTATCTCTTCCCTTGGCTAGGCTCCCTCAACTACTTCCTCATATACCACAAATTTAAGGCCTACCCTTCACCATCCTATTTGGCCTACTTGAGAAATTCACTTCACAAATAGGGTGATGAAGTCCCTACTCTGCAAAAGGCACTATGTTAAATGCCCACGATACAAAAACAAAAAACAAATCTTCTTTTGCCCTTAAAGAACTTAAATTTTACCATGAGGTACAATACATACAGAAAAGTAAATACAAGATCATTTTAGGAGACTGTACTAATAATCTGAAGTAATTAGGAAAGGCTTCTCATTACCACTGTACTATGCTTCCTGGAATCCATGACCTGATGCAGTAACTACAGTGTCAATACTCCGCCCTTATTCTCAGGCCACAAAGTATAGATGGAGAAAAAGTCAAATGGTAAACATCTTGATAACAAAAAAATGATCTAATTTCTAACTCTCTCACTTCAAAAGAGCTTTTACTTTTGTCAATAATTGTTTCATTCATTTTATATTGACTCCCTCACTATTTTAAATATCACTGTTGGTCTTTGTAACCTATAGGATGACTACTGAAATACTTTTCCAACTATTGATTTTGTAAGTCACTTAACCTTGTTTGCCTCAGCTCCTCATCTGTAAAACGAGATGGAGAAGGAAACTATTCCAGTATCTTTGCCAAGAAAGAGTTGGACACGACTGAAATATGACTAAACAAACAAAAAATTTGTTTTGTATATATCCTTTGCGTTACTTAGCTACTAGCTGAACTGAAGTCTTCACATTATTCAAGTCCAATCTTCTCAACCTCATCCTCCAACAGGAGCAGTTGCAAAGTTTTCCTAACATCAAACCTAAATTTACCCCTGTAGCTTTTATGAATTAGTCGCTCTGTTTCTGCCTTCTGGGGCCAAATGGAACAAAGTAAATCCCTTTTCTACATGATAACCCTTTTAAAGTCTTCTCTTGTACAGGTTGAATATTCCCAGTTCCTTCAACTTATCCTCATGACATGTACCTAAGGCCTTTTGCCATCCTGGCTGTCATCCTTTGGAAGAGTTGCACCTATGACATAGTAAAGTGGAGTGATCAGAATGAACATAATAACCCACATATTGTTTAAGCAGGGCAAACAGGGACTTGCACCTATTTATTCTTAGAAGGCATCTTCCTTTTAATGCAGCCCAATGTAACACTGGCTTTTTGGCTATGCCATCACACTGTTAACTAATGTGGAACTTGAAATTCATTAAAACCTCCAGATGATTTTAGTCTGACTGTTCTAAGCATTCTTTGATCTTACACTTGTGAAGTTGATCTCTTGAGCTCAACTGTCAGCCTTCACATTTATTCCTACTGAATTTCATTTTGGTAGATTAAGCCCTATACTCTAGCTTATCAAGAACACATTTCAGTCATGACTGCCTTGGGCTAGCTATCCCTAGCTTTGAGTTATCTGAAAATCTGAGATGCATGCTCTCTATGCTTTTATCCAAGTCACTGATAAATCTAACGCCAGATCCCTAGGACACTCCAACAGAGACCACATGGCTGAGATGACAATTTCTGACCTCTGTGAGTCTGGCCATTAACCAGCTCAAAATTTTACTGCCATTTAATCCATATCTCTCCATCTGAAACGAATGAAAAAGCATTTGCTAAGTGTTTACTGTGAAAGTATCCATACAATGCAGAACTAGCTCTAAATAAAGGGTGTCCCAGCCCTATTATTTCAAAGGAGATAACATTTGCAAAAAGTGCTGAGCATAGTACCTTTTCCCCATCTCTCCCCTCATACCCCCCATCAAAACCTAACCAGGGAAGACAGGGCATACAGGGGAATGGTGGCTAGAGAACGGCGTTTTCACCAGGGACATCTGAAGCGTTGTCAGTAATCAAATGCCAACCGTCTCTAAAAGTAATGGTACTCTCATCTGACTACTAAGCTTATAGCAAGAAGTGGAAAAAGGAGTAAAAGAGCAGCTGAGGCAGAAGGCAAAATGGCAGCTCTTCTTACTCCAAGGCCAGTCATCTATCTCCTATCCTTATGTTTACTGAGTACAGAAGTTGCTTTATCTTAAAGGTGAAAAATATGACTTGGAGAAACTTTCCACCAGGGCATTACTTTACAAAGGAGAGAAAAGCCTAAGGAAAGAATAGTTACAGCGTACCCTCCTTGCAAAGGGATTGAAACGTGGAGATCCTCCTGCTAGGCATGTACTCCAAGACGGTCAAAGAGAAAGAAAGGTTTCATTTACGCCAGAACTCCCTGTAGTAGCAGCACTTTTTAGGAGAGAAGACCTAGTTGGCGTCCATCAATTGGGGAATGGCCAAAGAATACGATGGCATATTGCTGCCCCCCAGAACTAGGGAAGCCCGGGAAGACGGGCCGACAGACCAGAGGGCAGCCAGCAGAAGCAAGACAACACTACACAAGAGGCTGGCTCTGGAGGTGGAGGGGATCTCGGAGGGGACCGAGCTCAAAACCTTCTTTTTACACAGAAGGAAGCTGAGGCGCGGGAGGCCTGGGTGGCTTACCCAGGGTCAAAGGTGGTCTGAACAGCCGCCCTCCAACCGCAAGGTCAGCGGCTCCTCCCACTGAGCACACTCAGTACTACGGGGTAACTACAAATACCTCGGACCGTGCACCATAAACACTCCCTAAGCGCCGGGCTCAGGCTGGGCTCCCCAAGGAGGCCGAAGCCCGGCCCTGCCCTCAAGAGGCGGCGCTCGGACCCGGTAAACCTGAGCGCGGCGTGAGTACGCAGGCCGAGGTGCGGCCCAGGCGCGGAGTCCGAGGGAGAGGGGAGCGGGGAGCGCCCTCCCCCCTGCGCCCCTCCCCCGCCCGACCCTACGGGGGGGGGCTGAGGAAGGGAAAGGGAGTGCGGGCGTCCTCCCGCTCCCGGCGGAAAAGAGGAGGGCACGCTGTAATGGATAGCGGGCGGGCTGCGGCTCTGCACTAAAACTACCCTGGGAACCCCAGTCCGAGGAGTGAGGGAGGGCGCCGGCGCGCCCGGGCCGGCGCGGGGCTGCCTCACGCGAACAGCGGGTCAGGGAAGGCGAGGCCCCGGCCGGCGCGCGGAGCCTCCGCGGGGAGGCCTAGGCGGACAAGCCGGGTACGGGGCGCGGCGCGGGCGCGGGCTCGGCCCCCCGCGGAAAGCGCCGTGACCAACGCTGAACGGGGGACAGGAAGGCAGGGGGACGGGAAGGGGAGGAGGAGCCGGCCCAGGCTCCGCCGGCCGGGCTGACCTGCTGCAGCGCAGATGCACCTCCACGTTGATCACGGGGGAGTTGGACACGCAGGGAAGCGCCTGCTTCAGGTCCCCGACCGCCTCGTCCATGCCGCCGCCTGGGAGGGCGAGGAACGGGCGGGCTGCAGCCAGGACACCGGCGCGAGGCGGCCCGCCCCGGCCCCGCCTCGCCCCGCTCCGCCTCGCGCCCGGGTGCGCCCCGCGCCGCTCCCCTGGGCCCGAGCCCCGAGAGCCGAGCGAGTCCACCCTCACCGGCAGCCCGAGAGCGACTCGAATCTGCCGCCAGCCGCGGCTTGACCCCGTGACCCGGAACTACTAGCGTCGTGCCCGCCTCCCAACCCCGCGGTAGGAGGGGTCACTTCCGGTCCTCGCCCGGCGGAGCTTGGGCTTTCCCCGTCCCTGCCTCTCTCCCAATCCCGGCCGCGCGGAAGGAGCCCGAGGGGCGGAGAAAAGAGCCCAGGAGCCCGAGGAGGAGGTGGGGGGCCGGCGGGCGGGGAGGAAGGCCTTCCGCGGGGGAGCCGGCGCCGCCGCCTTTTCCTTGCTTCTCCCGGGGGCTGCGGGGGGCCGTGGGGGGCGCCTGAGCCCCCCGCCCGCGGCGGCCTCCCCGCCATGGGGAAGAAGCACAAGAAGCACAAGACCGAGTGGCGATCGTCGTACAACGGTGAGAGCGGCCGGGGCCGCGGTGCGGGAGGGGCCGGGGAGTGGGGGAGAGAGGGACCCGCGGCGGGGGGTCGTCTCGGGACGGGCGGCCGGCGTTCTTTCGGCGCGCTCGCCACAATGCCGGCTTTGTGACGACACAGGGCCCGGGATTCCAGAACCCCCGGGGAGGGGGGCCCCGGGCCGCCGGGGGGCTCCCCCGCCCTCCCGGGGCACGTGACCTTGTTTGGAGGAGGGGCTGGGCTCGGGGCCGGTGTCCGGGGCGGCCCCCCGAGGGGAGGGGGGCGGGGGCGCCCCGAGCGGGCCTCCAGGAGTGCGCCTTCCGCCTCGGTCCGAGTCTGCCCCCTCGCTGTCCGGAGGCCGAAGCTGAGGCCCGGAGAGGGCGAGTGACTTGTCCAAGGTCGCTGCTTCTCTGAGCGCTTCTTCTGGATTGACTGGTTATTGATTGATTGATGAGTTCGGTTGTAAGGCCCTCGAAGGGACGAACTTTTCTGCCTTAAGCCTAGCGCACTGTCTGGCACGAAGTAGACGTTTAACAGACGTTTATTGAATTAAGTGAATTCTGGCACGCTGTGCCAGGGGTTGTAGTGTCCCTCGGCTTCCTTGTCTTCTTAAGGTAGGGTGTCTGTGTCAGGAAAACTCTGCTGGGGGCGTTGCCCGTACCCTGCTAGGTGGCATCCCCCCTGCTGTGTCAGGTTCCTCGCTTGTGCCATGGCCCGTGCCCTGCCGCGTTAGGTGGCGTGACCCGTGCTCTGCCTAGGGCATGGCTCATAGATGACGCCCACTGCTCCTGGCCACAGCCGCCTCAGACCAGAGGATGACTTTTCCTAGGGGGGGACAAGTGGGGGGGCTCAGGGGAGTCTTGGATCTGGAATCTGACCCTTCCCTTCCGCCTGCTGAGGGCGGCTCTCACCGAAGGTCCTTTTCCTAGACTACGTGTTGCTGGTGGCATTGAAAGTTAAACTGTCCTCGGAGATCTCAAGCCCACCGCAGGGGAGAATGCCTTGATTTCTGAGGGATTGAGGAGTAGATCCCCTGTGTGTTTTATAGATCACGTTAAAACGTTTCTCATCATCTTATCCCAGCTTCCCGGACCTGCTCCCTGACTCCTCTTATTAGTTTAGCACAATTGTGCAAGCCCCACCTCTGTTTTGTTCACCAAAATCAAGGCAGGGTTGAAGTACAATTCTTGGGCCAAAACAAACAGAAACCCAGCAGAGGTTAAGGGACTTGGGGTGGTTCTCTCTCTCCTGCTTACTTTGTGTTCAAGTGGCCATGGAGAGCTCTGAGGCCTTATCTCTTATTTTAGTTACTTTCCTGGGTTTGCTCTGACTTGGCGTTGAGCCAGGTAGAGAGACCTGGTTTTGCAGACTTTCTGAACATCTTTGTTTTCCTTTTCCTTTTCCAATTGGGTAGAGAACCATACTCTTTTGCATCAAGGGAGGCCCCAGTGGTTTTAAGGTAGGCATTGTAGGCTTAGACTTAGAATGTATCTTAGAGGTCATTTTATCCAGTCTCCTCATTTTATGTAGGATATAATTGTCTACCTTATCCTTACAGGCTTGTTGTATCACTACCTAGAAGTCATTGTTGATTTTTATATTGTAATAATTCACTTGTACTTGATGTACTGATGGTCCCTATTATGTACCTCCCTAGAGCAAAACTAGTTATTTTCTAAGGTTCAGCTGTGCTGGAAAGCCAAGAGGAAGGAGAAGAGATCCCAGAAATCCTGGATCTAGCAGATTTGGGTGCTGAAGACAACAGCTAGTGGAAACTGGTTGTGTCTCCCTCAATTAGTACACCTAGATCTTAACAATATTCTAGACAAACTGACCTACTTGTTCTTCTTCCATACATGGCATTCTATCTCCCTCCATGATTTTTGTTGCAGGGTATTTCCTCTGCCTGAAATGCTTTTCCTGCTTAACTCTGCTTTTTGGACCCCCACCTTCTTTTAGGGTTCATTTCAAGTGCTATCCCCTACAAGAGGACTTTACTGAGTCCCTCCAATTAACTGAGTTCTTCGGCCTCCCCCCAACTTTGTCCTTATTGTATATTGATTTTGAATTAATTTGCTTATGTAGATGTTGTTTTCTCCCCGGTGGTATATAAGCTTTTGAGGGACCTTGTTTAGTTTTTGTCTTTGTATCACCATTGCCTAGCACTACCTATTACTTTGTAGACACTTAATAAATTTTTGTTGAATTGAATTTTATTATATTCTCTCAAAATCTTT
This sequence comes from Potorous gilbertii, assembly GCA_028658325.1. Classification (NCBI taxonomy): domain Eukaryota; kingdom Metazoa; phylum Chordata; class Mammalia; order Diprotodontia; family Potoroidae; genus Potorous; species Potorous gilbertii. Next base: position 607,520,626 of record CM053769.1, on the reverse strand, counting down.
CTTCCTTAACTTTGCTGCATTATGTCTGATTCTGCCTTTGGAAGCTAACTAAACACAACAAATTTTATGTCTTCCATATGACAATCTTTGTGCCCCACAGTCTTCTCCAGGTTGAAAGTCTTGACTCTTAATCCCTGTGTGACCTTAAACAAGGCATTTAAGCTCTCTGATCTTAGTCGTTTCTATAAAATGACATCTAAGCCCATTTGTCAGTTGATCACCAAGGTTTCTTCCACCTTTAAATTTTATGATCTGTATTTCTTCAGTTGATCTTATTCATTATTAGTTCTGAGTCCTCTCACCTCTCCTTGCCACCGTCTCCCTACACTGTGCTCCAAGTTATCATTGGCCCCTTTGATATATGATACCTGGATGGGGCATAGTATGTGGTCTAACTAGATCAGAATATGACAAGATTCACTTGGTCTGGACATCATACAGTATATTAATTTGACCTAAGTTGCGATAGCTCTTTGGGCTGCTGCATCATACTTCTGAGTTTTAAGGTTGTAAACTACTAAATCTCCAGAGGCTTTTTGTTATGTGCCGCTTGCTAGTCAAGCCCTCCTCATTTCCATTTTTTTGTAATTTTTTTTGACCTAAGTGCAGGGCTTGATACTCAACCAAACTCATTTTCATCATATTAGCTTTTAGTTCATTGTTTAGCCTGTCAATGTCTTTTTGGAACATGACTCTATAATCAAGGGAATTAAGAGATATTTCTCCAGCTTTGTATCATTTGTGGATTTGATAAGCTTTCCTTTTTTTTTCTTTGTCCTAGCCTTTGGCACATTGTTAAATAAATCAAGTCAGATGACAATTCTGTGGAACTTCATTAGCAGTCTCCCTCCATGTTACTGTTGACCAATTAATTGTCTTTGGCTTTCATCTTAGAAACCCAATTTTTTGTCTCCTAAACTAGATGTTACGTTGATAGCAGATTTTCCCTAAATCATCTTGGATTTTTCCCTTTGTTTTAACTGTCACTTCTTGCCTTCATCTCTCCTAACCCCAGTACTGATGAAAATGATTGTTAGGTTGCTGCTTTTGTCCTGTCTCTATGGCCACAGCCCTGCTCCTTCTATGCTATTCAAACCAGATTGGTGGTTTCTGCAGTGGTACAGGGAGGAAATGGTGGGGAGATGGTGTGAGGAGAGGGAGGCAAGACTGCTGAATGCCAGTGCCGTAACTGTCCTTGCCCTTTCAGGCTGGGCCTAGTCACAACACCCCCTCTTTCCCCTTCCCCCCATCTGTAGCTTGTGGACAGTGTGGAGTAGAGAGCTATCGAGACATGGAAGGGAGGGGAGACAGCTGCCATCCTAGAAAGGTAGAGTGGAGTCTGTCAGTTAGATAGTGTTTCTCTAAATATAATCATTCTTATGAAACTTAAAAATGATTTCTATAAAGAGCATTTGTTTTGATTTAGATTATGTAGACAAGCCCTTGGAGAAGCCATTGAAACTAGTCCTTAAAGTTGGAGGAAGTGAGGTTACTGAGCTCTCGGGATCAGGCCACGATTCTAGTTATTACGATGACAGATCAGATCATGAACGAGAACGTCATAAAGAAAAGAAAAAGAAAAAGAAAAAGAAGTCTGAAAAGGAAAAAGAAAAGCACCTTGATGATGAGGAAAGGAGAAAAAGAAAGGTAAGTAATGCCTGTGCAACCCATGTTGCTAGTGCTTTGACAACTGGAAATGTCATCTGTCTCTGTACATTTTTATGTGTTTTTCTTCCCAAAAAATGTTTTCATAGAAACTTTTTTTGTCTTAAAACAGCTGATTTCACAAGATGATCTTAGGATCATAGATTTAGAACTAGAAGTGATAATAGAGTTAATCTAGTTTAACCCCTCATTTTATAGGTGAGAAAACTGGAGTCTCAGGGAGATTAGGGGGACTTGTCCAAGATCCAGAGCTGATAGTCACATCCAGGTCCTCTGATCCCAGATCTTTCAATGTATTATTAAATTGTCTCCCTATAGTAGAGTTTTTTCCAAAGGAATTTCTCTTTCTTCATATTTAAAAACACAAGATTATTTATAAAGGAAGTAGAGAAAAAAAAGATAAGTGTACCTTAATTTTATCATTTGGGGTACTAAAATTAACTGTCCTTAGAAAGAGTCATGTACACTATTGAGTTTCTGGATTGTGTTAAGTAGGTTGGGATCTACTTCAAGTTCACTCAGTATAAATGAAAAATTTATTTTATGTTCTTTATTGATTTTCCATAGTAAATGCCCAGTGAGATGCTTCATTGTTTAATTTAGAAAACTGACACTGAAAAGAGATCTTCAAAATACTCCTTAGCTACCAAAAAAGGAAAAATTTCCTGAGTTTTAGGATCCCAGGATGTAATGAAAATTTGAGACTTTCTTGATTTATTGCCACGCTTAGAACAACTGCTGGTATTGAAAACAGGAAAGGACAGTGAGACTACTAAGAGAGATGGATTTCTCTTACCAGAACATTTTTTCTTCCCCCAAAATGATGAAATCTTGCTCCTCAAATTATATCAATCCCAGCTCAGAACTAATTATGCTTAAGTCTCACTACTACAATTAGTCCTTCCTTGGCTTTACTTTTTAGGAGGAGAAGAAGAGGAAGCGAGAAAAGGAGCATTGTGACACTGAGGGGGAGACTGATGACTTTGATCCAGGAAAGAAGGTGGAAGTTGAACCGCCTCCAGATCGACCAATTAGAGCATGCAGAACTCAACCAGGTAAGAAGGAAGGATTGTATTTCCCTCTAGTATCAGAAATATTTCCCAACAGGCACTTTTCTTAGAACACTGGAACTTATTTTCAAACTAGTTTTTGACAGTGACCCAAAAAGAAGGGAGGGGGAAAAAAGTCGCCATATTCCCTTTTCTTTTCAGTAGGAGATTTTGCCTAAAACTGAAAATAGAATTCTTGTAATCTTGGCCTTCTTTTCAAAAGAGAAAACATTTATGGTTGGTTCAAAAACAAGACATATCACCAGCCTTTCCTGTCCAGATTAAAACATTTTTTCATAAAAAGACTACTAATAACCCTTAATTATATAAGTCCTTGAAACTAGGGAGACAATGCAGAAATCTTCTTAAAGTGAGCAGAAAAGAGTAGAAAGAAGTTCAGAATGAAATAGGCAGGATTATTTTGAAAGTTACCTGTGGAATTTATTATATATTTGAAGGGAAAAGCAAGCTATACACAAAAAATAGAGGTTTGAAATTTGATGCACAGTCATCTTTTTCTGCTGTACTTCGTTTATGGAAATGCTTATTTTATTTGACATTTGTTAACAAAATGATAAAATATAAATAATAAAATAATAAATATTAATAAGTTACATCAATAAATATTTAAGTATATTGTGTGCCAGGCTTTATCCTGGGTCTTCTTCTCCCTGTATACTATTTTACTTGGTAATTTTGGCTCCCACGGTCTCAATGAGCATTTCTGTGTTGGTATTCTCAGGTATACTTCATCAGACCTAACATCTCTCCTAACCTCTAGATTTCACATTTCCAACTGCTTATTAGACATCTCAGACTTAATATTCTATAGATGTTTTAAACTTAACATGTTCAGAACTGAAACAATTTTCTTTCACCTCATACCCACTCCCCTTCCTAACTTCCCTATTGCTGTCTATATTGCTCTCTGGGGAACCACCATCCTCCCAGTCACCCAAGCTTGTAACCTAAGTGTCACGCTCAACTTCTCACTCTCCCATACTCATATCCAGTGTGTTGCCAAGTCCTGTCGAGTTTACCTTCGTGATATCTCTCATATATGCCACCTTCTCTTCATTGACACTACTGCCCTCCAGTGTAGGCCCTCAGCATCTCACACCTAGACCTCTGCAATAGCATGCTTATTTGTGGTCTCCCTGTCTCTACCCATCTCTCAAATTAATCTTTCTGAAGTGCTGATCTGACCATGTCACCTTTCCTCCCACCCCAGCATCGCATTTAATAAATTCCAGTGGCTCCCTATTACCTCCAGGATCTCATATAAAATCTTATGTTTAGCATTCAAAACCCTTCACAGCCTAATTCTTTACCTTTCCAATCTTCTTACACCTTACTCCTTCCCACTCCCCCCAACCCAATTACACCTTCTTGCTGTTTCAGACATAGAACACTCCATCTCTAGACTCTAGGCCTTTTCACTGGTTATTTCTGGTGTACTTTTAGTCCCAGCTAAAATGCCCTCTTCTATGAGAAGCCTTTCTTGATTCCATTTAGTGCCAGTGCCTTCTCTCTATTATTGATATCCAGTTTATCCTGTATACATTTTGTTTTCACAGTCATTTGCATGTTGTCTCCTCCATCAGTCTGCATGCGCCTTGAAAGCAGGGTCTATCTTTTGCTTTTCTTTGTATCTCCAGTACTTGGCAGAGTGCCTGACACATAGTACGTGCTTAATACATAAATGCTTATTGACTCACTGACTGGCATTATACTAAACGCTAGGGATACAAATGGGCCCAGTTCTGAAGAACCTCACAATCTAATGGGAAGACAACATGTAGGCAACTATGCAAAAACAAGATATATACAGGAGAAGTAGGGGATAATCTTAGAGGAGAAGCCCAAGCATTAGCGGGGATGGAATAAGCTTTTTGAAGAAAGTAGAGTTTTAACTGAAGTCAAGTCAGGGAAACCTGAAATTGAGATAAGGAGGGAGAGAATTCCAGGCTTAGGGGATAGCCAATGGAAATGAAGAGTCAGGAGTTGAAATGTTTGTGCCCAAAATAATGAGTTCTGGTTTTAGATATATTAAATTTTGGAAAGCCTTCAATATATCCATTTATAAATATACCAATAGGCAGTTGGTGATGCTGGCCTGGACTTGGAAAGAGAGATTGAGACTTGATTTATATAGATCTATGTAGTCAAAGAGTTTATCACATATATTACCATAAGTAATGGTAATCTATTTGTGCGTGCGTGCACACACACAGAGAGTTGTCTACTGAATGTCTTAAGAGTTACCCAGAAGTGTCATATGAGGTCTGAAAGGAAAGAAGTTCACAAGCTATGGGAGATGGTGAGGTTCTTTGGAGGAGCTAACATTCGTGATGCACTTTAATAAGTGAGCCATTTCCTCTTCAGATTATTTTAGATTTATCTGTGTTATATTATTCCTCGCAGCACTCATACTCCATAAGGTCTTTGAGGCTAGGGACCATTTTTTATTTTGTCTTTGTATCCTCTGTACCTCATAATAGGCGTTTAATCATTGTCGAAAAGTTTAAAAGGAAGTGTATGCCACATGCAGAAAACAACTGCAGAAAGGCACATGGCCTTGAAGTTGCAAAGCTTGCTGGTGGCATGGGGAGGAGTGTTTAATTTGGCTATTGTTTAGAGTGTGTGGAAGGATGTAATCTGATATCAAGGTGGAAATTTAGATCAGTGAGAGGTTGTATAAGAACTTGAATGACAAGAATAGAGGTTCAGATTTTACTAAAGAAAGAAAGAGCCACTGAAGCGTGTTGAAAGATCACTGACATGGCCACATCCATATGAAATGTTACTCTAGCAGGAATGCGAAGGATGAGACAAGAGGTACAAGTACGAAAAGCCTGTTGAGGGCTATTTCAGATTGCAGATAGTTTGAGATAAGGGTTTGGCCTGAGTTTAGGATAGCAACAATAAGAGTCGAGATTTGGGAAGACAGTGTCGTGGTCCAGGTTCCTGCCAGTATGAACCAGTAGGTGGGACATGTTGAAGAGGACTTGGTAACTAGTGGGATGTGAGTGCGGAAAAGGAAAACGTCAAAGATTTAATTCACTAAACGTTTGTTAAGCACATACTGCTTAAAAATACAAGAACAAAATGAATTGTCCTTTTCTTAGAGTTTTACTAGGAGAATACAACATGGGCACAAGGAAGTAGATACACGGTACTTTCAGGAAAAGCTTTGTGTAGGATGTGACACCTGATTCATTCAAAAGAAGCTAGAGGTTCTAAGAGGTGGGAAGAGGGGCTAGGAATGCCTTCTAGAAATGAGAGACCATGCAGCACCTTGCAGTGTCATGCTTACGAAATGCCGGGTTTCTCTTGGGAGTGGAGAATTTGTGGAAGGAAATTATGTGATGAAATAAGTCTGTAAATGGTCAAGGAGTTTACATTCTGTTGGGTTGGGGGGGGTGGATATACGTGGATAAATAAGGTAAGTTAAGGTAATGTGAGGTAAGGAGCATTACTTTCAGGCTCTTCTTTCTTCATCTTTCAAGCTTAAGAAAGTCATTTTCCTTTATCTAATCCCATCATTTCCCTGTTGGAAAACCTTCATTGACTGCTATTGCTTATAAGTATTTCCTACAATACTAACTCCTTTGAGTACCTTTCCAAATCTTCCACAAACACTAATCAACCTTTGTAGCTTAATATTTCTTACTACTTGCTTTAACACACACACACACACACACACACACACACACACAATAACATAGCCAAACTCTTATAGCTATTTGTTATGATGAAGATGCTGCTATATTGAAAGTTAACAGAGTGATTAAAACTTTTTGAATGCTACTACCTTCAGTGGTTTTTGGTTGTTGCTTTTTAACATGAAAACGGGGAAAAAATATTTAGATTTTACAGATTTTCGTTTTAATTTACCAGGGGATTCATGGAAACATACATTGCAATAAGAAGCTAATACATTATAAATCCTGTTAATACTCATTTATTCAGTCTTTAAAATTCATTAGAGCTTAGATTTCATTTAAAAGTAAGTGAATTTATGTTCATAAATTGGGAGTCTATTAGGAAATGACACCTGACTTCTGAACTGACTTCATTTGTTAACTCTACTTTTTTTTTTCTATTGGCAGCTGAAAATGAGAGCACCCCTATCCAGCAATTGCTGGAGCATTTTCTTCGACAACTACAGAGGTAAATCCTGTGTTTGTAGAAATAGTCAGTATTCAAAGGCTTAGAAGATCTTATAATCTTCCAATGTTGATTCTCCCACTTTTAAATTTTGATACAACAATTATTTCAAACCAATTTTCTACTGATTTTGGCGGGGGGGGGGGCTCACTTTTGCTAACTACTCTCCTTGGCTAGGGAACCAGGTAAAGTCTGCTTTTACTGAATTTTGCTCTAGTGAGAGCCTGTTCTACCTTATTCTGAAGTGAAAGGATAATCTTAAATTCACTTTAATTTTCTAATTTAAACCAGAGTTTTTCCACATATGGTATTGCAGTTCATATTTTTTCCATTTTAGTGGGAGCCAGCCCTAAGTATAGCGCACACATACGTGCACATGCGTGTGTGTGTGTATTTCTTTGTGTGTATATGTGTATTATTGGACTTTTGCATACAACTGAGCATGTAAATAAATGTGAAAAGAGAAAAATAAATGGTTTCTAGCTTTGAATTGAGATCCTAAGGAAATATCTGCATGCCCAAGGCTATGTTACTTACTTACTTGGAAACTAAGCCTGTAGTCCTCCCTCACATGAGAAAGTAAGGGAAAAGTACATTCCAAGGAAGGAATGCTCCATCAGAACCAAGTATCTTTTACCTCTCTTCTTCACCATAAGTCATACACAGACATGGATAAGGAAGAGACCTTAGTGAAATTGAGTTTCAAGAGTGTGTGACTTGCACTTGGGCATCTTTTCATTTATGTCCAAGACTTCCTGGTTACCTTACATATACCTAGAATGAGTGAACATTTAACCATTGTTTTTTTAGGGGCTTCCATGGGGATTGGTTGGAAAATTATTTTCAACCAGCGTGCTTTTATTAAGTGCCTGCTATGTTCTAGTCCGTCACTCAGAAAATATTTGTTAAATGCCTCCTATGTGCCAGGCATTGTGCTAAGTTCTGGCGCTACAAATAACGAATGAAAACAAAGACAGTTCATGCACTATAATGGGGGAAAACAACACGAGAAAAGAAGATGTAAATGGGGAAAGGACTTCCCACCCCCAGGCATGATGGAGCACTTTGAAGGCATCTAAAAGCTATATGTCTGGTGGGAAATGAGAAAGGAAATATTCTAGACACTTTATTAAGTCCTGGGGATACAAAAATAGAAGTGAAGTGTCTCTTGCCCTCAAGGAGTCTGACATTTCAAGAATAAGTAGTAGTAAAACTTTTATACTGATTGGTACATTCACACTATCCTTACCATAGAAGATACAGGTTTTGGTTCTCTCTCTTTCTTAAAATCTAAGTACTGTACATGAGACTTCAATTTTGGCCAGTTATGCCTAATACATTTCTATATTTTATAGTATTTTTCATAATTTACAAACAGATTTGGGATTCCCTGGTAAAATTACAGATGTGTTCTTCATTTTTAGGAAAGATCCTCATGGGTTTTTTGCTTTTCCTGTAACGGATGCAATTGCTCCTGGATACTCCATGATAATAAAGCATCCCATGGACTTTGGTACAATGAAAGACAAAATTGTAGCTAACGAGTACAAATCAGTCACAGAGTTTAAGGTAAATTGTTTTGGCACGTGAATGTGTTATTCTAAAGCAATGTCCTTTTTAACCTTTTTCTCGTTAAGAAACTTGAACCATTCTATCAAGTTTATCAGTTGAGAGAATTCATTATTTCACTTTATGTTGAAGCACACTGTTTCCTGACCACTAGTAAGCTTTCCAGTCTCTATTCAGGCTGGAGGTTGATCTTTATAATGTATCTTACAGTTTACCAAGCTTTTTACATTTGTAACCACTTTGATTGGCCAGCAGCCCAAATAGGTAGGTGGTACAACTGTTAACATGTCCATTTTATGTGTGGTGTCAAGTAGCTTGGTGAATTTTCATGTCTAGATTTCTCACTTGTTGAACTTCTGGTGTCAGGTGCCTATGAGGGGGAAATGAATCTTTGTATGCCAGCTGAAATGCTGACCAACAATGTTGTGAGTGTTGTGTGCTGAAGGAATTGTTTTCAGATAAGTAGCAAGACTGGTTCAAGGTGATGGTTGTGCAAAGGCAGTCTGTGATAACAGCATAGAACACCATACTTGGAAGCATGAAGCCCAGTTTAGAATCCTGACTTGGTGACCTTGGCCAAGTCACTCATCTCCCCCTGTAAGTTAGTATAGTCATACTTACACTACCTACCATCCATATTTGTTGAGGCTCACATTAAAAAAATGCAGTTAAATGTGAGCTGTTGTTGTCTGGGCCATCATAAGAATTAACATTGTAGGAATAAAGTTTTTCTTAGTTGAGCTTGTGCAACGTAACTAGATGTATCTTTTCTGTTAAGTTTTTGATACAGGTTGACAATTAGAAATTACTTTTCTAACCAAAAACCTGTAATTTTCCTTTCTTTTAGAAAGAATCACAAAGCATACTGCAGTGGTAGCATTTTGAAAGCCTCTAATCCATATTGGAGGTTACAGTTAGCTTACGTCCCATTTAGTTACTAAACTTGGAGCTTCTAATCTGCCTTTTTCCATCTTATTATTGATTGACTATATCATTTTTATGTGATTTTTGCTCTGTGACCATAGGCAAATCTCTTAACATTTAGTGTCTCAGGCAACACTTGTAAGAACTGGTGAGTTGTTGCTCTGGATCACGGTAGGAAATTTCCACATCAGGACTTCCCCAGCTCTCAAAACATGTTACAGTAATTTTGGACAGTTTGCTGACTGATACTGCTTAGAAAGAGTATACCTAGAAAGATTGCATGAATCCGTTAGAATCATGGAATCTTAAAGAGTCAGAAGTGACCTTCCTCTAGTTTTAACTTGTTAAAAAGTGGTCATCTGCTCAATTACCAGTCATAAAAAACCCATCACCTCATTGGGCAGAACCTCTAAATGTTTTATTTTTTTTTTCTCTTTGAAGATTCCTAATAAGAAAGTAATTTTAGCATTTCCAGTTTTTATTCTTAGCAGCTACTTGTCTGACTTTCCTATGCTGAAAATTAAAGATTATTTAAAAAGGGAATTGCCACTTTTCAATTCAGAATTTATTTGTTCTATCCAGAAAAGTTAGGCACTGGGGAAAGTTAGCTACTTTTGCTGTTGAATTTTTCTTATAAACCTTTTAGGGAAGTACCTCTGAAAACAGCTTCTTTAGCATATAGTTAAAATATTGTCTGGGAGCCAACCATTATCCTTGCAGTCCATTTAAGCCCCTTTTTATTTTTGCCTCCCTCCTTACACAGGGAGGTATCTGGAACTGGTTAGTTGCTATTTTGTGGCCTTTCAAACTTGCTATCTTTCTGTGTTTTGTATTTTTCAGGCAGATTTCAAACTGATGTGTGATAATGCAATGACTTACAACAGGCCAGACACTGTGTACTACAAATTAGCCAAGAAGATACTCCACACAGGCTTTAAGATGATGAGCAAAGTAAGGAACCTACTAAAAACAAAGAGCCAGAAAAAGCACAAACTCTTTTAAAGTTTATACATAAAAGGAAAATTCCTCAATCATAGTGATTAACATTATTCCATCCATCTGTCACCTCTTCTTATAGTGCCAGTGATGGCATCTGCAGTGTAGAATTAGCCCCATCGGTGTTGCTCTGAGGCCCCTTTCCTCCAAACACTTGTCTTTTTCTCTTTCTACACCAGCTTGTGACCAAGCTGGGATATTTTATTGGGGGTTGGAAATTACAGTTGATGATTTCAAGCTTGGAAGTAAATCTTGTTGGATTTCAGTCACCTCCTCTGGGCATTTAACTTAATGGGCCTGCCAAATACCCAGCAGGCCTCAGGCTCCTTTGACATTCTTGGAGCTCTAAATCCACTGTACCAGCCTGCAGTGTAGACCACGTTGCATGCATACGACATCATTTACTTGCGACTGATGTGTCAGGTAAGATGAGGTATCTGTGTGTGTTCTTTTGTATGTTCTGATTTTGTTTCTCTGGAAGCAGTTTAACTAGCCAGTCTGCTAAACAGTTTGGTCCCATGCTACCATGACCAAATCATGCTGCATCGCCATGGAACATTAGCCATTAGGAATGAAGTAAGGGCCATGGCCATTCCCATCCCATCCCATTATCATAGCTCCTTGGCTATGCGGGAAAGGTAAAGTCCCTGCCGCTCTGTCCTTTCTGATTCTAGGAACGGCTGTTAGCTTTGAAGCGCAGCATGTCGTTTATGCAGGACATGGATTTTTCTCAGCAGGCAGCTCTTTTGGGCAATGAAGACACAGCTGTTGAGGAACCTGTCCCTGAAGTTGTTCCTGTCCAAGTAGAAACAACCAAGAAATCCAAAAAGCCAAGTAAAGAAGTTATTAGGTAAAGGTTTTAATGAAAATGTATGCAACTGCTTGCAGAAGTTTGATACTTGCAAGTGAAATAATAGGCCAGTGTTAGTGATATGAATAAGGTCGTGGAAGCAGTTTTGCTACAATGACATTTTCCAAAGAAGTTATGTACAGGATTCACTTAAGGTTTTATGGAGAGGAGCACTGCATTGAGAATTCTAAGACCTTACTCCTAGGCTTGACTTGACTTTCAATTCACAGGTTATCTTTGGCTAAGTCATTACACCTTCATCTTTTAAGCGAGATGTTAATGTTGACTGCTTGGCCACCTCAGGTAAATGATGTGAATGTTACTTGCCAGGTTCTTTGAGCTCCTCTGAAGAAATGCCTATCAACATATGACATTATTATTTGTTATACAGGTAAAAATTCCATTATAAGCAAGACCTCTAGATAACAAAAAATTTTCAACTACTTGCTGGTTATCTATTTCAGGTGCATTTAACATACCAAATACTGGCACAACAAAAGAAGGTGAAAATTCCCTTCAAGTTTGCCTAAATTTGAAATTGCTTTGTAACCCCTAGTACTAATAAGTCTGATTCTTCACTATTCTGTATTCTTCCTCAGGAACTCTTCTTGGAAAGACAACAGATCTAAATCACTGATTAACATAATGCATAAAGTCTGATCTGGAGTAAACATTTTTGCAAATGCTTGCCTAGATATTGTCGGTCCCCAATATACATGCCAGATGGTGCCACACAGGGCTCTTCATCTGGCATGTTGGTCAGAGCTAATGCTGTTTACCATTGCCTGCTATCACTGTCACCCTGGGGTTCCTCCAGGTCTCCTGGCTGGGGCACGGGGTGTGGTCAAAGGGCAGAATTCTGGAAGCTGAGCTACTGCTGATCCTCCTGCCCCTGCTCCACCTTCATGTGCAGAAAGCGTAGTATGTGTGCCCATGGCAGCCCCTTCATCAGTTCTCACTTTATCAGCACACATTAAATGAACAGTTGCACACTCTAGGGAGCTTTCTCTTTTAACCTTCTTTCCAGCAGGCCCAGTGGCTTTCTGATTCTCTAACTTTTCATGGCCCCTTTGCCTGCTTGCCTTCTCCAGCCTTGTCAGCCCTTTTTGTTTGCTTTCTCTGTCTTTTCACTGCCCAAGCCCTACATGGGCATTCAGCTAGTTGGCCACGTAATGGTTAATGGAAGAGAAAGGGTCAGGGAGAGCAGTGACCTCCCTCCCACCCCCATGATGTTTTCTTTTAGCAGCCATGAAGCAACCTGGCCTTCACAGATGTCAGCACTGATAATGGTGGCAATTTAGTCAACTCTTTCTCTTCTCTTTTTATGCATAAAAATTGCTTGAGTTCAGCTGTGCAGGATAAGAAATTGAAAGACATTTAGAATAAAATAATTTATCAAAGAGTGGAAAAATTTCTAAAGTCTTAGGTCTCTTCTCTGTGACAGCCTCCTGGCTCTCTACGTCTCTTCCTTCATATCCAGTATCTCATGGGAACAAGAGAGGCAAAAAAAATTGGGAGATAGTCCGCAGTACCTGGGTGGGTTAACGTACTGCCATCCCCTCACCTCCCCACTTTGTATTTATAGTTTACACTAATATTCCTTACAGCAATGGGGATAATTACGAGTTGACTGTTTCTTGGTACCAATACTGCCTATAAAATGTCCATTGTGTGGTTCTGAGTATGTTCCAGAAGTCAAGAGGAAGGCTTGTTGTAGCAAAGTTCACCAAATTTGATTCTTTAATTCTCAAAGAATAACAGTTTAAATGATGATTTCAGACTCCTGACTTCAGTACACTTCCATTAGCATTTTTAATTTTTCCTTAGTTTAGTTAGGAGTATTTTAGGTAAAATACCATGTATCGTAGTCATTTCTCTATAGCTGTCTCTGCTTGAAAATATGTCATCTTATTTATCTAGGTCACTTGTGCATTAAACCATTTGTTAAACTCATTAAATATGTTGTATATCCTCTGAAAATATCAGCTGCCAGTGTTTTCAGTTCTCTTCTGTTTCTGCCTAATGATGGATTGAAACAGGCATAAGGGGAGCAATGTAGGGAATAACTTTTATCTTTAAATATCTAGTTGCTTTATTTTATGTGAGCTTGCAGTGCTAGATTAGGGGAGAAGACATTTGAGGGCTGCCATTTTAGTTATTAATGGTGGGTATATAGGTGTTCTTATTGATAAATGCATTTAGATATGTTTGTACATATATGCACCCATATAAAATGCAATTGTCCTTATACACTCAATCTCATGTTTTTCTGCCTCCATAATAATCTTTTTGTCATACTTCTCTCATATAATCATAGAGCTGAAAGGGACCTTGAGAGACCATCTAGCCCAGCCCCATTCCTCCAGGCAGGACTGTATTCAAACCATCCCAGAAAGATACCTGCCCACCATTTTCTTAAAAATCTCCAGAGAAGGAGACTCCACAGCCTCCCTTGGTAATGCATTCCAATGTCTCACAACTCTTATAGTCAAGAAGTTCTTCCTACTATGTAACCTAAGTTCCTCCTGCTGCAATTTAAGTCCATTCCACTTGGTTTTTTTTCCCCTCAGTGGAAGCAGAGATGAGCTGCTCACCTCCACTCAAATAGTGACCCATCCTCTACTTGAAGACTGTTAGACAGTCCCCTGTGAGCCTTCAAGACTAGCCTTTCTTCTGAGGGGCTTTTGCTTAACTTGTTAATTTGTGTTTGTCACTTCTCTGTGTTAGTGCTTTCAATGGCTCTGAAATGTTTGTGGCTTTTTATCACCCAGTACGTGTTCGTTATGCTCTTGTGTGTATTGATTGAGGTGTTGTATTTAGGAAACCTCAGTTATTTCTCACTTTTATACCAGCGTTTTGCTTTGGTTTTGTTACAATAACTTCAAAGAATAGATGCAAAGTACTTAAGTTTTGAAAATGTAATTTGGAACATTCCTAGTAAATGTAGTTCATGTTTCCAACTTAAAGTTTATATCAGAACCAGAGTCTAGTGGGGGTAGAGGTTGGGGGTGGGGAGGGCAAATCAGTTTAGTATCATAGTGCTTATCATCAGGGTGCCATGGTATAAGGTGTGATGGTTGTGTCTTGTTCTAAAGGTTACTTCATAGGCTTTTCTCTATATTTTAGCTGCATATTTGAGCCAGAAGGAAATGCCTGCAGCCTGACAGACAGCACAGCAGAAGAACACGTGTTAGCCTTGGTGGAGCATGCTGCTGACGAAGCCCGGGACAGGATTAACAGATACCTCCCAAACAGCAAGGTGGCACACCCTGTCATTTTGGCTATAGAAGGGATAGTTGGAATTTTTACTGTCTTAAGTGTATCTGGATTAATTCTACATTGAGAAGCAGTATGGTATGGATGAATTAATTCAGGATTCACTGAAAAGGAGGTCCTAGCTTCCTCAGAAATGGAGACTTTTGATTGTTTGTATTATCTAGGTAGCTAATGAGTCTCAAATATTCTGACTTCTGTTCATCTTTGAGAGCTGGTTTGAAATTTTGCCTTCTCTGATTCCTGCCCAAGAGGGTATTTGCTTTTAGAAAAGACAAGAAATTCATATTAGCCTGTGAAGAGTTGATTTCATTTTGGTCTTGTAGCTCTCCATGTTCAACCTTGTTCTCTTTGGCACCAGGGAATCATGAGATACACTGTTTGTATATACATGAAATTTGGAGCTCTAGGCCCCCTGGTTATGTGAGTAGAAAGATAGTCATTTTTCAGATCAGGAAATACTTGTCTTTGTTTTTATGTCTTAATAGGAAATTTCAATTTATAAATGATATTATCTGACTCTTACACTTCCCACGTAATCAGTTGGTGTTTTCTCTTATCCATCTTTATTATCTTACTTAATATCCTCTGCAAATAGCACATTGCTTGGCATATAATATTTGTTGGTCAGTTCATTGATTGTTCAATCTATACCATTTTACAGATGGGCTACCTAAAAAAGAATGGAGATGGGGCTTTGCTATACAGTGTGGTCAACCTGTCAGATCCTGAGGCAGAAGGTAAATGTTTTACTTCTTCAGGACTAAATTCCATCAAATATGTGGGCAGGCTTTTGTCTCCATCCGTGTATAGTTAGCAGTTTAACTGAATAGTGAGCATTCAGTCTTGATTTGTCATGCAAATGCCAGTGAATGTCACAACTTCTTAGTGTCAGAGTTGCTGGGGGCACTGAGAGGTTCCCAGGGTCATAGAGCCAGAGTGTATCAGAGGCAAGACGTGATTCCTGGGCTTCCTGAATTTGGCCGACTCTTCCTTCCAGAATGCTACACTAACTGTTATCAACACATAGGCAGATTTGTAGCAAATTGAGCAGTATTCTGCTTAGCTTATGTAGAAGTAATAAAATAATAGTCAGAAGATCATAGATTGAATTGTGGAATAAACCAAAAAAGTCATCAATCTCTAACCCCTATCGTTTTCACAAGAGGAAATAGGGTCAGAGTGGTTAAATGACTTGCTCGAGCTCTCACAGGCTGTAAAAGCTGAGGAGAAATTGGACTCTGCTGGGGCAGCCAGGGAGCCTTGCCTGCCAAAGAGAGGCTTGAGGAAGAAAAGCTTACAGGAGGAAGGAAACCTTCATCACAGTGCTTGCTCTAGCCATTGCTGGGTCCTTTTGCACTGTACACAGTTCTGTGTGATTGCTTAGCCAAGTAAAAGAAGCCATCTTTAGGGAAAGGAGTTAGCTGTTTTAAAATTGGAAACTCAGAAAAGCTTACAGATCTTAGCACATCTAGTAAGGTTAAAAATTAAACCAAAAAGGAATAGAATATGCATTGTGCAAAAGACTAAAGATTTAAAAAAGGTTGTTGGTATATAGAGAAGCATTAAGCAAGTTAGAAGATAGAACAAAATTAGGATCTTTCAGTTTAGACAGTTAAGAAGGGACTATGATGTGTCCACATATGTTAACATGGACTTGCTTGTCAAATCCGGATACTAGATATTAGACTCCTAGAGAACTTCAGAGAGCTTCACATGGATCAAGTGAAAGGAAGTGTTTTTAAGGTGAATGGCAGACACCAGTATTCTTATCTCAAAAACGGCTTGCATGTTGAATGTTGAACATTCAGTAATACATACTTAATTACCATAAAAGTATTCCTAAGTATATTTTTTAGATGGTTATTATTTTTAGTTATAAGGTTTTTTCAGCCATGGAACGCTGCAATAAATGAAAAAAAAGTTTGGATATGCAGCTTATCCTGAATATGCATGATACCAGTTTATCTTTAGCAGTATAAAATTCATGAAACCTGGTAGCTAAATCAGAACCATTTTTTGTCAAAACGTTTTAGATGAAGAGACCCATCCAGTGGACTTGAGTTCCCTCTCAAGCAAATTGCTGCCAGGTTTTACTACTTTAGGATTCAAAGATGAAAGAAGAAACAAAGGTAAATATATAATTAAACATCAAGGTAAATTTAAGCAATTTATGGATTTTCCCCCAAGACTTTGCCTTTTTCCTTCTTCTCAAGTAGTTCATCTGATGTGGATTTTAAACTGAATGGGAGAAATGAGGTAAAAGTGACAACTATGTCACTAGACGTAAGTGAGTTGTGTTTATAACATGGTGCTCTCAGGGCTACCTGTTTTTAGGTAAGTTGATCACCTGCAGTTTACTGTCATTATGTATTCACCTGTTTTTCTCTCTCATTGCCTTCTTCCAAAGGGTTTTGTTTATTTTTTCCCTCTACATCATAATTGCCCTCTGGCTGACTGCTGCTCTCTGTACCAATGGTGTTGATCCCTGGAAATCATGGTTGCGTGTCATGATTTTGTAGCACTTCCAGTATAACAAGTTTATGGTAGTGTTTATTCGTTGAGGAATGTTCACTGTGCCAGGGAGTTTTAGAATAGAAGATAGATTTTTGTCATGTGGTTAAAACAAACTGCTGTTCAAGTTTCAGAATTTATTTTAAGAGCATCTTTAGATCTGCTTTTTTCAGGTTGAATCATGGCAATGGCATCATTAAACTGTTTTTCTGTGTGTTTTGGAGGGGAGGGTTTTTTATTTTTAATTTTTGAGATTGGATTGAAGCGGGCACAGGTATCTAGAAGCTGTGATGTTCTTTGGTGGTTTTGCTACTAGAAGGAAAATATTGATGGGAGAGTCTCCCTTTTCAGTATTTTTTGTTTTTCTTAGCTTTGAGTCCAACCTGCTACAATTGCATTAGTGTAGAGAACTCTTGGGGAGGAAACTCACTCCACTAGTGCAGATCAGCAGCTATTCTATGGCCTTCCATAGGAATGAAAAGTAAATCCAGGCTCTCTTGGATATAAAAACACATGGCAGATTTAGAATTAGAAGGGACCTTAGAAGACATTTAATCCAGTCTCCTCCTTTTAAAGGTGAGCAAACTGAAGCTCAGAGAGAAATAATTTGCCCAAGGTCACATAGGGTAATGAATAGAAGAGAGCCGACCTAAGATTGTCTGCTTAGTAGGAGGTTCAATTTCATCCATAACATTTTAAAGTGACAGTATCAATGTCTTAGGGCACAGTAAGTACAATCCTGTTGTTGCTCACATCACTTCTTTCTTTTTCTTTCACTCCATTCCTTTTACGGGTCTTTATTATCTCAGCATCTGGGCTATTACAGTAGTTTCTTAATTAGTCTCCCCACATCTGATTTCTTCCTACAGCTATCCTCTTGTACTGCACAGCTTCACAAGATTACCTTAAAACACAGCTCTAGTCATATTATTCACCCATGTGGACCCATCAGTAACTTCTGATTTATCAGATACCTCCAAACTCAGATATTACATCCTATCAGATTTAAGTCCACCTTCCCTAATCTGGTACTGTAGACCTGGCTCTCCAGTTTTGAGTATGCCAGCTTTATCTTCTCCTCTTACCTTGCATGTTTTGCATGCCTCTGCTTATCTGGACTGTTTTCGTTCCCAAAACATGTCTTGTGTGCACACTCATATTTACATTTAGATTCAAGTTATTTTGGTTCCAGATTCCCTCCACTATTTCTGTCTATTGAAATTCACCTATCCTTCAAAGCTCAACTTAACTATATATTATAATGGAAAGGGGTCTAGACTTGGAGTCAGAACTGAGTTCCATTTCTTGTTCCAGAATTTTTAACTTGTATCTTTTAGTCAGTTCGTTTAACTTCTCAGTTTCCTCATCTGTAAAATGAGTAAATTGTGGGGAAAGGACAATGTAAATGTTATGTAAATGTGAGTCTTCCCCATCTGCCTTACTAAGTGTGATTCCTCTCTTCTTTGAACTCCAGAACTGTTCTTGTACTTGTGGGACCAAAAATCAGAAGGAATCTTAGACATCATACAGTTCTCCCAGTGTTTTTTATGGTGCTTTAAAATTTTGAAGCCATATATTTAACCCTCACAGTAGTCATCTGAGATAGGTCACACAGATAATATTATCTCCATTTTTTAGATAAAACTGAAGCTTCCAGAGGTAAAGTAATTTACCCAAGGTTACACATTAGCTAGGCCAGGATTCAGAAACAGGTCCTCTGACTCCATAGCCTCTTCCTCTTTATTTGGACCAGTAGATCATCTATTCTGAGTCAGTCTTTTTTAAGATTTAGCATTTATCTTATCTCTCTGTACTAGATTGTGAGCTCTTTGAGGATCTGGGAAATATTTCTAACTCATTTTTTTGGTCTTTAAATCCCTGAACAAATAAAGGTCAGTAAATTCTATTTGAATGAAAAGCCATCTGTGGTTTTACAATTTTCTTTGAAATTCCAATTAGTCTAAATGACTTTAAATATCTTTGTAAATGTATGAGTTTTTGCAGAAAAATTTTGGGAATTATTTATAGTAAGAATTCACAATATGTAGCCTGTGTGAGGGTAACTACCCAGGTCAAAAGCTCATTAATTTGGTAAAATAAAAATAAGGTTTAAGAACAGTTCTACACCTTGCCATGGAAAGGAATTATGTTCTCTGGTGGAGGGACAGAAGCCCCATATTTTTCTTCTCCTGCCTCACTAAGTGTGATCATAAAAACATAATAAAGCTGTATACATTTCAGGGCCAATCAATCTTATTACTTTTAGGTCGCTCCTAGTAATTTTAATGTAACTTTGAACCTAAGAAATAGAAAAGAGTAAGAAATGGTGTAAAAATATTTGATTAATCAGAAAGAAGGGGAAAAAAACTAATATTGCATCTTTTGTTTTTCCTGACCCTGTTTTAGTCACATTTCTTACAAGTTCAGGTACTGCACTTTCAATGCAAAATAATTCAGTATTCAGTGACCTGAAATCAGATGAAATGGAACTGTTATATTCAGCCTACGGAGATGAAACTGGTATACAGTGTGCCTTAAGGTGAGCATTTGGCTGGTGCCGCAGGGTCACTAAATATCTAGAGAATGGGCTGGTTTACTTTCCTTTCATGAAGGAGAAGACTTTGCTGCCAATTGACTTGTTGGATAGACACAGCTGTGGTAACTAACAATAATTTCTATAAGTTGATGCTCTATCACACAGAAGAATTTATATTTGGTCCTGGGGAGGAGTCAGTGAAAGAAAGGGTCAGGGTAACTTAGACCTCTACTCAGGCATCATTGTTCTGACAGTGTAGAATATGGATTGGAAAAGTGAGACACGTGAGGCCAGCAAACTAATTTGGAAACTAGTGCAGTGATCCAGGGAGAACATAATGAGATCCTGAACCCAGGTAGTGGTTATGTGATTAGACAGAAGGGACTTTTTTTTTTTGCAAAAAATAGGTAAAAAATGACAAGATTTAGCCTGTGACAAAATGACAAGATTTGGCTCTGTGGGGTGAGAGGGAGGCTTCAAAGAACACTGAAGTTATTGTGCCCTTAGCAGAGAGGAAGGACCTTTTGAAGGGGATGGGAGGGGTGGAAAAGGTTTGGAGGAGAAAGATAATGAGTTCTGTTTTGGATGTGTTGAGTTTGGAGGTATCTGTGGGAGACATCCATTTTGAAATGTCCAGTAAGTTGGTGATGTGAAATTGGAGGTCAGGACAGCTAGTACATGGAAGAAGTAATCTATTTCTCCTCTACCACTCAGAAATACATTTAGAGCTTTATGAAAAAATACATGTAAAGCTTAATGAAAAAAATCACGACCTTAGAAAAGACATCACCTAAACACTAATTTATACCCAAGAGTGAAGAAATATAATTAGAAAGAGACTTGAAAACAAAAGGTTATACAGTTGCTATCCAAACATTCGCAACCTTTTTTCTTTGTAGCCTACAGGAGTTTGTGAAAGACTCTGGGAGTTACAGTAAGAAGATAGTGGATGACCTACTAGATCAGATCACAGGTGGTGATCATTCCAAAATCATTTACCAACTGAAGCAGGTAAGTCTAAATTTTCTTATGGGCATATGGGTATACTTTGACCCCAGATACTGATTTCTGTCTTCTTTAGAGTTGCTATTTTTTCAAGTGTAGAACTAGTTTTTAAAGAGGAGCACATTAACCAGTGTTTGTGCTGGCTATTACTTTTCTAAGATTATTGAATTAGCGTTTATATAATTGACTGATTACAACTTTGGTTTCATATCATCAGTTCCAATTTGATCTCTTTCTAGAAAATTATAATTGAATGATGGAAATTATTTGGAGATGATTTAAATTTTTTTATTATTTTATTTATTATTTTTTAATGTTCTACAATCACTACCACAAAACTTAGATTTTTACTCCCCCACAGCTACCCCCCATCACCCCTGCTCCCTCTCCAAGATGGCATACAATTCTATATAAGATCTACAAATACTTTCCTATTGAATACATTTTCACTATAGTCATGCTATGTAGACAAACTAAAATAAATGGAAGAAATCATATAACACACACACACACAATCTACTACATTCAGTGAATGAATTCCATAGTTCTTTGTCTGAGTGTGGAAGGCATTTTGCCTTAGAAAACCATTGGGAATTTTTTTTTTTTAAGTTCTTGCGTTATTATGAAGTTCCAAGTCTGCTAGAACAAACTCACACACTGTGGTCGTTGCTGTGCACAAAGTTCTCCTGGTTCTGCTCCTTTCACTCAGCATCAGATCATATAAGTCCTTCCAGGCCTCCGTGAAGTTTTCTTGTCCATCATTTCTTGTGGTGCAATAATACTCCATTATATTCATATACCATAATTTATTCAGCCATTCCCCAATTGATGGGCATCCCCTTGATTTCCAGTTTTTGGCAACTACAAAAGTGCTGCTATAAATTTTTTTGTACATTTGAGCCCCTTTCCCATTTTTATGATCTCTTGGGGGATTTTAATTTTTTGCTGTGAAGTAAATAGAGTCATTGAGTCTTTTATAGCTTTGTATGATTATAAACTAAAGAGAGTAGGTATTTAAGGGATTTTATCAGAGACTTTAGATGAAGCCATAGATTATATAGTCATCATATTGCAGATGAAACAGAAACAAAAGAGATATTGAGAACATTGGACAACAGTGTAAATAGAAAATAAAATACTGACTGGTAGAAAGGATGAGTGAAATTTACCAAAATGGAATTCAATTGGGATAAATGTTGAGTTCTACACTTAAATTTAAAAGCTCAACAGTACAAGTGTAGGTCGGGATAGGAATGGCTAGATGACAGCTTATATGAAATTGATCCAGGGGGTTTTAGTGAATTACAAGTTCACAACCAGTTAACAGTATGAGATAAAAACCTTAAAACCAGTGATTCATAACCATTTTTGTCATGGGCCCCTTTGTCAGTTTTGTAAAGTGTAGGGACCCCTTCTCAGTGTTTTTAAACGCATAAAGTAAAATACGATGGATTACAAAGTCATACTGAAATGAAGTTACCGTATAGATCCATCAGAGAAAGTCATAGGATCATGAATTTCAATGCCAGAAGACCCTAAGCCAGGTTCACAGATCCTAAGGCAAGAACCCCTGCTCAAAATCTAATTTAATCTGGGGAACTTTATAGAACGTTTAATATATAAAATGTAAGAAATGATTATTCTACTATCCTCCGCCCTGATCAGACCATGTTTAGAACATTAGTTGTAGATGCCACAAATTAGGAAGTCCATTGACAAACTGAAATGTGGCTAGAGTAGGGTTAACTAGGGTCGTAAAAAGGCTGTACACTGTGAAGATTCATTGAAGGAATTGGGCCTGTTTCCCTGGAGAGGAAAGACTGGGGAAGAATATAATAATTGTATTGTAAAGGATTTGAAGGGCTACCAGCAGCAAGACAAAAATTTCAGAGAGGTCGTTTTGGTTTTGATGGAAGGAAAAGTGGTTAATAATGAGAGCTGCACAAAAATGGTTTAACTTTTAAGGAAAAGACGAGCTTTCCTTACTGGAGGCTTTCAGTGGAAACTGAGTTTGGTGAGAGAAGTTATAGAGGAGGTGCCTGTTCAAGTCTAGCCCAACATCTTCATTGTATAGAAGAGGAAACAGGCTAGGGATGTTAAGTGGAGCACTTTTTGCACTCCATCATGTGTCTCTTCCACTTCTAATACTTTGTAATTCTGTACAGACAATGAAATGATTACACAATTCATTTTTTAAGTATTGAAACGTTTTTAGTCACAATTAAGTTACCGGGCCTATGCCACTCATCTTCATAGGACGTGGAACTTTTATCCTTTTTAAAATTGTACTTTTGTGTTGTCTGATATTTGTAATGTTATTCATAAAACTTTAATGGCTCCATGGTCTTATTCATCATTTGGGGGTACCCCCATCACCAATACAAATCACTACCATTCTCATCTTTCTATATATTCTCCACAAAGAGCTCACCACAGAAAGCTTCTTATGATTCTTTTAATACCTCAGGGACATTTATGTAGAACAGGTCTGCACAGCATCTGGCCTCCTGGCTATTTGCAGGTGCCACAGTAACCCATGGCTGGTATGTTGTGCTGGCCTGTTTTACATCTATATTTTTCACAGGCCCTCTGAAATCCTTCTGAGGGCTGCAGGCAGCGTGTGGCCATGAGTAGCCTGTGGGCCGAATGTTGAGCAGGCCTGAACTGTCTTTTATTCTGTAGTCTTCTACCGTAACTGGATGCAGCTGGTGGCATAGTGAATAGTGTGCTGGGCTAGGAGTTGGGAAGACCTGAGTTAAATCACTTAATCTCTCTTTGGCTCAGTTTCTTTACCTATAAAATGGGGATAATGATAGCACGTCCTTTGAAGTGTTGTGAGGGTCAGTTGAGGTGATATTTGTAAAAGGGGTTTAGCATAGTGTCTGGCACCGTATAGGTGCAATGTACATGTTTATTTACTCCCAATTCCACCCCCACCTTTCTTTTTCTAGAGACATGTTGTTAATATCTTACTTGCATTCTCAAATTTACCTTGTTATTGCCAATATACTGCAGTATATTTATGGGTACCATCTTTCTGTACTCTTTAGATTGCCTGTAGTTTTTATTCTTATATAATTCTTTTTTGTTGTTGTTCCATGATGTACAACCACGTAGTAGATGTGGTCTGCTATAGAAGGTCATTTACAAGAGTAGAATCAAGATATTAGAATGAGAGTCAGCATTTTTATCCAGCTTAGCTAACACACGTCCTTCATTAAAAACTAGGCAACATGTCAGACTAACCTCTGATCATAAAAACTAAGAAGTCAAAATGAGTCATTTTTCTAGCCCAGGGCAGCTTAGAAAGATAGAGAAGTCTGAGGGCACTGGAGCAGGGCTGGCCAGAAACACAACAGCAGCAATGGGTAAGGAAGCCAAAATTGAACATCGAGGCTATAAGCACCAAGGCAGAAGGTCTCTGGGAACTCCTGACAAAGTACTGAGAACCGGAATGAGGGCCAACTGGCAGCTTTTGTCACCCATTACCAAGTTGTAGGTCCCAGTTCTAGGGCAGAGATGAATGGTTACAAGCAACAGAGGTCCCAGCTGTGTCTAAAGCAAGTAACAAGTTCCAGAAACTTAGCTGTGTGGTTCTAAACCTAAGAGCGGAGCGGGTACTGAGTTCTCACCATTAGCCCTGCAAATTAGCTTGCAGAGGAATAATCAGGATAGAAAACAAAGACCACCATCTTTCATTGTCAGTCACCCTGAACCTACAGAACTTCTCAGGAGGCGAACAGTGACTGAATTCAGCAGCAGTCTACCGAAACTGAATTGTACACAATTCAACAGGCCCAAACCTGGGTCAGGAACTTAACAGAGATTATACCAGAAAAGTGGTGAGCAAACTCCCCAGATCACACCACCTTGCCAGAAACTTTCAGTCCCCCAGACTAAACTGTGAAAGCAGCAGAACATAAAAAGATAGAAAAGATAGAAACTCAGGCATACATGCTCCCCAGAAGTGTCCAGAGCCAAACTCCGATATAAAGTCCAAAGCCAAAAAAACTAAACTAAAAGAATGAGCAAAATAAATAGAACAACCGTGAAAGCCGTTGTAGTGACAAGGTAGCACAAGACCATACACACAAAAGACATTGATTTTAAAATATCTACAAACCAAGCATCAAAGACAAATGCAGAGTGGACATAAGTCCAATAAGAAATCTCAGATGATTTGAAGAAAGAACTTTTTTTAAAAGAACAAAAATGATTTTAAACTGTAGAGCCAAGATGGTGAACCGACACCAGCCCAGCCAAACATTTATAACGTTCCCCTCCAAATAACTTTAAAATAATGCCTTCAGTTGAGTGCTAGAGCAGCAGAAGCAGCAAAAGGTCAGGATGAGACATTTCTCTAGCTTAAGACGCTTAGGAAGTCAGTGAGAAAGGTCTGTGACACTTGGGAGCACATGCAATGACCACACTAGCTGTGGGCCTTGGAGGATGAGGCTGTGACAGCAGCATTGGAAGTTTTCATCCCAGGGATGGCAAGAGGTTGGTCAGTTGGATAGAAAGGGATTATAAGGGACCTTTTTCTGGCTCTGGATGTAGGCCTTGGGCATTGTTTGTAAACTCTGTTGCCCTTATGCATTTCTGAGTCACAGTTCCATGCAGAATTTTATAACCAAAGTCCAGAGCTCCCAGGTCAAAGAGAAAATATTACAAACAGCCATAAAGAAATAATTCAGATATCTTGGAGTCACAATTAGGATCACACATGATTTAGTAGCTTCCACGTTAAAGGAGCAGAGGACTTGGAATACAATATTCTAGAGGGTAAAGGAGCTAGCAGAACGGAGTATCATCCTTCAGGAGAAAGAATGGATAATGAAATAGAATAATTTTCAAGCATTCCTGATGAATTCCTAATGAAGAGACCAGAGTTGAATAGAAAATTTGGCATTCAGACATAAGACTCAAGCATTAAAAAAAGAGAAATCATGAAGGACTCTAATAAAGTTGAACTGTTTACATTTTTGCATGGGAAAGGATACATATAACTCCCTAAGAACTTTATTAGTCATCATTAGAGTTAGGAGTCTACATAGAAAAAGGACATGGGGTGTGAGTTGGCATGGTCTCAAAAACAAGGATGCCCTGGAAGAAAGGGAAAGTAGAGAAAGAATAAGGAAAATTCACATAAAAGAGACATGGAAGAGCTTTACAGTGAAAGGGGAAATGGGAGTGGCAAGTGATATTTGAAACTCACTCTCATCTGAATGGGTTCAAAGAGGGAAGAATACACACACACACATACTCTCTCTCTCTCTCTCTCTCACTCTCTCTCTCTCTCTCTCTCTCTCTCTCTCTCTCTCTCTCTCTCTCTCTCTCACTCTCACTCATGTACACTTGGGTATAGAAATCTGTCTTACCCAGCAAGGAAGTCAGAAGGAAAGGGTATTGCTGGATCGAAGACTGTGCACAGTTTTATGGCCTTTTGGAGACATTGCTTTCCAAAATTTCCAAATTGCTTTCCAAATGTTGGATGACTTCACAGCTCCACCAATTACTAAACATTTATTGACTACTTACTATGTGCTGGGAACATAGCTAAATGATATAAATAAGACCCTTTTTCAGAGGGCTTACAATCTAATGAGAGATGACAAGTCACAAAATAAAACTGAAAAGTGGGGTGGGGTGTCATGTTTTATGGAGTTGAAACCAAGCAGTGCTGTTGATGGAAAATGGAGAATTGAGGACCATAGAGTGCAGTTTGAAATATTTTTTCTGCTTTGAGAGGTGGAGGGCTAGGGCTAAAGTTGCGGTTTGTTTTGCATGAGTATACACATGTATTTGGGAGATTTTGAAAAGGTAAAATTGACAGGCCTTTGCAACATATTAGATATGGTGGGGAGGGGACAGTGTGAGCCAGAGAGTAAGAAATCTAGGATTATCCCTAGGTTGTGAGTTTGAGTAACAGGGAGCAAGGGTTTAGGAGAAAGATCGTGAATTCTGTTGTGGTCCTGTTTAATTTAAGGGGTCTGATGGGCATCCAGTTTGAGATGTCTGAAAGGCAATTGGAGATGAGAAATTGGAAGTCAGCAGAGAATTTTGGACAGGATAAATAATTGAAAATTATCAACACAGAGGTGGTAATTAAATCCATGAGAGCTAACGAGATTACCAGAGAAGTAATAACAGAGGGAGAAGAGAAGAGGACCCCGGACAAAACCCTGACGGGTACAGTTACAGGGCATGATCCAGATAAGGAGACAGAAAAGGAGCCGGCAGGAAGGAAGGAAGAAAGCCGAGAGAGTGATATCCTGAAAACCTAGAGAGAAAGGATCAAGGAGGAGAGAGTGTCAGAGTGTCAAAGACAGCAGAGAGGTCATGGAGAATGAGGATTAAGAAAAGACTGTTGGATTTGGCAACTGAGAGGTCATTAGAAACTTTGAAGAGAGCCATTTAGTAGAATGAAAAGGTGAGAAACTGAATTGTAAGGAGATAAGAATAAGAAGAGAGAAAGTAGGAGATTCAATTGTTGAAGGCCTATCTGTAGGTTTCTGAGTCGTCCAAGAGCCTTTTAAGATCCTTTTGGTCTCCTATTTGTTAGCCCTAAATTGTACTTTATAGCCATTTTCATCATCTTTTCCTATTTACTTCAAGGTACAGAATAACTTAATTTTAAGGATCTTGTCAGTTCCTCATATAATTTCTGCTTTATCTCATCTGCAGCAGGTAATAATTCATAAGTTGCAGTTATCTTTGTGGTAGTCAAGCAACTTGCTCTCATAATCACTGAAAAGTAAGATGATTAAGTACACTATGAAATGGTGGTTGTTAATGCCTTTTGGCATTGATTGAAACCATGTTCAAATCCCTTAATTGCTCTTTAAGAGCCACATTTTCTGGTTCATTTATAACCTCTCCCCACCGAATGCCAGTGTGGTCAGTTTCTCCAACATTGTGTCATTTAGTCACTGGACAAAGATCACATGTTGAATATTAATGTTTGTATTAATTTTGTAAAAGGCCTTGGAATTATGAAAGTACAGCAGTCTGAATGCTAAAAAAAAAATCATCTATTTGTCAGCCTTTTAATGAACAAGCTTATTCTGCACTTAGTGAGGTTAATCCTTGGATAGAAAACATGTCTCGCTGTACA
Source organism: Potorous gilbertii (assembly GCA_028658325.1). Classification (NCBI taxonomy): domain Eukaryota; kingdom Metazoa; phylum Chordata; class Mammalia; order Diprotodontia; family Potoroidae; genus Potorous; species Potorous gilbertii. Next base: position 607,492,961 of record CM053769.1, on the reverse strand, counting down.
TATTAAAGAAATTAGAAAATTAAAATGCATTCCTTAAGTGGACAGTTTTAAATCATGTGCAGCAGTGTTAAACATCATAGGAAATTCGTAATATATTTTAAAGAAAATGGCAGATAAAATGTGTTTCTAAGAGGATGTAAATGCATAGCTGACAATGCTGGATAACCTCTGTTCAGTATCTAACTTCCATATAAGTAGTGCTTAAATTTTCTTGCCCTTCATAAACAATTATTAGTAGTAACGACTTGATGGGAGCTTTTCCTACAATCATATCCTTGGAGCCTCTTTCAACTATTTCTGATCTTGTAATGATTTCAGATTCTTTTGGATTCCAGGCTCCATTAAGAACGTGGCCTGAGAACCACAATGTCAGGCCCGTATCCTAATTAATTTTGACCACTTCAAGTTACAAAAATGACATTGGGTACCCTCCTTCCTTTTTCTTGTAATATATTCATCTTCACCCTTGTAAATGGGATTTAAGGGCGCTTCCCTGATCATGACCTGAAGTATTTAGGGAGTTTCTAATTTGCATCATGACTTGAGGACAGGGGCGTAATAATTGTGTCCTTTTTTCTCTACTTTGACCTTTGTGTAATTACTAGTAGAAATAATAGAAGAAATTCATTTTAAGATTTAATGCAACAGTTTTGCAGTATAATAGAATGAGGACTGGACATGATTTGGAGTCAGGGCACTGTTATTTCCATCAAGCCTCTGACTCTTAATTGTGTGAACATAGTCAAATCACTTAACCTCTTAGTCTCAGTTGCCACATTTATAAAATGTGAATGATATTCTAGTACTGATTGTGGATCAAATGAGTTAATGTATTCAAAGAACTTTGCCAAATTTAAAGTGCTATATGTTAATAGGTAATTAACAAATAATGATAGGATATAAACAAAGTCAGGATGAACAGTCATAATACTTAAACTTTGGAAAGCACCTGAGTTAGACTTATAGCCCCACAGTTTAAGAAGCACTAAAGGGGTCACAAGTGGAAAAATTTTAAGAAGTCCTGACTTAGAGCATCTCAGAGAAGTGATCATCTACCAGTCAATTCAGTACCCCCTAAAGCTATCCTTTCTTTTGGAAAGGTCTTAAAAAAAAAAAGTGGTAAACTCTCTTTCTTGAGTAAAATGTTGAGTCATTTTCATAGAACAACTATATTGCTAAATAAATTTATTGCTGTTTTTGTCTTCCAGAGGAGGAATATTCCAATGAAGCCACCAGATGAAATTAAGGTATGATATGAAGGAAGTGAATGGCTCCTCCATTGTAGTTGGAAGAGTTAACATCAACTTTGGGATCAGATCTATTTTTAAACATCTTAATTTAAAATTTTGACAGGTCAAATTAGATGATCTTCCAAAATGTTGTTTTGCCCTATCCCTCAGTGGAGAAGCCAGCTTTTGAAATCCAGAATTTCCATTAACAAACAAAGTCCCTGAGTAACTGTAGCAGAGGCCAGATATGTCGCTACATGCTTAGAGAAGAGTGATACAAGGAGAGTCCAATAATCAGTACAAGATAGGGGTAGAGGGCTTGGGATAGAATGCTAACAGCTAGTATCGGCTTTGATACTATAGGTCCTACCTGTTATAAAGGATGAGCACAAATTGCGTCCTACCTGTCCAGATTCCTCCAAACAAATGATGGTAAGAACACATGTTCTTTCGTTCTTGTGGTTTTTTAAAGCCAGCAAGACAGCGTCTGGTGGTTGCATACTCCATCCACTGCAGACAGAACATTATTTCATGACCATCTTCATTTCCTAATGCCATTTAGTCACTATAACTTTTAAACCACTTCGATCATCCATGCATGTATCTGTATCATACAGTGTTTTTATTAGTCCCTTCCCTGGTATTGATGCGTCTCTGTTTCCCTCTCTGTTTACACACACATGCATGCATGCACACATATATTGACACATAAACATATATGTATCTTTGAGTGAAGATATTATACTCTCCAAGTTATACTAGAGTTTGAATTTTTAAAATTTCTACTTTGGGCTTTAAATGTAACTGAGGCATCTCTGTATCTGGTTTTATTGCATTTCTTCAAGTAAAATCCATCATTTTTCTCCCTCCTGCTATTAAAATGAAGTTCTTTTTGTCTAGAATGCTTGAGGAATGGCATGTTCTAATTTAATTGAATACGGTTAATTGAAAATGATCGTATTTTCTAGACCCTGATATCCTATCCTTTACATTGTAAATGTATTTGGTAGTCTAACTTTAAAGCTTCACAGTCAGTCCAACCAGAAAACTGTGATTGGATACTGGATTATTCTATCCATTATAAATTTTTAAGAATAAGCATTTAATAAAATTCATTTATAGTAAAAAGAATAGGTGGCTAAGTGCATTGTATAGGTGAACTGTTATAGGGTGCTCTCACGTACTAAGGCCAGTACAGGATTATACTTTAGTATTATTTCCTTGTTACAGATGAGGAAATGCAAACTTGAGTTTAGTGAATTGCTAATGGTCACAAAGCTAGTAAGTGCTAGAACCAGAAGTTAATACCAGGTCTTTTGGAGTCTTTTAACTCCAAGCTTAGTACTCTTTCCAACTTATCATACTGCCTTCCAAAAGATATTAGAGATCTTTAAGGAATATTTCACTTTAAAGTAATCTTATCAAATTACAAAACTTCAGTGAATTGATGAATCTAATCACCGCACAGATTGTAACCCATCTACACCTCATCCTGCAGAATTCTTATTACTTCCTTTCTAAAAGTCTTCTGGTAAATCTCTCACAGAAGAACTACGCATTGTAAGGGGAAGTTAGTACTATACAGAGTCCTGTAAAGCGCTCAAGCTAGCTATCTTTTATTCCTCACCCTTATTACATGGTCTACCCTCCTTTTTTGCCCATTTATATAAATCCTTGATGTCTTCTTTTACAGTACTTTTGTGAAAATCATTGGTGATATTTTACAGCATACTTAAGACATACCTTGGATCTTTCCATGGTCCTTGGAGCACCTTTAGTCTTTAACCTTACAAGATCATCGTGTTCTTTGATTCTAACTCTAGCCTCTCTAGGAGGAGAGGGGAATGGGGAAGGGAATATGTGCCGTACACAGTGCTGAGGACTTTTTACAAGTATCATCTCATTTAGTTCTCTCCCAAACTCTGGAAGGTGGTTATTACCCCCATTTTACAGTTGAGGAAACTGAGGCTGAGGGGTTAAATTATTTGCTTGGGATCACATCATTGCTTCACACGTCACATCAAGCACAGAAGTGATAAGATTAAAATGTAGTAGTTTCACTCTTTGCTGATGAGAATAGATCTCCATGGAGACACTGGGCAGAACTTGTCCCTTTTCCTATCTATCTGTTGTCTTGTCACTTTCTTTGATAAGTACTGTTAGGATGATCTGACTTAGCTGTGTTTCACACCATTTTCATATTTCATATTCACACCATACCTTTTATTGTTGGTTTCATTTTACATCCTCCTCTGTAATGTTTTACAAATGAGTTTGTGCCCTGAACTGATAGTGCTTTCATTTTCTATATTTTTCTGTTTGACTAAGAGATTGCATATTTACCACTCGAAATAATTTCTAATGAATTGATTGGGGAAATGCTCTTCTGCAATAATGACATATACCTTCCCAAGGTGACTGGATACTTCCATGATTTTGCTGCTGGACACCCAGGACAATGTTAGCACTGACCTTTTTATTCTTCAAAACTCCATTTTTTTTTGACTCCATGATGACTGTTAACATTATGTTTCATCATTTCCAAGTATGCAGCAATATGACATTTTGGTTAGTAATACTAAAAGCTCATATTTTTAGAGTGCTTTAATGCTTAGAAAGTATTTAGACACAGACACACGCACAGACACACATGCACAGGCACACACGCACACAGACACATATAAATTTGAGCCTCACAACAACTGCAGTCCTTAGAGCCATTAGTTGTTTTACACAAAACTATTCTGAGCAACATTCAGTTTTTCAGAAGGTATTCAGGAATACTATAATTTCTTAAGTTCTGTTATAAGGGTGTAATATCAATTATTATGTAGAATTATAGACATACAAGGTTTGGCTGAATACTTATTGGCTTATTACATACCCTGTAAATTGTATAAAGTCCTCGTAACAATCTTGTTTATCATTTGTCTCTTTTTTGTAAAAGTGCAGCAGATATATTAGCTTCTGTGTTATGTAACATGGCTGCCACTCTGCAAACTTAATTTATGCATCAGAAACTTAAACAGCCATTTTTTTAAAATCACTTATTCCGTTTCACTAAAATTGTTTGATCTTCACTCATATCCCTTGTGCTCTTTGACTTTTCAGTCGTCAAAATATTTGCTTATTATTTCTACTACCACTTCCTTGTCAATGTTAATTTACACTTAGTTGCTGCTTTCACTAAGTAGATGTGGAGTATTTATATTATGCATTATAGAACAACTTTTATATTGATGTTTTGGTGTGTATCTCTAGATTTGTCTAGCAGTAGGATTGCTTTTTCTGTACTCAAGTAAGCCTGGTTTTTTAAAATCTTATATTGTTGCAATTAGAAATATTATGAAACCAAACCCCAAAGTACCTTTGTCTGTCCACAAATTGCCTTCCTTTCTGTAAGTTCATTTAGACGATATTTTTGAAAGCTCTAGAATGCATACATTGTCCATTCACCTATAAGCCTCATAATGTGCATGCTTCTCATATTAGCTCAACTGAGGACCTCAGCTTATACTTTACAAAGAATGTCATTATCATTTACCGTGAGCTATCTTTTCTTCCTTTCTGTATGTTTCAAAACCCTTAATGTCATTCCATATTCTCTTCTTCTATACTACAGTCTGACGAAGTGGTTTTTTCATCTAGGCCAGCCTCTTTGTATTCTCATGCACCCTGATTTCCAACCCTTTTAGCTTCCTCAGCAGATTGCCCTTACCATCATCCCCCGCCCCATCTTCAGTATTTCTCTGTTTACTGGTTCCTTTCTTCCTAACTAAAAACTTGTCTTGACTTCCTCATTCTGAAAAATTTTCACAGTATTCTACCATCATCTTGAGCTAACATCTCTCAGTCTATGTCTCACCTCCCTTTCTCAGTCAAACTCCTAGAAAAAGCAGTATATACTCATTTCTTTTACTTTTCATCTTCTTTGCAGTTTGGCTTCTGGCATGACTACTCAGCTAAAACTATTTTCCTCAGAGTTATCAAGATTTCTTGATTGACAAATCAAGTGGTTTTTTCTTTTCATCTTTTTGTTTGTTTGTTTTTTACTTCTCTGTAGTTTTTGACACTGCTGATTGTCCTCTATATTCTATTTATTCATGGCCCTCTCTTTTTTGGCTCTTTTCCGTCCGGATTAGCCAACCATTCCTCAGTCTCCTTTGCTGATTACAACTGTCTCATTGGGAGTGTTATTCCAGGATTTTGTCTTAGACCCTGTTCTCGTCTCTTTTAACCTTCTTTCATTTGTTTACCTTATCCACTCCTGTCAGTCTAATTATCTCTTCTGTGACTTCCAGATCTATATATCTGGTCCTCCTCTATCTCTTTAGCACCAATCTCTCACCAGTAGTTACCTGTTGGAAATTTCAAACTGCATCTCAAATGCAACACTACATTCTCTTTCTCCCTCTTACTAACTTTCTATTTCTGTCAAGGATGCCACCGTCCTTTCATTCACTCATGTTTGTAATGTTGGTGTCCCTCCGTATCTTGATTTATCTTTTCACTAGTGAGTTGCCAAATCCAATTGTTTCTACTCCCATAACGTCTTTCCCATCTGTGCTTTCTGTCCGTTCACATGGTCTCTATCCTACCTCAGGCCCTTGTCATCTCTTGACTGAACCATTGTTGTATCCTTCTAATAATTCTGTCTGCTTCTAGTTACTCCTCACTCATTTCAATCCATCCTACATAATAGTGGTTACAGTGATTTTCCTAAAATCTGACTGTATTACTCCCCTACTCAGTAAAATCTGGTGGCTCCCTGTTATCTCTCAGACCAAAGATAAGTTTTTTTTATAAAACCCTGCACAACCTTCTTATCCTCATTGCACATAAGTACCCTTCCTGTTCTCAGGACTCAGGACTCAGCAGTTCTGACTTGCTTGTTTTTTCTTTACATGGGACCTTTATACCAACTCTCTGTCCCTCATATCCAAAATGTTCTTCTTTTTCACCACTGCCACCACTGCCTCAGAGAATCCCTAATTTCCTTGAGGACTCAACTTATGCCACCTTCTATTTGAAACCTTTCTTAATTCTCCAGCTAGTGTTTCCCCTACGATGATGCAAGCAGGTGTTGCTTAGGTATGTAACTATATCTTGGATCCCAAATTGTTTAACTATGTGTAACTTCTTTGTAGTCATGAAGCTAGCTGATATGTACAGTTGTAGTTTTTTAAGGTTTTAATGTAAACTAGATGCAGAATTTAGTTTCCTTAGAGCATTATTTGAAAAATCATTTCATCATCCAGCATTTATTAAACACTCATCATGTACTAGATATCATACTAGGCCCTGGGATACAGCAAAAATACAAAAGTCCCTCTCATTAAAGAGCTTATATCCTAATGGGGGGACAAAATGATCCACAAAAATTTATATAGAAAATTCAAGGAATTTTGGAGGAGGAATTAATGCCTGATGGAAATGATTTGCATAGACAGTGGTGTTTGAGCTGAGTTTGGAAGGAAACTAAGCATTCCAAGAAGCTTCTGCAAGGAGGGAGAGCATTCCAGGCCCAGGCTTGTGTGATGACAGGGAGGCACGAGATAGGTTGTCAGCTGTGAAGGGCAACAAGAAGGCCAGTTTGTCCTGACTCAATTATGTGACAGGAATGAATGGAAAATAAGGCTGAAAGAGGAGGCTGAAGCTAGGCTGTGAAGGCTTAAAATGTCCGAAAGGTAATAGGTAGCTGCCAGAGTATAATGAGTATGGAGTTTCTTACCTGGGGTTTAAGAATATCATTTTGGCATCTAGGTACAGTATTGGGGAGCAACTGGAGATAGGAAGAACAACAATTAGGAATTCATACAACAACCAAAGGCAGGAGTGGTAAGGGTCTCAATTAGAATTTGAGACCATGTGAAGAGAAGGGGAAGGAATCAAGAGATTTTTGTGGAGCTACAGTTGGTTGGCTTTGCACCTGAGGGGAGGAAATATGAGTTGTCAAGGATAAATCTGAGATTGTAAGACTGAATGATGTAATGTAAATAAATGTAAAAAAAAAATGTAGAGTGTAAAATTCTATGGAGTCCTTTCTACAATCAGCTCAATTCCACAAACATTTATTAAGGGCCTACTTTGTGCAGTTTTGAGTACTGAGGATCCACTAGGAAAATGGCCGCAGAGCATATACTCTGTAACATGTCTACAGCTAAGTAAATACTTTAGGATCATTTATGAAAGGCAAGTACTGACAAGATTAGGGAAGACTTTGTACATGATTTAGACATAAAGGGTGATAGTATAAACAGATTAGGAGAGCAAGGATTAGTTTATCTGTCAGATCTGTCAGTCAAGACTTTGTACATGATTTAGACATAAAGGGTGATAGTATAAGCAGATTAGGAGAGCAAGGATTAATTTATCTGTCAGATCTATAGAGAATGGAAAATTTAACGACCAAACAAGAGGTAGAGAACGTTATGAAATCATAATGAATAAGTAAAAAGTTTGTGCACAAATAAAGCCAATGCAACCAAGATTAAAAGGGAAGCAGAAAACTGGGAAACAGTTTTTACAGCCACACATTGTTTCTGATAAAGGCTTCATTTCTAAAATATAGAGAGAACTGAGTTAAATTTGTAAGAATACAAGTCATGCCCCAGTGCAGGCTGCACCATTGTCACTGCACTACTCTTCTTGGTCATGAACCAGCCCATTCAGCAGAACGTGGCCATGACTGGGAAGGTGTCTCTCACTGGCAAGATCCTTCCTGTAGGAAGCATTAAGGAGAAAATGACTGCAGCCAAAACAGCAGGAGTCACCTCTGTCATCCTCCCTGCAGAGAACAAGAAGGACTATTCTGACCTTGCAAGCTTCATCACTGAAGGAATGGAAGTACACTTTGTGAAGCATTACAATGAGATCTTTGACATTGTTTTTCTCCAGGACGAAACTGTGGAATGATGAGCTTTAAGACTATAAGGGGAAGGAACATTCAACCACACAAATTCCAGCAGATGGCAACAAGGATGGCAATTAAGGATTGGTAATGCTACCAAGGAAACCCGTTCATATTGGTTTTCATACATAATTATAGCTTGGAGAGCAATTTAATGTAGAGAAGGCCTGTTGTGCTTTAAAATGTAATTTATGATAAAAATTATTTCCAGTAAAAAAAAAAGAATACAAGTCATCTCCAATTGATAAATGATCAAAGGATATAAACAGGCAGTTTTAAAATGAAGAAATTAAAGCTTTCTCTAGTTATATGAAAAAAATGCTCTAAATTACTATTGGTTAGAGAAATGCAAATTAAAACAACTTCGTGATACCATCTGACACCTGTCAGATTGGCTAATATGACAAAAAAGAAAAATGAGAAATACTAGAGATGTGTTAAATTGGAACACTGATGCATTGTTGGTGGAGTTGTAAACTGATCCAGCCTAGCTATTCTGGAAAACAATTTGGAACTATGCCCAAAGGACTATAAAATTGTGCATACACTTTGATTCCAACAATACCACTACTAGGTCTGTATCCCAAACAGAGGGAAAAGGACCTGCATGTACAAAAATATTTATAGCAGCTCTTTTTGTGTTGGCCAAGAATTGGAAATTGAATGGAAGCCCATCAATTGGGGAATGGCTAAACAAGTAGTATTTGAATGTAATGGAATATTCCATGAGAAGTGATGAGCAAGCTAATTTCAGAAAAACCTGGGAAGACTTCCATGAATTGATGCTGAGTAAAGTGAGCAGAACCAGGAAAACATTGTACATAGTAACAGCAGCATTGTGTAATGACCAGCTGTGGTAGACTTAACTCTTCTCAGAAGATTCATGGTGGAAAATGCTATCCGCATTCAGAGAAAGAACTGTGGAGTCTGAAGAATGCAGATCAGAGCATACTGTTCTCTCTTTTTTGTTATTTCTTTCTCCTGGTTTGCCCCTTTTGTTTGCATTCTTCTTTCACAACATGATTAATGTGGAAATATGTTCAATACACGTATACCCTATATCAGATGACATACCATTTTGGGGAGCAGAGACAGGAGGGAGAGGAGAAAATTTTAGAACTCAAAATCTTGTATAACAGTGAATGTCAAAAACTGAAAATAAATAAATTTAATTTAAAAAAAAGATTAGGGAAGCCTTTACAATCAAGAAGGCCCCTGAGCTGAGACTTTAAGGAGATCCATTTTCTAAGAGCCCAAATGAAGAGGAAGTAAGTACATTCCATTGACGAGGGCTGTGACTTACGTTGGAGTTCGTATATTGAATCTGGGAGATGATTTAGTTGATTAGAACTTAAGAGTATATGAGGTGAAGTTATTTCAAAGAAAGCTAGAAAGGTAGGTCGAACCAAATTTGTGGAAGGTTCTTAAGGGTTCTTAAGTGCCAGACTGAAGGATTTATCCTACAGGTATCCATAAAAGGTGCTTGAGTAAAAGAATGGTCATCAGGATTGTTCCTTAAAAGTATTTTGGCAACTTTGTGAAGGATGGATTGAGAGAGAATTCAAACAGGAAGATCCATTTCATAGGCTATAGGCTCCTCCAAATTTCCATAGTCTCTTAGTCTTGGGGTGGAGAATGTGTAGCATAGAGATAAGAAAAGCAATCTGCACAAATTTAACTTATTAGCTTAGAAATAGTAGAACTTGGCATAAACATAAAATGACATCTTTGATACTTACTTGCCTATTAAAAACCTTTAGACAGTGAAAACTTGGAAATATAAGGAAATTCTAGATTTTGGTTGCTGCTTTGAAATGGATTGTGGTAAATAAAAGCAGATAAACATTAGTACTAAGATTGCTTCTGAAAGATATTCCATGACATCTTGCCCTCCAAGGACATGCATTTGAATGTCAGCAGTCATTTATCAAGCTGAAGTTCTTTAGAGCAGTATATATCATCATTTCATTTTTCTCCATTGGATAGCATACTGTACGATTTTTTTGTTCTTATATTTGTGTCATATGGTTCTTCATGACTCTTCTTACTGTGTTTTCAAGCAGATTGGTGATTCAGTTGGAGAAAATAACAGCTCTGTTTTGGACTTTATGTCAATGAAGTCATATTCTGATGTCTCACTTGATATTTCCATGCTCAGTTCATTGGGTAAGTTTTTTAAAATAGCTGAATTCTTTTTAAATTTTCTGTATTGCATGTCTAAAAGAGTTTATCCAGGGGCTAGTGTATGTGGACCTGGTGCTGCTTTATGCTCCATTCCATGGTCCCCCTAAATCCATTGGTGCTAGCTAGACCATGGGCCTTCTCCCCACAGAGTAATAAGTTGCCTTCATAACGTTTGCTCATCATCCTAACCCCATCTACGTTGAAAGCCTAAGTGACTGAGAGAATTGTGGCAGTAATAAGAGTTAGGAAGAGGGGAGAGCACAGGGGGAAAAATAATGAGTTCAGTTTGGGAAGTATTGAGTTGAAGATGTCTAGTCTGTAGAATAACCGATTTGAGATGTCAGATAGGCAGCTGGAGAGACAAATCTGGAGGTTAGGGCTAGATAATAGATCAGAGAATCATTAGTGTAGAAATGATCATTGAATTCATTAATTGGAAAAATAGAAAATCTGTAAGGATATGAAGGAACTTTTAGAGGTGGTTAGAATGTAAATTTTCCATATTCCTGGGCCTCAGCTTCTGCATCTGTAAAGTGAGGGGGATAACGTACATGATCTCTGAGTTCCCTCCCAGCTCTAAAAATCCTGATTTTATGGTCCTTTCATTGATACAGATCACAGCTCCTCCATATCTTTCTCTGAAGCTCTGTAGAAAATCCACCCAGCAAAATGAAGTTCTTCCTCATGTTCTTTGTATTCAGTTATTGGGCAGTCTTTTATCTCATTTTGTCTTTTACATTGACCTCATATATGCCTTGACATCTACTGTTTCTTCTGCATAAATCACTACTTTGAGAATATTCTAGAGCCAGCTTAACTCATGATATATAATATGTCTTGTGCTTTTTTTCCACCAGAATATACGGAATAAATAGAAAATTACGACATAAATTTAAAACCATTCAATTCAAGATAAAGAGGGAGGACATTGGCCATGGGGGAATCAAGGAACGCTTATCCAAAGTGGTGGTTGAGATTTATCTTAAAGGAAGTAAAAGAATCTTTGAGGTAGAGGTAATGAGAGTACAGTGCAAAGCTAATACAAAGACATGGGGATCGATGCTGGGATGTAATATATCATTTTGGCCATATCACAGGATACACAAAGAATAAGTTTAAATGATACTGGAGGGGTAGGTTGGAGCTAGATAGTGAAGGGCTTTGAAGCCCAAAAAGAAGAGTTTTTGTTTTACACCTAGAAGCTAATAGGGAGCTACTGAAGTATAATATAGTAAAATCTGTACTTGAGAAAAATCACTTTGACAGCATGTGGAAGATAGACTAGAAGGAAAAGAGGTACAAGGCAGGGAAGCACTTTAGGAGGCTGCTGATGTAGCCTAGGTGAGAGGTGATGAGGGTCTGGACTAAGGTGGTAACTGTGTGTGTAGAGACAAGGAGTTGTGTGCAAGAAATGTGGGTGTAGGCATGATCTTGTAACCAGTTTGGAGATAGGAGGTGAGGAAAATTGAGGAGTTGAAGATAACACTGAAGTTACAAAATTGGGAGAATGAAAGTGGGATGGGTTTGTGGGGAAGAATAATAAATTTTGTTGTAGACATTTTGAGTTTGAGGTGTCTCTGGGATAGTGGGTTTGAAATAGGTAATTGGTGGTGTAAGACTATAGCTCAGGGAAAACCCTGGAGCTTAGGATGTAGGTTTCTGTCATTTATATAGAGGTGATAGTTAGACCCATGGGAGTTGATTAGATAGATACACATTGTAGAGAGGGAAGAGACAGAAACTCAAGAGAGCATAATTATAGGGAAGATGTGAATGGGTAACCAGCAAAAGAAATTAAGAAGAAATAGTCATAGAAGTGGGAGGAAAACCTGGAGAACTTTTTTTTATCAAAGAAAAGAGTGAGTATCCAGCAGGACGATCAGCACCTTCCCTTGCATGGGTAAGAAGAGTTCAAAGGATGAAGACTGAGAAAATTTCAGTAGATTTAACATTTAAGTGGCTATTAATTACATTGAAGAGAGAATTGTCTCTCTCTTACCTTGATTCAATTAAATTTGACAGATATTAGGGCCTTATGTACAGAGTACCAGGAATGCAAGACAAAAAACTAAAACCTTTACATGGAACTTGTATTCCGCTGAGGAATGAAAAGAGGTAAATGTGAAATAAAGAACTTTTTAAGAACTTGAAAGCATTAGTACTTGAAGGGATCAAGAAAGGCCTTTGTAGAAATGAAATTCAACTCCTTTGGAAAAAAATAAGATAAGAAAAAAGGAGGGAGTGCATCCCAGATATAGGGGACTCAACTTAGACAAAGACATTGAGATGGGAACTGGAATGTCATTTTCAAGAAGCAGCTAGTAGGTCCAGTTTATTGGAATGGAAAGAGCACAATAGAGAATGTATGAAATAAGTCAAGAAATGCAGGTGAGAACCAGATTATGAAGGATCTTAAATAGCAAGCAGAACATTTTTAGTTTTATCCCAGAGGCAATAAGAAACCATTCAATATTTTTGAGTACAGAAGTAGTACGCATATCTGTTTTAGCAATAGCAGTTCGGTAGCTGTGTGATTAGTGAATTGGAAAGGAGAGAAGCTGGCATTATGGAGTCTAGATAGGAGGCTGCTGCAGTGATCTAGTCAAGTGCTCCTAAGTGCCTCAAGGTAGAGGCTGTGTTCATAGAGGTAAAGGTGAGACAGAAAGGACTTGGAGTGAGTTTGGGAGGGTTAGTGAAGACCCCAGCAGCCCTCCACTTTGGTATCACATTTCAACCAGTGTAAGCCATGATACTGTCTCTGGACTATACCATATATCAGACTTTAGTTTTATAAAGTACTTCATGTACATTATCTCCTTTGAGCCTGTGAGTTGTGTTAATATTAGGTCCATTTTAAAGATGAAGCTTTATAGAGATGAAGGTTTTAAAAGGTGTGATTTGCCCAGGGAAAGATAACTGCTAAATGTCAGAAGTGGATTTCAAATCCCCATCTTCCTAATCTTAGCTATAATGTTCTGCCCCTTATACCTCAACTGCCTGGCGAGTGGTAACAGGAAATAAGCTGGACTACAGCTGGAATATTAGGTTCAGTTCTGGGTATTCACACTAAAGTGATTAGGAGTGTGAAGGGCCTTGAGATTATGCCATAGTGAGGAAACTGAACATATTTAGCCTAAAAAAGGCTTAAGATATGTCTTTGGGTATTTGAAGGGTTATCATGTGGAAGAAAGATCTGACTCATTGCTCTGCTTGAACCTGAGACTTCAAGAATCAGAAAAAAATTGGCAGGAGTTATAAAGTGGCAAGTTTGGGCTTATTTGTAAGGCAGAACCTTCTTAACGTATTAGTTATCTAAAAGAGGAATAAGAAAAAAAATCATTAGGCTTAGTCACCTTTTTGACATGGAGAGAGATGGAATGCGGTGGGGTGGTACTAATAATAAAATTAACACAGCTGTCTAATTTTAAACAGAACAGCAATCTGGTCTAACTGTAGATTAATCTCTTTTTTAAGTACTTTTTTCCCCAGTTACGTGTAAGAACAATTTTTGACATTTCTTTTTTAATTTTTAGTTCCATATTTTTTCCTTCTCTTATCCCTCATTGAGAAGGCAAGCAGTTTTATATATTTGAGAATGAGGCCTTTATCAGAGACAATTGCTGTAAAGGTTTTTTTTTTCCTGGTTTCCTGCTTTCCTTCTAATCTTGGCTGCATTGGTTTTGTTTGGTTTAATTTAATGTAATCAAAATTATTCATTTTATATCTCATAGTGCTTTCTGTCTCTTGTTTGGTCATAAATTATTTCCTTATCCAAAGATATGACAGGCAAATTACTCCATTCTCCCCCAATTTGCTTATGGTATCATCTTTTATGTCTAAACCATGTACCTATTTTGACCTTTCTTGGTATAAAGTGTGAGATGTTGGTCTATACCAAGTTCTCCCAGCAGTTTTTGCCAGATAGTGAGTTCTTGTCCCAAAAGCTGAGGTCTTTGGATTTATCGAACACAAGATTACCGGGGTCATTTACTACAGCATATTCTGAATCTAATCTATTCCACTGATCCACCATACTATTTCTTAGGCAGTCAATAAATTGTTTTACCACTTTGTAATACAGTCTAATATTTGATGCAAGGCCATCTTTTCTTCCTTCACATTTTTTTTCACTGATTCCCTATTTTGTTCTTCCAGATGTACTTTCTTCCTAGTTCTGAAAAATGATTTTTTTGTAGTTTACTTGATATGGTACTAAATAAGTAAATTAATATAGGTAGAATTGTCATTTTTATTACATTGGTTCAGCCTCTCCATGAACAATTGATATTTTTCCATTTGTTTAGAGCTGACCTTATTTGTGTGAAAAGTGTTTTGTAATTGAGTTCAATATAGTTCCTGGATTTGTCTTGAACAGGTATGCTTTTGAGTATTTTATATTGTCTACATCTATTTTAAACTTTTCTAAAATTCTATTCATCTCCTTTTTTTGTGCCTCCTTTACCAAGCAGTTGACTCTTTTTCATGATTTTCTTGCATCATTCATTTCTTTTCCCAATTTTTCCTCTACCCCTTTTATTTAATTAAAATTCTTTTTGAGCTCTTCTAGGAATTCTTTTTGGACCTTCTGAGTTATCTTGGGCTTGAAAATTGTTTCTCCCCATCCTCTTGTTGTTTCTGTTATGTTAATGTCATTTGGAGGGGAATTTAGGAAATCTCAGGCAAGCCCCAGCCTTTACTCTGCCTTGCTGCCTCTGCCCCCTCCCCTCAATCTCCTGTTTTTAGAAATCCGTATCTCCTTTTGTTATCATGACCCAGACCTAGTAGTTATTAGTAAAACTGATTAGGAAGACTTAACTTGTTTTTTGAGTCTTTTGATTAAGGGGGATACACAGTGTTGGCAAAGTTGATTGTGCCTCATTATTGAGGTAATTAAAGGACATTTCTACTACTGGAAGGAGGAAAGTGGAAGATTTCTTTGTGTTTTATAGCCAGGCTAAGACTGAGCCATTGGTGGCCTAAGTGTTTTTAATTAATTCTTGGGTGTTTCCTCATAGTGAAATCTTGAAGGACATAGAGATTGAGTTTTCTTTGTATTAAGGCACCTCCTTCCTCACTCCTCTAATGTTCAGTGTGTCTCCAGTTATTTCAGCAAAAGAAAATTACAGGGAGCAAGAGTTGAAAGAGCTTGATTATTATTGACTAGATTTTTACTGCCCCAAATTCTAGCATGCAGGGAGAGCCTGCTCAGGATTTTAGATCCTCAACATTCTTTTCCCCTTGCCACGTTGGTGGAAGGAGGAAGCATTAGGTGAGAAAGAAGGTAAAAACAAAGTAATGACATTTGTACTACAAAGTCAGAAGACTTGAAAAACTTTCACCGAAATGGGCCAGCATTGCAGGATGTTGGTACAAAACAAGTAAAATATCAAACTTTAATCAAATTTCCATGTAGTGAGGCAAAACTGAAAAGGCTAGGAAAGACTGGTCTTTTTATGAACTTTCAGGAAATAGCTATGATTTTTCTCTTCCTTTTGAGTGACAGTGATAATGCCTAGTAATTACGATGATACATAAAACAAGACAGTTTGCAGATGTGTAACATTTTTCTTCGCTTCTAAGAACATTTGGCTACATTTTCAGTAAATGATTATAAACTCTGTTCTCAGGCATTTTGCTTGACTTGAAGCATGTTTGGAATGATTAAAAGTCCTTTCTCCTTGTCTCTCCCCCACAAACACACTTTCAACAACTTGCAATTATTCCTTCCTGTTAAGTATTTAACTTTTACTTTATCTCAGTGCCCACCTTTGTTCCATCACCATTGTTACCTGGTTCTTCATCACGGTGCCATTTGAAATGAATGGGTGAAAAGTACCAGTAACACTGTAGGGTCCCAGACTGTGAGAACTGTAACAATATGATGCTTGGTTTTCAGGGAAAGTGAAGAAGGAGCTTGACCATGATGATAACCATTTAAACTTAGATGAGACAACTAAACTCTTGCAAGATCTTCATGAAGCCCAGACAGATCGGGTGGGCTCCAGGCCATCTTCCAACCTCAGCTCTCTTTCTAACACTTCAGAAAGAGATCAGCATCATCTGGGTAAGTTGGTCCAAAAGAACATTTTGCTCTACCTTTTGATCAGCTGAAGCCTTCACTGTCAGGGACCTGGAGATCCTTATTTTGGGTTTGGTTTGAGTAGTCATGTCATTCTTTTGTTGCTGAAACAGAATTAATTAGAGCTAGAAACGTTCTGTTGACTGACCCAACAGCTTAAAGCTGTTAATGACAACAAAAAATTTGAGTAGGACACAATAGACTTTATGGAGGATTACTCTTAGAGAGTTACACTATGGTAAAGTGCCCTTCCAGAGCCTCTCAGTTTAATATGTGTTTCTCTTAGTCATTTGCAGTCTACAATAATTACTTGTATATTGCCATTTTTAAACATCAGGAAAATAATGGAAAGTGGTAGATTTGGCATCAGTTGAGATCTGGATTCAAGTGCTGCCCCTTTCACTATTAAGTGTCCATGAACAAGTAATCTAGCTTCTCAGAGATTTTGAATTCCTCTTGTATAGCATGAGGGTCATAACATTTTTAATACTTTCCTTACAAACTTCTTGAGAAAATCAAGAGAGGTAAGTGCAGGAGTGGCTTATAACATCTGCAGCTGTTGTTATTATTTTTATTTCATTTCTGTCTGGTGGTCAGAGAAGAACCTTATGAGGTCAATGAACAACTTGGCCAATTTGGGGTCCAGTTGTCAAAGGCTTTTGTGGTTTTTTTTTATCTGCTACATTGTTTTTGCTGTCTCCCTAAGTGCCTAATGTAGTTCATCATGTATTGTATGGTCTGATGAGTGTTGGTTGGGTGAATGAAGGGATATTGTCACGCTCAGTGCTTCTGATGTACAAACAGTGCCTTCCTTGTTGCCTACCTGGAGAATTATCTTTAATTTTACCTGACTGGAGTTTGCAATAAGGGGGAATCTACAGAAAACAAAGTCTTGCCTATTCACAGCTTCAGGGTTTTTGTTTCATGCCATCCCATGCGCAGTAATGGCATTTGTCACTACACTCTTGTCCTTCAATGTCACAGATAAAAATACCTTTTGTGCCTCCTATCAAATAAGGCCTACAGAAAGGATTGAGTATTGGGCTCTCTCTGAGCATGACCAAAGGGCTTCACATCTGCTTGACTATCTGCCTTTTTTCTCTTGCATAATTTTTTTAAGGCTTTTTGTTGTACCTGAGGTTCATCACTTTTCTTCTGCCTGGTTCATATACTGTCAGGGTACTCTAGAACAGTCTACCACTAATAGAGGGTGATTTATGTTAATATTTGTCTGCTACTTAAAAGACCGAGTGATGATAGTTTTCTCAAGTTAATTTTCAGTGAATTTTGCAACCATTAGTTTAGAATAACATAATAATATTATGTAGGAGATCTACAAGTGGAATTCCATGATCACTACATAGCCACCAAAATATTGTTGACAAACCTTGAAAATTTGTGATCTCTTCAGTCACTTTTTTCCTCATGTTTACAGGAAGCCCTTCTCATCTTAGTGTTGGAGAACAGCAAGACATGGTTCACGACCCTTATGAATTCCTTCAGTCTCCAGAACCTGCAACCTCTACTAATAATTAATCTGATGGATATGGATTTTTGAGGGGTGCGTGTTTTGCTTTTTTAAATAATTGCATGTACTGCTTTTATAAAGTTTTTGTCAAGGGACAAAGACTTCCACTTTATCCTCTTTGGAATGAGGAAAGCAGCTGTATTATACTGCCATGGGGGAATGGGGAAATTGTCTCCATGATATCATGTCAACACACCACATACAGCAGTTTTTGTATATAGTGTAATAGATGAATCTTGGATAGTGAAGATTTAAATGGTGTGTTCTACAGCCAGGTTTATAAAGGTATGTTTGATCAGTTTCTGAGCATCATGATTTCTGTCCTAAAAGCTGTCTCTAGTCAGTAGTGTTGTACCATTCTGTTCCTTTCCTCAAGAGAAGCAAAGGTCTTCAAGAAGTGGTACGGAAGACACAATTTCAGAATTTTTATTCCCGCATTCTCTATTTTAAAACAGCCTGTGTTACTTTGAATCTGAAAAATGAAGTTTCTAAGCCTTCTATGCACGCCTTCCCCTGTCCTCACAAGGCATTTGATTTGGAAACCTAAAGGGAATAACTTGAAACCTATTTTGTGGGTGGGTGGCATTGTTGCTTCCCCTCTGCTAATAAATGTTGATATACTTGAAGCTAAGGGAACTCACATCCTATTGTTTTATTAAGCTGTATGCATAGGAAAGGAGTGACAGACACTATGCTGGAAGAGCGTCCATTTTCCTGCATTTTTAATGAAGTGTTAAGTTTCAGCATTTATGTGACAAGACTTTTTTATTCTTGATATGTTTACTGGATGACTGTTAATATTTACAGAATATTGTAAATACAGCAATTAATAAAAGATATGCCAAAAATTATACTTGGAGTTTGGAAGCAAGTGTTTTGTTCTAGGAATATAAAGCATGTATTTTTGACATTTGCTTTTCGTTGTTCACATCACTGTCTTAAACAATGTAAGAATTTCTTCCTGGACATCAAATCATATAATTTAACAAGTGGAAGAAGCCTTAAAAATCATCTGGCACAACTCCTCAGTTTCAGGTAACTTGGTTCACCTCCATGAATGTTCATTAAGTGTCACACAGACAGAAATTATGTAGTTGTCCTTTGCCTCAGGGAGCTAATGTTCTGCTGAGGAGAAACACCACCTACACAGACAACTTAATACAGTGTAATTTCAGAAGGGAAGAGTGGTTCTGAGAATCAGTAGAGATCTCCTGGCACAGGAGCAGAGTCTTAAGGAGCCTGATGTGACGGGGCTGGAGATGGAGGTGAGCAGGTGGAGGGGGGCAGCTTTTGTCCATTTGATTCTTTACCTGGATTTTGGAGAGAAATGTTTTGGCCAAATAAGCTAAGCCCTTTGTTAACAGTTGGACATGAGGAGGGAACACCCTTTCCCTAGAGTGAAGGATGGAGGATGTATTGGGAGGAAAGTAAACAGAAAGAGTAGCAGTGTCAAAGGAAATCTTGCCCCTCTGCACTCATTCTGGTTTTTTTGCCCTTTCCTTCCCCAGCAGTGGTTTTGGGCTAGGTACAAAGTAGGTAGTGTAGCCACTCATCTTCCTTTGTCCCTTCTTTATCCTACTCTAATTATTTATCCTTCAAAAAATTTGTAAAATGTCTGTTAGTGCATTCCGACTACCCTATTGTCATATTCAACATTTATTTAAATACTCTGAGGTTTGCAAAACATTTTGCATGTATTAACTCATGTGATGTTGATTTTCACAACGACCCTGGGAAGTTGGTTGTTTTTATCCCCATTTCACAGATGAGGAATCCTAGGCAAGCAGAGGTTGTGGCTTCACACAACTAAGTATCCAAGGCAGATTTCCCCAACTCTTAGGTACAGTGCTATCCACTGTGCCTCATCTTGAGCCTCCTCACATAAAGCACTTATAGTCTGGCTCTCAAAATTAGCAGACCAAAAGATGTGGAACTTGGCTTCTCTACGGTGATTTCCTTTCAAAAGCAAGGAAGTATTGCCCTTCTTCTAAACTTACCAGAGATGACATAGTCCCAGGGGCCCTAGGGATGCCCACTGCCCATGGCAACCTTTGCACAAAAGGGAGGTAAAAATTAGTGACTTTCATTGCTTATTAAATGATGTTCCCTTTGCTTCAAAGTGAATTAACGACAAGATTTACCCTATCACTCCCCTACTGAAAAGCTAGTGGTTCCATATTTTATCTGTTGGATAAACTACTGTTTAGCCTGGCATCTAAGACCCTTTACAACCTGGTTCCATTGCTACTTTTTCCAGACTTTCACATTACTCATCAGTACCCATCTCCCAATGTTATTATGAGGAGAGAGACAATATTTATAAATCTTAACGCATGCTATAAGTAGATAGATATGGTTATATGTGTGTTAGCTATTATTTATTTCATATACTCAGCCAGACCAAACTACTAGCAGTCCCTTGATTTCATCTTTCACTTACACAGACTGCTTTACATGGAATGCATCCTTTTCTCATCTACTTGAAGTTCTCCTCTTCCAAAGTTTTACTCTAATGCCTCCTCCCAGGTGAAAGTGTGGAACAAGCATTTAATTTAGAATCAGAGGCCCTGGGTTCAAACCCCCACTCCACGCTTCATCCCCATTCTTCTTAGAACCTGGGTGACTTTTTAGATAAGTTACATAAACTCTCTGGGCCTTCATTATTGCTAAAAATTAGGAAATTAGATGAGTAAAGTACCTTCCACCTCAGTGTTGATCCTCACATTTTCCTAAAGCATTTTGGTTGCCTCCTTTGCCCCAATCACACTTAGTTTTGTATCATGTAGGTGTGTGCATATCATTTTAATAGACTGTTTTCCTGCAGTCAATTGTGATGAACTTGAGGGTAGGAACTATAATTTTTTTTGTCTTTATGGCCTTATCTCTTAGCACAATGTCTTGTGTGTAGTCGGTACTTAATAAATGTTTATTGAATCTGAGGCAATTTTGTATAGGTAAATGCCATTCTCAAGAACTTCAAAATGACTTGAGATAGTCTAAATTTCTGACTAGGTAATTTGTTTTGACCTGATTCAGAAGCAGGCAGTTAACAGTTAAACAGGCAAACAAGACCTTCAGTGCATTTTAGGGTTTTAGTCACAAAATATCTCAGTTTGTCCATATGTAGTCAAGCATATTCCTCATTCCAAGAGACTCAGTCGACTACGAATGCATCTCGTCCTTCTAGGAGTGGTGGTAGGATTTCTCCTCATACCTGGGAATATTAATTCTCGTTGTTCCTTGAGTGTCCAGAATCCCCCACTTCCTATTTCCCTACCTTCATTCTCTCCCCTCTCCTGTCTGTCTCTGCATTGCATGTGCTGATCTCATCTCTCCCAGTCCTTCAATAGCTCCCAAATTCTACCTGAATCCTTATCCAGCCTTCAAGTTTGGCCACAAGCCTGACATTCCTTTGTGGACTTCTGTGACACTGTTCCCTTTTACATTCTCTGTGTTACAGCCAAGCCAGATGACTTTTCCCCATTCTCATCCCACCCTGTCCCATTTTTGTGCTTTTGTTAATGCTATCTCCATTAGCCTGAATGAACTTATTCTTTTACTCAACTCAGTCACTGCTTGTTAAAATCTCACAGTATCATGATTTCTCATGTACAAGTGATACAGTGTTTGACATCTCAATAGGTGGGGTGGAAAGGAGAAAATTTGAAACTCAAAACGTTTAAAAATGAGTGTTTAAAATCATTTTTTAAAAATTTTATGGTATCTAATGAAGTTTAGGAGCCACCATGAAGATGTCACCAGCCTCTATACCATATGAGAATCAGCTCATTCTCCTCAGATTTTTTGGCACTTTGGACTTGGCTGGAGCTTTTGGATTGCTAGGTAAAAGAATCCTTTTTAGCTTCTGTTGGCACACATGTTCTCAGCAGCTGTAACAGGAAGCACCCTGATACATATCCGGGATGACTTGCTGGCATAGGTTCTTAGATCTGCCTTTCTAAGGAAAGCAACTTAAAAGGGGATCAACAATCTACTTTAATCACATATACCAATAGAGAAAATACAAGCAGAGAAGTAAAGATCAATGGACAGGGCTTCCAACTATCTGACCATAAGCAATACATACATCAGAGATCAACAGACATATCCAGCTGTCAGACTGTTCCATACGTATATAGTTATCAGACAGAGAAGCACCAATATCTCGGGGTTTTCCAAGGGATGGGGGTTTGGGGGTGGGGGAGGTCCTTAATGGCGACCTTGAGTCTCATGTGGCATATGAACCAAAACCTCACTTGATAGTATATAATCATTTCTCAGAACCTAAGGGCACGACCCTTGTGACCCAGTGCCTCAATAACAGTTAAACAAAGGGGTGTGGACCTTCCTACAAAACAAGCCTTCCCTTATGGAAGCTTCCCTTAATGGGCTCCACCTGAGGCCTATTAAGGGGGTGGGGGAAGATCTTCCACTTGTGTTAACATTACAGTAGCTCTTGAAGTAAGGGTTTCTGGGAAGAGCTCCTTTTGAACTTATTTAGTTTAGTTACTTACATCCCATATCCTTAGCTACCATCCTTTAGCTGTTGAATATTTGCAATTAGGTGTCCAAAGCGTTAGTAGTACTCTTTCTAGTATGAAAACAGTAACTATCATTTAGATCCCCAAGTAGATGCCCATGAGCTCAGGAATAGTTAAGCCAGTCTTACAGTGGAATATTAGTGTGTGATAAGAAGTGAGTATGGTGAATACATAAAGTTTGAAGGCTTATATGAAATGATGCAAAGTAAGAGAAGTAGAACCAGGAAGTCATAAGCACAAGGCCTGCAACAATGGGAAGAACGCAACAGAACAGTCAAAACTGTATGTTGTGAAAGTAAAAGACCGAAGAAGAAATATTAGAAGTCACTTCCCCACTGCCATCCCCACCCTACTGGTTTCTGTGCCTTTTCACTGGAGCGCGACAAATAGCCTGCTCTGACACTGGCATTGGGAGGCAGGTGCTAACACATGAGAACAACTCACAGATGGAAAAACACAAAGCATGAGTTCGTCCACTATCAGGAGTGTTACTGCCTGCACTCTCAATCCTACTGTGGCTCCCCTTTTCTTTAACATTTCCTATTCCTAAGATTCCCATTGATTGATTTCTTTGCCTCCCACACTCGTTAGCTTCTCCACTTCTGGATTTCTTTACCCTCGGTTCTTGATTCTCATTCTCTGAGGTAACACAGTGGGTAGAATGCTGTTCGTGGACTAAGAACTGATTTCAAATTCTGCCTCAGATATTTATTAGCTGTGTGAGGTTGGGCAGGTTGCTTAACTGCTGACTTACTGAGGTGCTTCAGCATTCAGATGATGATGATGATGATGACGCCTACCTCTGGGTTTTTGTGAGGATCAGATGAGATATTTGTAAAGCTTCAAAATTAGGCTTTAACAGAGTAGGTACTTAAGTGCTTGTTTGAAAATAAACCTGTCATCCTCAGGCCTAGCACCTTGCCTCACTCCCAGCTGCCTTTCAGGACAGAGTTCCCAGTGTAATCCAGCCCTTTGGAAAGCCCTACTTCATCTTCTTGCCTGATGGGCTGACCCTGGCTGTCTCTTTGGTGATCCAAATGTGATCCAGTCCATCTTTTGACCTAACTTTCTATGTGCAGCACAGATGAAATAATTATTTATTCCCTAAACAGGTCATTTTAACCAACTTTTCCAATTGTTCACATAACTTTACCTTTCAGAGTTTCTCATCTCTTGTATTAGTATTTCAAAATTTCTGCTCTGATCTGTTCTTTTCATCTGGATTGTTTGAAAGTCCTCCATTCCATTAAAGATCTCTTCCCACCCCATTCAGTTTCTCTGGCTAAATTCTTTGTTGCAAGCCTATAGGTTTTGCTCATTGGAAAATTGTTTTCCAAAATATTCTCTCATTTATGTATAATATGTTAGATCTTGTGTATCATAACTGATTCTTTGGTCTTCAAAGTCTTTCTGGCTGTTTGTAATAGGTTTTCATTGATGTAGGGTTGTGAATTTGGGCTTCCTAAGACTTTTCTTTTGGGGCTTTCAGGAAGTCATCAGTGAGTTCTACTCTTTTCCCTGGATTCTGATAGATCTGAACAGCTTTGGTTTATGACTTAAAAAATTGTTTTCAGGGAGTTTAAAGATTCTTAAATTTAAATTCTTTAATAATTTAAAAAATAAATTCTTTCACATTTTTCTTTGACTTGTTTTCCAGGTCATTTTTAACAATTGATATTTTAGGTGTTCTACTTTTCAGTCTTATGATGATGATTTGTACCACACTGAGACTTTTTTAAAGGAGTTCTGTGCTCTTCTTGTTTCTGTATACAGAGCCTTGGAGCTATGGGTGTCTCTGGTCTGCTTCTGTTCTCACCGGGTGCCTTCTAACATTTGGCCTTTCGCTGTTGCCCATAGACTTTCAGCTGGATTTTTTACAGTTCTTGGGTGGATAAAGTCATGTTTATCATTGAATTTCTTGATAACTCTTGAGTCTGGTGATATTTTGGATTCTTCTTTTGGGTGTTTGTTTTTGCTAGAGTAGATGTGTAGGAGCTGGGCTATCTGCTTTCATTGAGGTAATCATCCTTGGCAGAAGTGGTTTGCCTGAGTAACTGGACTGGCCTGTTTTAGGCTTGGCCATAACATCTGTAATAATAACAAACAATTACTGTTGTCGTGGCTAGCACTTGAAAGTTTTTAGGATACTTTGAAAATATCATCTGTTTATCCTCACCACAATCCTGCCTGGGAGCTGCTGCTATGATTCCCATTTTACACATGAGGAAGCTGCCCCAAATCACACAGCTATGAAGTGTCCGAGTCTGCATTTGAACGCCAGGTTTCCTGACTGCAGGCCCGTCACTCTAACCACTGTGCCACCTTGATGACTACAAGGACTGTCGCTTTCATCTGTTGGTCCTAGTCTTCTTGGCAGCCCTGCACATATCCCCTCACCCCCGCCTCCTTCTTATCTCTAGGGTAAATATACCCAGTTTATTTAATAAGCCAGATACTCTACCTCACCCTTCAGTTTCCTTTTGTGTGTTGTTCCCCCCATAGCAGTTTCAGCTCCTTGAGGCCAGGGGCCACCTTCTTTTGTCATTTGTGTCACCAGTGCATATTTTTGTTGTTTGGTCATTTTTCAGTCATGTCCAGCTCTTCGTGACTCCTTTTGTAGTTTTCTTGGCAGATACTGGAGTGGTTTGCCATTCCTTCTCCACCTCATTTTACAAATGAAGAAATTGAGGCAAACAAGGTTAGGTGACTAGCTCAGGGTCACACATCTAGTAAGTGTCAGAGGCCAGATTTGAACTCAGGAAAGTGAGTCTTCCTGACTCCAGGCTCTGCACTCTGTGCGCTATGGCGCCACCTAGCGGCCTTCCTGGCATATGGTAGGCACTTAATAGATGTTTATTGATTCGACTGTTATTGCCCAACAAACCTTATTTCTCATCTAGCTGCGCTGACTTCTCTATCATACCTCAGAAAGCTCATTGGGAAATCCTCTTCATCCTAGACGATCCCATTAATCTTGGTGTCCTAATTCCTGACATTCTCACTGCCTTCTGCCCCCCTAATAGCTCCAGAATCTGCGTTTTAGGAGAGAGCTTGGCTCAGAACATCTCCTTTCTCACCCGGCTGCATTTCTTTGCGACTTAGATGACTTCTCCACCACGCCCCCATGTCAGGTACCTTCCCTTTGTAAGTATGGCCTTCACCCTCTTACATTGTGAGTACTGAGGGATCCAAGCGTGCCTTTTTTTACACATTTCTAGCACACAATAGGTGCTTAATGTTTATTGACTTGATTATTCTTGCCCACAAATACTGGAACTTTTCTCTATTGATTCTAGTCATTGGATTCTAGTCAATTGATTCTTCTCATTGGAGCCCAGCAGAACAGTTTCTGTCACATGTCCACCCTTCAGATTAATAGTTGAAGGTGATGATAAATATCCCAAGTTTCTTTAATAAATCCTAGTGTCACACCTTGAGTCTCCTCCTCATCCTGCTTGACCTGAAATGTGGTGCCCAGACCTGAACAAAGTCGTTCAGGTCTAGTGTAACAGGGGTATTATCTCTTTAGTATTAGACACTATGCTTCTTTTAATGCACCCTAATGTAACAATTCAACAAATACTTTTAAAGGTACTCTGTTATGTACAAGGTACGGTGAATGTAAAGATGAAAAATAACATAGCTCCTTCCTTCAAGGACTTTATAATCTAATCAGGAGTATAATATGTGTACTTAGAAGTATGATACAAAGTGTAGACTATGATGGGAGTAAGGGAGATCAGGTTTAATTCAGAAAATACTAAATTCCTACTGTATGTAAGGCATTATTAATTGGATGGGGGTAATGGATACAAAAATAAAAAGCATAAGTAATGATGAAGAAGAAGTGACCCTGGTCCCAGTTCTTAAACTCCTAGGACATTTGGATCTGCCTTTGTTTCCCTGTTCATACAGGGAGGTTTCTCTGTAAGAAAGAAACCTTTGTCTGAGATTATCAAAGACCCTTTAAATAATGGCAATGATGAAAATAACTAGAATTTATATTGTGCTTTGAAGGTTGCAAAGCACAAATACTATTTCTTTGGATTCTCACAACTTTGAGGAGGTGGATAGTATTGTTATCTCCTCATTTTAGAGTTGAGGAACCTCATGATAAAAGTGCCTTGTCCAGGGTCACACAGCTAGTAAGTGTCTGAGCACAGATTTGAACTCAGATCTTCCTGACTTCAACTGTAGCACTCTATCCATTATGTCACCCAGCTAACCTGTAAATATAGAGATACTGACAATTTGCAATAAAAGGGCTTCCCTCCAGAGGGATTCAGACACAGACTATTTACTGTGACCATTACTCTCTATAGTATAAAAGGGTAATTAAAGAAATTGAATAGAATCAGACCTCTGAGGTCCCAATTCAGTCCATGATTTTATGAATTGAATTCAAGGACTAAGCAAGGTTCTAGGAAGGTGACTGGACTTGAGCAGGCAGACCTAAATATCTGCAGCTTTAAAGACAGAAGAACTCTCCTGACATGTTGGAAGCATCTACTGCAATGGCTTTCTCCAGAAAGCTCTGATGTCAGACACCAACCCTGCTGTAATAGAGTCCCCTTTTGAATAATCAAAGCAAGGAGGCTGCATCCTCATCCTTGACACTTGACCTGCCTGACCTTGCTCTTACCATACCTGTCAGACTTAATAATCCCTTGTGATCTTAAAATAGCTCTACATTAGCTGTCACCATTGGCTCTCTGGTACGGTCACCATAGCTTGTTCTGACTCAATCTCATTGAGACGAAGGAGGTGTCCCCACAAGCAACTGCCTGTTGGTAGTGACAGTGCGATCTTTCAGTGGCTGAAAGAGAGTAGTGACATGGATCCAGAAACAATAAGGAAGGAGATGGGAAGGAGAAGGAGCATAGATTCTGATTGCATGATTTGGGGCAAGGAGTAATTTGTACCACAGGCAGGCTACTACTTCTATACACGTTTCTTTTTTTCCTGAAGGTGAACTTCTAAGAGTAAGTAACAACAAAGAAAAGAACGTTTTTTCAAGACACATAAAGGCAATTGTATAGAAATATGTTAGAATATGTCCTGAAAAGCATACCTTAACAGAATATCAAAAGAAAAGATTAGTTAACTAAATATGCAGTTTAAAAATTTAGCCAGCAAACAACCCCAAAGTAAACAAAAGAAGGGGAAATCTTAACAATTGGAGGAGTAGATAGATCAGAAACCAAAAAGACTGTAGAACTTATAACCGAATGTTGGACATCCCAAACTCATCCCTGGGGTTATAATTTATGCCCAGCCCTGGGGTAGGGATGAAGGGGGGTATCAATTCTGAGGAACAAGAAACTTTTCACAATTCTGAAGGAGCTGTTACCTCTCTCTGTTCTAGGGGATGAGTCTATAGGAATTTATCCAATTGGTGTTTTGGACTGACTCCAACCCACTAAGAAACTCCACCCCCATTGTACTACCTGATCACCTCTGCTTAGAATATCTAGGCTTCCTCAAAATCTAGCCCAAATACCACTTCTTGTATGATGCCTTCCTGATCTCTTCTCACATGACATTGTATTTATTTTGTTTGCATTTAATGTGTAGAGGTTCATTCCCATAAAATTCCTTGAGGAGAGCAACTTTTATTTTTTTATCTTATTTTTATCTGTATGTTCCCAGTTGTCGTTGTTGAGTTATTTCAGTCATGTCTGAGTCTTTGTGAGCCCATTTGGGGTTTTCTTGGCAAAGATACTGGAGTGGTTTGTCATTTCCTTCTCTAGCTTATGTTACAGATGAAGAAACAGGCAAACAGGGTCAAGTGACTTGCCCAGGGTCACACAGTGTCTGAAGCCAATTTGAACTCAGGTGTTCCTGACTCCAGCCTATCCACTATGTCACCTAGCTGCCCTATTGTAATATTAATTATGCTAGTGAGAATTAAAGATCTTCCCCACCCATTAACAGGCCTGTTAAGGGCAGTTTGATTGGGGGAGATTTGTTTTGTGGGAAGGCCCACACTAAAAGTTAATTTCTAAAAAGGCACTGGTTCTCAAGGGTTGTCATGCCCTTTGACTCTAAAAAGTGTATATATACCCTGAGGTGAGGTTTTGTTTGGGGGCTTACTCATTGAAAGTGTTTGTTTGGCTAGAGGAGATTCTGGCAGCCCCTAAGGAGCCCCCCAGCTTTGAAAACCCAGATGTTGGTGCTTCTCTCTCTGTTAGGTGGTGCAGTGGATAGAGCACCGGTGCAGGAGTCAAGGGGGGACCTGAGTTCAAATCTCACCTCAGACACTTGACACTCACTAGCTGTGTGACCTTGGGCAAGTCACTTAACCCCAGTTGCCTCATTCTGGGTCATCTCCAGTCATTCTGAGGAATACCTGGTCACTGGATTCGGATGGCTGTGGAGAAGTGAGGCTGGAGACCTGCACAGCCCTCCCTCACTCAAAACAAAGTCAAGCACAAGTCATGTCATTATCTCTCTGATGGCCTGGTCTTCTTTGGCAACGAAGGGCGAACACACACACAAAATATGTATGTATGTAATGATCAGACAGTTCTGTCTGTTGATCTGTGATATCTATATCTATATCTATATATCTATATATATATAGATATATAGATATTGCTTATGGTCAGGTAGTTGGAAGCCCTGTTGGTCTTCATTTTTCTGCTTATTTTTTCTCATTTGTTATATGTAATAAAAGTACATTGTTGACCCCCTTTTAAGTTGCTTTCCTTAGAAAAGCAGATCTAGGCCTGTACAGCAGACCCTCCTCTGTATGCCAGGTCCTTGCTGTTACACCTAATATCTGGCACATAATAAATACTCACTGATTGAATTGATTGATATAAACTTGTTCAAGTGTGAGGAGGATAAGTGGAAGATGGCCTTCAGGACCTTGGCATGGGCAGTGAAATGCTCATTGAACTGGATGGCTCTTTATCCTTCTTCCAATCTTTTATGAATGGTATGCTCTAGGCTGTGAATGATATTAAGGTTGATATGCAACCCATGTCCTGATACTCAGCCAGACCAGTGCATTGTTTAACAACAAAGTGTTACTTTGTTCTTGAGCAAGTAGAATTCTTGGATTATAGTCTCTCTTCCACCAGGATTCAAATTGATCATCAGCACGTCTCCAGGAGGATGAAGGACCATTTAAAAAACTCCTTTGGCTTTTCAGGGTACTATTAGAAGGTCGGCCCATAGTTCCCCACATTGATGGGGTCCCTATTGTAGAAGTATGTTGCCTAAAGTTTCAGTTGCATTACTAAATATTTAAAAATATGACAGTGTCCTAGTTTGAAGTCCTTTGGTTTATTTAAATTGAATACCTAATCAGTCTTCCTTCAACAGAAGACATTCAATTTCAGGAAGAGATTTGATTCTCTGAAACTTAAAAGTAGTATTATTCATGGTGCCCAAACTTACAAATGGGAACTTCTTATTTCATTCAAGTGAGAGAGATTGCTTTTGTACTGGTACTCTGGCCTCTTTTCCAAATGAAAGAAGGTTACAGCTACCTACTTGGACATCTCTGATCAGTTTTCTCTAATGCTATTGGAAACGATGCACCCACTGTTAACACCAGTGAATAGTGCCCTAATTCCATTTCTAGTTAGTATCAATTGGCTTTAACAAAAGAATTATTTCAAAGATACAGCAAGAACAGAAATATAACAATTTCTCCCCAACACCTACAGGGCACCATCTCCCCTAGACTACCTGAGTCCTTAGGGAAAATTGGGTCAAACTTAACTCAGTTTCTAAATAACATTTGCCGCACCACATTCACATCCAAATGTAGCATAGGTACTGGATGAGTCTGTATCAACAACCACTGGGTTGGATCCTGAAGGTTGTTCCTTGGGGCATCACTGGGCTCCAACTTCATTCAGTAACATATATGTAAGTGCAAAGGCAGTGAATGGTGGGAGTAATCCAAGACTGAGGCTTGTCAGGGAGTAATCGGTTAAATTATAAGGATGCTAGGAATTCAAGAAAAAAGAATAGGTTTGAGTTGGTTCTCTAAGGGGTCAAGATGGGACTAGTGCAGAGGAGATGACTTGGGAGGCAATTGAGAGACCATGGGACATATAAGTCATGTGCTGATGAAAAGAAGACTTTTCTAAGTCAAGGAAGAGGGAGAGAAGAGAAAAAGAAAGGTGAAAAGCCAGTAGATTGTGATCAGATAAAGGGAACCCATGTTCAAGGTGGTACATTGATGGGTGATGACGAGTGTGACCATCTTTGTGTGTGGGTGAGGTGGAGCGGAGAAATAGTTCATGGGACGTGAACAAGGTTAAAGAACTGAATAGACAGGTTACAGTCATCACATGAGCTATTCTAAATCCTTATCTCCGCATTATAGAACTTTTATGTATCTTCCTCACTCCTCTCAGTGGATGTCTTCACCACAGATTTTATCAAGAAAATTGCTGTCAATCACCAAGGGCTCCCTCATCTCACCATCAACCTCAAAAGGCAGTATATCCTCCCCAGTTTCTCTCCCTCCTTTCCCAACCTCTAAGAAAAGAGTGGGTGGCCTTTCCCTTTGACAAGGCCAGCCCTTCTCTTGTGCTCTTGGTACCACCCACACATGTCTCTACTTGAAGATATCTCCCTCAAACATGCTGCGTTTCTGACACTTATTTCTCTCTGTCTCTGTTTTTATGTCTTTCTCTGAGTGTCTGTCTCTTTTTCTGTGTCTCTTTCTGCCTCTGTCTCTGCCTCTGTCTCTATCTCCATTTCCTGTCTTTCTGTTTGTCAGTCTCACTTTAAATATCTTTTTGTCAATTGACTCTTTCCCTGATACCTTCAAATGTGCCCAGTTCTCCCCATCCTAAAAAAAACCCAAAAAAGCAGAAAATAAAAAACCTATTTGTTCCTGTTATCTTTTTAAGCTATTATTATACATCACTTGTGTTTTCACAACCAAGCTCATAAAAATAATTGTTTATTCTCACTTCCACTTCTCCAACGCCAGTTCTCTAACTCCCTTCTCAACCTCTTGCAGTATGGCTTCCAATCTCTTAAACTCTAGTTTCTCATCCCCAGCTTCCTGCTAGATATCTTTACTTGAATGCTCCATAAGCATCTCGAACATGTCCTAAACTGAACTCATTTTCTTCTCCTTTGAATCTCCACCTCCTTCAAACTTTGCTGTTTCTTTGGAAGGTTACTTCTTTCTCCTCCTTTTCCTCCTCCTCCACCTTTTCTTCTCTCTCTATCCACATGGGGAGTTATATCCTTACATGTAGGTGCTCTGTCCAAAAGAATATAATTTTTGATCACTTATACTTCCAAAAGTATCCTATTATTTATTCTGTCATTGTTTGGTTTTCTTGAAAAACAGTTAACTCTTTTATCTCATGTAGTTTTCATTTACGATTTCTTGAAATATTGCCAGTCATCTTGACTTATGTCTTGCCACTAGACCCTGATGAATCTGGAGGAGAGAGTGAGGCTTGTACAGCTCTACCTCACTTTAATTCAGTTCAGTTGCAAATCAAGACATCACCCTCCTGATGTCATTGGTCTCTTAGAGAACCAAGGATAAACAGCAACATTCCTTCCATCATCTCAGAATCATCTTTGACTCTTCTCTGTCACCTCTCAGATTTTAACTTCTGCCTGTATGACATCTCTTGCCTCCATCCCCTTCTCTCCATCTATACAGCAACCAATATATTCCAAGCTCTCATCACCTCTTAGCTGGACTCTTGAAATAACTTCCAGATTGGCCTCCAAACTTCCAGTCTTGCTCCTCTTCAATCCACAACTGACAAGTCCAAAAATACAAGTCTGAAACACTCCACTGGCCAAAAATCTTTGGTGGCTCCTTATTACTTCTAGAATAAAATCCAAACTCCTTAGTTTGGCATTTAAAGCTCCTCCCAATATGGTTCCCAGCTACATTTCCAAAAATTTATTTCCTATCATTCTCCAGTTTGAGTCCATTATTCAGACTCTACTGAACTTCGCAGAACAATTACATAAGCTAACCAACACTAAAATCAGTAGGTGCTTTTTATTTGTTGTGTCTAAGAGGGAAGTCCATGTGATTTAACTGGAGATACCCAGGTGAAGATAGGCACAACAAAGGATTGAGATACTGAGGCAATATCTGCCCCAAAACTGGGGCAAAGGCTGAAACCTCTGAAACCAGGACAGTCAACTCAGCAGTCCTCAACACTGGGGCCAGGACTGATGGCTTGAAACTAGGGCAGTCTGCTGACCTCTCTTCTCCCTAGCCAGAACAGTGCAGATGCTCCTGATAGTTGGGCTTGGACCAGAATGATTCCTTGTCCAGGGGGGTTGAATATTCTTTTTCACCATTGTTTTGGAAAACAAAACAAAAACAATTCATTTTGAAAAGAATATGGACACTGAACCTGGTGGTAACTTTAGAGCTATGACTGATACCTCCAAAGGGCAACTGGGAAGAGCAGGAAAAATATAAAACCAGGAATGTCCTCAGGGAGTCTTAGGTACAAGAGTCTTCAGGTCATAACAGGAGAGCAGCCTGTAATGGTCTTACCAAAGGCAGCTCCTAGGACTTGATACAGGGATACACTAAGTTTTCACTGGGACTTGTGAGTCTGTGTTTACTTCACCCATAAGGGCAGTTCAGGATCAGGATAACCCAGGTGTTCTACAAGGAAGGATAGGATCTAACACAAGTGTATGGTTTCTTATCCCTGAGGTCGCAGTCAGAGAGTTGTCAATTAGCTAAGTAATGGAATTTCTGGACTGGAAGATTTTAGACATACATGAGGCGGATATTGGAAGTTTCAGAAAAGAAGCAGGACACGAGGCCTTAATGATTACTATGTTCTCCTGCTCCTCGTTTCTCTCATTGTTTATTTCATGCAGGTCTTTCCATGTTTTTCTAAGCGTATCGAGCTGGTCATTTCTTGGAGCGTGACAGCGTTCTATCATACCTTTTAATCCCTAGCTTTGCTCCGGGCTTACCTCAAGTGCCACTTTCCACAGAAAACCTTTCTTGAAGCATTGGCTCCTTCAGATTGCACTTACTTATCTGCTTACGTAGGATCATAGTTATAGTGTGAAAGCGGCTGTGGTGTGGGATCCATCTAATGCAGCCCCTTCATTTTACAGATAAGGAAACAGACTGAAAGACTTGCCCAAAGTCCCATCTGTAGTAAGAGGTAGACTAGGAGCATCTGCTAAAACAGAGCATAGAGGTCATCCGGTCCAACTTTCTCATAACTGAGGCCCCGCAAGGCTCAGTGACATTTAAAGTCACTTAAATGATATTGTTTTGAATTGAGGTCCTTTCACATCTTTCCTTTGCATCATACTTCTCCCAGAGATGTCCCACCTACCCAGAGACCTTCTAATAAAGGCTGGGTGGCCATTTATTAGGCATACTATAAAAATAATAGGGATTTTTTTCAGACAGGAGATGAGTTTACTGTCCTCTGAGGTTCTTTCCAATTCTGAAGTTTTGTGATAAAAGTTAAAATCCCATATAATTACACATGTAAGAGGAAGTCCCATGCGAGACTTTAGCAAAAGCTAAAAAAAAAAAGCTAATATTAAAATATAAAATGGAAGATCTTCAGATACAAAATAGACATTCTTCTTGTTTAGAAAAAGTCTGAGGCTTGAATAGCTCAGTTACATATACAGAGAGCAATGTAGACAGTGAACTTATTTTAAGAGCACAGACTGCATTCATACCTTTGTTTCTAGCCACTCCTCTATATAAGCTCCCAAAGGATTATGAAAAGTAGAATTAGTCAATCACTAAATATTTGTAAAGCACCTACTATGTGCCAGGAACTGCATTAAATGCTAGGGATGCAAAAAAAAAAAAAAGGCAGTCCCTGCCCTCAAGAAAATTATAATATAACAGGGGAGAACTGACTAGATTGAGATTTACCACCCTAAGAGAAGACGGAGTGCCTTAGTGAGGGAAATAGCGTTTGATCTGCTGTTGCTATCCAGTCATTTTCAGTCATGTCTAACTCTTTGTGACCCCATTTGGGTTTTTCTTGGCAAAGATACTTTTGTGCTTTGCCATTTCTTTCTCCAGCTCATTTTACAGATGAGGAACTGAGACAAGCAGAGTTAAGTGGCTTGTCCAGGGTCATACAGCTGGAAAGTGTCTGAGGCTAGATTTGAACTCAGGAAGAATCTTCCTGACTCTGGGCCCAGCCCTTTATCCACTGTGCCACCTTGTTGCCCCAGAGTTTGATCTAGTTAGTCTTAGTATCATTAAATAAACATATACTAATTACTTACTATGTGCCAGGAACTGTGATCTGAGAATTCAAAGAAAGGCAGAAGACATGTCAAAGAGCTCACAATTGAACGAGCCAGAAAGCATTGTCAAATCGGTGAGGCCAGACCTCTCCCATCGCCTGCCTAGAGGTGATAACCTCAGAAGTGGTGCTCTGGGATGGTCAGACTTACGCTGATTCAAAATTGAGGGTCAGTGCCCCAGCTGAAAGAGCACTGTGTGCCTACAGCTAGAGAGATTGTGTAGCAAGCCAGTGGCTGAAGATGGGAAATGCCAGAAGCTGCCCATCAAAGAGCAAGCCAAAGAAGTCAGCGGAACCATCCCAAAGGTTGTGTCTATTGATCTTGTAGCCCAGCTGATCTACAGAGTAATTCATCCAACACAGCTGTTATGCCATGAAGTGAGTGTGAACACTGCCTGCAGTTTCAGAGTTGAGAGTTGCCTTGGACATGTGTGCTAACATTTTGCTTTGTACTTTAACATTGTATTTTAAGTGCTTGTCCACTCTTGATAGAAAAATGCTTTGTAACTACCCTTCTTGCTTATTGAATAAATGTCTTTACTAAAGAATTACATCTACTGGCTAATTAGTCTTGGAAAATGTGTTGGTTGGGGCTCATTAGCCAGTGTTAGAATGGTAGCCACCCATACTAGCAGCCACCCCTTTGGGGATGAAACCTGCCAATGACAGTCCAAATTGGACAAATGGGGAGGAGGCAGGGTATTTAGATGCATACACATATATGTGATTTTTGTTAAGTTATTGGGTTTTTGTCTTTTAAAAAATAAAAATATCTTATATTTCTCAGTAGTATAGAAGTATAGTTCTTTCCCTTTTTTTGCCTTTGTCTCCAGTACCTAGTAGGTTGCCACATATACAGGAAGTAGTAATTAGTATTTATTCAATTGATTTGAACAACCTAGTAAAGTTTCTGAACATGGTTCATCTGTTTTATCCAAAACTATACAGACTCCAAATTGTTCAGAAATATATAATCAGTAAAATTGTCCTGGTCCCCATTCTTCTCATGATTTGTTTTCCAGATTCAGTATATCTCAGATACCTAGAATCAAATGATGACCTTTGACCCAAGTTCCTAACATTACAGGAAATACATCCAAGACCAGAATCATATGCCCTGAGGACTTTCCTAGACTCAAAACCCCTTGGACAAGTGACCCCTAGTCAAGAATAGGGTTACCTAAGAGGAGGTCCAAATACCTCATGGGAAAACTCCCCCCGCTCCTACTCACCTCCATGCTCCCCATTTTTTCTGCTGACATGTCAAGTCTTAATTATATGTCTCCATAGAGGATACCCAAATTCAGATGTTTGTCAGTGACATGTTTGCTACCCCCTCATCACTGTACTCCACAATACATTCACCTGACATTTGAATTGACTAGTTATTTTCCCAAGAGAAAGGGGAGGAGGTAGGTATGTAGAAACATCCAGAATGGCTGAAAAATGCATAAGTTCATCTCTTGGTACCAAAGGAATTCTGCAAACCTTTATACTGATCTTTATCTGACTTACTTGTGAATGGCATACTTAAAGAAATTTGAGGTCCATATTTTGCATTTACTTTGAATATGCCGATTTACATACAAGGTGTCTCCTCTGACAGAAAGTAAGCTTCTTGAGGGCAGAAACTTTTATCATTTTTATCTTTGAATTCCCAGGATTTAGCACACCCTGCTGCTCGATTAATTATTTGAGATCTGCTCAATCTACAATGGCACATGTATTAAAGGCTCTAGCCTCCGTTGGATTACCTCAGAATAAAACTGCACATACCCCATGCACCATGAACCAACACAATCCTGTTTGTACCTCCAGACAGAGCCGATTTCCAGAGTCTTGGCTATGTAGGAAGCTTCATTTCCTAGATCCAAAGTCAGATTGGAAATCAAGGTTGGCAATGCAGTTAAATAAAGCACATGTGGTCTTGTATCCTGTTATGTGAGTGAGTGCTACTTGGTGGTTCAGAAACTACTAATAAACTGAGTAGTTAGATAAAAACTGAATGTGTCTGTATTTATGTTGATTGAGAGCCACAACTAGATTAGTCTAAATATCAACCAACATTTCTTATTGATTATGTTTATTGATTTGCCTATATTTCCAACACTTAAAAGTCCTTAAGCAGAGGTTGGGCTATCACTTGTAAAGGGAATTCATTTTTCATGTAAAGAGTTAAACCAAATGATCTCCAATTTTCCTTCCAGCTCTGGGATTGCATAATTCTTTTATAGAGTGAAATATTGAATTATTTTAATAAGGACCAGGACAAAGAACCTTTATCATTGTCCATTGTCTAGGTCCTGGGCCTAGATTTCATCATGACATACTCCATTTTATATCTCTCTTTTTTTGGTTTTGGAAAACATAAGGAAAGCCTTTTCATTCGTTTGATAAATAATAACTGCTTTCAGCTTAAATGACCTCTTTCATCATGCTGCATTAATTAAGAAATCTGATTTGGTTCAGCCATTAAAACACATACAAAGTTGAAGCCAAATTTAAAGAAGTTCATCCGTCACCCCATTTCCCATTAGCTTTCCAATCTGATACTGTACACAACGCTTTTGGAAAGAGTGGCTTATTCTTGTTTCTGTCTTTTGAATTGGCAGCTGACTACTAGAAGGTGTCAGAACATGCTATGAGTTTCCTGCCTGCAGGTTTTTGGTTTTGTTTTTTATTTATTTTTTTTTTAACTTGGAGCTTTAACACTTTTTGTGTTCTATTAAAGTACTAAAAGACCACTTGATGCCAAGCAAGAGCACATTTCTTTCTCTTTTTCCTTTGCTCACATATACACAGAAATGTCACTAGGTTCTGAGCTCCCATTAATATCTCACCGAGTTTGAAGCCTGTAAACTAGAAAAACCAGTAGTGATGATTAGAACCTAGAACAAGTCATTTGTTTTATCTAGACTGGGATGGTTCTTTCTTAAAGGAGCAAGGAGGCTGCCCATAGAATTTGATTAGTCTATGAGAGTAGGACCTGAATTGTTGGCATAGTGTCC
This sequence comes from Potorous gilbertii, assembly GCA_028658325.1. Classification (NCBI taxonomy): domain Eukaryota; kingdom Metazoa; phylum Chordata; class Mammalia; order Diprotodontia; family Potoroidae; genus Potorous; species Potorous gilbertii. Next base: position 607,455,219 of record CM053769.1, on the reverse strand, counting down.
TAGTTGCCTGGGGCATAAAAAGCCCAACCTGTAGGGAGTTGGCATTTTTCAGGTTTGTTGGAAATCTCATTGCCTTGCTCAGTGTATTTTTTCTGATATGGAGAAGGGAAGGCAGTGCCTCATACATTTGAATAAATGTTGTACTTGTATAGACCTGTCATATATTGAGTAAACATCTTTTTGAAGTTATTTTAAATTTTTTTTACTTTATGACCCATGAGTATCTCAATGCATTCCAGTTCTGATCCTAAACCAGTGAAATGGCTTGATGGTCATGATTGAGATTTTAACAAAAAGGTAAATTGAGGAAGATCTCCAAGTAAGATAGAGTATTAGTAGGGAGCATGCTATCTTCTCAATAAATGGGTCCATGTCTTGACTCCATTAATGCTAAAAAAAACCCTGGGCAAGAGGACAATTCCCCTTATATAAGTTCTGAGGAATACAGCACAAGGAACAGAGCAGAGCAGATGACATCATGGAATTAAAGACATCATGATAAATTACAGAGCTGATTACAGAGAACGACATGATTGGTTGGAAGTTTGGTAATAGGGGCTAACACTGCTCCCCACCCCACTTCTTTTCTCACAAGACTAAGAGTTCTGTCTGAGTTCAGGTTCAAGTTAGTGGCCCAGACTTTTGGATAGAACCAGACATTCCTCAAGGATAGCTTGATGACATAAAAATATCAGGCACTACTCCCTTTCTGTTCCTGCACATTTCCCAAGGTAAACAAAATTCCCTGAGGTAAGAACAGATGGATTTTTAAACTTAACCCATTATAGGCCAGCTGAATTCTGAACTAAGTCCATAGACAAAGAATCATGACTTAAGCAGTTACAGGGCATAATCGATTGCTTGTTAATAGGATCAGTAAGAAAATGATACAGGTTCAATTTAATCTTCTCATGACTTAGTGCTGGCCTAGAATATTCTTAGATGCAGCAAATCCATTAATAGTGTATTGGTTAAAGACAGAAATAAAGTCCCCATATTTATCAAAATATTCACAGTGACATTTAATAGCAGTGTTCCCCCAAACCACCAAAACTGTTTACAGACCAGTCTTTCTAGTACCTCTTCCCTTGAGGAGAGAAATCATTGTGGAGACATAACCCCTGCCTTCCATGTCATCACTACTGAAAACTGCTGACCAACTGCCACCAACAGGCTGATGAAGCTAAGAACCCCAGGAGGGGCTGCCCTGCCCAGACCACCAATCCTACTTCTGGGCCTTCCCTCACAGCATCACTCAGGGAAGTGACTCTGGCAGACAAGAATCCAGATGCTCCCCATCACAGGGCAGGCAGGCCAGTCTAGCTGAAACTGTAGGGGAGAGACACCCTGGGGGCAACACAGAAGACAGCATGTTCCAGGCACGTTGAAACACTGCCACCATCTTGACAACCATCTGACCTCAGACCCTGAACCAAGGACCCTGAATCTAACAACCTTTGAGATAGCAATGTGGCTAGTCCACTGGCCACAGCTATCACCTTAGAAAATAACCCTTATTAAGATGTACCTGGCAATTGCTCCTATGGTTACTACAACCTCTGTTGAGAACCAGTGGGAAAAAAGTTCTTGTCGCCAACGTCTTTAAAATCATCAAATGGTCAACATCAGAAATTTATGAATTTATCAGTGGAAATGGCATTAAAGAAAGAAAAGGGGGCTTTGGTGCTGCATCCTAAGGACCATCGGACTTTTCCATCTGACTATTGTTCCTCCCATTAGATTGTGAGGTAATTGAGAGCAGAGACTGTCTTTATAATTTATATCCTCAGGGCTTAGCATGCTTCTTTACTCATTCATTCAAATAGAAACAAAGTAGGTAATCAACCATTGACTGTGAATAGATGACTAAACTGTGGTATATAAGGTGTTCTAAATAATGATGAATATGAGAAATTCAGAGAAATAGGGTATCATGTTAATTAGAGAATTAAAGATTTTCCCTTTGATGGGTCTACCCATTAAGGGAAGCTGGATTAGAGGAGACCCACACCTTTTGCTAATTTCTAATGCACTGACTGTGATGCCTTCTGACTGAAAAGTGTATAAATACTCTCAGGTGAGGTTTTACTTACTCATTGGAAGTATTTATTTGGCCAGATAAGACTATTGGGAGCCCCTAACGAGTCCCTTGGCTGCTCTCTCTGGTAACTACGTATGAATGTAAATAGTCAGACAGTTGGATCTGTCTGTTGATCTGAGATGTATGTATTGCTTAGGGTCAGACAGTTGGAAGCCCTGTCTGTTAATTGTTTTTCTCTATTTTCTCTGAAGTTCAGGTGCTGTTTTCTCCTTAACTAAATGAATAATATGTGTTTGAATAAAGTGATTGTTGACCCTCAAAAGTTGCCTTCTTTTTAAAAAAAGTAAATCTAAGAACCTGTACAGCAGTCCCTGCTATGTATGTTGGGGTGCTTGCTGATACACATGGCAAGATATATATAAATAGATTGAAGTAAATAGAATGAGAACAATAGATAAAGTATTTCAATAATGAAAATGAAAAGATCACTACAAGGAAACTGTCGGTAATTACAATAACCAATCTTGATCATGGGGAATGACTGATCATGCAACTTACCTCCCTCTCCTCGAAAAGGAGTCAGGGCCTACAAGACCAGAAAGTCACGCACCTGGTCAGATGTATTGGTTGCTTTGCTGAGATGCTTTTCTTTGTTTAAGGGGGGGATTTTGTTACTTACTGTGCCTTGGATCAGACTTTTAATTGCTATCTCTGAACCTTAGTTTCTTCATCTATAAAATGCAGGGGTTGGGTTACATGATATTTAAATTTTCTTCTAGTTCTAAACCTGCATCTCTCTTACCTTTTCTTTTCCTCATTTAAAAAAAAATCATCATTCAAATTATAGTAGTAACTATTATAGCTGTATAGTTCTTTACATATATTGTCTCCTTTGATCCACATGACAGTTCTATAAGGAAGGTTGTTGTCTAGTCAGTTAGTTGGGTCCAACTCTCCATGACCCCATTTGGGGTTTTTTGGAGAAAGATACTGGAAAATTTTGCCACTTTCTTCACGAGCACATTTTACAGATGAGGAACTGAGACCTTGCCCAAGAGTCACATAGCTAGTGAGTATCTGAGGTCAGATCTGAACTCAGGTTCTCCTGACTCCAGGTCCAGCCCTCAGTGGACACTGAGCCACCTAGTTTCCTCTAAAAGGTAAGTGTTACAATTATTCACATTACAGATGGGGAAACTGAGGCTCAGGGAGGCAAAATTATTTTCCACCTGGTCCTAAAGTTAGCAAGTATAAGCTACCAGGTTGAGTGTTCTATCCTCTGTACAATGTTGTCACATTACTTCTATCTATTTGTGCCCTAATATCTTTACTGATTGATTTACTTATTTTATCTAATAATTAGAATTATTGTTTGGGCTCCAGGAGCTGGGGAATTTCTCTCTCTCTGTCCATAGCTTTGGATCCATTCACGTCTTCAGACTGCAGTTGGTCCTGGAAAACACTAGCCTCTAATGAGAGGTTAGTGTCTTTTTCTCATACTCTTCCACCCATTCCAACACCTTGGAGAAGATTTATGTAAAACTTAGATCTCAGCTCATTTCACTTCAAAGGGGGCAGTAGAAAAGTATTTAATGGAAAATGTCAATCAGAGATGAGACGGGTATTTATTTCCTATACTTCCCCTTCCCCCCCAGAAAAATTGCTGAATGCAAAAGGCTTTCATTAACTTGCATTGACAGAAAGACGTAGAGCTGAATGTGGTCATTATAGTTCCTGTTATACTCTGCCTCCATTGATAGGAAGCTCTCAAACATGTTAAACAAGCAGCAGGAGTAGCTCCTGTCACACTCTGCTAGAGCATGAAGACTTGAAAATGAAAGAACATAAAACATTGGCTGGGACAGCTGAGTCGACACTTTGATGTGTCACTGGCTCTGAACTGCTCCCTCAAGTCTTCCCTGGGATTGGGTTTGTCTCCAGCTGGCAGTCATCCTCTCCAAGAAGGCTGGAGTATTTCCATGTAAAAACACACCCCTTTAACCAAGGGAGAACTGGATTCCAGATTCTCAAAGCCAAGAAAGTCACGCAGTATTTGTTTTCAAGTTCCATTTATCTCTTTGATTAATAAAATGAGCCTCTGGACAGATGTATGGAGTAAACATGAAATCATGCTCAAATGAACAGAACAATGAATGAATGGGACTTCACTGCTTTGTGGTGAAACAATTTCCTATAGATTCCACTCAGAGAAGGAAAATAAAACATGTTATTTTTCAGGAAGTATAAGGTTTTCTCATGGTTGGGGGGAGGAAGAAACCCAACTCTGAACTTAGGAGAACTCCTGGGTTCAAGTCCAGGCTCTGCCACTAAGTAGCAAGTTTCTTTTCATGGGCCTCAGTTTCCTCCTCTTTAAAATAGGAGAATTGGGTTTATAAGGTTCCATTCCCAACCTAGCATTCTAACATGATTGAGTTGAAGAGTAGGGCTACGGAACATGAACTGGAAGATATTTCTGTAGGAAACTCAGGACAAGAAGAAAAGGGAAGGGGGCGGAGCCAAGATGGCGGAGTAGAAAGACTCACCTAAGCTAGGTCCGAACCCACAGCCCATAGATTTCCTGTAAAAAGAACTCCTGACAAATTCTGGAGCAGTGGAAGCTGCGCAGAAACACAGTGAAGGAGATTT
>CM053769.1:607423408-607450032 GCA_028658325.1 Potorous gilbertii | reverse complement strand
TCTCTACTTAGCAGTAGATAGTATTCATCTGACACAACCATAAATTGCCTTGCAGTCTTCTTTACTTTTATTGTATATGGACATGATACCTTTCATGGAGGTCTGAAATTCAACATGTTTATGTTCCAAACAGAAATCAAGCCCCCACTTCAGTCAGAACTATAACCCATGTATGCCCCTCTCACCTCCAATCACCAGGCCCAAGTTCCAAAAAAGATACAGACTTTCCTGTGGTGGTATAAAGCAAGGTTGACATGGAGATAAAGTCTTTGGTCGCCATGGTAGTCATGGAACACTAAGTTACTTCATAAGTTCCATTGTCTTTGTAGGAAAGGATTGTCTTCTGAGCAGACTGCTGTGTAGAAAATTTAAGAAGCAAAGATGGACAGCTTTGAAAATAATGTGTACTGTTAATGATATAGTTTCATGAAATGGAAATCTACTGCTTTATACTGAATTTTCTCTTATGTTCTGCTGTGTACATGGCAGTATTTTTTCCCTTCTCTTATTTTGTATTTAAGCTTAAATTTAAAAGCTAAAAAAAGAAAAAAAGAAAATTTAAGAAGCCCCAGACTGGACATCATGGATATCATCAGATTACCTTTGTCCCTGAAACCAACTCAAATGCATTGGCATTAGCAGCCACAGATTTGAAAGAGCTACAGATAGCCCTGAATTTAGCTTCTCTGCCTCCATATACAATAGCCCTCTAAAGCTGATGAGGATTTTGCTAAGATTCAAGTCCTTAAAAAGAAAGAAAATTGGAGAACATCACAGAATTCAGAAATCTAAGCATTTCTTGTTGCCACTTAATTTTCTAATTTTTTACCACTAGGTGGCACAGTATGGATAGAGTGCCAGCCTTGGAGTCAGGAGGACCTGAGTTCAAATTTGACCTCAGACAGATCCTAGCTATGTGAACCTGGATAAGTCACTTCCTCATCTGTAGAATGAGTTGGAAAAGGAAACAGCACACCAGTCCAGTATTTCCATCAAAAACAAACAAACAAAAAACCCAGATAGGGTCATGAAGTGTTGGACATGATCAAAAAAATGATTAAACAACAACAAATTTTGTAGTCAAATTTAACAGGTGTTTCATTTTGGTTTTTTGTTCTGTTCCATTGCCAGTAAATGTTCTCTAACTTCCTGTATTCAGGGCTGCACAGTCCAAGCTGCCTTAAGTCTCTGCCTTCCCTTCCCCCACTACCCAGAACTGAGAAGTTCCACTGAGATGTGGGACTAAAAGCAAAAGACTAGGCAAAGTGTGATCATTTTCATCACTACTGCCAAATGAAGGAAGAGGCTTCCAAAGAGAATTGCAAACTTGGACAATGAACAACTGGTTAAGGAGATGCATTTAGATTTCTAGATGTTCGGTCATTTCCAACACTTCCTGACCCCATTTGGGATTTTCTTGGCCAAGATCCTGGAAGGGTTTGCTGTTTCCTTCTCCAGCTCATTCTACAGATGAGGAAACTTGAGTCAAACAGGATTAAATGATTTGCCCAGGGCCACACAGCTAGTAAGTGTCTGAGGCCAGATTTGAACTCAGATCATCCTGACTCCAGGCCTGGCACTCTACCCACAGTGGCCAAGGCTCAAAATGTAGAAATAGCCAAGTCTTACCTGGGAATAGGAGAACCTAGGTGGTGCAGTAATTAGAGTGTCAGGTCTGGAGTCAGGAAGACTCCTCTTCCTAAGTTCAAATCTAGCATCAGATGCTTACCAACTAAGTAACCCCGGGCAAATCACTTAATGCTGTTTGACTCAGTTTCCTCATCTGTAAAATGAGCTGCAGAAGGAAATGGCAAACTACTCCAGTATCTCTGCCAAGAAAACCCCAAATGGGGGCCCAAAGAGTTATATATGACTAAAATGGCTGAACAGCAACAAATGTGATGTAAAATGTACATCACCAGAATGTATCAATGTGATGTACAAATGTGCACTGGAAAAACTCATAGTGGGCTTATAGTAGGCAGACTGCAAATAATCCAAAAAAGAAATCAAGAAATGATGGGAGGGAAGTCATCAAAGTGGTAAAAATGGGGAGAAAACAATAGACAGCTGTGCATTCTTCTGAGGCCTCAGGAGATCAAGAGAACCCTAGGAAGGCACGTTGGGAAGGTCCCTTGGGATAGACAAGGGAAGACAAGAACCAGAGTTGCTCAGGGGCAACTATAGATTTGTTGTACTCTGCGTAACTGGATGAAATACGCAAATGTATAAGGTCAAAATTCCAAATAAGTATTTCTCTGAGCACTATGGGCAAGGCATGTCCTTTCAACCAGCTAGGAGCCTTCACTTGAAAGCAAGAGAGGGGGAGAAAAGGGAGCTAAGACCCTAGGATGGTGTTGAGGCACTAAAGGCTCAATTCTACCAAATTCAATACCCTCGGTTGCTTGGGGAGAAAGAAAACAGAGGCTTATGAAGAGTCCAGAGGTGCCTGAGGCCTCCTCATGTGCTCTCCACCTTAGGGCTTAGGCTCACAGTTACTCCAAGCCTTCTGAGGTAGGGATCTTTGTGGAGGTGACACAAGACAGAATCACACCACTTCAGGGTGGAAAGGGACCTTAGAAGCCATCCAGTTCAAGTTCTCCACCTTTGCATTTCTTATGCACTCCTGGTAAAGCAGGCCCCTTCTCACAATCATGTTTTTAAGTGAATAAAAGTCATTGAATTGCCAAGGCAACTGAAGGAACTGCAGTTGTCAAAATACACACACAAACACACACACACACACACACACACACACAGGGGCGGGGGGGGAGAGAGAGAGAGAGAGAGAGAGAGAGAGAGAGAGATGTGTGTGTATTTTCTTTTTCTATGCTCATGGACTTTTAAAAGAATCGGAGGTAAAGAACCCCTAATCCAATCCAACCTCACTATAATCTTTTCTACAGCATCCCTGATGTACCTCCAGCCAATGATCAATTAAGTCTGGGAGAGTAAACAAAAGCAGCGTAAGAACTGAGGAATTCTGTAGGAATCATCATCCCATCAACCCTGACACTGTCTTGTTCCTTCTACTGTTGCAAAGATGATTAAATGAGATGTTTGTAACATTCTTAGGTGCTTAATAAAGTGTTATTTCTTTTTTCCCTTCTTCCTTTCCTCCCTCCCTTCCTTCCCTCCTTTCTTCCTTCCTGTCCCATCTCTAATATCCTCTGAATGAGTGGATCTTGGCCAAGTCACTTTACCTCTCAGTGTCCCAGTCACCCCAGTCTAAGACTAAATTGCAGAATAGACATAGTTGCTCTCTAAGCACTTCCCATACCAATGAAATTACATATTCAGCCAAATATTGATGGATAATATATATGAAATGTTATTATTTTTACATATCTATAAATATGTTATAAATGTCTATAAAATAGACAGACTATTTTTCTGTCTCCTTAGTTTAAAGGCATTTTGATCAAATTGACAAGACTCCAGGCAAATGTATTTTGCTGATCCTTGATAGGCATACTCTCTTCTCAGTTTCAGTTCAGTCAGGTTTGCCGTTTCTTTCTCCAGCTCATTTTACAGATGAGGAAACTGAGGCCAATAGGGTTAAGTGACTTGCTCAAAGTCACATAACTAGGAAGTATCTGAGGCTGAATTTGAACTCATGATGAGTCTTCCTGATTCCAAGTTCACTGTGCCACCTAACTACTCTTGTACTTTACATAGTACTTATTAAAATTCAAATTGAATTTTAATTGAAATGAATTTATGTCAGTGTGACTATGTATACCTGAAATTACCCTTTGGGTCTACAATAATTTCAGAAATTTCAACAGAAATTAGATGCAATCAATGTGTTGGTTTGTTTTACTGAATAAATTTTTCTTTTTTTATCTTTGTCACAAGGGAAAGTTCACTGGATTTGGAAGAAAATATATATTTGGAGTTTAATAAAATATAAAGGCAAAAATATTATATAAACTTAACAGTTAGCATAATTGACTTGACAAAAAGTATCAACAAAAACTATCTTGGGAAATTTCTGTGGAACTTCAATTACCAGTAAATTCATTAAATACTTGAGCACTCTGCTTCTAATAATCTCTGCTTTTTATAAAAATCAAATAATGAACTATTCTGCAAACATAAAATAACCTTTAACCCACAGGCTCAAGGTTCTTTTATCAATTCAGCTGCCACTAGAAAACTTCATTATGTTGAGATGTTTGAAAAAAATAAAGCTATTGGCTCACCTCACCTATGTTTATGTATTGTGTCTGTGTAGTGGTCTATGGAGATAGTTCGAAATTTTCCTCACTCTGTTCCTAACCACAGTGACTATTGCAGATTGTCACCAGTTCCCAGAAGTCCTGACTCTGGTAGCTTGGCCCAGTGACCTGGCATCATGGGAATTTACTTGGCCAGAAGCAGCCTGGCTCTAGTTCAGAGCTTCTGGAAATGCATAATATAAATAGAACCAAGTTCAGTAAGGAAATATTCACCCAGTCATAGCTCAAGACTTCCTCCAGAAGCCTCAATGGGGATGATCACTAACGGCTTTCTCCTGAATTACATCATAAAACATCAGATGCTTTTATGATTTGTTAGAAGAAACAGGAAATGATTACAGATTGAGTCAATATGTACTTAAACTTTACATAGTTTATCCTCTCCAGATAGATTGACATCCATATCTACAGCAAATCGGCCATTAGCATAATCCCATCTCCCCATTTTGTCCTCCCCCAATCTCTTTTTGGAGATCGAAAAATATTCTTTGTTCTTGAAGAGGATGAAAGGTTTCCAGAATACCTTCTCAAACTTTGGCAATCTGTCAGTTATTTTCAGGGGATGGAGATACGCTATAGGAAATATATCACTTTTCTTCAATCCATCAAAGCCACTGAGGTTTTTCATCCTTAGGTCATAGTGTTTGTCACTTAGGTTCAAGCACAGAACTTATTGTCATATTTTCGTTTGTTAATACCATTTTGAGGGAATATTATTCTGTCATGGTGTTGAATAAGAATTTCACCATAACCTTTTGGGTTTGCTGCCACCAAGGTTGGCAGGCGTCAGTGTGTGAACATCTGTCTGTGACTGGACAGACTGGCCACTTGAGGGTTTGTATGAACCAGAAATAACTGAAAAATAACAAATTAAAAACTAAATTATTGATAACTTGTTTTAAAAGTTAATTGATTGATCAAAGATCAATAGCTAACACAATGCAGATGTAGTATAAAAATTATATAAACTATCACTAAGGTTAATAATAATTTTGTTGCATTTACTTAAGTAAGCAATTGTAATGGTATCTTTTATAGGTAGTAATGGCTCAGTCAGTGGGTAATTCTTAGTTATTGACTCTTCCTTGCCTCTACCAAGGAACCAAGCCACCGTCACTTCCTTGGCTACTGAAGGAAACAGGAAGTTTGTTTGGTGTCTCTAAATTCTCCTTGTTACCTCCTGACAATTCTAGTGCCAGAATGTTAGATGTATTCTCAGTGCCCTGATTGCTTTTTAAATTAACAAACAAATATTATACACACTCACCTAGACTAGAGATCTTTTCTCTTTATTTCAAAGTCAGCTCAAACTTGTTTACATTTTAATGTGGCAACAATTTTCCTCCTAGGTCCCCTTTAAGCCATTCTAACTCTCAGTAACTAGGGTTCAAATGCTTTCTTTAGTGCATTTCCTAATCCCCAGGTTCCTCAGTCAGCCCTCTAGCATCTTAGCTCTTTTGAAGTTGTACCTTGTTACATGTACTTGTGTGTGTGTATATGTGTGTGTGCATGTGTATGTGCGTATCTGTGATTGCATTGAGGTGGGTATTTTCCTCCTCCTGAATAGATTGCACTTCCTCCATATTTTTTTTAGCCCTGTGTGATTCTTGCCCATACTTCAACACTTAAGTCTATCTACCACAGCTCTGATGTGGGTACTCCTTCTACTGATGAAGGCCACGAATCTGTCCCTTCTCTTCCTGTGCCACTCTTGTCCATCCTCTTAATAATCTTCCATTAAAGATATAACTGGACTCATTCTTCTAGTTCTGAATTTTTTCCACGAGTGCCAGTATAAAAGGAGCTGCTGGTGGCTCAGTGGATAGAGCACTGAGTCTAGAGTTAGGAAGGCCCGAGTTCAAATCCAACCTCAGATACTTCCTAGCTGTGTGATCTTGGGTAATACCCTTAACCTCTGATTGCCTGACAGAATGGATCCACTGGAGGAGAAGGAAATGCCAAACCATTCTGGTATTTTTGCCAAGAAAATGCCAAAATGGTCTGACATGACTGAATGACCAAAACAAGTGCAAGACTCAAGTTATCCATCTTTTGTCTGTCCCTTGGTCTTCTTATATGACTGGCTTGACTTTGTTTCAAATCACACACTTTACAGACAATATCCCTAATTTCATTCATGCAAATCATCGCTGGTAATATGGGGCAACCTACTTCTAAACTTCATGAGTCTTTCTCTATGTATCTTTGGGTCACTCACAATTGCGATTCTTTGGAGAATATTATGGTCTATGATGCATGGTCATAGAGCAATTATTGTTCTATGAGCAATATTTTATTTTTTTATTAATTTTATTTATTTTCAGTGTTCTACAATCACTGCCATATAACTTAGATTTTTTTCCCCTACCTCCCCCTTCCCTCCCCAAGAGGGCATACAATTTTATGTAGGTTGTATACATACATTCCTATTAAATACATTTTCACTATAGTCATGCTGTGTAGAAGAATTAAAAGGAATGGGAGAAATTATATAACAAACCAAAACGTTAATACAAAAGAAAATGATCTGCTACATTCTGCAATTGAATTCCATACTTCTTTCTGTGCATGTGGAAGGTATTTTGCCTTAAAAGACCACTAGGAATTTTTTTAAGTCCTTGCGTTGCTAGGAAGTTCCAAGTCTACCAGAAAAAACTCTCACACACTGTGGTCATTGCTGTGCACAAAGTTCTCCTGGTTCTGCTCCTTTCACTCAGCATCAGATCATATAAGTCCTTCCAGGCCTCTCTGAAGTCTTCCTGTTCCTCATTTTTTATAGTGCAATAGTATTCCATTACATTCATATACCATAATTTATTCAGCCATTACCAATTGATGGGCATCCCCTTGACTTCCAGTTTTTGGCAACTACAAAGAGTGCTGCTATAAATATTTTTGTACATGTGGGACCCTTTCCCATATTTATGATCTCTTGGGGATACAGTCCTAGAAGCTATATTGCTGGGTCAAAGGGTATGCACCTTTTTGTAGCCCTTTGGGCATAGTTCCAAATTGCTCTCCAAAATGGTTGGTTCAGCTCATAGCTCCACCAACAATGAATTAGCGTTCCAACTCTCCCACATCCTCTCCAATATTTATCGTCTTCCTGTTCTGTCATGTTTGCCAATCTAATCAGTGTGATGTGGTGCCTCAGAGTTGTTTTGATTTGCATCTCTCTAATCAAAAGTGAGTTGGAGCATTTTTTCATATGACTCTAGATATCTTTAATTTCTTCCTCTGAAAACTGCCTGTTCATATTCTTTGGTCATTTATTAATTGGGCAAAGAATGCTATTCTTAAAAAGATGAAAATTTGTGTAAGGTTGGGAGCAATTTAAAGTTTTTGAAAATGCAGCATAATTTTCTAAACATAATCTATCCCACTCTTTTCCTTCTATTGAGTTCTAGGGCCAGGTCATTTGTAGCACCTTTCCAAGATATCCATAAGGATCTAATTCAATGGACAAACAATTCATCAGTGTCAATGGATTAGAAGTCACAATCTGGGCAATGAACCTTCTTTTATCCCCTTGGTCCTTCCTATGTGAATGGTGAGATTTATGAGGCCTTGGAGCTTTCTCAGGAGGCTATGTATCATTCTGGCATTCTAAGTAATTGGCAGAATATCATCCAACCACAAACAGGAGAATCCTGAGGATCTCGACTTCTCATGTTTGTACTCTAATCAGGCACACTCCCTGGTGCAAAAGAACACTTTTGGCAAGCATATGTCTCCCTTGTTTTTGACAGAAAAGCATTGAATAAAGTATATATGAATAAAGTGGTTGCCTCTTCTAAGGAGGCTCATATGATCTCAATGAATTCATGGAAGACTCCTTGATGGAAGAGAGAACATTTTGTTCTCTCAAGTCAAAGGCTTTTTGTACTCAACAAACAATAAGTAGAGTGAGATCTTCTTTTCTCTATAATGTCAATCAATTGCATGCCTATGATTAGAAGGCTGAGACTTGGGAAGAAAAGAAGAATGATGAAAATGAAAAACTGACCATATAGATAGTGTCAAAGAATAAAATTCAATTAATTAGGGTTTGGCTTAAAATATCAGAACAATGGAAACAATTTGGGGCAAATCATATTTTGTAAGAATTGGGAAGAAAATGTTTGCCTAGAGGCATACTGTTTTGATCAAGAGGGTCTTAAACTGAAAGGAGCGGGGAAAAGACACTATGAAAGATATCAGTTAATGCATTGATTACTAGGATTGGAGAAGACACCTAGGAACACCATGGAGAAAGTGACTAAGGTGAGGTTCTGAATAAGACTGGTCTCAGGCTGTACCATCACATACCAGTGTATAGAGATGATTAGTAGTAAAGTGAGTTTCAGATCTCAATTCACAACTGGAATATAACAATATAAGAACTTGCTTTATTTAAATGAAACACATCTAATAGAAGAGGCTTCATAGTACCCTTCTATATTGTGCCCCCAAAATCTTGGTACAGTTTTAAGTGCTTAATCCGCACCAAGACTTTTGGGACATACTGTTCTTCGAGAAGCAATATATGTGGGGGGAAATCCAAGGGTGGAAGGGGAGCACAGAAATAGTCATTTGGACAAGGATTTAAGGAAAGCAAAACAAAAGTGCTGTTGTAAGAATATAATAGAGATTACCTGGTCATAAGGGAGTGGGGAATGGATAAGTCTCAAAACAGACAAAAAGGGATGATTAAGAAAGTTAAGAGAAATCCAACTACTATGATATTGCGCTGCAGGCCTAGTTTGCTAGAAGCTCCCAATAGACAAGAAGAAGAAAATGGGGTATTGTCAGATGTCAGGGTACCAAACGAAGTACCGAGAATTTAGAAGAGTGGCTTTATAAATGTTCAGAGGAAAGCTAAGTACAAGCCAAAAATCTCCCAGAAATAAAATTCTGATATAATTGTGAATCATATTGATAAGAAAAGTAAAGAACCATCTCAAATGATAGATGAAGCTACACAGGGAGCTCCTAAGATGAGTTGAATTTTTTTTTTAAACATAAATAAAAAAAGTTTCACACAATTAGGAAGGTATAAGCACAGAATGAGTTTGGATTTGCAAAAAAATGATGCTACAGAAAATAAAAGCACTACTTTAGCAATGCTCAGGGCAAGAAGACAGAGAAGACATAGGGTTAGTTCATGTAGATGGTGTAATATAATAGATCAATAAAGCAATAAGTATATATCAATGTCTTTATTACTTTAACACTTTTATGTATTACCTTTATTGTTATGTATACAACTGGGGATATATGGACACAAAGAAACTGGTTCTGCCCTCAGGGAAGTTACACTCAATTCTCAGGGAGTCATGTACCAAAATAGGCATATATAAAATATATCCAAGGTCAGTTGGGGGATGAGACTATTGGAGGGTACTAACAGGTGGGAGAATCAGGAAAATATTCTCATAGAAGGTGTTACTTGAATGGAATTTTGAAAGAGGAAAGATATTCAGAGACATAGGTGCAGTGAAAATGAATTCCAAATGTGGGAGAGAATCAGTGCAAAGGTGTGGAGATGAGGAAGTGAAATGTCATGTGTAAGAAACAAGAAGGGCAACTTGGTTGGACAACTGGGTATGGGTGGGGAAGTAGTGTATAATAAGGTTAGTAATATATAATAAGGTAAGGTTATTTTAGGAGATCCAAGATGGTGGAGTAACAGCACTCAGTTTCTAGAGCACTCCCACCAAATCCAGTCAAATACCTGTAAAAATGGCTCTAAACAAATTCTGGAGCTGTAGAGCTCATAGAATGAGGGAGTGAAGCAAATCTATAGCCCAAGACATCCTAGAAAGTTGCCAGGAAGAGTTTATCGCCCCATGCTGGGAACAGAGGACAGTCCAGTGTAGGTCAGGCAGGCACAGAGGGGACCTGAGCAGGCCTTGGGGTGACTGAATCTCTTGCACCTGTGGTGGTTTCCAGACTTCACCACCTCAAAACACCAAGGATAAATTGGAAGATCAGTGGAAAAAAACGTCTGGCCTGTGTAAGAGATTAGAGTTGTCTAGCCCTAGCCCCAGGGCATCAGAGGGAGGAGGGGCAGAGGAACCTGTGGCAGCCACAGCAACCTCAGGAGCAGCTGCAGCCACTATTTCTGGAGCTCTAGACCCACAGATTGTGAGAGGATCAAGTGGCTGACAGTACATTCCTCTCATCCCCACTGGAAGCAGAGGAATACCTTGATAAAGAGCTCAAAAGTCATGTAAATAGCTGGGGAAATGAGCAAAAACTGGAAAAAGAATCAGACTATACAATCTTACTTTGGTAACAAAGTCATGCGTAAGAAACCCCAAAACATGCAGACAGAAGACAACCAAGTCAAAGCTCCCCCAAATCCAAAGTTTCCAAGAAAAGTATGAATTGATCTCAAGCCATAGAAGAGCTCAAAAAGTGTTTTGAAAATCAAGTATGAGAAGCAGAACAAAAATTGGGAAGAGAAATGAGAGCAATGCAAGAAAATCACGAAAAATGAGCCAACTATTTGTTAAAGGAAACCCCCAAATATGCTGAAGAAAATAACACTTTAAAAAACAGATTAGCTCAAATGACAAAAAAAATCCAAAAAGTCAATGAGGAGAAGATTGCCCTAAAAAGCAGAATTGGCCAGATAGAAAAGGAGGTCCAAAAGTTCTCTGAAGAAGCTAATTCCTTAAAGACTAGAATGGAGCAGATGGAAGCTAATGACTTTATGAAAAATCAAAAAATCATAAAAACAAAACCAAAGGAATGAAAAAATAGCAGACAATATAAAATATCTAACTGGAAAAACAACTGACCTGGAAAACAGATCCAGGAGAGACAATTTAAAAATTATGGGACTACCTCAAAGCCATGATCAAAAAAAGAGCCTAGATATAACCTTTCAAGAAATTATCAGGGAAAACTATCCTGATATTCTAGAACCAGAGGGCAAAATAAATATTGAAAGTCAATCCCCTCCTGAAAGAGATCCCAAAAGGAAAACTCCTAGGAATATTGTAGTCAAATTCCAGAGCTCCCAGGTCAAGGAGAAAATATTTCAAGCAGCCAGAAAGAAACATTTCAAGTATTGTGGAAATACAATCAGGATAACAGAAGATCTAGCAGTTTCTACATTAAGGGATTGCAAGGCTTGGAATGTGATATTCCAGAGGTCAAAGGAGCTAGGATCAGAACCAAGAATCACTTACCCAGCAAAACTGAGTATACTACTTCAGGGGAAAAAATGGTCATTCAATGAAATAGAGAACTTTCTTGAGGAAAAGACCAGAGCTGAATGGAAAATTTGACTTTCATATTCAATAATCAAAAGAAGAATGAAAAGGTAAACAGGAAAGAGAAATCATAAGGAACTTACTAAAGTTGAACTGTTTACATTCCTATATGGAAAGATAATATTATTCTCCCATTCTTTTTAATTCTTCTGTTCAACATGACTATGGTGAAATTGTGGGAAAAAAGGATAATATTTGTAACTCTTGAAACTTTTCTCAGTATTTGGATAGTTGAAGGGATTAGATAGATAGATAGATAGATGGATGGATAGAGAGAGTGCACAGGGTGAGTTTAATAGGAAGAGATGAAATAAAAAAATAAAATTAAGGGGTAAGAGAGAAATATATTGGGAGGAGGAAGGGAAAAATAGAATGGGGCAAGTTATCTCTCACATAAAAGAGGCAAGAACAAGCTTTTTCAATGGAGGGGAAAAGCAGGGAGGTGAGAGGGGAAAAGTGAAGCTTACTCACATCACATTTGACTTAAGGAAGGAATAACATGCACACTCAATTTGCTATGAAAATCTATCTGACACTACAAGAAAGTAGGGGAGAAAGGGATAAGCAGGGTGTGGGGGATATGACAGAAGGGAGGGCAAATGGGAGGAGGGAGTAATTAGAAGTAAACACTTTTGAGGAGTGATAGGGTCAAAAGAGAGAATAGAATAAATGGGGGGCAGGATAGGATGGAGGAAAATATAATATTTCACAACATGACTTTTGTAGAAGTCTTTTGCATAACTACACATGTATAACATATATCAAGTTGGTTGCCTTTTCAGTGGGAATGGGTGGGAGGAAGGAAGAGAGGGTAGCTGGAACTCAAAGTTTTAAAAACTAATGCTAAAAATTGTTTTTACATGCAACTGAGAAATAAGAAATACAGGTAATGGGGTATAGAAATCTATCTTGCCCTTCAAGAAAATAGAGGAGATGGGGATAAAGGAAGGGAGGGGTGTGATAGAAGGGAGGGTGAGGAAAGGGACAATTGAAATGCATACTGTCTTGAGGTAGGTGGAGGGGAGAGATGGGGAGAAAATTTGAAACCCAAAATCTTGTGGAAATGAACACTGGAAACTAAAAACAAATTAACTTTTTTAAAGTGATTTTATGGCCAAGTAGTGAAGAGGGTGATGGAGAGTGTAAAAAGTTAAACAGAGGAGCTTTTATCTAATCCTAGAGGCAAAAGGGAGCATTGCACTTAAGGGAGAATGACAAGGTCAGATCTGTACTTTAGGGAAGTTACTTTGGCAGCTGCGTGGAGGTTGGAATAGAGAGAGGACGAAAGAGTCAAAAAGAACAGTTATGAATCTATTGCAGGAGTCCAGGAAAGAGGTAATTAGTCCTGAATCAGTGAGATGGTCCTGTGGGAGAGATCTTGTGAAAACAGAAACAAGATTTGGCAACTGATATATAGAGTCATGGAAAACGAGGAGGCAGAGATAGTGTCAAGGACGGGAACCAGAGTTAATGGAATGATGATGGTACCCTTGACAGAAATCAGGAAGCTCAAAAGTAGAGTAGGTTGTAGGGGAAAATAGCTTGTTCAGTTTTGAACATTTTGAGTTTGGGATGGCTACGGAATATCCAGTTTGAAAGTTCAAATGAACATCTGGATATGCACAATTGGAGCTCATAAGAAAAAGTAAATCTGCACATTTAGATTAGAGAACCTTCTAAATAGAGATGACTGTCAAATCCAGAGTAGTTGATGAGGTTATCAAGAGAGAAAGAATAATGTGAAAGTATATGTTTATATATGTATGTATGTATATGTGTGTGTATCTATATATAAATATATACATGTTTAATTGTAGCCTTCAGGGGGTGGAGAAGAAGGGGAGGAGAAAACAAAGTAAAAAATGCACAGTAGAGAACAAAAAAATTTACAAAGCAGTAAAAAAATAGATGGATCACTTTCACCACAATGTCTAGTATTTATTACATAGGTTTCCTTGAAATGGAAATTTATTGCTATATATTTTGAATCCTTTCCTATTCTGCTATGCCCATGACATTTTTTCTTTTCTTATTTTGTATCTAAATTTTAATATTTAAGTTTGTAATGTGTTTCTTTTCCTTTTCTTACTATGTATTTAAGTTTTAGAAAAATAAAATTTTTAAAAGAGAGAGAGAACGAATAGATGAAGTCCCAGGACAGAATCTTGGGAGTGCAAACACAGTTGTAGGGTGTGGTATGGAAGATGACAAGCAAAGGAGACTGGAAGGAATGGTCAGACAAGTAGCAAGAGGGAGCAGTTCCATGAAAGACATCCAGGGCATCAGCAGCATCATTGAGGCCAGGAAGGATGAAGATTAAGAAAAAGCCATCAGATTTGACAATTAAGAAATTAAGGTAACTTTCAGAAAGGAAGTTTCAGGTGAGTAAAGAGTTAAGTAGACATTGCAATGAGTTAAACAATGAGTAAGAGGCCATCAAGTACAAACAATGGATGTTGACAGCCTGGGAATTTTGCTATGAAAAGGAGACATATAGGGTGACAGCTTGAGGGGGTAGTCCTTAATATGACCATAGTGAGGGTCTAAACTACAGAAAAAAGCCATTAAATAGGGGAAGATTGAAGATTAGGGAGAAAGGAAAATCTACAGGAGAAGTTGGGAGCAGATGAAATCAAAGGTGCAGAGATAGGATTTTGCTCCACACAGAGAAAGGCTTACTCTTCATGTAAGACTGGAGTGAGGGAAGAAATAATAAAGAAAGATGTCTGAATAATGCAGAGGAGGGGGTGGGGATAAGAGGAAGTGCTCAGGGAAGGGCCTCTGGAAAATAAATGCAATTACATTGGATGGGGAAAAGCTGTCCCAAGAAGAGTTGTGTGATGATTAAAGAGTTACTGCTATGGAATTAGAGAAGCATTCTTCCTCACAGTGCACCAAAATTACTCTGTGTTTGCATGTGAGTGGGTATATGTGCATGGAAAAAGGAAGATACTTCCTTCTCACAGCAATCTTCTGCCTCACGGCCATCCGTTGGCCCTGTTCACACTGGATGGAGAGCAAACACACTCACTAAATTTTGGTTTCTATGGAAATAAAAGAAAACTCACATCATGTCAGAACCCCAAGGAAAAGTCTCAGTTGCCCTGGTCTGGGCAGCAGATTGAACTCTATATTTTACTTCCTTCTGATCATCTATATTAAAACTGACTTCCCGGAAAGATCCCATTGGAATCTAGAATGAGTCCTTTAGAGTAGAGGTAGTACCCATTGAGAAGTATTTAGCAAAATAAATAAAAATACAATAAAACATAGACAATGTGGTTTCCTAAGTTAATATGCTATGGGCAGGGATCTCTATGTACAGTTTAGTGGCCACCATTTCTACCTGAGTTTGACACCACTGCATTAAAGAGTACCTTGAGAGGGGTTAGTTTTCTAGACATAATATGATAACTTAATGGGTGCTTTACCCCATTTTCCTGGCAGGTGTTTGAGGAAGAGGAAGAATTAGACACGGTGTCTCTTCTAAACATTTCCCATTTAACCTTTGGCTCTCGTCATAATGGTGAATTGTAGCTATGTCCCTTTACCATCTGTTTTCTAAATCATACTGACAGCAACTCTATATCATAGCAAAAAGAGGTTCAACTTTTCTATATTTCTTGTATATGAGTGAAAATTTACTCCTTCCTATCTCTTTCCTGTGACACTGGAGAAGGCACTCATCGTGACTTTAGATGTCTTAGGTCATATTTTACACACATGTATAACCCGGAGCAGCAGGGCCTATACATTATCAACTACATGTATACCTCTCATTCTGTCTTTGTAGACAGGTGATCAAAGCTGTATAAGATGTACCGTGTACAGTGCAAAAGATAATATATCGTAAAACTTCAACAACAATCTTTTCAGTTCCCTTGAGAAGTCAACATGTTGGCCCTGTCAGTTCATTCTTCTGATGTAGGTAAATCCCTAACAATTTGGATTGTTATTCCATTGTGGTCATGCCTGTTTCCAATGGAATGAGCTCCATTTGTAACATGATACACCCCAAATTGAATGATAAACTTTGGAAGTCAACCAACTATATTCAGAAAGCAGAAGATGGCACATGGGATTAAAGCTAAGTGGTTTAGAGTAGGGGTCCAGACTACTGCCTAAATCTCAACAATCAACAAGTAACTTACTATCTATGTTACTTTTGGGGATTCATTTCCTCTTTGGATCTCAGTTTCCTCATCTGTAAGTGAAAGAGTTGCTTATAGAACTTGATAAAATTATAACAAAATTCATTTGGAAAAAACAATAAACCTAAAATATCAAGGGAAATAATGAAAAGAGGTGGGGACAAGAGGGGCCATAGTACTTCCAGACCTTAAAATATATTATAAAAGAGGAGTCATCAAAACCATTCCATATTAGTTAAAAATTAGAGATAGATCAATGAAATAGAGGGACTAAACAAGAGAGAGTCAAAGACATGAAATTCAATAACTCAATGTTCGAAAGAGTGGAAAACAAATTACCTAGGAAAGAACTCCTTACTTGAAGAAAAAACTGCTGGGAACACTGGAAAGCAATCTGGCAGAAATTAGGCTTAAAGTAGCACCTTAAATCATACTCCATAATACTTTCTGAATGGATATGGGATCTTGATACTAAAAATTATACTGTATCAAATTTAGAAGAGAAGTAGATCATATCCTTCTCATAGCTACGGATAGGAGATGTATTTTCAACCAAACAAGGGAGATAATCATGTAAAAACAAAAGATACCAATAAAAATATATTTTAAAAAAATAACAATGCTCTAAAATCTACCTAGGATCCCACCTTTGCTGCATATTAACTGTGTACCTTGGGCAGGTGGTTTAGCCTTTCTCTTAGTTTGTTCTTAGGCCTTTGTTTGTCTGAAGATGAAGGGGAGGGACTGGGTGAGCACCGAGTTCTCTTCTAGCTCTTCTGTGATCTCTCAAGGATTCTATGGAGTCATTACTGACCAATCACTTCACTCTGTGTCTGTTATGTGTGGTCTCAAATATTCCAGTGGATCTGTGAGATCATCTGTTGAGGGCTCTTTCAAGCGATCAGATCATGATGTGTCCATGTCTGCCCCTCCTCTTGGTCTTTTGTCCATATCCTCTCCTAAGTTCTTACAGATGGTTGACTCCAAATGCCTGAGACCATCCTTACTTTCTTCTGACATCTAGAGGGTGTCATTGCAGCACTGTGGATGTCCACTTGCGGTGCCTCATTTTTACCACCTGGTTATCTTCTTTTTCTATCATTAAATTCTTTGATGACACCTTTTACTCCTCCTCTTGGGAGTTCCTCATTGGCTGTATGTTGTAGCCTTCTCATACATACATACTTTTGCCCTCTATGGGATATTTATTTTAATGGTTTGGAGACAGTTATATTCCATGTCTCACTGCTATCAAACAAAGTTGGTAAAATACTGGAATTAAAAATACTGAAAGAAATATTACCTCTTTGCCATAGGAAGTCTAGGTTCAGTAAAAGAGTTTTACAATTCCCCAAAACAATTCATCTTGCTTTCCTTCTGTTCAGTTCTATGCTCAACTTGTTCATCTGTACTGTTTACCCCAGGTGTACATACATGGACATATAAATATACAGACATATATATTCATGTGTATTTACTGACCTTCAACTGCCTATTTCACATCTCAAATTTGATGTCCAGTAGACATCTTAAACTCAACATGTTCAAAACTGAACTCATTATCTTTCCTCTTAAAAATTCCGCACTTCCAAATTTTTCTTACTGTCTAAAATATTAGCATCCTCCTCATTTCCCAGGCTTACAACCCAAATGTCATCCTCCACTCTTCCCTCTTTCTTACCCCACCCCCTACCCCCAGCCATAGCCAATTTGTTACCAGGGCCTGTCAATTTTATCTTCAAAACATCTCGGATATATGTCCCCTTCTTTTCTTTGATACTGACTCCATCCTGGCATAGGTCCTCATTGCCTAATACCTGAATTATTGCAAGAGCTGGCTGGTTTGTCTTTCTGCTTCAAGTCTCAATCAATCAATACATATATATTAAGCACATATTATGATCCAGTTTCTAACCTGAAGAGAGTTTTTAGGGACCAATTTCTAGACTCAGCAATTAGAGACAGTGATAAAACATATCAGCCAGAAAGATGACAGTTGTGAGAGTGGAGCTACATTACTGGCAGATAATGGGAAGTGTATGATCTCTTCGAAGAGCTCCTAAACTAATGAGCTAGCAGGTGGCCCGGAATCTGGAGGAGCAGCAGATTTCCTTCTTGGGGAGTCTAAGCTTTTAGGGTAAGATCTGAAGGCTGAAGACTTGTAAGGGACCCTAGGGTAAGGTCATCAGAATGTTGGGGAAGGAGGGCTGCACCTCTAGATCCCCCATGATTGTTTTTATTCTGAGGGAAATCTGATTCACAGGTTATTGCTGAGGCTGGAGCATTGTATAGGTCCCTGAAGGAAAGGTGCAGAATGGGGAGAATGATATCAATTATGTATGGGCTACTATTCGGTCTTTTGTGTTTAATACATTCTGCTATGAAGTTAAAAAGAAAAAGCCTGTCCTTTATCTAATATCTTGTAATTGCTATTCTCGGTGTTCACATGATATCTAGGACATTTTTACCCAGATCTGTGACTAATCAGACACAAGTTATATTCTGCTATTCCTAAAAGAAACTGAGCTGTGGTAAAAAAAAAAAAAAAAGAAAAAGAAAAAAAAAAGATAGCCCTAGTCTATATAAACTCAAGGTTTAGGTTGCTGGGTCAAGAGTTAAATACATGCAGAATCCAGTTATCACCTGCTTGCATCCTGTCTCAATTGCCCTGAAAGTAGCCTGTTTCCCTTTTGAGACTTTTCTCATCAAGGCTGACCTCAAAGTTCATTTTCACTTAATTTCACTTTTATGAAATATTTTGGGGTCAGGAAACTTTTAGTCTGTTTAGACTGGGGTTATCCTTTGGGCTTGTCTTGCCCATACAGTTTTTTTTGGGGGGAACTTCAGAATATAGTTTGCATCTAGGTTATCACTAATGTGTACAAAAGGGCTCAGATCTCATATAAGCACTGAGTGCAATGCATATTGGATAAAGGACAGCCTTCTTTTTAAACCTCTCTCCTGATCTCCTCTCATCTCCAATTATGTATTAGACATATTAAACTAGATGTCTCATAGACATCTTAAACTCAGCATAACCAACACTGAAGTTATTTGAATTGAAATCTTTCCCTCCTTTCCCACAAATCCTTTTCTCTTCCCATCTTTTCTGTGACTGTTGAGGCTACCACCATCCTCCCAGTCACTCAGGGCTGCCACCTAAGTATCATTCTGAACTCCTCACTCTCTCTCTCACCACCCTGTATCTGATCAGTTGTCAAATCTTGTCCTTTCGACTTTAATAACATCTCTAATATGCTTCCTTTTGTCCTCTGACACTGCTATCATCCTGCTGCATCTCATGCCCAGTCTGTTGAAATAAATAGCCTGCTAGTCGATCTGCTTGTCTCAAGTCTCAGCCCTCTCCAGTCAATCCTTTATTCAGCTGTCAAACCAATCATCCTGAAGCTCAGATCTGACTCCCCACCCATTTAATACATTCTTATGACCCCCTCTTACTTTCAGAATAAAATATAATATCTTTTTGGCTTTCACAGTCCTTCATAACCAGGCCCCCTGTGATCTTCCTAGTCTGTTTACGAATTACTCTGCTCAAGTACAATGTAGTCCAGTAACGCTGGCTTCCTTGCTTTTCCACACCCAAAAGGGCACTCTCACTAAATCCAGTCATTTTCACTGGCTGCCTCCCATATCTTCCTCCTCATCTCCTGGTTTCCTTCAAAACCCAGCTAAAGTCCTACCTCTCACAAGATACCTTTCCCAGGCCTCCTTATTCCCCTGCCGATTTCCTCCAATTTATCTTGTATACATCTGATTTTGTTCACCGTCTTGTCTCCCCCATTAGACTGTAAGCGCCTGGAGAACAGGGTCAGTTTCCTTTCTTTGTATCCCCTGCACTTGGCACACTGTCTAGCATGTATTAGGCATTTAATAAATGCTTGACTTATGATTGACTCCAGTTCTTCTTTTCTAAGGATGACACTGAACCCTGGCAACCATTTTCAGGGACACATAAGTAACCTAGTTTTAGCTAGAGCTGAGGATATGCAAAAAGGAAGGCGAGAAAAAACTAGAAAGATAAAGTAGGAACAAAGTTAGGGCCTTGATCCTGCTTTGTAGGAAGTTATCTGACCCAAGAGACATTGTCAAAGGTGGGTTAGGATTGCTTATAGTCTCAGGCAGGAGGGAGGGATAAAATTTGGAAAGAAAAACTTTACAAAGGCTTTTAAATTATTGTAATATACAATTGGGGAAAATAAAATATAAAAAAAATCTGATAAAAAAGTTAGGTTAGGGAGATCAATTTGATGGCAGTGTGCAGGCTAGATTAGACAAGGGAGAGGTTGGAGGTGGAGGCATGAGAAAAGAGGTTAGTAAATAGCACACATGCCATAATAAGGTCCTGGACCTTGTGGTGGTACTGGAAGTGGAAGGAAGGGGCAGATGCATGAGATGCTATGAAGGATGCAGGGAGCAAGACAGGCAGAAATCAAAACTAAGGCCCCAGCCTTGATTCCCCAGAGTTGGAGGGGCCTGGGATTAAGTATGTTATTCTCTAGGGGAGACTTGCCATCCATTGTTCAGCTGGTACAGAAAAAAGAGTTGGAGCCGCTGCCGTAGAGGCATTTCACATTACAATGTCACCCCCTAGTGGTCTGAGTAATGAAGACAAAAATTCATTGACTCGTTACCAATGAATTTTTGTTCTCATTACTCAGACCACATGAGATTTTCTTGGTAAAGGCACAGGAGGGTTTGCCATTTTTTTTCTCTAGATCTTTTTTCACAGAGGAGGAAACCAAGGCAAACAGGATCAAGTGACTTGCCCAGGGTCACACAGTTAATGTCTGAGGTGGGAGGTGAACTCAGGTCCTCAGGATTCCAAGTCCAATGCTCTCTATTCACGGCACCACCTAGTTACCTCTTTAAAGGATTATATGAATCCTAATTGGTAGAGACTACATATAATGTTTACCTTTGCAGCACAAGTGTATCTTACTCAAAGTGAGAATCTGATAAGACCTTAGCCTAAAATGATGAGGGTCTCCCAGTGCATCCTGGGCCATCTCCAGTCATCCTGGGGAATATCTGGCCACTGGACCAGATGGCTCCGGAGGAGAAGTGAGATTGATGACCTTGCACAGCTCTCCCTCACTCAGATCAAAGTCAGCTGCAAGTCATGTCATCATCTTGATGTCACGGTCCTCTTTGAGAACAAAGGACAAGTACAACAATTAAAAACTGGATATTAATAAAATTTAAAATGTGTGAATACAAAGTTCTTTATTTAATTTTTTAAAAATCTATTCCAAAAGTACAAGCTTGGGAAGACATAGTTAGAAAACAGTTTATGTGAACTTCTGGGTCACTCACATATAATGAGACAGTTTTTATGCAAGATCTCCGACTGATAAATGGTCAAAGGATGTGAACAGGCAGTTTCCAGATGAAGAAATCAAAGCTAGGTGAAGAAGTACTCTAAATCACTTTTGATTAGAGAAATTAAAATTAGAACAACACTTATCAGATTGATTAAATAAAAAAAGGAGAATAATAAATGTTGGAGAAGACGTGGGAAAATTGGAACACTAAGGCATTGTTGGTGGAGTTGTGAACTGATCAACCATTCTGTAGGGCAATTTGGAATTGAGCTGAAAGGGCCATAAAACTGTGCATATCCTTTGATCCAGCAATAGTACTACTAGGTCATTATCCCAAAGGAATCATAAAAAATGGAAAAGGACATGCACGTGCAAAAATATTTATAGCAGCCCTTTATGTGGTGGCAAAATATTGGAGAGATGCCCATCAACTGGGGAATGGCTGAACAAGCTGTGGTATATTAATGTAACAATACTACTGTGCAGTAAGAAATGATAAAGAGGCAGATTTCAGAAAAACCTGGAAAGATTCGTACAAAGCGATGCAAAGTGAAACAAGGAAAACCAAGAAAACATTGTACACAGTATCAGCAACGTTGTGTGATGATCAGCTATGAATGATTCAGCTCTTTTCCGCCACACGATGATCCAAGACAAGTACAAAGGACTCACGATGGAAAATGCTATCCAAATCCAGATAAAGAATTGACAGACTCTGAAAGCATATCTGAGTATACTTTTTCTACTTACTTTATTTTTTTCATGTTTTTTTTTCTTTTGATCTGTTTCTTCTTTCACAACTATAACCAGAAGGAAAATATGTTTCACGTGATAGCACATATATAATCATATAAAATTGCCTACTGTTTTTGGAAGAGGGGAGGGGAGGAAGAAGAAAGGAAGGAGAAAAATTTGGAACTGAAAATATTGTAAAAATGAATGCAAAAAATTGTCTTGACTTGTAATTGAGGGAAAAATTAAATACTATAAAAACAAACAAAAAGAATAGTGCATGAGGCAGATAATACACCATATCAACAGGTTGTATTCTAAAAGTTTAATGTTTAAATTATTTGTTTGGAATGTGAAATTTTTTCTGCATATACATAGCAGGAGTTTATATGTACCCCTGTTATAGTGTCTCGCATCTCTCACACTGGACTGTGGACACCTACTCACCTCCAAACTTGCTAATTCTCTTTGCTTTACTCTCATGCTGTCAGGTCTAGGTTCTCAAAGAAAGATGACCACATAGTAACATTCAAATAATTTCATGATGCTAAGAGTGTTATGGTATTATGTATTTGCCCTTCTCACCACTCTTAGTGGTACCACCGCCATTCCAGGTCTTGAGTCCCCACTGATGAATTTCCATTTATACAAAGAAGCCTCTCAAAATAATAATTTCACTTTTACATATTAAACATAATCATTTTCTTAGCAGCAAAGCAAAAGAGAAATAATAATTTTATAGACAGTCATGGATTAAAAGAAATACATAAATAATAAAATACATCACAGTGCACTCCATATCTTTGAGGGACTGGGCAAATACATATGGAAACTTACCAAGAAGACTTAAGAATGAAGCAAATTCAGATGTTAAAGGTACCTCCTAACTCTAACTGTAAACTTCTGTGTCTTCCCTCTGAATTGGGAACTGTCCATAAAAATTCCTTGATTAACATGGTTTATAGACTGAATAGAATCTTCCACTGCTAAACTGAGTTGATCCATGCCATGCTTGCCTAACACCTCACTAGGCAAAACATCTTGGTCAAACTAGTAATCCACACTTTGATTCTCTGCTTACAAGTTGTTTTTCCGATAGACTTCCTCTGCAATAGTTACTATAGTGTCCTTTACTTTTAGTTTCAATGTTAGTTAACACAGTATTAAAATCTGTTATTTTGTGTGCTTGCGCTCTCTCTCTCTCTCTCTCTCTCTCTCTCTCTCTCTCTCTCTCTCTCTCTCTCTCTCTCTCTTTCTCTCTACCTCTCTCTCTCTCTACCTCTCTCTCTCTCTCCCCTAATCTTTCATAGTTCAGGATCTGGGTCCTCTCTGCTAAGGAGCCCGCCTTAGTTTATGGTTAATCATTAATATCTCTCTTTGCTTATGATTATATAAATGACATTTGTGCCATCTTATAGAATGGTTCTGTGTCCCTATCACTTTACAGCTTAAACATTCCAAATTGGCATCACTAAGAAGAGCTCATTTTCATTCTGGGCAATTTCTCATTCTTCTGCTTTTAAGGAAGCAGAACTTAGCAAAAAAATCTTTACATGTCAGGGCCTTATAATATGCCTTTGTTAGAGAAGTTGATAAAAATTTTCCTTTGAAAATGCACAGTTCACAAAATTAAAAAAAAAAACTTGTCTTAAAAGATCTAAGAAGAAAAATAGAAATCCAAACAAAACCCTTAGAAAATCAAAGCCCTTCAATAAGCAACCAACCCCTTCTTCCCAGAGAGCTCTTTAGATTCTTTCTATATATATAGAATATATACATATACATGCATATATGTATATATGTATATATATATATATATATATATATATATATATATATATATATATATATATATATAGTCGTGAATAAACAGATTCTTCTCTGCCAGTGCTTCTGGGTGGTTCCTGCTGCAATTCCACAATGTTCCTAGAAGACAGCTTTTATCACTGTTCTCTTACACCTCCAGGATGCAATTCATTCATTGTCAGGTCCTGCTATAAATTTCAGATGTCCTCAGCTGATGCCAGATATTGCTGTGTGATTCTTCTAGTTCTGTAGAGTCCATTCAACATAATTCACCTCAGGCGGCACCAGACTTCTCTCAGGTAAGCCCCAACCTTCTTTTGGGGGGTAAATCTTTATCCTAAATGCAATCTTTTCCACCAAAGAGGAAAGTTTCCAGAGTTCTCCCTGTCTGATGGAAAGTACTTCTGGCATTACAGAACTGAATTGGGAACTTCTTCTCACAAACTTAGAATCACACAGAAACTCCTTGACCATGACTCAGCAATTATACACATCAGTTTTTTTCAGTACCCTGAGATATATTTCCTCTGTGCTTTCACACACTGAGTTATTTGGTGATTTTTTACCATCTTCTTACTTATCTTGGATATCTTAGCACTTAATAAATATTTATTGAATGACTATCCAATATTGATAAGATCACAGGTGCTTTTAAATATTAGACTAAGTAGCTAACGAACACAATGGAACTCTATGACATTAGAAGAACTAAAATTATAAATAATACCAAAAAGGCGTGTGATTGGCGTAAGTAGGCTATGACAAGTTACCAGCAATAACTTAAAATGAATGAGGTGGACCATAAGGTCTCTAACTTCACTTCTGGCTCTAAATCCAAATATTTTATGACATATGTGAGAAATGGCACAAAAGACACTATGGAGGACATGAATATGAAAAAGGGATGCAGAGAAAATGGAAGAGAGGAGATATATAACTAAAGTCGTACCTTTGGGCCACCAAGGCACAAACTGAAAAAAAGACTTCCAGAGAATTGAATATATTTTCTATAGAGAATTTGTGGGAAAATACAGGCAAAAACTGCAAAGGATGAGAAAGTGAGGAAAGGTTGTTTTCTGCTTTAGTGAAGAATGTACCAACATTCTCATGTATCAATACCAACAAAACTCCCCAAATACCAAAATATTCAAATTATACTCCTAATAATACTGTTGGCTAATAATATTCTGATGGCTATTTAGGATTTTATTTTTTTAGCAGAAAATAGTTTTTGAGTTGCAAGTGAGGGATGGAGAAGGTTTCAGGAAAAAGACAACAGCTACCGTTACGTACATGTTATTAATAATTGAAGATTGCTTGTACTTTCCTAAAGTCTATGTTGAATTAGTACATTGCACCAGATGAACCTAAGCATAAAATTCCTCCTGTCATCCAGGTTTGAAATCTTAGAGGCATTTTTGACTCATCTTTTTCCTTCTACCCATATGTTCAAGTAACCAATCATATTGATGTTTTCCTTAAAGAAAAATAAATGCTCCTCTCCCCTTTTCCTCTGTCTCCTAAATTGTCTATTCCACTGCATTTTCCCCAGCACCAACCTAAAACAGGACCTCACAGTTTTGAACTAAAATGACTATACAGCAGGTCATTCAGGTCATAAATTGGCAGCTCTAGGACTAAAGTTATTCTCCTGACTCATCTAGTACTCTACCAACCGTATCCTAAAGACCATTATCAGTGTCAGGAACACATGAGGGCTTTTCCATCCAGGGGCTTCTCAAACATTTCTTGGTTTAGAGCAAATCACTTAACAACCCATTACTATAGTTAGGTGTAAGTCATGCTGCCTTAGCTAGCATTAAGCTTGGTTTGCAGAACCTGAGGTCATTGTCCAAAGGGCATTATCACATTCCATTTCTTTTCTCCTTCTGTCTCTCACCTCTGACCCCCTTCTTTGTGTCCATATTCCTTTTAAGCTCCCCTTTTTGCTTTTTTGCTTCTGCCCACGTCTTTGCCTGCCCAGGCACAACCAAAGGTTTTGCCACAAATCCTCAGGGCTAGACAAACTATTGTCTCTTGTTCAGTAGGAAGTGACCTGATCCATTAGATGTATCACAGACCTGAGGTAGAGTCCTGCTCTGATCTGTATAAGGTGAGAAGTGGCTCCATCTCCTCCTGCCTCCATTTCTTCATCCGTCATTGGTCTAATGGGAATGACTGGCATTGGTTCACAAGAGCCAGATCTTAGCTGGCCCCAGAAAGCCAATTATTAAATTTTCATCATGAACACTAACACCTCAAAAATGAGTAAGGGCTACAAATCAGAGCTTGATTTGTTGTCTAGTCTGTAGAAAATCTTAAAAATGCAGATTAAACTTTAAAGTGTATCATAGGCACATTGAGGTAGGGGGAGAGTCAGTTGTTCAATATTTATTAGGACATCGTAAAGAACCCTCACAGGTCGGTAGTGGTTTTGTGGTGTTGTTGTGCAAAAAGTGCTTTGGAAACCGTGAAGCACTAAAGAAATGTGAGATGCTGAAGTTGCTTTTTTGACTGTGGTTAGTATGGGGTTAACTCAGCAGCAGCATGTCTGGAAAGACCAGCAGGATGATCTATAGGAAGACAACTTTCCCGGTTGCTATTTGGAAACACAATTATTTCGTCTGTGCAAACAAAGCCTGCATACATCTTTGTCAGTCCTTTCCTAAAGTAAGCTAGCTTTACTTAATGTTTTCACAACCATTTAAATTACTGAGAAACAATTTGAAAGGGGAGAAAGGTCAACAAATCACTTAACTACCATCCTCTTTGAAAAAGGATGTTTGCAAAACATGCTGGGTGGTGGTGATACAATATGGACATTAGAGGCAAGAGGAACCTATTATAAGTGTCCCCAAGTCGTGGATGAGTCAATGGGGAAGGGAGAGGGAGAGGACCTAGGGGGAAAGGCAACACAACCCAGAGGAAAACGAGTCATAATTTCAAGGAACTGGAAGTTGCTCTGTATCCCAAGAAAGCATTTCCAATATTTACTTTGTTTTCCTCTTCTGGACTATCTTAGTTCTTAGGTGATATATACATAATACGTACATACATACATACATATATATATATATATATATATATATA
>CM053769.1:607387215-607416268 GCA_028658325.1 Potorous gilbertii | reverse complement strand
TTTGTGATTTCTTGGTTTCTCACAAAGTCATTAACCTCCATCTGTTCCATTCTAATTTTTAAAGAACTATTTCTTCAATGAGCTTTTGAACCTCCTTTCCCATTTGGCTAATTCTGCTTTAGAAAGCATTCTTCTCCTCATTGGCTTTTTGAACCTCTTTTGCCAATAGAGTTAGCCTATTTTTCAAGGTGTTATTTCCTTCAGCATTTTTTTGGGTCTTCTTTAGCCAGGTGTTGACCTGCTTTTCATACTTTTCTTGCATCTCTCTCATTTCTCTTCCCAGTTTTTCCTCTACCTGTTTAAATTGATTTTCAAAATCCTTTTTGAGCTCTTCCATGGCCTTAGCCCATTGAATACTTATTTTGGATGTTTGAGATACAGAAGCTTTGACTCCTATATCTTTTCCTGATGGTAAGCATTGTTCTTCCTCATCAGAAAGAATGGGAGGAGATATCTGTGTTCACCAGGAAAGCAACCTTCTTTGGTCTTATTTTTTTTCCCTTTTCTAGGCATTTTCCCAGCCAGTTACTTGACTTCTGAGATTCCTCTCCACCCCTGCCTTGCCTCCAGATCTGCCCAGCTAGTGCTTGGGGTCTGAGATTCAAATGCTGCTTCCCAGCCTCAGGGCTTTCAGTGGGGGTGGGGCTGCTATTCAGCATGAGATTAAGTTCAGGTGCTCAGGTTAGGGCAGGGCTTCCACACAGGGCTCAGTTCCCTCAGGGTGTTTATTCGAAGATCTTCAACAATAGATCCAAGCTCCTGCCTGCTTTGGGAGCCCCTGTCTGCTGCTGCCTCCATTGCTGCCTCTGCCACTGCCTCCTGAGGCAGCCTAAGTTATGGAGATACCCTGCTCCACTCTTGGCAAGCTGAAAAGACCCTCTCACTGATCTTTGGGGCCTGTGGGTGGAGGACCTATGTGGCTGCTGGAGATTCTGTCCCTTAAGCCTGCTTGGATCTACTCTCCTCAGTGCCACGTGGTCAAGGCAGGGCTGGGCTCTGCTCTGGGTCCGGTGCGGAACAGACCTTTGGTGTTGGTTTTTCAGGTCTCTCTGGAACAGAAATCTCCTCCACTCCATTGTTCTGTGACTTCTGCTGCTCCAGAATTTGTTGGAAGTTCTTCTTTACAGGTGTTTTATGGGCTGTGGGTTAGGAGCTAGCATATATGTATCTTTGTACTCTGCCATCTTGGCTTCTCCCCTCTCCTCAAGAATAAAAATTATTGACAGGGAATTGAAACCCAGGATAAATGAGGATATTGTGGGAACCTCTGTCTAACATGATTAAATTCAATTTATCTGGTCCGGACAAATGGCTTTCCAGAATATTGAAAGACTTTTAACACGTCAATGTTATATAGCTATCAGTGATCTTGATGGAATTATGGAGAATGGAAAAAGCTTTGCAAAACTGAAGATTCACACATATTTTCAGAAAGGGGGGGTAAGATGAATTTGGCACTGATTCCTAGTGTAGGGAAAGTACTCTTTGATTTTCTCTCTCACCCTAAAATTCCAGAATGCAATCACAAGTTGTTAGGCATATATTACACTAACTGTAAAGACAAACTTTCTCTGATGAAAATTAAGGGAGCAGCCCCGTTGGTTAAACAAACAAATTGAACACACTCACAAGCACTTTTATTAGGTAAACCCTGGAGAGTCTGGCAAACTGGAAGTTTCCCATGGAGGAATTCTCTGTAAGGGAGAAGGAAGAAGAAGAGGAATGTGTCATTTGTCTTCCCACCACCTTTTAGCATATAGTTTTAAGAGGAGCTAATCAGTCATAGGAAACATTGAATCTTGTTGAGGTAACAGAGTCCAGACATACATAAACACTGAGGCAGTAACTCAAGACGGGAAGCAGTTTCAAGGGAGCAGATCACTTGGAAGAAGAGAAGAGACTCAGTTATGGAGAAAAGCAGGTATTGAAAATCCATCTGAACAGCCCACCAAGCAGAGACACTGCCCAAGGATAGTTATGTGAGGAATCTAAGAAGAAATAAAGAATTTTCAGATTGGACCATACTGAGATGTGAATTACCTTTTCTATAGAAGTATTATACATTTGTACCTTTCTACCACTGAACTCTAAATTTGAGCACACTCTTCTTATGGATGCTTTGTCAAGATTTATGAGGGAAATGTTTTGTAGGTACTGTCTTTTGCTCTTCAATCTTAGTAAATGCTTTTGTTAAATACCAATCATGTCCAGTGACTAATTGTTAATAGGAAGCACACTGGTGGTTGCCCATGAGCTATGGTGTGATCAAAGTAGACCTTCAGAGATACCTCTTGAACCTAAGCTAGCAGCAGTGAGTGTGAGAGGAAGTTAGAAGAGGGCCACAGAGTGGGTGTAACATCAGAAAAATTCTAGGATCGATTAATGATTTATGAACCTTCAAAAGGACAGACACAATTAGTAAGAACAAGCATGGTTTCATTAAAAATATGCCAAAATAATCTCAATTTCTTTTTTGACAGCCTGATAGAATGGTAGCTCAAGGGAAAATCATAGACAGATCTAGATTCCAACAAGAAATTTGCTACTTTGACTCTTCAATAGATTTACAATCCTATTAATGTGGGTCCTCCCTCCCATGATTCAGTGATGGAAAAGTAGGAATAGGAGGTAGTAATTATTAACATTATTTTTAAAAAATTTCATCTGTTTGTTCCACTGATTTCTATCTAACAAACAAAAAGGAAAGGAAGGAGAAAAGAAGAAAATTCTTATAAACACTTACATCACACAAAACATATTCTCATTTTGTGGGAATAATTCCAAATTCCCTTCTAAAATGGCTGAACCTACTCATAGCTCTGCCAGTAGAGTACTGGTGTGCCTGTTTTCTCCCATCCCCTCCAGCATTTGTCATTTTCCTCTTGCCATCTTAATCAATATTATAGATGTGAGGTGGAAACTCAGAGGTACTTTAACTGGTGTTTCTTTAATTACTAGAAATTTATACTATTTTCCTTTATGATTGTTGATAACTTGGATTTCTTCATTTGAAAACTGAAAATCCTTTAACAATTTGTCTGTTGAGAGATGGCTCTTTACCTTATACATATGATTGAGTTTCTTATGTGTTTTTATGTGATACTTCTTTTAGAAATTTTCTGCAAAGATTTTTTTCCCTTTATTTTTTCTAATTTTAACCAAAAAGGAACAAAAAGGCCAAGAATCTAAAAAGAATTACTTCTTTTCCTAATGGGAATAAAGGGAGTCCATCAGTATCAGACTGAAAATTGAAATTACCCCCATACAGTAATCATTAAAACAATTTATACTGGTTTAAATCTTGATAGGTCAGTAGATAGAACTTACTAGACATGTATCTGAATAAAATCAATTAGGTATACATCATATCTAAGCAAATGAACCTAGTGTTCAGTAAACCCAAAGATCCCTGTTCTTGGTGTAAGAATTCACAATTTATCCAAAAAACCCAAGTTTTTCTGTAAGCGTTTGGTGCTGTCAAAGTGTTCTGATCCAGGGCAGAATGCTCATTGTTGCTCCCCTTAGTCTGAACTCTTCTAATTACTGCCCTGGGTTTGGGTTTGTGCAAGAGTAGACTGCTGCTGGACAGCCCCTAATAGCCATCCAGAAAGCTCTGGTGGTGTACATTCCCGTTTGGTCTGTTATTCCTGTTCTGGTTATGTCTCCTCAGGTTAGGCTAGATGATTCTGTAGTCTAAGTCATATCAGTGCTGCTGCTGCTCCTGGCTTCTGAACTTCATCCTTTCCCAGGTCAGAGCTCCAGGGATTCCCTATTAGGAAATTCCAGGTCCCTGTCCAGATCTCCTCTTCACTCTGCCCTGGAATGGGGAGTAGAAGACAAAGCTGACAGCTGGCACCTCTCTGTTTCAGCACACCAGAATCAGTCTGAGCGTATCCCAGTATGGGACTGAAACCTCCTCTTACCCTTATGCACATCTTGTCGCTGGGTACTGCAGTGGTTCACATGGTGTGCACCTGCCCTGTCCTTGTTCGCAGTGTCCGCAGACATTGTGAACAGTCTTCCTGTGCTGATCTGGGCTGGACAAATTACTCACTCTGATAGTTCTGGATTTCCCCATCAGGATTCAGTGTGATGCATTTTTCTAGATCTGTTTAAAGAGATTTATGAAGGGAAGCTCACTGTAAAGGGAAGCAAAACTGCTACTTTGCTCGTTTCCTATCATTTTTTGATAAATTGTGAATTCCTATCCCCAAAACAGGGATCTTTGGGTTTGTTGAACTCTAGGTCCAATTGCTTGATATGTTGTATACTTAAGTGACTTTATTTAGGTACATTGTATACCTAATTGACTCTACCTATCAACTTGTCTAGTTTTAAAACTGTAACCAATTGTTTTAATGATTACTCTATTGCAGTACAATTTTCAATCTGATACAAATAGACTCCCCTTTTTCTGATTAAACAAAAAAGAAAGTAATTCTCTTGAGATTATTGACCCTTTTGTTGCTTCATATTTATCTGGTAGTTTGGCACAACACTAAATGAGAAAATGAATTTAGGTAGTATTATCATTTTTATATTGCCTTGATCTAGCCATGAACATGTTTCTCTAATTATTTAGGTTTGTATTTCTTTAGAGTGTTTTATAGTTGGATTCACATGTTTGCTAGATGTGTCTTGCTAGATATATTCTTAAATATATCTTCTGTAGTAATTTTATTATTTTAAAAATTATTTAAAATTATTTTGTCAAATATTTCCCAATTACATGTAAAACAATTTTAAAGATCATTTTTTAAAATTTTGAGTCCTGAATTCTGTCCCTCCTTTCCACATCCACTGAGAAGGCAAGTGATATATCAATTATACAAGTGAAATAATGCAAAACATATTTCCATATTAGTCATACTTCCAAAAAAAAGCAAGAAAAATAAAGAAAGTGAGAAAATTATACTTTAATTTGCACTCAGAGTTCATCAGTTCTCTCTCTGGAGGTGGATTGCATTGTTTCATCATGAGGCCTTTGGAATTGTCTTGGATCGTTGTATTGGTCTTAGTAACCAAGACTTTCACAGGTGATCAGCGTTGCAACATTACTGTTCCTGTGCAAAATAATCTCCTGGTTCATCTCACTTCACTTTGTATCAGTTCATATAGGTCTTGCCATGTCTTTTTGAAACCACCTTTGTCATTTCTTCCATGACAAGCATAGGTCGCAACTTGTCTAGCCATTCCCCAATTGGTGGACATCCCCTCAATTTCCAATTCTTTGCCTCCACAGAAAGAGTTGCTATAAATATTTTTGTATATATGAGTTGTTTTCCTTTTTCATTTATCACTTTTTGGGAAGTAGAACTAGTAGTAATAGCTTTGCTGGGTCAAAGTACATACATAGTTTTATAGCCCTTTGGGCCTGGCTCCAAATTGTTCCCAAGAATGATTGGATCAGTTCACTACTCCACTAGCAATTTATTAGTGTACCTTCCCCCCTGCCCTGCCCCAATCCTTTCCAGCATGTGTCATTTCTTTTTCTTCTATCTTTTCATTCTTTAGATTCTGTTGGACTGATTCTTGATGTTTCATAGATTCATTAGCTTCTACTATTCCAACTCTATTTTTTATCAAATTGTTTTCTTCAGTTAACTTTTGCATCTCCTTTTCCATATGTCCAATTGTTCCTTTTAAGGAATTATTTTCACCCAGTTAGGTTTTGTACTTCCTTTCTCATTTGTCCAATTTTCCTTTTTTGAGGATTTGTTCTCTTCAGTGAATTCTTTTTTCATATTTTTAAAGTCATTGTCCAGTTTTTCTTCTATTTCTCTAATTTGGGTTTTAAAATCCTTCCAGAACTCTTCCAAGAAGGCTCCTTGTGCTTTGGAGCAGTTCATATTCTCTTCTGAAGTTTGAGATGGGAGTACAGTCTCAATGCTGACCTCTTTGGTATTTGTATTTTGGTCCTTGTCCCCATAGAAAGATTCTATGGTCTTTTCTTCTCTGCTTTGCTTCTCACTCATGATAATAACCCATTTTCTGACTTTTAAAGTAGATCTCTGCATCTGTGGCACAGGGAGCTCTGTTCCACAGTTCCTGTGTCTAAAACTTGAGACTTTGTGTGTTGTGGCCTCTGGTTATTTCAGCTAGAAACTAAAATGCTGCAGCTTACCTGGTACTGAGCTGACTGGTGTTTGAAAGCAAAGGTCAGGTGAGGTCTTTCTGAGTTTTCCCTGAAATTACCCTGGAAATAGCTCATTAAGTGTGGGGGAGGGGTGGTCTGTATTCTGGAAGCTCCTCTGTTGAAATAGAGCATAGCAAGCTCAGCTGTGTGCACTACGGTCTTCCTGACTCCACTGGGGTGCTGAGAGATGCCTGGGGTCCTGGTGTTGGTGGCTGCTGAATTCACCCCACTGAGGCTCAGGATATTCTCCTGCTTTGTTGAGTTGGAGCTGTCTGAGACAGCTCTGATGCTGTACTGGCCCTCTTCAGCCACAGCAAGAGGAACCCTCCTTGGTGATCTTTCTAGCCTCTGGGGCTGAGAGTCTGTTTACCCCTTCTTCTGCTTCCACTGTTTCAGGGTTTTTCTGAGGGAGATCAAGGTCAACAAGGGGAGGGAGATAGCAATTACCAATCACTCCACCACCTTGGCTCCTGGAACCAGAAATCCAGCATGTGTCATTTCTAATAGGTGGGAGGTGGTACCTCAGAGTTTTTTAATTTGCTCCTCTCTAGTCAGTAATGATTGAGAGCATTTTCTTCAAATAACTAAAGATAGCTTTGACGTCTTCTTCCGAAAACTGCTTGTGTATAACCTTTGATCATTTATCAGTTGGGGAATAGCTCTTATTTTTATAAATCTGACTCAGTTCTATATTCAGTATATATACATACATATGTATATATATGTATATATACATACATATATATATACATATATATACATATATATGTATATATATATATGTATGTATATATACATATATATACATATATATGTATATATATATATATGTATGTATATATACATATGTGTGTGTTAGAAAGAGAGAGAGAGAGAGAGAGAGAAATGAGGCCTTTGTTAGACAACCTTGCTATATTACTTTGCTTTCTTTCAGCAAAATGGAGTTTGCCTAATTATGTATTTTAGTTAGGTCTATTTTTGTTTTTGCTTTTTCTGAGATCATGATGGCTACTCCTACCTTTTTATTTTAGTTTAGCTGAAGCATAGTAGATTCTGCTCCAACTTTTCATTTTAACTCTGTGTACATATTTCTGTTTCAAATGTGGCTCTTGTAAACAACATATTGTTGCATTCTAGTTACTAATCCACTCTGCCATTTGTTTCTTTTTTTAGGTAAGCTCATCTCATTCACATTCACAGTTGTTATTACTATGTTTTCCCTCCATCCCCTTTTCTTTTGTTTCATAATTTCTCTCTCTCTCTCTCTCTCTCTCTCTCTCTCTCTCTCTCTCTCTCTCTCTCTCTCTCTTTTCTGTCCATCCTCAAAAGTCTATTTTACTTCTTACCACTGCCTCCCTTAATCTTTCCTCCCTTTTTTTATCCCTCCTCTCCTATTTTCCTATTGGGTAAGTTAGATTCCTTTATACAATTGTGTGTTTGTGTGTGTGCATGTGTGTGTGTGTCTGTAATTTCACTTTTTAAACCAATTCCAATGAGAGTGAGGTTCAAGAATTGCTTGATACTCTACCTCTACATTTTCTCTTCCACTGTAAAAGCTCTTGCATATCTCTTCTTCACAAGAAAAATTTCCCCATTCTACCTCTACCTTATTTTTTATCTCAATGCATCCCTCTTTCCCACCCTTTCATTTTTATTTTGGAGATCTTTCCAACATAATCAACTCAAATCATGTCTTTTTCTATGTAAACTCCTTTGAACTTTCCTAATAATGATAAAATTCTTATCATCTTCCTGTATAGGAATGTAAATGAACTTTATGGAGTTCCTTATGATTACTCTTTCATGCTTACTTTTTAAAAAAATATATTTATTTTTAGTTTTCAACCCTCACTTCCATAAGATTTTGAGTTTCAGATTTTCTCCCCTTTCTTCTCCCCCTTCCCCAAGAGGGCATGCAATTTGATATAGGCTCTACTCATGCATTCATATTTAAACACATTTTCACATTAGTCATGATGTAAACAAGAATCAGAACTAATGGGAGGAACCACAAGAAAGAAGAAGCAAAACAAAACAACAAAAGAAAAGGAGAACAAATAGTCTGCTTCCATCTGCATTCAGACTCCCAAGTTCTTTCTCTGGATGTGGATGGCATTTTCCATCATGAGTCTTTAGGAATTGTTTTAGATCCTTACATTGCTGAGAAGAGCTAAATCTATCAAAGTCAGTCATCACACAGTGTGGTTGTTACTGTGTACAATGTTCACCTGGTTCTGCTCCCCTCACTCAGCATCAGTTAATATAAGTCTTTCAAGGTTTTTTCTGATGTCTGCTTGTTCATCATTTCTTATAGCACAATACTATTCCATTACATTCATATACCACAGTTTATTCAGCCATTTCCCAATTGATGGGCATCCCCCATATTTCTAGTTCTTGGCCACACAAAAAGAGCTGCTATAAACATTTTTGCATATGTGACTCCTTTTCTCATTTTTACAATCTCTTTGGCATATAGACCTAGAAATGGTATTAGTGAGCCCTTTGGGCATAATTCCAAATTTCTTTCCAAAATGGTTGGATCAGTCCACAATTCCACCAACAATGCATTAGTATTTCAATTTTCCCCACATCTTCTCCAGCGTTTATCATTTTCCTGTTTTGTCATGTTAGCCAATCAGATAGGTGTGATATGATACTTCAGAGTTGTTTTGATTTGCATTTCTCTAATCAATAGTAATTTAGAACATTTTTTCATGTGACTATAGAAAGTCTTAATTTCTTCATCTGAAAAGTGCCTGTTCATATCCTTGACCATTTATCAATTGAGGAATGACTTGTATTGTTATAAATTTGACTCAGTTTTCTATATATTTTGAAATGAGGCCTTTATCAGAGACTTCATCGTAAAAATTCTTTCCCATTTTTCTGCTTCCCTCCCAATCTTGGTTGCATTAGTTTTTTGTTTGTTTGTTTGTTTTTTTGCAAAAAATTTTCAATTTAATGTAATAAAAATTATCCATTTTGTATTTCATAATGCTTTATATCTCTTGTTTGGTCATAAATTCTTCCATTCTCCTTAAGTCTGATAGGTAAACTAATCCTTGTTCTCCCAGTTTGCTTGTAGTATCAGCCTTTATAGCTAAATGGAGTACCCATTTTGACTTTATTTTGGTATATGGTGTATTAGTCTATGCCTAGTTGCTACCATACTATTTTCCAAATTTCCCAACAGTTTTTGTCAAATAGTGAGTTCTTGTCCCAGAAGCTGGAGTCTTTGGGTTTGTCACACAGCAGATTACCATAGTCATTGACTACTATGTCTTGTGTACCTGACATATTCCACTGATCCACCACTCTGTTTCTTAGCCAGTACCAAGTAGTTCTGATGATTGCTGCTTTATAATCCAATTTAAGATCTGGTATGGCTAAACCACACCTAGCATTTCTTTTAATTCCCTTGAAATTCTGGACTTTTTATTCTTCCAGATGAATATTATAATTACTTTTTTCTAGCTCTATAAAATAATTTTTGGTGGTTTTATTGGTATGGCACTGAATAACTAAATTAATTTAGGTAGAATTGTCATTTTTATTATATTAGCTCAGTCTACCCATGAGCAACTAAAGCTCTTCCAATTATTGGACTTTATTTGTGTGAAAAGTGTTTTGTAATTGTTTTCATATAATTTCTGAGTTAGTTTTGGCAGGTAGCCTCCCAAATATTTTATAAAATTTACAATAACTTTAAATGGAATTTCCCTATCTCTTGCTGTTGGGCTTTGTTAGTAATATATAGACATGCTGACGATTTTTCTGGGTTTATTTTATATCCTTCAACTTTGCCAAAGTTGATTATTTCAAGTAGTTTTTTACTTGATTTTTTAGGATTCCCCAAGCATATCATCAGATCATCTGCAAAGAGTGATAACTTTGTTTCTTCTTTGGCTATTCTAATTCCTTCAATTTCTTTTTCTTCTCTTTCTGCTAAAGTTAACATTTCTAGTATTATGTTGAATTGATGATAATGGATATCTTTGTTTCATCCCCGATCTTATTGGAAATGCATCTATTTAGACATAATGCTTGCTGATAGTTTTAGTGATGCTACTTATCATTTTAAGGAAGACTCCATTCATACCTAAGCTCTCTAGTGTTTTTAATTGGAATGGGTGTTTTATTTTGTCAAAAGCTTTTTCTGCATCTACTAAGATAATCATATGGTTTCTGTTAGTTTTGTTGTTAATATGGTCAATTATGTTGATAGTTTTCCTAATATTGAACCAGTCCTTAATTCGAGATATAAATCCTACCTGGTCATAATGTATTATCCTCAAGATAAGTTGCTATAATCTTCTTGCTAATATTTTATTTAAAATTTTTTGTATTTATATTCATTAGGGAAATTGGTCTATAATTTTCTCTCTCTGTTTTGACTCCTCCCAGTTTAGGTATAAGTACCATATTTGTGTCATAAAAAGAATATGGTAGGACTCCACCTATTTTCCTCAATAGTCTATATAGTATTGGAATTAATTACTTTTTCAGTGTTTGATAGAATTCACTTGTAAATCTGTCTGGCCCTGGAGATTTTTTTCCTAGGGAATTCATTTGTGACTTGTTCAATTTCTTTTTCTGAAATAGGATTTTTAAGTATTTTATTTCCTCTTTTTGTTAATCTGAGAAATTTATATTTTTATAAATATTCATCCATTTCACTAAGATTGTCAAATATGTTGTCATACAGTTGGGCAAAATATCTTCCAATTATTACTTTAATTTCCTCTTAATTGGTGGTGAATTCACCATTTTCATTATTGATACTAGTAATTTGTTTTTCTACCTTTTAAAAAAATCAAATTAACCAAAAGTTTATCTATTTTACTGCTTTTTTTCATAAAACTAACACTGAGTTTTATAAGTTCAATAGTTTTCTTGATTTCAATTTTATTAATCTCTCTTTTGGTTTTCAGTATTTCTAATTTGGTATTATTGGGATTTTTAAATTTGTTGTCTCTTTTAATTAGATCTAGTTTTGCTTTTACTTTGTCCAAGATCAGGATTGCGTCCCTGGTTTGTTCGTTTTTTACTTTAGTTGGAGCATAATATATTCTACTCCAGTCTTTTACCTTTACTTTGTGTGCATCCCTCTGTTTCAAATGTGTTTTTTGTAAACAATATATTGTAGGATTATAGTTTTTAATCCATTCTACTATCGACTTCCATTTTATGGGAGAGTTCATTCCATTCACATTCATAGTTATGATTACTATCTATGTCTTTCTCTCCATTCTATTTCCCCCATTTTTGCTTCTATTTCTCCCTTCTCCCTTTCTCTCCTCACTAGAATTTTGCTTTTGATCAATTCTTCCCTCAATCTTCCCTCCCTTCTACCAGCCCCCTCTCTTTTCTTTCCTTTCTTCCTTATTATTTCTTCCCTCCCTTCAAATTACCCCTCCTTTTTCTTTCCCCTTTCTTATGTCTTGTGTCTTCTGATTGAATGTCAAATTTTCTGTTCAGCTCTGCTCTTTTCCTCAGGAATGCTTGAAAGTCCTCTACTTCCCCCTGAAGAATTATATTCAGTTTTGCTTGTTAGGCCATTCTTAACTGCAACCTTATCTCCTTTTGGAATGTCATATTCCAAGTTCTCCATTCCTTTAAGGTGGAAGCTGCTAAATATTGTGTGATCCTGACTGTGGTTATACAATATTTGAATTTTTTTCTGGCTGCTTGAGTATTTTCACTTTGATCTGGGAGCTCTAGAATTTGGCTATAATGTTCCTGGGAGTTTCTGTTTTGGGATCTATTAGGAGGTGATCAGTGGATTCTTCCAATTTTTATTTTACCCTCTTGATGTAAGATATTAGAGGAATTTTCTTTGGCAATTTTTTGAAATATGATGGCTAGATTTTTTTATCATAGTTTTCAGGTAGTCCAATGATTAGTAAATTATCTCTCTTTGATCTATTTCCCAAGATGTTTGTTTTCCAGTGAGGTATTCCACATTTTCTTCTTTTTTTTATTCTTTTGACTTTGTTTTATTGTTTTCACATATCTTATGGAATAATTAGCTTCAACTTGCCCAATTCTAACTTTTAAGGAATAATTTTATTCAGTAATATTTTGTACCTCTTTTTCATTGGGCAAATTCTGTTCTTTAAGGACTTCTTTTCTGCAGTGAATTCATATACCTCCTTTTCCATTTGGTCTACTTTGCTTTCCAAAGAGTTCTTTCCTTCAGTGAATTTTTGTGCCTTTTTAGGCCAATTCAGTTTCTCAAGCTGTTATTCTCTTCAGTATTTTTGGTGCTTTTTTTTTTTTTTTACCAAGCACTTAATTACCTTTTTGTAATTTTCTTGCATCACTTTCATTTCTTTTCCCAATTTTCCTCTACTATTCTTATAGCATTTTTTTAACTCTTCCAGTAATAATTTTTGGACTTGTATCCAATTAGCATTTTTCTTTGAGGCTTTCTTTGTAGCTGTTTTCATATTGTTGTCTGCTTCTGAGTTTGTGTCTTACTCTTTGCTGCCACCATAGTAGTTTTTCATGATCAAATTCTTTGTTGTTGTTGTTTGCTCATTTTTCCAGTCTATTTCTTGAATTCAAATTTTATGTTAAAGTGGGCTCTGCTCACCTGGGGATGGAGAGGCACTGTTCCAAACTTCAGACTTTTTCATAGTGCTATTTTCAGAGCTAGATCTGGGGATATGCAAGTTTTTGGTGCTTGAAAAGTGATGTGATTCAGGAAGAAGCCTAACATTGCACTTCTGGTCTGCATTCCAGTCCTTACTCAGGGAAGGCCCCTGGTTCCCTGCAGCCACAAGTGCTAGTGCTCCTCTTTGTCTTGGAATGGCAACAAAGGCCTCTGCTCCCTTGTGACTGATCCCTGGCACTCTTCTCTGCCCGAGAATTGTGATCCAGAACTGCATATGGATAACAGAGTTGCCAATCACTGCCACCTCTAC
The DNA here is from genome assembly GCA_028658325.1 of Potorous gilbertii. Classification (NCBI taxonomy): domain Eukaryota; kingdom Metazoa; phylum Chordata; class Mammalia; order Diprotodontia; family Potoroidae; genus Potorous; species Potorous gilbertii. The sequence goes on along the minus strand of CM053769.1, from coordinate 607,403,203 downwards.
CCAGTGCCAACAGAGAATCCCCTGTAATTGCTTTCTCACCAAATGTCTGACCTCTTTACCATTTCTGACTTGAAAGTTCCTGAAACTGCTGCTGCTGAAGTTCCTGTTGCTGCCATCCCATGTGTGGGCTCTGCACAAGCCTCCACTCTGGTGTCACAAATGCCACCTGCTGATCTCCTAAATTTTCTTGGGGTGGAAAGATATCTCACCCTGACCTTTTGTTGGTTTTGTTCCTTCAAAATTTGATTTGAGGCATAATTTTAATGTTGTTTGGAGGGGACTCTTGAAAGAGTTTAGCTGAGTTGTCTCTAAATCCACCTAGACAGTTTTAATTTGTAATTTCCTGAAATACGGTATCTCATTTAAAAGTTTTGGTCATTGATTTCAAACAGTCTGAAAATTTTTATATTATTGCTCAACTTGTTTTTGAGATGTTTTAAAAAATCAGATACCTTTCATTTTATTATTTTTTCCCCAGTTTTTTGAATTTCTTTTTATATTTCTTACCATTGATAAGAATGACATTTATTTTATCCTTGCTCTATTTTATTTTTAGGGCTTTTTGGATGAATTTTTCCACTGTCTATTCAAATGTACCATTTCTCCTTGTCATTTTTTAAGCTCTCCATTGTCTATTCAAATGTACCAATTCTCCTTGTCATTTTTTCCCCTTGGTTATTCCATTTTGTATCTCTTGTTTCATTTTTTTCAGGTGCTCCTGTAATTCTTGTGGCCAAAATTTTTTTGTCTCTGATACTTTACCTGGACTTGTTGTGGAGTTATTAATCTCATTAAGACTGATCTCCTGGTCTTCTCTCAAACCAAGGTATTTTATCATGTTATTCAGAGTTTTTCTTGCTCATCTCAGCGGCCTCAGTATCCAGGTTTGGTGAGTGTCAGGAGGGTGAACAGATTCTGTGTTTGGACCATCCTCAGAATAAAGTGGACAGGAACTGCCTCATCCTGAGTGTGATGACCAAGATTAGGCCCCTCTTCAAAGGACTCTGGTTCTGTGCTTTATTTGGTACTCTCTCTTGCTACAGGGCTCCAGGATCTATCCCTGTGTTAGGCTCTACTTGGGATCTTTATTTTTATTCTGCGGGCCTCAGAGGTTCCTTTTATTTGGGCTCCTGCCAAGAGCTTTGGAAACACCTCAGTCTGGCCTTAGTCTACAGTCTTTCTCCCTTCACCAGACTCAGTATTGATATTAGTTTATGGGTCCTGATCCTACCCTCCTAGGTTTGTTTTCCACTTCCATTGGCTTGTCTATTTCAGGGTCTCTGCAGGATTCTAGGGCAGTACTATGGATAGTGGCATTTGATGGAAGAGTCTAGTGGTGGTACTTATTTCTTTTTAGCATTGCTAAGCTCTACAGGAATGTTGATGTGGGGAAATCCTCTATGTCCTAGCAAGACATCCATTACTATTTTAAGGAAAATCCATTCATGCCATCTCATCCTGTGTAATACTTGCCCATGTCTTCCTGTAAATCCTCCTGAAAAATTCTACCTCTATGCTGCTGAGTGGATTTGTCTGGTTATAATGACATTGTGTGGATACCAATGAAACAGAGGTTTGCCCTTATTCTCACTACATGACTGACTTATATTCTTTTATGATCATATAACTCCTTTGTTATATCTTTCACATCACTTCTATCACACAAACTTTACTTGGTAATGTTTAGATTAAATCATAAGCTCCTTGAGGGCAGAGATTGCCTTTTGCCTCTTTTTCTATTCCCATTGCTTAGCACAGTCCCTGGCACATACTAGGCACATAATAAAGGTTTATTAATTGATTGATGATGACTTGCATCCTGCTAACTCCCACTTTGTACCCATTCTCTTTATTGGAAGTATCAAACTAAGGGGCCCCCAAAATCCTGAGCACTACCTGAACCAGATTAAAATGTAACTGGGAAATATCTAACAAAATAAGTAAAAAATACAATACAAAATAGATAATGTTAATGTATGGTTTTCTAATTCAATATGTAGCCCACTGGGATCTCTTTCCATTTCCATTTGACATCATTGCTTTAGATGACCTGAAATTTTATTCAAATACTGTGTTATTCTACTTCTCACTATCACCCATCACAACTGGAAGAATACTATTTAAAAGATGGAGTTTTTGTAAATTCACTCTACAATCTTCCAAAGAGAAATCCAGCTTATTTCTTCCTGTTTAGTTATGGGCCCATGTACCATGTTTGTACAAAATATATGCACTGTTATACTATTGTCCATCCAAATGCATATCATAGTCTGGACAGTATGAATTATTCATGTACTTGGTTTTCCTGTGTGGATGCTTAGATTAAACTCATTTGCAAAATCATTGATCTCCTTTAGGAAGCTCTGCAAGGTTCTAAACTAGGACTTGATACAATCAGTGAAATGTTATCTGAAAACAGAAGCATTTTTTCCATTTGGATTCTACACTGGGGCATGTCCATGATGTTGTTAAAATACCTTAAGTGAGCACATCTTTCTCTCTCTACTCTCCCTCTCGCTCTCTGTCTCTTTCTCTCTCTTCATTTATGCCTCATTTAACATTTTTAATAATAGGATAATCAAAGTTATCTTTGTAGTTTTCACATTTTTTTCACAAATTTTAAGAAATATTGACATAACTGCTTTATTAAGCCTTAAAGGTAGTGTTTTGTCTAACTGAATCAAATGCTTTTTATGTTCTAGAAATAATCAACAAAATGGCATATCTGCTGTATCATTCAGTTAGTTGGTTAACTCTTGACAGGCAGGCAGTGCAGTGCAAGGGTAATGATCTGGACTCAGAGGACTTGGGATCAAATACCAACCCTACCATTTACTGATCTGTAGGACTTTAGTTAAGTCACATCTTGGGCTCTCATTTTCCACTTCGGAAAAATGTAATGGTTAGACAAGATGATTTCTACAATTTCTTCCACCTCTAAAGATGTGATCCTGTGTGGTGGTCTTCTATGAACATTTCTAAAAAAAATCCAAAGACCTTGCATATTCCCTTCTTATACATTAATCAAAGTTGCCCTTTATACATGTGTAGATTATTCATAACAATTTGGTAAAGATAGGAAGAGAGGCATGGGGCATTAGTTTTTAACATTTTCTTGGTCACTTTTTTTTGGTAGACAGTAAATTCTAAGATACTTTCCAAGCCTCCTCTTCTCTTTCAAGAAACTTCAGAGTTGATCCCTCGAAATTGTCACCTTTAGCATAAATGTACCATGCCTATATATGGTCCAATATAGATGTTTTCCTACATAGTTTTATAAGTCCTTCTCTATGCATACCTTTATATTAAAATCATTCAATATTAAAGCATATAGTGATTTAATTTTTTAATTATAGATTTAGTAATTTTGCCTTCTTTTCCTTGCAATATACTGGCACTCAAATTATTTATTTGGGGTTTTGTTTTAGGCAAATGCTTATCATTAAGATTCAGTACAAGGTGACTAAAATGTTCTGTGAAAATGACTTTTTTTGTGTTTGGATTTTCAGTAAGAACCAACTTCCCCAAATACTCTATTTGAATTTTCCATGGAGAACCTGGGAACTATCTCATCATTTAGCATCTACTTTTATTTGTCTTCTTATTTCATTTATAATGAGAATGTTAAGAATGATATGATTCATTTTCTCCTCTAATAGTATATCCACTTTGTGATTAATGGACAAATGGTTTTCACATCTAAGTCAGCAATAGGCAAATTAATATTTATATGCCTTCTGAACATTGTAATCCTTCATATCCTTTGTCCCTCTTTCCATCAATCTGCTACTGTCACTGTAGAAAGGTACAGGAACTATACAGGGCTGAGATCCATTTTTATTTTTCTTTGCTTTGTGAATTTTCATAGTAAAAAAAATCATGACAGTGGTTGGTCTACTGATGATGGATTGCTCTGGACTTAATTTATTTGACTGATCATCAGGAAGCTCTAGAACTGCTTCTAGAGCACTGCTCTAGAACCCCTTCCAGCATATTAGAACTTTATATTTCCCTGGCAGAGCCTTCCAAAATCCAGAGCCACCTCCATGTCATGATCATCATTGACAGTCATAGAGTTCTCATGGACAAGACAGAGCCCTATAAGCAGGATGGTAGTACTAGGTAGATTTGGAACTGATTGAACAATGGGTTTTTAAGTGGAGAGAAGTCTGTTATGGAACTCTACATCATTTTATAGTTGTTCTTTTGCTGTTTAGCATTTTTATCCGTGACTTGGATGAAACCATTCTTAAGTGCATAAGATAAAAGTATAGAGGATTGCAAAGGAAAACAATTTTGGTGAAATACATTTATGTTGAAATGCAAATATAATATGTTTGAAATGATACCAATTTTTAAAAAAATGTTCACATACCCCAGGTTAATAATCTTTGTTATATGTCATCATCTTGACAATGCTCATTGGATACTTGGGATTTTTTTCTTTGAGTATTTGGTAAAAATGGTTACTTCCTTTTTTGTGGTTTCCTCTTTTTTTCTCACTCCCAGGCTGAGAATTTTGAGACTTTTAATTTTTGGTTTGAGAGGAAGAAAAGGAAGTGATTGCTCATTTTGCCTGAAATAGTTCATTTTACGAAGTCTCATTGCAAATGAGTAGTGGGAAGATTGCTGTTCTATACATTTAGTAAAACTAGTACTGGTAATATCAGAAAGAAGCCAGCAGGGCTTCTGTCTTAGTTGTCCAGCTTGTGTTGTTACTGGCATTGCCAAGAGACACTGTAGATAGGATTGATTTACTTGTGCTGAGCAGCCCAGGATGTTTGCAATCCTCCAAGAAATGGAATTTCAAGAGGATATGTAAACAGATCATTGTAGCATGATTTGAAGATCTGGCCACTGTTTCTAGTGCTGACATTTCACGGTACAGGGTAAGTGAAAGGATATTGGTCTTTATTACAATTTGTCCCAATTGAATTTTTCAGAATTGCCCTCTTCTGTGTGTGTGTGTGTGTGTGTGTGTGTGTGTGTGTGTGTGTGCCTAGACACTGTTAAAGAAAATACCACTTTATTAAATTCAGGAGGAAGAAATCAGTAGAAGTTGGGAATCAGAAAAGATCGTCGTAGGAAGTGGCCATTGAACTGTGTTTTGAGGGAAAGTTGGGATTCTGAGAGGAGAAGTTTAGACAGAAATGCATTTCTGGCATAGGGAGGCCACCTGAACCAGGAAGCCAGACAGAACATGGGAACCTGGCAATCAATTATGAGATGATTGTAGTGACCCAGGTAAAAGGTAGCACCCATATGAGTAAAGATTTGTTGTTATGATGCTCTGCATGGTCTAGCAGAGTAAAGAAAACTAGTACATAAGTCAAATGGCTGGGCATTCATTTGATTCTTGTATGTTACAAATGCAATTAATATTCATTGAATGAATTGAAGTAGTTCTATTCTGGTTCAAAAAGGTTTAATCTAGGCCAAGAGCACTTGAGGTTGAATTTAATCCAAAGCTATAATTTACAACCTCAGAGAAATGTTTGACAGGTGGTCTTGCTCCATGACTGGTGATCCTCTGCTGTCTCATGACTGATTTCCTGAACACTCCATTTCCATAGGTAAAGATGCCATATTTGTAGTAATTTTGTAATTAATGCACACACATTATACACCTGAATATATGAATGCATGAGAGTACATGTGCACATATACATAGATTTTCCCCTAGAGAAATAGTTCATTGCCAGAGATATGAATATTTACAATAGAGGAGGCTAAGGAAAATGAAAAGAAATGAATTCCACAAGTAACCCATTGAAGAAGTTGGAATTTGTCCATTCATTTCAGTTGCCTTCTTCTCCTCTAACATTTTTCCCCCAACAAACGGACAGCTTTCATGTAGTTTAATAGCTCATTCAGTGTATTGTGTGGAGATGATACGGAGCAATGAACAAGGCAGACAGAAAGCAGCTGAATTTTTTTTTGAAGGGACCTTGATAATTTACAAACTGCAAAATCAACCCCGAATAAGAGAATTCATTGTACTTTGATAACTTAAGAGTTTTTGCTCTATTCAAAGGGGAATGAGAAGGGACAAGAATTGTATTACAGTATAGGTTGGCCTATTAAAAGGTGATTATATAAGTTTCTCCACCCACTTCCAGCTCTTTAATTTTGTCTTTAGAACAACACATTCCCCTCTTGTTTTGAGGGAAGACCATACTGTGCCAGTCTTGACTTTTCAGGGAATCTGTGTCCCATTCCTATTAAAAGCAGACTTGGTGGTCCAGATAAGATTGATCAGGGCTAATGATTGTTATATAGAGGTTGGCTAATTATGTCTAGGGCAGCTAGATGGCACAATGGATAAAGTGCCATCCTAGAGTCAGGAAGACATGACTTACTGACCTCGGACACTTACTAGTTGTGTGACTCTGGATAAGTCACTTAACCAAGTTTCTTCATCTATAAAATGAGTTGGAGAAGGAAATGGCAAACCACTCCGGTATTGTTGCCAAGGAAACCCCAGATAGGGTCAGGAAGAGTCCAGACACAACTGAAAATAAATGAAAACTAGCAATTGGCCCAGCAGCACTTGTGGAACTTGAACCCAGCCAGCTTTCTTCTTTGGTGACTATCAGGGTTAAGTGATTGGCCCTAATTAGCTAAATAAGCATCTAAGGTCACATTTGAACTCAGAACCTCCTCCCACCAGGGCCAGCGCTCTCCTCACTGTGCCACGTTGCTGCCCCAAAGCCTGCTCTTCTTAACTCGGGTCAGCTGTTTATCCACTACACCCCTGCTGCATTGCTATTCACACTTTATTCTGTTGGAAAACACAATCAAGGGGAAATCATTTGGCCTGGTTTGACCCTTATTTTTTTTTGGCCTTTTTCCTTCATGGAAAATCCTTTTGTTTGGGCTTGAGTAACTATTTGGTTGGTATAGTGACTTTATCACAGTAACGAACACCGTAGGGCCAGTATGTTTATAGCAACCGACGCTCTCAGTGTACACGCCAATAAGAAAGTTTTGATAAGCCCCTTGGAGAAGGTGAGGGCATGTATGGCTGATTTCAAAGTCCTCTCTTTTTACTCAGTCATTACAAGGTCTACCCGAAAGAGGTGAAGCAGCCAGTGTTTGAGATAGGCAAGACTGAGGGAAAGTTGTGCTCTGGGTCTTAGCTTGACTCTCTTTGTTTCACTCCCCCTTTTTTCTAAACATGTACAAATTGCTTCAAGATTTCCACCACCCTCCCTTTCCCCCTTGCCTTTCTTTCTTTCCTTTTTTTCCTCCAGCATCATTCTGTGAAAATTCACAGGCAGGTGTTCACCGTTGTGTGGGTAGGCAAAAGTCTCTCATTTTCTTTCTTTGTCCATAAGTGAAACAATGTTTCTGAGAGAGGGAGAGTAAATGTTTTTGTTTTTACTGAGTTGATGGATCAAACAATTGCATACTTTTCTGAGAATCAAAATGGAAATCTTTGTATAATGTTTTGTATGATCACTCCCTCAATAGTGAGTATTAGCTAAGATAAAGGGTAGGTGGGTGACGAGGTGGATAGAGCTCTGGGTCTAGAGTCAGAAAGACCTGAGTTCAAATTTAGCCTCAGGTGTTTCCTAGCTGTGTGACCATGGGCAAGTCCCTTTACTTCCCTTTGCCTCAGTCTCCGGATCTTCCAGGTGGGGGTACTAATAAACTCTACCTGCCAGGGTTATTGTTAGTATCAAATGAGGTAATAATTTAAAGCACTCAGCACCGAGTAAGAACCTTATAAATGTTAGCTAATATTGTTCTGGTGTCCATGTTTCTATGGGAACATGTGCTTTTGCCCTTTGGTCATTGTCCGGAGGTGCAGTAGAGAGTGCTGAGCCTGGAGTCAAGAAGACCTATCTTCCTGAGTTCAAATCTGGCCTCAGACACTACTAGCTGTGTGACCCTGGGCAAGTTGTTTAAGCCACTTTGACTCAGTTTCCTCATCTGGAAAATGAGCTGGAGAAGAAAATGGCAAATCACTCCAGGATCTTTTGCCAAGAAAACCCCAAATGGGGTCACAGAGAGTCAGACACAAATGAAATGGCTAGTCAACAACAGCAAGGTGGTTACAACAAAGGTTTCCCTAGCAGCACCTACATTTCTTCTCCTCTCACCCTACAAAAGGAGGAATCAATTTTGTTATGAACACTCAGAATCAGAAATCCAAAGCTAGACTTTGGCCACCTAGGTCAATGCTCTCATTTCATAGTTGAGAAAATCAGGTCAAGTTAACAAGGGCTTATTAAGAACCTACTGTGTGCCAGCTCTATGCTAAGGAAAACATTTCTAAGAGCAGCTGTCTATTCTAGTCCCAGATTTTTGGTATGTTAGATCTTGCAAAGGCTTCCCTTCCAAATGTTTCCCCTTCCAGAAAGGAACAGATGCATCACCCAGAGAAGTACATCACCTTTCCACACTGTAGACTTTGCTTTGTGTTTCTGCCAGAATGTTCTTAGAAATCATTTTAAGCTGAGAGACTTGACAGATTGATTATGTATCCTGTCAGATATTATGTGTCCCTTGTTCCAGTGTAGAAGATTTGATGGATCTCCTTCATGGGAACATTTATTGGAATGGATCCACAGCTCTCAGTTAACCCTTTCAAAGTCACCTGGTGTGCTTGCAAGCAGATGAAAGCTGGTGTCTGGTTGTCATATCTTGTGGCCTGAACAATAGGAATTTTAATCTACAAGGTTGTTATTCAAATGCCCCAAAGTATGATAAATAAAGCCAAGAAGGGTTTAGATGATTCATGAACAAAAGATCCATATGAAACTAGGAAATATTAGGAAGGAGGCCACGTGGTAGAGTGAAAAAGAGAATGGCCAGGAAATCAAAAGTCCAGGGCTCTGGTTCCAATTCTGTCAATAACTGATGTGTAAATCACTATGTAACCATCACTTACTTTTCCTGGGTCTCAGTTTCCTTATCTAGAGGATAAAGGGATTGACTCACATGATCTATAACATCCCTTACAATACCACTCTATGACTCTATGTGTGTAGGCAATGTGGTACAGTGGAATTGACACTAGCTTTGGGAGTCAGAGGACCTGGGTTCAGATCTCATTTCTGAGGTTTACTACCTGTCTAAGGGCAGCTAGGTGGCACAGTGGATTGAGCACCAGGCCTGGAGGTAGAAAGACTTATCTGCCTGAGTTCAAATCTGACTTCAGACACTTGTCAGCTACCTGACCCTAGTCAAGCCATTTAACTCTGTTTGCCTCTATTTCCTCATCTGTAAAAATGAGCTGGAGAAGAAAATGGAAACCACTCCAGAATCTCTGCAAAGAAAACTCCAAATGGAGTCATAAAGAGTTGGACATGATTGAACAACACAATCACATAATTCCCCTGGGCTTATTTACCACCATCTTGCTTGTCCATTCCTACTTACTAGGCTGAAGCAAAAAACTGGAAAAAAAAATATGACCACATTGGAATGGGTGCATTATAAGTTTGTATTATTCAACTTTAGCTGGTCCTCACTGAATTGTTATTGTTCAGTCATTCAACTGTGTCCGACTTCTGTTGACTCCCATGTACCCTATTGTCCTTGAGGTTTTCCTGACAAAGTTAGTGGAATGGGTTGTCATTTCCTTCTCCAGGGGATTAAGGTAAACTGAGGTTTGCCCCAGGTCACACAGCTAGTGCAGGTCTGAGGCTGGATTTGAACTCAGGCCTTCCTGACTCCGTGTCTAGCACTCTACCCACTAAACAACCTTGAAATAAAGCAGTCCTTTTATTCCTGCAGAAATTCCCTAATTCACTATTTCAAACTGTCCACTTATTAAGTCTCCTATATCTCTTCTTTCCCTCCCCACATCCTCCAATCTTAGCCAAGGATTTTATTTCTTGCTCAGAAAATTGAGATCATTTGGTATGAGTTCCCTCCTCTTTCTTTCTCTTCATCTCAAAGCCCCATGAAAACATCCTTTACCGTCTTCTCATTTCTCCTGGTCTCTGATAATGAGGTGTCCTTTCTCCTTGCCAAGGAGAGCTCCTCAATATGTGCCTTTGATCCAACCTTTTCCATCTTCTCAGCAAATCCCACTTTCAATCACCCTACCTAATAATCAACCTCTCCCTATTGTTTTAAAACATGTCCAAGATTCCTCTATCCTCAAAAAAGAAATCTTTCCTAGACCTTACCCTCCCCTCAAGTATCTCATTATATTTATTCCTTCTCTCAGTCAAATTCTTAGAAAAAGCTATCTTATACCTCAATTGCATCTACTTGTCCTTCCCCTCTCTCCGAAACCCTTTGCAATCTGGCTTTCAACTTGATCCCTCAGCTGAAACTTCTCTCTCCAAAGTTTCCAATTATATATAAAGATAGTTTTCAGCATTCACTTTTATAAGATTTTGAGTTCCAAATTTTTGTCCCTCTTCCCTTCCCAAGATGACAAGCAATTTGACATAGGCTATATACATCTACAATCATAATGAACATATTCCCACATTAGTCTTGTCATGAAAGAAGAATCAGAATAAAAGGGAAAAACCATGAGAAAGAAAAAGAAAAAGAAAAAATAGTATACTTTTATCTACATTGAGACTCCGTAGTTCTTTGTCTGGATGTGGATAGCATTTTCTATCATGAGTCTTTTGGAATTGTTTTAGACCAATGACCTCTTCATCATCAAATCTGATCTTTCCTCAGTCTTTATCCTTTTTTACCTTTCTTCTGCATTTGACAGTCACTACCGCCCTCTGTTCTCCAGATTCCTATGACAGTACTGTCTCCTAGTTATCTGAACATTGTTTCTCAGTGTACTTTGATGGCTCCTCAACCACATTACACCCCTTAGCCCTGAGTTAAGGAGCTCGGGAAGCTCTGCCCTGGATTCTATTTTTTTTCTCTAAACTCTTTCTCAGTTACCTCATTCCTTCTCATGAGTTTAACTATTATTTCTATATTGGTGACTCATACATCTATGGATTTAGCGCCAGGCTCTCCTGGACCTTCAGTCCCACATTGCCTAATTGTTTAACTAGGCATTTCAAGCTGAATGTCTTGGAGATATATCGAACTCAAAATGTTCAAAACATATTTTATTGTCTTTTCCCTCAAATCCACCCATTTTACCAATTTCCCTATTTCTGTCAACGGCAGCACCCTAGGATCCTAGACTTATGCGACCACTTCTACCTCTGTGTGATTTTTGTAGCTGACCCCTTCTCTCTACTGAAATAGCTGACCACTTTAGTTCAGGCCGTGCTTGTTTAGACTTTTGCAATGGCCTCCTCGTACGAGTATACCTGGGTCCTCTTTCCCTACCCGAGTCTATCCTTCATACAGCTACCAGAGTGATTCTCTTTCAGTGGGATCTGACCCTGTTACTCCCTGTCTCAATTAACTCCAGCAAGAGAAGGAAGGGAGGGAATAAGCACTCATATAGTGCCTACTATATGCCAGGCACTGTGCTAAGTGCTTCCTTCTTGACTGCCTTCCTTTCTTCTGTATTTCCATCATTCCTTCCTTTCTTCTATCTTTTTATATTCCTTCCTTCTCTCCTTCCTTCTTTCTTTCAAATATCATTTCATTTGATCCTCACAACCCCCTTGTGTGGTAAGTGCAGTTACTATCTTAATTTTATAGTTGAGGAAATGGAGGCAAAGTTAAGTGATTTGCCAAGGGTCACTCAGCTAGTAAATGTCTGAGGCTGGATTTGAATTCAGACTTTTCCTGACTCCAGGACTAGCTCAATATCTGTTGTACCACAGATTGGGTCTTGCTACTTGATTTCTTCTTGCATCTGGAGCAAAATGCAAATTTCTTGGTGTAGCTTCTAAAGTCCTTCACAACTTGACCCAAAACTATGTTTTCATTCTTGGTATATATCATTCACCTTCCACATTCCATGACTGAGCCAAACTGGTTTTCTCTCTGGTCTTCCCATATAAGCCTCCATCTTCCACCTCTGTACTCTTGTACTGGCTATTTCCTTACCTGGAAATGTTGTCCCTTGTCCACTTCACCTCATAGAATCTGGGTTTTTTCTTTAACATCCAACTTCAGCACAGCACTTTACATGAAGACTTTTCTCATACCTCCCAACTGCCCATCTTTCCTAACTACATTATATTCTTCCTATTATATATTTACATTTTATTTTTATATATTACAGATTGACAGATGAACATATTCCATTTTATATTATCATTTCTTATTATTACATTGACATTATATTTATACCATTTATCTTATATTTACACATTGACAAATGTAAATGTTTTATATTTACATTATATTTATTTATATATAGGTATGTATATGTTTTGCCTTCTCTAATCCAGCGAAAACTCCTAGAGAGTAGAGATTGTTTCTTCTTTGTATTTGTATGCCTAGTATTCAGCATAGTGCTTAAAACATATAGGTACTTAATAAATGTTATTTATATTAACTGATTAATAAATTTGTTGATTGATAGATCCTGCCTAGCCATGATACCATGAGATTGATGTAACCATGTAACCTTACTCTTCCATACAATATTCCTTAGTGCCAATATCAGATATACGATAATGGGGGAATGAACCATGTCAGCAATTGCCCCATCCTGCTTCCTTCTCTTTGGTTGGACATATAGTAACATCATTGTAGGAAATTCCCAGTGGAAACTCCCTTAATTGATACATATCAACAACTCCCAAGCAGATCAAGAACACTTCTCTATAAGTTCATAGAGTTGCCTGAGGCCTAGAAAGGGTAAGTGGCCAGAGACAGAACCCATGCCTAGTTCTTCCTGTCTTCAAGTCCTGTCCTCTATCCCCTATTCCATTATACCTCTCAGATCTGGTTTTATATGGTACATGTTCTCTTGTAGAAATAACAAATCATTGTTAATTAAATAACTACACCATGGTGTTAACACAATGCTTGCATGGTTTACTAGAAAGAAGAAAGCACTAGGAGTCTGACTCCTTGAGTTCAAATCCTGGTTCTCTCCTTCTTGCTGTGTGATACTGAGCATTCCAACGAACCTTTCTGCTCCTCAATTTCCACATTTATAAAGTTATAATAGTAATATATATGGTGCCTATGTTATAAGATTGATATAAATGCTATGTAAATGTGTCATTATCATTCATTTACAATATTCCTGATGGTTTTTTTATGAGGTAGGCCATCATAATTAAGTCCATTTTATACACTATGAATTAGATGGGCTAAGTATCATGCCTAAGATACCTACATTAAGGTTAAGATGCAAAACTCTTACTGGTATTTCACCATTTGTTGGCTTATTTCATCATTTTTATTGAACATAATTCTGACTCTCTAAAGCTTCTCCCACATTATGGGTGAGATATCTTGGGAAGCCATATGAACCTTCTCACAACACACAGCTGAGTGTGAAGTCATTGTTTCAAGACCTAGTTAAGGTTTCTAAAGGATGTCATGAGTGAAATATTTCCCTTGAAGGCTAGGATTTCACTGGCAACTTCTTCTTTGTTCATAGGGGAAAAGAGCTCTCATGTCCCCTTTCAAGTCCACTAAGCTAGTCTCACTAAGGCCAGTCTGCTGCCAACAGCTGTGCTCCAGCAATGTAACAGAAATGACACGCAGCTTATCATGTTTTGGGATGACATGAAGCTAGGAAAGAGAACTGATGCCCTGGATTACAGAATCAGTTCAAAAAGATTTTGATGGGCTGGGCCAAATGATGAACTGAATCTAGCATGTGAAATCTAATAGGGAGAAGCACAAAACCTAATGCTCGATCTGAAAAGACCTGGCCTAATAGAGTTTTGTGTGAAAAAGACCTAGGCTTTTTGGTGCACAAGTTCAACATGAGCCTTTAATATGATGAGGCTGTGAAATAAAAACTAACACAATTTTATACTTCATTAATAATAATAGTATATACATATATATACTTTGCATATATATACACACACTTTGGACATGTATGTATATACATACACACATATACACATGTGTATATATATGTATGTATGTATATACACACACATCCTCACAATGATCCAAAGAGGTAAATGCTACTATTATCTGCATTCTGCAGGTAAAGTAATTGAAAGTGAGTGAGATTAAGTGAGAAAGCTACTATGCATTTGAGGCAAGATTTGAACTCAGGTCTTCCTGATTCTAAGTTCAGTGTTTTTGTCAGCAGTAGTGTTTGGATCAATAGAAATTATAATCCCACTGTACTTTGCACCAATCAGATGAGATCTGGAGAAGAGTAAAGAAAAAATATTCAATGTTTAAAATATATTTGAAGGCTTATATTGTAGAAGAAGTGTAGTATGACATAGTACATGGACTTGACCTTTTTGTGTGTGCCATGGACCCCATTCCCCGCATTGTTAGTGTGGTTAAACCTATGAATCCCTTCTCAGAATATTATTTTTAAATGAATAAAATAAAATTCATAGGATTGCAAATGAAACAAATTACATTGAAATATAGTTATCAAAAGATGTATTTTTTTAAAGTTCATGTTAAGAACCCCTCATAGTAAGGTAGAGGACTAGTCTTGGAATCAGGAAGCCATGGTTTTAAGATAGTGCTTTTTGACACTCTTTGAATGGTCTTGGGCAAACCACTTAATTTCTCAATGCCCCAAGGCATTTAAGACTGGAAGTTTAAAAAACATCCCTCCCACCTGTTATCCTCTCCTTCCCCACCAAAAAAAAAATCATGTGGAAGAAAAAGCCAAATTTTCTTGTGTTGAACCAGAGGGTAAAATGTGGACCAAGGAATAAAAGTTACAGAGAAATAACTTTTAGCTCTAAATAAGTGATTCAGACTTATTAGACCTTGGCCCTTCCACTATTGTCCTTTTCCTTTCTTTGGAAGAATGGAGGAAGGGAGGGATAAAAACAGCAATAGCTAGAATGACTGTTGAATGTATAAGGTATGACCATCAGGCACAAAGAAATTGTATAACTTGTCTGCATTCTGATGTGACTTACTCATGATGGGTGCATTCACAAAGCATTCCTGAAGAGCTTATTTATTCTCTAACATAAAAGAATGTACCTCTGGCCAGCAGCTGCAGGTCCGATCCCCAGTCCCTGGGAAGAGTTCACTGGATCCTAGTTGGGATCCTGATCATACCCCATGCACGTCATGGCACATCTGAAGATTGGGACACAAAGTTAGGATCCAGGATAGCTATGCCACAGAAATGATAATCAATAATTAGGTAAGTCTCTTGTGGGAAGTAACACTTTTCAAAATAATGAGAGCAGTCCCAGAATAGAATGGGTTGCAATGAGAAGAGTGACTGATTGCCCCATTGCTCTAAGTGCTCATGTACTCAGAGGCTGGAAATGTTGTATGGGAGATTTCTGCAATGATAAGTCTCAGAAAGCTCTCTGTCATATTTTCTGTACACTTCTCCCTTCCCAGAGAAGTTTGTCAACCTTCTGTGTCAGCCAGACACGTCATTTTGGTATAGCTCAGTGGGAAACTGTGAACATCCATCTTCTTACAGTGGTCAGTACTGGATGTCCTCTCTTGGCAGGAACTATAAATCCATAGAACTATATGGCTGAGCCCAGGAAGCTGATTTCTCCATGGCAGGAGGTGGGCTCCAGTTCTACCATCTAGGGAAAGAATTATTAATCATCATTTGTGTCATGGACCTCTTAGAGAGTCAGTTGAAGTCTAGTATCATTGTGGATTGTTGTCTACATTCATAATGAAAGGAAATACTATATTTCAGCTAGAGGTTAGTGAAAATAAAGGTGTAATTTTTTTCGATTAAACTTCATGGAAACTCTGAAATATAGGGGTCTATAGACTGAGTTTAGATCCTCCATGGGAAGACTTCAGAACCTGTTATTCAGTCATTCAATGATCCTTTCTTCCTTTCCCCCAAATTCTTTTTTTTCTTTTTTTTAATATAAATTTATTTCTTTAACTTTTTACATTCATTTTCACAAGATTTTGGGTTCCAAAATTTTCTCCCCATTTGTCCCCTCCCCCACCCCAGTACACTGAGCATTCTAATTTTCCCTATCACCAA
>CM053769.1:607354509-607386715 GCA_028658325.1 Potorous gilbertii | reverse complement strand
TTTTTTCCCTTTTCTGGGTATTTTCCAAGCCAGTTACTTGACTTCTGAGATTCCTCTCCACCCCCGCCTAGATCTGCCCAGCTAGTGCTTGGGGTCTGAGATTCAAATGCTGCTCCCCAGCCTCAGGGCTTTTGGCAGCAGGCCTGGCTGCTATTCAATGGGAGCTTAATTTCTGGTGCTCAGGTGGGGGCAGGGCCGCCTCCCAGGCTCAGTTCCCTCAGGGGGTTTATGCAGAGACCTTTTGTAATGGAGCTGCTGCTGAGCTCCTGCCAGCTTTGGGAGCCTCTGGCCACCTGCTGCCTCTGCCACTGCCTCTGCCACTGCCTCTGCTGCTGCCTCCCTAGGGGCCTGAGTCCCGGAGACACCTCACTCCCCTCTCAGCCCGTCTCTTTCACTGATCTGTGAGTCTGTGGGTGGAGGGACCTTTGCAGCCGCTGAAGATTCCGTCCCTGAAGCCTGCTCAGATCTGCTCCTTCCTCTCAGTGCCACGTGGCCAGGGCAGGGCAGGGCTCTGCTCCCATCTGGTGCATGATGGACCTTTTGGGTTGGTTTTTCAGGGCTCTCTGGAATGGAAATCTCCTTCACTGTGTTGCTGCATGGCTTCCACTGTTCTATAATTTGTTGGGAGTTCTTTTTAGAGGCAATCCATGGGCTGTGGGTTCGGAGCTAGCATATGTGAGTCTTTCTACTCCGCCATCTTGGCTCCGCCCCCCCCCAAATTCTTGACATAGATTTAGGTTTCCTTCTGCCTACTTAGATTATTTTTCTACCTTATTTTCCTCTTGAAATATTTCCTCTTTCAAGAAAAATTGCATTCTCCCTGATAAGATAGAGAATAAAAAATAATTCATCCAGCATTTCTTGCCTCCCCATTTTTATGTTTAGGAAGAGTTTGTTGCTGTTCATTCATTTCAGTACTATGTAGCTGCCTGACAATAATTATAGCTAGCATTTATATGAGCAGCTAGGTGGCTCAGTGAATAGAGTACTGGACCTTGAGTCTAGAAGACCTGAGTTCAAATTCAGCCTCAAATATTTACTGGCTGTGTGACCCTGGGCAAGTCACTTAACCCTGTTTGCCTCTGTTTCCTCATCTATAAAGTAAACTCAAGAAGAAAATAGCAAACACTCTAGTATGTTTGCCAAGAAAACCCCAAAAGGGTTCATGGACATAACAGTTGGACATGACTTAACCCAACCAAGCAAGAATAACAGCATCATGTATATAGCATGTCACAGTTTGCAAAGTTTTTTACATATTTTTTGTACATATTGATACTCCACCTCCTTGAGGACAAGGATTATTCTTTTATCTCTCCTGTTTAGCACAGTGTTTGACATCAAGTAAGTGCTTAATAAATGTTAGTGGGCTCCACTTCAGACCAGGTCCTTTCCTCATAGAGCTTACATCTCTTTGTAGGGACAATACTCAAAGATATGAGTTAGCCAAAAAGCGTCCAATCCCAACGCAATATAAAAGCACTAAATTCATAAATATTGGTGGAATGCCAAGTGAAAGATCAATGAAGGATGGGCACATATTGTGAGTTACCTCAATGGAAGATGGTTCCAGATGGAAAAAGTCATGGCAATTTTTTTAAGGTGCATGTGACAACCACTTTAGCTGATGCTACTCTCCTGGTTTTGGTACCTGAATATTTACCTATATGTTTTGCAGTGACTGATATTAGTTTGATTGTATTTCAATCAACATAGATCTATCATAATTATTCCCAAAGATACTATCAGTGCTATCTAGGAGAGGCTCAGCATGGCCCAGTGACCAGGGTGCTGGATTAGGAGTCAGGGTGACCATGGTTAAAATCTGACTTATGGCACTTATTAGTTGTACGATCATGGGCAAGTCACTTCCTTGAGCTTTAGTTTCCTCATCTGTAAAATTGAGATCAAAATATGCATAATTCCTACCTCCCAAAGCTTAAATTGGGAGGATTGAATAAAATAATGTGTGCAGTTTATGAATCTTAAATAAATACATACATAATAAATACATAATGATAAATACATAATGATGATACATAACATATAATAGTAAACAAGTATATAAATACCAGCTATTACTGTCTATTTGGGGGCAGCTAAGTGGTGCCATAGTTCAAAAAGTGCCATGACTGGCATCAGGAAGCCCTACGTTCATATGTGATCTCAGTCATTTACTATCTATATGACCCTGAGTGAGTCACTTAACGCTCTTTGCCTCATTTTCCTCATGAGCTAGAGAAGGAATTGGCAAGTCACTCCAGTATCTTAGCCAAGAAAACTCAAAATCAGGTCACAAAGAACCAGACACACTTGAAATAACTGAGCAACAATAGTATGTCCCATTTGTCATTGTATATTACGCTACTGAATCCTTGATTTACCCATTGAATACTGACCCATCTAAGATAAATTTGGTCTTTGACTATAATATTTCAGAAGAATAATATCCAGGAATACTTCAAGATGATTTGCTAAAGCAGTTGAATGGAATTCAGCATTTCTAGTGAAAACAGAAGGTGGGTGTTTCTGGGCTTGAGGGAAGAGTCCTTAAGGGAGTTCATATTTGATTCTCCAGAGCATTTATAATGTGGGCGCAAGGTTTCAAGGGTATTTTCATATGGTTGTTGGTGCCAAGTAACAGGGCTGTCAGAAGATATTTTGAGGACTGGAAAAGGATCATGACTGTAAATCCTTTTGGCAACTGCTGAGAAAGACAAATTGGAGGCGGACTGCCAGTCATCATTCTGGTTCTGAACCTTTCCTGACCTTCTGTTAGGCCTGGCACTGTGCTCTGCCTCCCCTTAGTCCTCTGGGCCTGGAGACAACACCCTCAATAATCATTCCTCTTAGATTCCAACCTTACCCATCTAGTTAAAAGACATTAAATGAAGCGTAATGCTGCTGTGTTATTCCTTTGCTTGAGTCTAGGGGTGGGGAACCTACAGCTTCCAGGCCACATGTGGTCCTCTAGGTCCTCAAGTGCGGCCCTTTAACTGAATCCAGGACCTAGAGGACCACATGTGGCCTCGAGGCTGTGAGTTCCTATCCCTGCTCTAGTCTAAATGAGTCAGTCTGTTCAAAGGAACCAACCATCCCTCTATACTTGTATCTTTCTTGCTCAGCATCCATTGCATGTCCCTCCAGTGAATTTCACCTCCTGAGAGACTTGCCTGGTGTCCTGAGAATTGATTGGACTATTGTCCTCCAGTTCTCCATGTATTCTTTAAACATTTTGGCTTAAGATAAGTTAATAAATTGCCTCAAAGTTCAAAATAAGCCCCCTTCCCCTGTACTGCTAACCCTCCTCCCTGTCCTTCTAAAGTCCTTGTGCTATCAAGTTTTAGGCTTGGAGGGAATGTGATTAAGGTACTCAAGGATTGTCATAAAGAAGACAGACTAGACTTTGTTTGACTCAACAGAATAAAACTGAGAAAAATAAGTTTTGGAGTTACAGAGGAATTGAAGGCTTAATGAAAGGAAAAAACTTTCTAGCAAAAGGTGAATGGGGCTGCCTTAGAGGAGAATGGGTCCTCCTCAATGGAACAGAGTCTGCATGGCCACTTACCATCACCTCTGGAGAAGAAACACTTAGTCAAGGCTCTGAGCAGCACTCTTTAATAGCCTCTGCATTCATCCTGTGCATACAGTGGAAAGAGGGCTGGATCTGGAGCCCAAGGGCTAAGATTCAAACCTAGCTCTACTATTTATTGCTTGTGTGGCTGAAGGCAACCTATATTTAGCCTTTCTAGACCCGTTTCCTCCGTAAAGATAAGAGGATTGGATGAGCTGTCCTTTAAAGTCCCTTCTGACTCCAACTCTGCGGGCTATAAAGAAAAACCAGGGGCTTCTGGCTCTATTTCATGCTTCCTATTCCCATGAATAAATTACTTATGGAAAGGGATAGAACTGACCATGAACTCAATCCTTAAGAGCATCCTCAGGGTCCTTTCCTGATGCCATCCCCAGGTGGATGTCAGAGTCTGTGGTACTTTTTTTTTTTGGTCTGTTTACCATGTAAAGAAGTGTCTTTTGACTGGCTACCAAATGAGAGCTGAGAAGGCTTACAAAAAGTACTAACAAGAGAGATTCTGGGTGGTTCAAATGAGGAAGCTATAGTGGAAATCTCTGGGTGGGGAAAAAAGGCGTTGGGGTTTAATGTTTTTATGTTTAATGTTTAATATTCTCCCACAGTTGACATGAGGTGTATGAGTGCAGGCCTGTGTTCTTTCCTTCTCTTAGGTGAAGAAGTGTCAGATTAGGTTATGAGTTGAGAAATTTCAAAAGGTTGGGAGAGTGAATCATCAGAGGTCTGAGAGCTAGAATACCAATCATATTTAGTGAACCAACCAAACTTAGTGACACAAGTCAGAAAGTATTTATTAAGAAACAGCTCTGAACTGGGTGCTTCTCACATCTAGTAACACATAGATGAGATGAAACACTACTCTCCCAGAACATGACCCTGTGGTGGACTAGGAAAGAAAGCTTTTGGTTTTGAACAATTACCATAATAAAAATGATAACTAATATTTGCATTATGCTTTAAGATTTTCAAAGTATTGGGGCAACTGGGTAGTACAGTGAGTAAAGGAATGGCCCTAAGGTCAGGAGGACATGAGTTTGGATCTGGCCTCAGACACTTGACATTTACTGGTTGGTTGACCTTAAGCAAGTGACTTAACCCCAATTACCTTGCCTTGGCCCCTCAAAAAAATTTTTCAAAGTATTTCCCTGTGATGCGGTAGTAAGCAAGGTGCCCAAGTTCACAGGACAAGGAGATTCAGAGTGGAGCACCAGATAGCCACAAGAATAAGGTCAGCTTTAGACATAAGTCCTCTAAGAACAACCCTCAACCTAAAGCTTTCTTGACTCAGTATACCTGTTCTGGAAATAACCCAGTGAACTGAAATCCTTATAATCAAGGAAGAAATAACCAAGAAGAATTCACTTACTTCCTTAACTGGTTCTAAAGGTATGTATCATCATGTGGGTGTGTGAGCATCATCCTTAACATGCCTTGCTTTTGGGCAGTGTGCCTGTTGGTGCAGTCTTGCCAGCATGTACATGTCTCTTGGTGCCACTTCAGCATTAGCATTGATGATTTTGCGTGGGTGAGGCATCACCTTTGGTGCAACCAGGCAAAGTGATTGGTAACAGTCTTTGGATAAGTCCATACTTGCCAGCACCACATTGGCTATGTTGTTGCTTGAACCTCTGAGAATATCACAGGCTTAGGACTCAGAACACCTGGGTCCTAATCTGAGCTCCACCACTGACTAGATCCATTATCTTAAGCAAGTCATTTAATATCTAGCGCTGTCTCAATTTCCTCGTTTGTGAAAGAGCAGGAAAATGCTTACTCAGCAAAAAACATGGGGCTGTTGGAATGATCAGGTTTGATAATGTATATCGATATGGGTTCTTTTAAATCTGTATGAATATAATGTTCCATTGTTAGAGTGGAAGTGTTGAATATTCTTTTACTATACCTATGCCTATCATGGATTATAATTCCCTACTTATGTTAACTACTCTGACTTTTCTAATTTGAAGGCTATTCTCATTGTAGAAGGAGGTGAAAAAGGAATTAAGACATCCTGCCTTCTTTCTGGCATCAGCTTGCATTTCAGCATCTCATCTGAGACTCATATAGGTTATGGATGTGTTGGACACTGATCCTGGTCCATTTACATGGACTCATGTAGGTTATGGATCTGTTGGACACTGATCCTAGTCCATTTACAGAGACTCATATAGGTTATGGATGTGTTGGACACTGATCCTAGTCCATTTACACACAAGCATGACTTGCTTGTCCCCTCCCCTCCCCCTTCATTTTGTCTTCTCACTCTAATTCTGACTCCAGTCTCTTTACCCAGAACCTTTTCCTTTAAACCCATCACACCTTGTCCACCATAGTTCTCTATTTGACTTTTTTTCTTCCCTTAGAAGTTCAACTTAAAGCATTCTTGCTGAGATTTGAAGTGTCCTGCCAAACCAATTCTGCTCAATAATTGTGAGACACAGTATACTATGACATTATAGGTCATGGTTCAGGGAACGAAAGCCTCCTCTTCGATACCATTTCCAAAATGTGCCTGACACTTCCATGGTCTCCTCTCTTTTCTAGTCACTACTGCTTATTAGAAGAGGCCAAAATTTAGTGTATACAGCTAAGTCCTTATATTTTCTACAAGAAGATAAAAATTCCTAGACAGATATTCTAGATTTCTTTTGGATGTACTGTTTGGTCCCATATGAAGCTGCAGGAATGGTTAAACATCATTGGTTTGTGGAGTCTCAGAAGGGCCAGTATGTCCCATCATGTCTGCTCATGGATGCTGCCATACTTCTTAGTAGAAAGTCATCATCAGTCATTTTGTGTGCAGTTATTTTTTCTTCTGAGTGTAGTAACCAAATAGAAGGTAATGGGCTAAAAACAGATTCTAGAAACAGAAAACTAGGATAGCATTGCAGGGCACAGGATAGAAAGATGGATTCACCAGCATTAAAATCATTGCTCATGTGATGTGCTATATGTTATAGGCTCTGATGGGCCTTGGTGGATAAGGAATTGGTCATATCTTCTAGTAGGTAGGGGGGCAAAACTAAGTGGTGCAATGGATAGAGTGGCAGGCCTAGTGTCAGAAAGGCTCACCCTCTTGAGTTCAGTGTGGCTTCAGACATTTACTAGCTGTGTGACCCTGCACAAGTCATTTAATCCTGCTTGCCTTAGTTTCTTCATTTGTAAAATGCGCTGGAGAAAGAAATGGCAAACCTCTCCAATATCTTTGCCAAGAAAACCCCAAATGGGGTTCCAAAGACTCAGACAGTACTGAAAAATGACTAAGGGGGAAAAAACTGCAGTTGACACAGAGAAACAAAACTATCTGCATAGCTACAGAGAAGTTTATAGCATTTATTTGAGGCAACACAGGTCAACCTAAGTGTGGGAGCTATATACATTTAGGTTAGACAACAAACTTACTACTAAATTATTGGTTTAGGGATTAGATGTCCCAGACCTTTGAATGGCACTCAAACTGATTACCAGCTATTATCCCCACCCAGTGCTTAGAAAATACTTCCTTTTCTGCTCTACCTATAAAACCCTTCTCTTCCTTTGAGGTAATGCCCACCATCTTCACCCCACTTTTTATTAAATTAGGATCATCTCCTGCAGTTTGAATCAAGGCCATTTCTGTTCGTTCTCGTAGTTTTTAAATGAGAAATAAATGATCAAACTCCTTCTTATTTCTATTCCTACATTGGGCAGTGAAACCCTGTCCAAGTATGTAATTTTATGGTAAATCAACTCTCTTTTCTAGAGAGGAGCAGAGAAAATGCATGCATAAGACATGCATCCCAATGAGATTTATTAAAATACCTTCTTTACAGCTAACAAGAGATAGGTATGACGCTGGGGTCCTCCAGGTCTGTGTTCAGATTGGAGAGATCATAATACCTCCAAAGATAACTTTCATTTTTTCTCTTTTTGCATCGAAAAAATCTCTTCTCTCATATTTGTTAGGGACATTCCCTTGCTTTTGGTAGTCTCTAGAGTAATACATAATGGGAATAATGTTGGTTTTTATCTCTGCTTCTGGAGCTAGAATTTGGGGATCTTTGAACATTGGTGGAAGAGGCAAAAGAGGAAAGAAAGAAAGGGTAGAGAGAATCTGCCATTGGGTTTGTTCTCACAGAGAAGGGAGACCATTCTTCATGACCTTGGAAGGACACGGAAGGCTTTTCCTTTCACAGATGGTCATGAGCTCATGCAATGAACAAAGGTGCCACAATCTGTGGCCTGAACTTCTGATTAAACTTAACTCCCAAGCTAGTTTTTAATCTCTAGGGCATGTTATAGGTACAGGAGATAAATTAGTGTTCACTCAGGGCCACTTGTTAATTACTTCAAATATTGGGGTATCTTGCACCACCTATAAGACATACCATCGGGCAATTGTTCAGGCTTAGAATATACCTGTCTTCACTTAGTAGACTGCATCTGTGCTGAGGGAAAGAACTATGCTGTTTCTCATTTAATCTGTACTATGTTTCCATGTAGTAAGTGCTTAGAGTTCGATAAAATGGAATCACACGGTGTCCTCGTGCTAATTGGGCTTTAGTCCTATACTCAGAAGAGCTTGGCTTTAAGGAAATCAGTTGAATAGAATATACTTTTTAACTACCTGAGTTTCTTGGTTCACTTAAGGAAAGGAATCAATTATATAGGCAACAGATTTGGTACATCTGGCCTTAACGTGATAAAATCATACAAAAGTACATTTCAGCTTTGCCATATTTCCATGTAAACATTCCATTGTGTTTGCATTGTCTAAGTGATATTTTCTGTCTGGAGGCTATAGTTTCCTGGATATGATATACAAACTTAAATTCTTTTACAAAAACAAATTTTTTCAAACCAACAATGATTGTCCATAGCTGTCAGGTAGAGTGAAGAATGTGAACCATTATGTGGATACTTAAAACATAACACATGGTATATGTGACTGATTTTATCTCAATAAAAATATTGAAGTCATTCCTATGGGAGTTCTCTCCATTCCTTTCTTCTATGCCTTAAAACTGTTAAAAATAAGTTTTAAAACTTTTGAATGATTTTTTTAAAAAAATGACCAAATTTGTATTCCATACTTTTGTTTAGTCATTTCAGTCACGTCTGACTCTTCATGAACCCATTTGGGATTTTCTTGGCAAAGATACTGGAGTGGTTTATAACTTCTTTCTCCAGCTCATTTTATAGATGAGGAAACTGAGGCAAACTGTGGTAGATGACTTGCCCAGGGTCACATGGCAAGTAAGTATCTAAGACCAGATTTGAATTTAGGAAGACGAGCATTCCTGACTCCAGGCCCACCACTCTGTGTGTTATGGTGCCACCTAACTGCCCACTTACTCTATACTTAAACACCAAACAGAATGAGCATTCTATGTACTATGTTTTACAACAGTAAAAGAGAATTACACATGGAAGCTCTGACTATTTTCCAAGTTAAACTCCTTAAGAAAGTGGTTTACATCTAGTACACTAGTGACATAAGTCACTCTCTTAATTCTCTGTCATTTGGTATCCTGCCTCATCATTTAACTGAAGCTGCCTTCTCTAAAGTCACCAATGATCTTCTTGACTGCTAAATCCAATAGTCTTTTCTCAGTCTCATCCTTTTTGACTTCTCTACAATCTTTGACACAGTTGGTCTGCATTCATTCTCTTTTCTTCATTTTTGTGATACTGCTCTCCCTTGCTTCTCCTCCTTTCTTTCTGATCACTATTCCTCGATGTCTTTCTCTTGAAAATTTATCCACATTGTACGTATTAACCATAGATGTTCTCCTCAAAGCTCTGTTCAGGACTTCTTTTCTCCCACTATACTACCTTGCTGAGTGATCTCATTAGCTTCGAGAGTTCAATTATCATTTAGACATATGTAGGTTATTTTCAGGTCTATTTAATCTGGCTGAGTTCAAGTCCCGTGGATGTCCCATGGGTATACCAAACTCAACATGCTCAAAAGGGAACTCATTTTCCCCCAAACCCTTCCCTCTACTGAACTACTGCTATTGCGAGCACCATAAGCCTTTCTCTTGCCCTGGCTTGAAAACATAGGTGTCATCCTTGATTCCTTTCTCACATTCACTTTTGTATTCAATCTGTTGCCAAACCTTATGATTCCTACCCTCTCAACATCTCTCCTAAATGTCCTTCTCCCTATTCACACAGCCACCAGTATGACTGCAAACCATAAGCTCACTCCTGGACTATTGTGATGGTCTGTGCTTTGGTCTCCTTGACAAAAGTCTCTCTTTACTCCAAATCATACTCCTCTCAGTTTTCCCTAAAGCACAGATTTGACCTGCATTTCCCTATGAAATAAACTCCAGGAGTTCCTTATTCCCTCTAGGTTCAAATAGGAAGTCTTCCGTTTGGCATTTAAAGCCTTTTATGACCTGGCCTCTTCCTACCTTTTCAGTCTTTTCACTCTTTACTCCCCTGTATGTATTTTCCAATCCAACAACACTGATCTTGCTAGACATGGCACTCCCTCTCCTCACTCTCTGTATTACCACTGACTATTCCTCGTGCCTAGAAGGCTCTCCTATCTCCTCCCCTCTGCCTCCTGATTTCCTTCAAAACTCAGCTCAAATACAGTCATCAATCAGCAAGTGCTTCTCCTATCTCCTTCAATCACCTACCTCATTGATGCTAGTCTCTTCCTTATGGGTATTAATTTCCATATACACATACATACACACACAAGTGTGTGTGTACATGTGTCTATATGATTATGCGTATATATGTATAGGCATTTGTATGTTTGTATACACATACATGTATGCATATACACACATGTATATATACTATATTTACATATACATATATATTCCTCTTATTATATCTATACATACATATATGTGTATATCTATCTATCTATCTTGTATGACATAGTTATAATATTTGTATTGAGCCTTTTGAGAGTAGGGACACTGTTTTTCCTTTCTTTGCATTCTTAGCACTTAGCCAGGGGAAATGCTTAATAAATGCTTATTGAGTGGACAGAGGAAACTCACAAAATCATAATTTAGTTTGTTCTGTCTAGAACATTGATTCATTTAAGATCAGGAAAGAATAAATGTTACAAAGACAGAAGAAACAGAGATACCATGTGTTCATGACCACATGGAAGCCATACGAGACAGCTTCCAAACTTTCCCTTTCCTATAAGCTAATAGAAAGAGGCAGAGACTGAGAGGTGGAGAGTTTGTTGATTGTATTTGAAACTTTTATATGTACCCTCACTTCTGGCTTGGCAGCCAATTAAAATACTTTTTGCCTTCATACATCAAGTAGATAGGAAAAAAAATCAGAATATCTGCACCTACTCTAAAGTGGGGAGGAAATGGTTCCCCTCTTCATTACACTACTTTTGTTTACAAAGCATCTATCTACATAGTTCTGGACATAGTTCAGTCACATTTGCAAGACTGAGAGATGTAGGCTATGCAAGATCTCATTGTGTTTATTGCTGTTAATGTTTTAAAATCACAAAAGTAGCAAACTGTAGAACCAAGTTTTGACCCCAGATTTTTTTGGCTCCAGTGCCTTTCCATTAAACAATATTTATGGAGAATTTGTTTTTGAAAATATTGATTTTGAGGCACCCAATAACAGGCAAATAGAAAATGGGTATCTGGAGCTCAGGACTATAGATTTAGAATTGTAACAAATTGTAAATTTGTAAATAGATCCGTTCACAGGCAATCCAAGAAGCCCCAAGAGTGAGAGTGATTAGGAAGTATAGAAGGAAATGATAAAACATTAGAGAACCTCTACATTTAGGTGCTAGAAAGAAGAGAATTTAAGAAGAAAAATAATTTATACTCAGGGAATTAACAAGAAGGCTCTCCTTCATTCTCTCTCTCTCTCTCTCTCTCCCCCTCCCTCCCTCCCTCTTTCCCTCCCTCCCTCTCTCTCCCCCTCCCTCCCTCCCTCTTTCCCTCCCTCCCTCTATCTCCAATATCCAAAAGCAAAATGAGGACTGTTGTACCTGGAACCCAAGCCTGGGACCCTTCTGTTACTTACTGTTCAGTCATTTCAGTTGCATTCAACTCTTTTTGACTCCTTTTAGGGTTTTCTTGGCAAAGATACTACAGTGGTTTGCCATTTCCTTCTCCAGCTCATTTTACAGATGAGGAAACTGAGGCAAACAGGGTCAAGTGACTTGCCTAGGGCCACAAGGCTAGTAAGTGTTTGAGGCAAGTTTTGAACTTAGGTCTTCTAGACTCTAGGCTTGAAACTCTATCCACTGTGCTCTATCCACCCTATGGATTGACAAAAATGTATATAGTGTGGATGGTAGTTGTCAATGCAGGAGATATTTCTTGCCAGGCAGTAGAGGGCAGCAGAGAGCTTCCTGAGGCAGGTATATGCATATGTCTTGTCCAACCCACCTAGAGAGCATTTTGCCACTGAAGACATCAAAGGACTGGGGCCAAATGGAAATTAGAATACTAGCAAATCTGAGAAATGGGAGTTTTCATGAGAAAAGGGAACAGGATTCCTAATTGTTATGTTGGGGGCAGGGAGTGGAGATATAAAGAGAAAAATGAAGCACAGGTAGGGTTTTACCACAGGATAAGAAGAAGCCTGAGCTCTTCAGGTTAAAGAAAATGGAGACTGGAGAAGTTCTTCAGAGCCAGGTGCTTTTAGAAATCTTCTCAGCTCTTGAACTACCCTTCCTACCTGCCAGTGTGACACAGTGGATAGAGCATTGGGCCTGAATCCAGTTCAAATCTGGCTTCAGACATTTACCAGCTGTTCAAACCCTGGTTAAGTCACTTGACTTGAATTTGCCTCAGTTTCCTCAACTGTAAAATGGGGATAATACTATCTACCTCCCAAAATTGTGAGGATTATATGAGATAATATTTATAAGACACTTAGTAGTATGCCCAATAAATGCTTATGTCTGTCCTTTCTTAAACTCATGAGAGTCAATGAAGAGAGAGATAGAGACAGAGAGAGAGAGAGAGAGAGACAGAGACAGAGACAGAGAGAGAGAGACAGAGACAGAGACAGAGAGAGACAGAGACAGAGAGAGAGAGAGACAGAGAGTATGAAGGGAGAGGAAGGGAGGATCCAGAGCAAAAGCTTGGAAAATACCTATAGTTGAATGGAATGAGAAGATAACAAGGCATCAAAAGAGACTGAGAAGAAATGGTCAGAGAGATAGGATGAAAATCAGGACAAGGAACTGAGGAAAGACAACTAGATTGAGCAGTCAAGAGTTGAAGAGGTGGTCCTCTGCATTGGCCAGGCAAAACCATTTACATGTGGCCACCCCATCTTCTCCAGCAGATTGCCCCCATTATCATATCTATTACCCTTCATCTTCAATCTCTCCATCTTTGGCTCCTTTCCTGGTGGCTGGCTACCATTCTCTCTTCCCCTTCTTGGCTAACCTCCTTGAAAAAGTCATCTACATTAAGGGTCACTGCTTCTCTCACTACCTTCTAAACTCTGCACTCTGACTGCTGATTTCATCATTCAACTAAAAATGCTCTCTCCAAAGTCATCTATGATTTTTTAATTGCCAAAAATGATGGTTTTTTTTCTCAATCCTCATCCTTCTTGACCTCTCTGCAGCTTTTCACACTGGTGGGTTTTTATGACACTGCTCTCTTCTGGTTCTCTGTCTCTCTGATCTTTTCTTCCCAATCTCCTTTGCTGAATTTTCATCCACCAACTGTAGATATTCTTCAAAGCTCTGACCTGGATCCTCTTCTCTTTTCCCTTTGAACTATCTCACTTAGTGATCTCAGCAGATTTCTTGGATGCAATTACCAACTCTATGCGATGATTTCCAAATTTATATGTCCATCCCTAACGTCACTCTTAAGGTCCAGTACTAAACTGCCTTTTGGACATCTTGAATTGCATATCCTATGGCCATTCCAAACTCTACATGTCCAAAACAAAACTCGTTATCTTTGTCCCAAAATTTTCACTCTTTCAACCTTCTCTATTACTGTCAAGGACACCACCATATTCTTAGTCACTCTAGGTTCAAAATTCAGTGTTTTCTTTGATTTATCATTCTCACTCTACCCTTCATATCCAATCTTTTGACAAATTTTGATATTTCTGTCCTTTTAACATCTCTTGTATATGTCCCCTTTTTTCTATTTCCACAACTCTAACACTCTATTTCAAAACTCTTTCTCACCTTTCCCCTTAGCTATCAAGATAACCTTGTTTATCTCTCTATACCTTAAATCTCATCTCACTCTAAACCATCAAAGTGATTTTCTTACTGCTAATCCTATTCAATAAACTCCAGTGTCTCCCTATTACTTCCAAGATCAAATACAAAACTATCATACATTTAAAGGTCAACAGCAAGGGTTCCTTCTGAGCCTACTTGGTCTGGTATAAAAGGTCTTCCTTACTTCATATTCTTAAATGCCATTTATATTTTCTCATATAACACATTGGTTCAGAAATGCTATAGTGTAACGCTGGTGGTTCCATTATCAACTATGTAGAAACGTTGGGTTATCTGTTCTTTTTTTTGTTTTTTCCTATTTTTTTATCCCACTACAATTTCAGTTAGATCATCTGACTTAGTTGAGACTCATGCTAAGATTTGTGCCTACTCATTCTCCCCTCTCCTATTTGTTTATTTTATCTTACTTGGGAGGGGAGGGGGTGGTATATGTATATTTTTTGAGGTAATACTGCTTTCAGTCTTGTACTATCTTCCTCCATAATATATGCAAATAAGATTGTACTTTAACCCAGAATTCTCTTTAGCTTCTATATCTTCATTTGGAAATAAGATCATTGTTGGGAGGGTGTGAAGCTATTTCTGGGTTCTTTGGGATTATTCATTGTGATAACTGTTTAATATTGATTGATTTTCTCTAAGAAATCAAAATAATCATAATAAATTAATGCAATTAATATATGTGTGTGGTTGGTTGTTGTCCTTTGTTCTCAGAGAGGACCAAAATGACATCACTATGTTAGAGTCAAGTTACAGTGCATTCAACTGTGACTGATCAGACCAAGATGAGCTCAGGATGCTCTACCACAGATTGGGCACAAATGATCCATGTGAACATTTGGGGTAGGTTATCTAAATTTGCACATGTATGAATATGTAACTCCATGGACAATATTGGTATGCTATGGTCCACAGGGTCATGAGGAGTTGAGCATGATTAATGCTGAACAACACTCCCATAGATGAGATCAAGGGTGGGGCTGAAGGCAAGATTGAAGAGATGGAGCTTAATTTGGTAGGCAACATGTAATAACCAAAGGTTTGAGAGCAGAAGAGCTTTATGACTATATTACACATAACACTGCATATTGTATAATATGTTATAAATTTATTATATATAATATTAACATACAATATGTTAATATTAATATAGAACCTCAATATACAACATACAACATATTTATATATGAATATTAACTTATGTTACATGTTTCACATACACATTACGTATATATTAATATAGAATATTTTATAATATACTATATAATATTAACATATATTATTTACATACTATATTAGATACAATACATTATATATTAACACATAACATGTATATGATATTGTATAATATTAATATATTACAATATTGCCATGTTATGTATTATATATACACATGTATGTGTGTGTGTGTGTGTGTGTGTGTGTGTGTATTGATAACACTCTTCTGTCCCCAAACCTTCAATGGCTACATGTTGCTTATCAAATTAAGCTCTACTCCTTAGTCCAGTATTCAAGTCCCTCCATTATAGCTTTCTAACCTTACTGCTTTATTTCAAGGGGTTCTTGATCTCATTCATGTGAGATCTGTTTAGTCATTCAGTCTTGTCCAATTCTCTGTGATCCCATGGACTACAGCATGCCAATACTGTCCATGGGCTTTTCTTGGGGTTGGATGGTGGTTTGCCATTTCTTTCTCCAGGGAAAGGGAAACAGGTTAAGTGATTTGCCCAGGGTCATACAACTAATGAGAGTTTCAAACCATTTGAACCCAGATCAATTCTGATTCCAGACCCAGTGCTCTACCAACTACCTGGACCACCAATATAAGTACTGTTCACAATGATATATATCACAATATACCCATACTTTTTCATTCTCTGTGATTTTTGCCTACAAATTTCTATAAATCTTCCACAGAGGATTCACCCAAAGTGTTGTAGACCTTTCTCTAGATATTTTTAGAGGGTGTGTGTGTATATAATGTCGTATATGTGTGTATATATGTATGTATGTATGTATATATATATATATATATATATATATATATATATATATAGTATGTGTTCAAGCCTCAAATGCTTTTTTTAAGTACCAATCTATATTGCCAATTCTTTCTCTTACAAGAAGAAATACTATCTATCTACCTGTACCCCACTAGGGCCCAGGGTAGTTTTTCTACCCCCAAATCACTGATCCCAAGGATAACTTTAAAAAGATACTCGTGGATTTTTATTCTGAAAAAGTAACTGGGAAGTCAACTTTTTCTTAAAAGGAATGTGTTGGATTTTTTGATCACACCTCTCAAAAAAATATTTTTTTACTTGAAAATATTCATGGCTTTTCCTGCAAGATGAAAACTTTGCTTAGTATTTGTGGCAGCTTCGTGGGTCTGGTCCATAAGCTATGTTGCATAAAGCCTATGGTGGGAAATATTGAACTATTAGTTATTCACTGTGGGTTCATATGAGGTGACTTCAGAGGATTTTTCTTATTACTGGATGGCTGCGTTATTAATCTTTTTGCTTTGATCATGTTTTATATACTGAGAATGTGTTGTGCTTACTCCAACAGGAAGCTGCTAAAGAAGTAGAAAGGGAAATGGAGGTTGAGGTCACTTCTTATCTCCTGCACTAATGTGAGTTTTAGATAGGCAAGATTGAAACAAATTCAAGGAAACATTTGCAGGAAATATGTTTTTCCCCTATTGAACTTGAAATTAAGAGTTTTTAGTGTGGCTGATACATAGGGCTTCTCCGGGTCCAAAGAGATGTCCTAGAAAGCAAATTCTTTGGTTGCATAAAACTTATGCATTTTGCTGACAGGATTCAAGGAGTTCCCTGCCCTCTTAAAAACAATGTTTTTTGTTTATATTTCAAGTGATTTGGTCCTTATACCACATCAGCGCGACACAGGATTATAGAAATGCTAGGTTCAGACTCTACTGGTTGGTCTTTTTATAGCTATGGGCTCGTGATATTCAAACTATATCTCTTCCTCCCCTCAAGTTAAAATGTGACATATTTATGTGACTTTTATTAAAACAGAGGGGGATAATTTGATATCTTTGTTAAAAGCAAATTTGAGGCAGTATTTTTTCCTCCAAATGTATTTATTTGCTTGTTTTCAGTTTTCAACAATCACTTCCATAAGTTTTAAATTTTCTCTCCCTCCTCAAAACGGCATGCAGTCTTACAAGGGCTCTACACATATACTCTTATTAAACACTTTAACATTAGTTATGTTGCATAGAATAATTAAAATAAATAGAATAAAGAATGAGTAAAACTAAACAAAACCAAACATAACAAATGAGAAAATAATCGCTTTCATCCTGCGTTCTGACTCCATAGTTCTTTCTCTGAATGTGGATGGTGTTTTGCATCATGAGTCCTTTGGGAATGTTTTAGGTCATTGCATGAGGCAGTATTTTTTAATAGAGTGGACCCAGTGTACAGTGGGCTAACACTGATATTCACTGAGAAATCCTTAGAAAAAAGTTTCACAGTACTTTCCTGGGATGTAAGCAAAATCTCCAGCCACAAGAGTCTTTGATATAAATATGATCAGGCAAAGGCAGTTGTTTTGTTTTTTTAAAACAAGGAAATGATAAGATGGAAACAGCATTGGAAAAGTTTGATCTGATGGCAGTGTGAAGAATGACTCAGAGGAGTCAGAGGCAAATTTAGAAGCTATTTTAGCTAACCACTAATGAGCTGTAAGGGCCTTAACTGGGGAACTAGCAATGGGAATAAGTAGGAAGTTTAGATGTAGAAATGTTGGGAAAGAAGAAAGAATCCGAAAGATTTGAAAACTGATTGGATGTATGTGTGTGTGTGTGTGTGTGTGTGTGTGTGTGTGTGTGTGTGTGTGCGTATATGTGCATGCATGCAATGGAATTGGGAGAATGGAAGAGAGATGAGTCAAAAGTCATTCAAGATTTTAAGTTTGGTTGAAAAAATATGACTATTATTAACAGAAACAGGGAGATTATGAATGAATTTGGTTTTACCTTTTAAAAAAAAGCTAAGTTTCTAACTTAAGCCTGAAAACTACCATCTTATTTTCCCAATTCATTATATTAATTTTCAAATCCAGAATCCACACCTGCTGCTTCCTCAATTTCTCTCTATACATTTTTTTAAAAACAATTTATTTATAACTTTAAAAAAAATTCATTTCCAAATTCTCTCCCTCTCTCCCACTCCTCCTTTATCCACTGAGAAGGCAAACAACACAATATCAATTACATATATGAAATCATGTAAAACATATTTCCATATTAGTCACATTTCAAAAAAAGTAAAAAATTATGCTTCAGTTTGCATTCAGAATTAATTAGTTCTCTCCCTGGAGATGGATAGCGCGTTTTCATCGTGAATCCTTTGGAATTTTCTTGAATCAGAGCAGCTAAATCTTTCACAGTTGATCATCACTGTAATAGTGCTTTACTGTACTTGCTTCTGCTCAGTGCACTTTGCATCAGTTCATAGAGGTCTTCCCAGGTTTTGTCCTGCATCCCTATTGGACAATAGTACTCCATTACAATCATATGCTACATCTTTTTCAGCCCTTCCCCAAAGGGTGAACATCTTCTCAATTTCCAAGTCTTTGCATCACAAAGATATATTTTCTCTTTCACCCCCTCACTCCTCATGAAGTCTGGCTTCTGCCTTTTTGTGACTGCATAAACCCTTGGAATCTGTGGACTTGAACCAATAAAACGTACCCATGGTAGGTCATTTCTGCTCTTTGCGTTGAATGTGCTCTCTATTCCTGGCTAACTTTCCTCATAACAACTCTGTAAGTGAGGAAACTGAGGCAGAGGGAGTGTATGACTTGCCCAGGATCACACAACTGGTAAGTGTTTGAGGTTCAGTTGGGTCTTAAGTTTTTCCAACTCCATGCCCTGTACTCCATGCACGGAGCCACTAGCTGCCTTGGAACTCCTATGTTGATCAGTAGTAGGATTTGGTTGTGAGTGGTCATTGAACCTCCAACCTAGCTAAGCTACTAAGGAGACACAGTCTTTCCCACCCCCCCCCAAATAAAATCTGTTTAAGTAAAATTAAAGTCATTTGTGGTCTTGGGGCAGGTTGGGGGGGATGAGAGGGATCCAGATCTATGAACTGGTTCATTGAACTTCTAGTGAAGCCATCTTTTACCCAATAGAGGTTAACAGTTCTACAAATTCAATCTGAAACATTTGTCTGGGAGCACTCAAGAGTTTGTCACTTGCTCAAGGTCATATAGCCAATATTGATCTAAGGATGAGCTCCTGTCTTCCTCACTCCAAGACTGGTCTATCTACTCTATCCAACCTGCCTGTTATTAAAAATGACTACATGCTACATATTACAGATCACCTCTGTTACTATAACTAGGGAAAAATACTGAATTAGCTTGAAATCTTTCAGATTGTTTTTCTGAAAAAAAATGTGTGTATGTACATATGCATTTTCCCTTTCATGTTTACCTTGTAACAAGGATCAGGTTTTTTTTTTTTGTCTGCTGTTCTCATCATCATTTGTGAGATCTCTTGCCAAAAAACATTCCCGGGTTGTAATTTTGAACTAAAAATATCAGGGTTTCTTAAGGTCACTTGCAGGAATGGAATTAGGCTTCATAGGCTGAGTGAATTTTGTTTAGTAATTTGCTTTTACCTGTGAAGGACGAATTTTTCTCCACAACACTTTGCCTACTGTTTCAAAGACAGGGCTTTCCCTCTTCAGATTTTTATGTATTTGTTTTTGTGTATATGCTATTTCATTTCGATCTGTGTATTAAGTGCCTTGCATACAGCAGGCACTTATGATTGAATTGAACCTCATCCTTCAGGACTCATGATACATGGAAGCAAAATGATCACTGTCATAGAGAAAAATTTTGTAGGGTTGGTTCTTTTGTAGTTATCTATAAGACTAGATGGCCATTGAGTTAAATTTGTAACATTTGGGCATGGGATCATGTTTGACATTCTTTTTTTGCCTTCTTCAAAGCACTCAGTCTAAAAATGAGAAAGAAGTAGTTGTGAAGTCAACACAAGACAACCAAGCAAAAAAATGTGGTCCTTTCTGACTTGGTGGCTTATTTTCAATTCCTTATTTGGGCCTATACTTTTCTGACATTAGGTTTTTAGAAATAAAGTTCTGACTTCCTCATTCTGAATGACTTGGACCATCGGCCACTGGAAAAGACCTGTTCTTGGAAAGGATACGCCACTTCTCTGGCACTCTGTCATCACTTCAGTAGAACAGAAAAGATCTATCTCAAATGATGGAAATTCCGCAGTTTCTGGGATTCTGTGACTTAAAACTCTATTTCAAGGGTTCTATTCAGAGATTTTTAATAGAACAGTGAAAAAGCAAGACTTGCACATTTTTAAAGTAAAAGTCTTTTGGTTTTGTGAATTTATATGAATTCCTGATTTATTTTGAGGCCCTAAAAGAGTCAGTCAGCTAAAACCGCTGTGCTCTTATTACTTCTGAAGGCAAGGCAACTAGTTGCTTTGGTATTTGTAAGGATTCAGGAAAGACAAGGTAAGTTCTCAGGATCATTCATTTGCTCTTTCTTTAGGTAAATTTGATCTAAATGTGACCAATTTTAGGAAATTAGATCTCTGTGGAAAGCAGGTAGGTAACTTGACCCAATTAAAGAGAATTCCTTTGCAAAACCATTCATTTTTTCTTCCTTTCCCTCTTCTTGTCTGAATCGTGCAGATATTTCAGCTTAACAACATGACAAGTAAATATTCCTGTACTCTGGAACTCAATAGCAATATTACACATACAGGAATTGTCTCTTTAAAACTATAATAGGAACTGGAAAAATATAGCCAGGATCCCATTATGAAAACAATTTCTGTGCCGTCATCTGTTCTTTGATTTAACCATTGTAACAATAAACTGTTGTGACCAAGAGTAGGAACACAAAGGGCAGTCTATGGAACAATGGAGACATGAGGTATGGGGCAGGAAAGCTAATGTTGAAAAGAGAGAGTCAAGTACAGATCTCTGTCTTATGGCAACCCAGGAAGAGGAAACCTGTTCTGTAGTACAATTGCCTCGTGCCTTACTTATACTAACAACAATCACCTGCAAATTCATTTGCTTGTATTAATACAGGGCTTAGGGGGAGGGAAGGAGGAAACAAGGCAAAGCAGCACTCAGCTTTTTTCTTTGCCTTCCTTAAATTTAGCTCCTAGGCTGTTCTGACCAACTCTTTCCCCTCTTGATCATGTGGTATGTCAGCTGGATTTGAATTGCAGCTACCTTCTCCCTGTTGGTATTTTCTTCAGGTATTGCCCACATCCCTGGAAATTCTAAAATCCCAGTACACAGAAAATAGCAATACATTTTCTAAGGTTGTGTGAAAGAGAACAGTTTTTAGAAGATTCACACAATTTACATAAGATTTAAGAACTGTCTTGAGGTACACTCAGTTTATTATGGATTTTGTGTTAAATACTCATCCTAAGATATATTTTTTTTTCTACCACGCTCTTTATTTCAAGATGAACAATAAATGAAAAAAAGATTTTTCTTTTAGACTAGATAGTTAAGAAATAATCAAATACACATCTAACTAGAGAAATCAATAACATATGTCAGTATAGCCCAATGGAAAACATTGAAGTCAGAGGAACCCGATTCAGATGAGACTATTAATGCTTACTGCGTGTGTAACTGAAGGCAAGCTTCTTAATTTCTCTGAGTCTCTGTTCCCCTCTGTAATGAGGAGGTGGAACTGAATGATCTATTGAAAGGTCCCTTGTTGCTCTCAAGATATGATCCCCATGATCCCAGAAGCACACACGCAAGCAAGATGTTTTATTGAGTGAACATTTATACTGGGCAATGAGAGTGATGTGTGTAAAGGAGGAAATATGGTCCTAAAAGCTTCTTATTTAAAGAAAATACTGGCTGAAGCCTTGGAATAGTCACATAGCCTACAAATGAGGGAGCTCCTGGGAAAAGCCAGCATAGAAGAGAGAAGTAGATTCCAGAAAAAATACAAGAGGCAAGAGAACACATTATTCCAGGAATCAAGGATGGCAAGATCCATCAGTTTCCATGACTTCAGTGCTATCTCTATGTAAGTGACTCTCAAATGTATACATCTTGCTTCAACCTTTCTTCTGCTCTACACCTATATTTCTACTTAATTGTTGTACATCTTCTCCTGAAGAGCAAATTGAACATGTCCAAAACAAAGCTCAACATATTTTCTACAAACCAACTTTTGATTTCTCTTCACAATTCCATAATTCATTCTACCAATCATTCAGGCTCAAAACTTTGGAGTCTTTTTCAACTTTTCTCTCTCCCTCTTAACCCCTTTATAAACATTAAAAAACAAATCATTTGCCAGGTTCTTCTAATTCAGATGTCTCTCATATTGATTCCTTCCTTTTCATTCCTACTGAGATCCCCTCTAGGTCTTCATTTCCTTTCAACTGGACCATTGCAGTCTTCTCTTCTGTCTAATCTATAGTACATGTTCTATATGATATTTCCAAATGAGCATTCGTAAAACACAGCTCTGGCCATGTCACTCTCCTCTTCTAAAACTTTACTGGCTGCCAATTGCTTTGCAAACAAGGTTCAGATTCCTTATCTGATAAGACTTGCTATAATACAGAAAGACCTGTGCAACCCAGCCCAAACTTGTCTTACTCAGTATTGCCTTAGTGTGGGTAGCAGCTGATAGGGTAGTCATATCTTTAAATTTTTTCTTTCTTTTTAAAAAATGTTTAATTTTTATTTTATTTTTCTCAATTACCTGTAAACGAAAATTTTTAATGTTAGTTTCTTTTTAGATTTGAGTTCCAAGTTCTCCCCCTCTCTACATCACTCCATGAGAAGGCAAGTAACTTGATGTAGATTATAAATGTGCAATCATGCAATACGTTACCATATTAGCAATGTCACAAAAGAAAACACAAAACAAAAAAATCCAAATAAAATAAAGTTTTTTAAAAGTATGCTTTGATCTGCATTAGATGCCATCAATTCTTTTGCTGAAGGATAGCATTTTTCATCATGCTGAGAACAGCTAAGTTATTTACAGTTGATCATCATACAATATTGCTATTACTGTTAACAACATTTTTCCAATTCTGTTTGTTTCACTTTGCTTCAATTCATGTAAGTCTTCCCTTGTTTTCCAGAAAGAATCCAGCTCATCATTTCTTATAGCACAATAGTATTCCATCACGATCATATACCACACCTTGTTCAGTCATTCTTTAATTGATGGGCATCCCCTCAATTTCCAATCCTCTGACACCACTAAAAGAGCTGCTATATTTTTCTACATTCTTCCTTTTTCTTTGATCTCTTTGGGGATAGACTTAGCAGTGGTATTGCTAGGTCATAGGGTATGCATAGCTCTTTGGGTATAGTTCCAAATTGTTTTCCAGAATGGTTGGATCAATTCACAACTCCACCAACTGTGCATTGGCATACCAATTTTACCACATCCCCTCCAACATTTATCATTTTTCTCTTTCGTCAAATTAGCCAATATGATTGGTGTGAGGTGGTACCTCAGTTAATTTCCATCTCTCTAATCAATAATTTAGAGTATTTTTTCATATGACTATAGATAACTTTGATTTCTTCTCCTGAAAATTGCCTGTTCATGTCCTTTGACCATAGATCAATTGAGGAATGACTTGTATTCTTATTGATTTGACTCTGCTCCATATATTTGAGGAGGCCTTTGTCAAAGAGACTTGCTGTAATTTCCACCTGCAGCTTTCCACTTCTCTACTAATCTTGGCTGTATTTATTTTGTTTACAAAATTATCCATTTTACATTTTGTAATGTGCTCTATCTCCTCTTTGGTCATAAATTCGTTCATTCTCCATAGATCTGACAAGTAAATTGTTCCTTGCTCCCCTAATTTGCTTCTGGCATCACCATTTAAGTCTAAATCCTTTACCCATTTTGACTATATTTTGGTCATACTGTCATACTGCTTTTTAGTTTTTCCTAGCTGTTTTTGCTAAATAATGAATTTTTGACCCCAAAGCTTGGGTCGTCAGTTTATCAAACAGTAGATTACTATGATCATTTACTATTATGTCTTATATACCTAATCTATTCCACTGATTTACCACTCTATTTCTTAGCCAGTACCAGAGAGTTTTGATGGTTAGAGAGCTAGTATGGCTAGGCCGCCTTTCTTCACATTTTTTTTCATTAATTCTCTTGATATTCTTGACTTTTTGTTCTTCTAGATGAGTTTTATTATTTTTCTAGTTCCATAAAGTAAATTTTAAGTAGTTTGATTGGCATGGCCCTGAATAAGTAAATTAGCTTAGGTAGAATTGTCATTTTTATTATATTGGCTTAGCCTACCCATGAGCAAATAACATTTCTCCATTTGTTTAGATCTGACTTTATTTGTGTGAAAAATGTTTTATAATTATGTTGATATAATTCCTGGGTTTATC
Source organism: Potorous gilbertii (assembly GCA_028658325.1). Lineage (NCBI taxonomy): Eukaryota > Metazoa > Chordata > Mammalia > Diprotodontia > Potoroidae > Potorous > Potorous gilbertii. The sequence continues at coordinate 607,362,447 of CM053769.1, read as the reverse complement.
TTGGCAGGTAGACTCCCAAGTGTTTTATGTTGTCTGCAATTATTTTAAGTGGAATTTCTCTTTCTATCTTTATCTGTTGAATTTTGTTGATAATATGTAGAAATGCTAATGATTTATGTGGGCTTATTTTGTATCTTGCAGTTTTATTGAAGTTGTTAATTATTTCAACTGGTTTTTTTAGTTGATTCTCCAGCGTTCTCTAATTATATCATGATATCATTTACAAAGAATGATAGTTTTGTTTCCTCAGTGCCGTTCTAATTTAGTTTCTTCCCTTATTGCTATTTCTAGCATCTAGAACAATATTGAATAATAGTGGTAATGATGAGCATCCTTGCTTTGCTCCTGAACTTATGAGAAGGGCTTCTAGCTTGTCCCCATTATAGAAAATGTTTAGGTAGATATTACTCATTATTTTAAGGAAAGCTCCATTTATTACTGTGATCTCTAGTGTTTTTTAAAAGGATTGAGTGTTGTATATTGTCAAAAGCTTTTTCTGTATCTATTGTGACAATCATATGATTTCTGTTGGTTTTGTTATTAATAAATATTAATTTGTTATTAATAAAATAATATTAATATAAAATTAATAAAATTTATGCTGATGGTATTCCTGATATTGAATCAGATCTGCATTCCTGAAATAAATCCATCTGGTCACAGTATATCTTATTGATATATTGTAATCTTTCTGGTAGATTTTTATTTAACTTTTTTGCACCAATATTCACTAGGGAAATTGACCTATAGTTTTCTTTCTCTGCTTTTGATCTTTCTGGTTTATGTATCAGCATCACATTTGTGTCATAAAAGGAATTTGATAGTACCCCTATTCCATCTTATTGATTTTCATGTGATTTCCCTTTCATGTGTTCCTTTTTATGCTTCTTTTGAGTTTTGTGTTTGAAAATCAAATTTCCTATTTGGCTCTATTCTTTCCATCAGGAAAACTTGAAAGTCCTCTCACTTTCTCTGAATGATTATACTCAATTTTACTGAATAGCTTATGCTAGGTTGCAATACTAACTCCTTTTGCTTTCTGGAATATCATATTCCAAGTCTTTCACTCTTTTTAATGTGGAAACTGCTAAATTTTGGGTGATCCTAACTGTGGCTCCAAGATGTTTGAATTGTTTCTTTGTGACTGCTTGCAATATTTTCTCCTTTATGTAGGAGTGCTGGAATTTGTCTATAATATTCCTGGGGGGGTGGTGGTGGTTTCATTTTGGTATCTTTTTTGAGAGGTAATCAGTGAATTTTTTTTCCAATTTCTATTTTAACTTCTGGTTCTAGGAAATTAAGGCAGTTTTCCTTGATAGATTCTTGAAATATGATGTCTCAGTTTCTTTTTTAATCATGGCTTTCAGGTAGTCCAATAGTTCTTAAATTATTTCTCCTCAATTTATTTTCCATGTCAGTTGTTTTTCTGATGAAATATTTTATATTTTGTTCTATTTTTCATTCTTTTGCCTTTGTTGGTTTTTTTTGATGTCTCATGAAATCAATAGCTTCCATTTACCCAACTCTAATTTTTAAAGACTTATTTTACTCAGTGAGCTTTTGTATCTCTTGTTTCATTTAGACAATTCTACTTCTTAAGGAGTTCTTTTCTTCAGTGAATTTTTGTATCTCTTTTTCCATTTGGCCAATTCTGTTTATTAAGGTATTATTTTTTTCACTATTTTTTGTGTGCCTCTTTTACCAAACTATTGACTTGCTTTTCATAATTTTCTTGCACCACTCTCATTTCTTTTCCCAAATTTCTCTCTACATCTCTGATTTTTTAATTTCTTTTTTAGCTCTTTTTTATATTTGCATCCAATTCACATTTTTTTCTTTGGGGCTTTGCTTATAGCTACTTTTGCATAATTGACTTCTGGGTTTGTGTCTTGATCTTCCTTGTCACCACAGTAACTTCTTATGTTCAGGTTCTTTTTTTGTTGTTGTTTGTTCATTTTCTCAGTCTATTTCTTGACTTTAACCTTTATGTTAAAGTTAGACTCTGCCCCCTGGGTGGAGAGGATACTGTCTCAAACTTTAGGTCCTTCTTGCTGCTGTTTTCAGAGGTAGCTCTGGAAGTCTATAGGCTTTTAGTGCTTTCAAGGTGGTATGATCTAAGGAGGGATGTGGTCACTGCTCTCTGGTATTCACCCAAGAAGGGAACTTGATCCAGAGGGCTCTGGAGCAGAAAGTAAGGCCAATGACTTTATACTTTAGTCATGAAGCCATGGACTGATTTTCTTCTCTCCTAGACATGAGCCAGTTTCCTGCTAAATGAGTTTCCAGAAAGATACAATTATATGGAAGACGTTCTTTTTGGGTTTTGTCCTCTGTCTCGAAGTTTTAGTTTGGTAAAGTAGTGTTGATACTCTAGACCAGGCCTGCACAACCTGTGGCCAGTCAGTCTTTTAAGGCCCTTGGGCTAGTTGCAACATGCCAAAGGATTTCCAGCAGCCTGTGAAATTTGTAGAGGAATACATCCTTTGTATGTAGAGGAAATCCTCTGGCATGCAGTAAGGGCCTAAGGGCTTTAAGAAGCCCCAGACTCCAGGTTGTACACCATGCCCTACACTTCAGGGATTTATGGGTAGGCTCCCAGGATCAGCACCAAGTCTAGGGAAAGTAGATGGCCTAACAGCAAATAAGGGTGGGTTACAATCTTTTCAATGGTATACCCAGACATTATTCCTTTCCTGAAAGGTTTCCCCCAGCCAACAATATGGATTGCCCTTTTTTTCCATCATGTCCTCCCATCAGTCTTATCCATGTAGAAAGTGACTTGAAGGTCAGATTAGGCAGTCTCCCATGAGTAATGCACTGTGTCAACTGCCAGGATGTCCACATAGGCAGTGAGTATAGAAAACAATGGAGGTGAAATTCATTTTAAATAGGATTGTAGGATTATAGCTCTCAAGCTAAAAGATTTCAGAGGCCATCTAATCCACCTGCCTCCACCCATTTTAAAGATATGGAAACTGAAGCCCAGAGAGGTTGAATTGTTGTCAAAGGTCACACAGATATCAAACAATGGACATGAGACTTCCATGCCCTCTCCACTATATCACACCACTCTCTATAGTAGGTTATGGGTAATTGATTGGAATGATTTATAGACAAATTCAATGAATATTGATTCCTGTCAATTTTCTTGTTGATGAGGAGTGCAACATTTTAGCTACTATTGCAAGGTGGAGTTTATGCATTCAGTTTGCCTATCACATGGAGGTAGGGGTAAAGAGTAAATGAACCCTTAAAACGAAGGAAGGGAATATATACTAGGGACCATCATGACTGGAAAGAAGGTGAATAGGTAGACTGTAGAGTAGCAACATTGCTGGCATCAGTACGTCAGAGCATACATGGCCATTGGAATGAGAGGATAAGCCAATTGTTTCTGTGTCCATATGCTTCAGTGGCAAGTGTACAGGAGTAAAGAAAAGTTGAAGAAGAAATAGAAATAGTGGCTTAATGAGTTAAGGGTGACAAAATTATCACTAGTTAATGGACTCCTGGGTAACGTGTTAAAGATAGCATTAAGCTAGAACTGAAATTATTCATTTCTGTTCTTTCTCATCTCCTTTCATACATCAACGGCAACAATAATAGCTAGCATTTATATAGTGCCTGCTGTGAATATGCCAGGCGCTATGCTAAGCATTTTACAGATATCATCTCAATGATCTTCACAACTACCCTGGGAGGTAATTGCTATTATTATTCTTGTTATACAGTTGAGGAAACTGAGGCAAGCAAAGGTTGAGTGACTTGCCCAATATCACTCACCTAGTAAGTATGTGAGGCTGGATATGCTATTAACTTGCTTTTAAAATACCTCTAAATAAATTCATGTTAGGATAATTAGTCTTCCTTTTCTTTCTTGCAGATGAGCTTCTGTAAGACGAGTTTAAGACGGATAATGCCTGAGAATCTTCCAAAAAAGACTGAATCAATCTCCCCACCCAACCTTTCTAGGGTGAATGGCTGGAGTCCACCCCTCCACTCTTTCCAGCTCATTGCTTGGACAGCCTACGTGTACATGATCATCGTAGCATTTGGATTGTTCATTCCCTTACTGCCATATTTTTGGAGGAACATCACCTACATAGTATCCTTTTTGTCTATAATTTCAAGATCTGCCATTTTCTAATATGAAATAGAGAAATGAAAAAGAGTAAATTGAAATCAGTTTAGATATTCTTAGGTGGATACAGATCACAATAAAAAAATATCATTTTCCTTGGCTTGGGAGGTCACCTCTCTAAGAGTTGGAGATTTTTTCCAAAATTAAAAAAAAACCCTGAATTTATGTTTTTTTTGCTTATCACCTTTGTTTCCAAACGTGTATCCCCTTTCCAACATAACAAGGTATCTTTTGTAACAATATTTCTAGAATGATTGAGGCACTTCATAGTTCCGTCAATAATTTATTACTTCAGGCTATCTTTCCTCAGTCCTTCTGATTTTGACATTTTGTTATCTGTGTCATTTCTCAGAGTATGAGATGAAACATTAAAGTTTTATCCTGAAATTTCCCTTCCCACTTAATCCTATTGCTGGAAATGGAAGAAAATTTCAGGATAGAATGGAATGGCACAGAGAGTAAGCCCTTGGCTTTGAGTCAACTTGATGTCAACTGAAGAAGGTTTCAAAGGGAGTTGATGGGGCTTAGGTCACTTACAACTCTTTCAGTGTGAAATAATGGGAAAAGTGCTTGATTTGGAATCAGTAGACACATGTTGGACTCCCACCTCTGTTGTTTATTTATGCCTGGGCAATAATGACTTGAATGGTCAAATCATTTTATCTCTCTTGGTTCAGTTTTCTTATCTGTAAGGAATAAGAAGAGTGGTATCCAAACTGTTTTTCCCTCCTGCATTTGTTTATGAGTTACTTTATACTCTAGAAGAGTAATGTCAAACTCATATAGCAGTGGGGGCTAGTAAACAATCCATAAAGATCCCTACAGGCTGCATGTTGAATTCATTAACATCATCCGTGTTCTATTTTATTCTTTATTTATTTTGTTAAATATTTACTTATTCTATTTTAATCTGGTATGGCCCAGAAACCTGAGATTTGCAGATAACAATGTGCCCTATAGGCCTCGTGTTTGATACCTTTGTTCTAGCATATGGTCAGTTTTTGTAAGGGTGGACTGTATAAAGCTCAGAAATATGTATGCTCCCTTATATTCTCATCCAATAATTACAATGTCTATAATTAGAAATTTACATTTCTAAAATTCTATTATTTGCTAATTTAGTTCTTGTTTATATTTTTATTAGATTTGTCTAGTTCTGAAAGGGAGCACTTCCATGTCCTCATCGATTATAGTTTCATTGTACATCTTTCTCTATAGTTCAATTACTTTTTCTTTTAAGTGTTTAGATACTCTATCTTTCAATGTATATAAAGTAAATACTGATGTTATTTTATTATCTATGGTACTTTTAAATAACTTTTTTCTGCTTATTTGGATTCTCCTAAGGCTTAAGAAATTGTATTTCCATTTTTCAGTTTATATTTTTCTGTATGTTTCAAATGTATTCTTTATAAACAACGTATTTTTGGATTCTGTTGCCTGATCCATTCTGCTATCCGCCTCTGTAACATGAGTAAATTGATCCATTCACATTCATAGTCATAATAATTATGTTTTTCCCTACAGCATAAACTTAACTTTTTTTCCTCTCATTCCCTCCAGCCTTCTTTTTACAAACAAATAAAAGAGTGGAAAGAAGTGAAATGAGATCCTACTATTTATCTGTAAGTGGAGTAGGTTGATTCTAATCATTTGCCTTCCTTCTCTTTACTTAACCTTTATTAGAATTAGTGGTTCTTGCACTTTGTTTCTCTTTTTTAATGCTCCCTTGATGGATATTCTCTCCACATTTCTCTCCTTCCTCTTAAATTAATCTTTTCTACTCCCTGTCCTTGCCTATTTCCCTGTTGAATTTCATGTATTTCTATACCCATACTCTCTGTGTGTATATTATCAACTCTCCTTTAACCAGTTTAGTTAAGAGTGAGATTCACAAAATGTCCACTCTCCCCAACTCCCAATTCCATATTTTTAGACTTCTATGGGAAACAATGAATTCTTCCCTCTCATTTCTCCTTTCTTCCCTAGTGTGCTCCTTTCCCTTTCCTTTCCTTTTCTTTCCTAAAACCAGCAAAACGGAACAAAATGACCCCTGAGCCCTATGTTTATCTTTTTGAACTTAGCTTCTGAAAATATATTTATCATTTCTCCCCATTTTAGAATATCATCACCTGATTTTATATCATTTAGCCTATTCTAATGGCTAATTTTATTTACTTTCCTAGATTTCACTTATCTTCTGCGTTTTTATTTCAAAGATTCTACTCACCTCTGATATTTTCATCAGGAATTCTTGAAGTCTTTCCCTATTGAATATCCATTCTTCCTTTGTAGCATTATATTTAATTTTGCAAGATATGCTATTGTTGGCATTGTTTTCTTCTTCCTTCTGGTATAACATATTACAAGATCACTGAGTTCTGTTTATTTCAGTCTTTTTTTTTTCAATGTGTCCACTACTATTTCTACCTTCTGTTCTAAGCTATTTATTCTCCTATTTTTTTTCCTTAAGAAAACAATATAATTATCAAGAGCTGGTTCAACTAGCTTGTTTTACAGATAAGAAAACTGATGCCCAGAGAGGTTAAGTGACTTTTTCAGAGTCACACAGATAGTAAGTGCAAGGAATAGAATTTGAATTTAATGCTCAGACTCTAGAGCCAGTGTTCTTTTTATTGTACCAGAGAGCTATAATTTCACTTTTTTTTTTGCATCTTAAAGGGAGATTTATTTTCAATTTTTAAAAATGTTCTATTTATTTTAAACTTAAATACTAAAACAATTATAAAATTTTTTAAAAAAGCATTGCCATGTGCAAAGAATAATGTGAGAAGATTCAAAATGCATAGCAATAAATTTCCATTTCAAGAAAGCCTACACAAGAAATACTCCAGATTGTGTTCAGATCTGTCCATCTTTTCTTTGCTTCCTCATGAGTTCTCCTTTGTTCTCTGCTGTGCAATTTTTCCTTAGTTCATCCCTCCCACCCTTCCTTGACCACTTCTCTGAAGAAAGCTACAATTAAACATGAATATACACACACACACACACATACAGATGCATATATATATATACCTAAATACGTATATACATATAGATAGACATACATCTACATATACTTAAATTCTTATAATCATATCCACATATAGATATATACATTCATATGCATCTATATAAAACTGTACTAGACTTATTTGTCCTCTGTTTCTCTGTGGGTGGATAACATCTACCTTGAGAAGTGCAAATCTTTCCATATTTTTCTAAGTCCCCTAACTAATTATTTTATACACCATAGAAATATTCTAACCTTACAAAGTCTAATTATTTAGTCTAAATCATATTGATTAATATTCCTGACATATAAAATAGTTTCCCTAGTTTTCTCTCTTTTTAAAAATTTATTTATTTAACTTTTAACATTTATTTTCACAAAATTTTGGGTTCGAAATTTTCTCCCCGTTTCTCCCCTCCCCCACCACAAAATGCCAAGCATTCTAATTGTCCCTATCACTGATCTGCCCTCTCTTCTAACATCCCTCCCTTCCCTTGTCCCCATCTTCTCTTTTGTCTTGTAGGGCCAGATAACTTTCTATACCCCAATACCTGTATTTCTTATTTCCTAGTAGTAAGAAAATACTTGACAGTTGTTCCTACAACTTTGACTTCCAACTTCTCTTCATTCCTCCCTCCCCACCCATTCCCTTTGGGAAGCAAGCAATTCAATATAGGCCATATCTGTGTAGTTTTGCAAATGACTTCCATAATAGTCGTGTTGTATGAGACTAACTATATTTCCCTCCATCCTATCCTGCCCTCCCATTGCTTCTGTTCTCTCT
>CM053769.1:607295668-607354009 GCA_028658325.1 Potorous gilbertii | reverse complement strand
CTATTTCACATTATCTTCCATTTTTTCATTCTTTTGGTTTTGTTTTGTGATTTGTTGGTTTCTCATAAAGTCATTAGCCTCCATCTGTTCCATTCTAATTTTGAAAAAACTATTTTCTTCAGTGAGCTTTTGGACCTCCTTTTCCATTTGGCTAATTCTGCTTTTTTAAAACATTCTTCTCCTCATTGGCTTTTTGAACTCTTTCGCCAATTGAGTTAGCCTATTTTTCAAGGTGTTATTTTCTTCAGCATTTTTTTGGGTCTCCTTTAGCAAAGTGTTGACCTGCTTTTCATGCTTTTCTTGCATCTCTCTCATTTCTCTTCCCAGTTTTTCTTCCACCTGTCTGACTTGATTTTCAAAATCCTTTTTGAGCTCTTCCATAACCTGAGCCCATTGAATATTTACTTTGGATGTTTGGGATACAGAAGTCTTGACACCTATGTTTTTCCCTGATGGTAAGCATTGTTCTTCCTCATGTGAAAGGATGGGAGGAGATACCTGTTCACTAAGAAAGTAACCTTCTATGGTCTTATTTTTTTCCCCTTTTTTGGACATTTTCCCAACCAGTTACTTGACTTTTGGGTCCTTTGTCAAGAGTAGGGTATACTCTGGGAATCTGTGAGATCTCAATTCCTCCAAGGTGGCACAATCAGGCGGGTAGCAATCTCTATGCAGAGGAGGGATTTGTGTGCCCAGAATCTTAGCAGATACCTTTTCACAGACACCTGGACTCCAGTTTCCAAGTCAGCACTGGGGGCTGATTTTCAGATAAACTGGATGGGCAGGGCCACCATTCAGTGTGAGACAAAGACCAGCTCAGCCAGGGCCTCCACCCAGGGCTGAGGTAAGACTCAGCTCTTCAATGCCCCCAGGGGTTTTTACACTCCAACAATGGAGCTTCCTTATGGGCTGCTGTGCTGGCTCTGTGGCAGCTACCTGCTGCTGGAGCTATGGGAAGGCCCTTCTCCCTTCCTGGCCCCCTGATATAACCCCATCACCAACCTTTGGTGCCCTTGGGCTGAGGGATCTGAGGACCCCCTGCTGTGATTGGAGATTCCACTCCAGAGGTGTCCTCCTCCCAGAGTCTTGTTGCACTATGCGGCACTGCGTTGCTCAGCCAAGGCTGGACTGGGCTCTGCGCTCGGCACAACCAACGTTTCCGTGGGCCTTTCAGGTCACTGTGAGCTGTTGTTCTCCACTTCTGCTGTTCCAGAATTTGTTGAGAGTCCCTCTCTACAAGTATTTTATGAGCTGTGGGGAGGACCCTGCGGTACGTGTCTATAATTTCACCTCTTATCTCTTAACTTCATTTCTTCTATCCACTCTTATAATCTTTGTGACCAATCCATTTTCCCCCTGAGTCTATGTGTAGAGTTACTCTCTTATTCTAGTTTTACCTCTTGCAAGTCTCCTAACCATATTATTTAGTAGTTGTATTGGGAGGTTTCCTTCTTTTTTCTTTCTTAATATATTTCTCTGTCTGTAGCCTCAATTCCAGAATTGGAATTTTGTGCCTACCCAATCAAACTTTACCCAATATGGCACTCTTGTATGAAGTGGCTAAGCTTAGGCTCTGTCTCTGCTGCAGTATGGATGCTGTCATTACTTCCCTGCTATAGTTCTTGATGGAATAATTTAGTCCTGTCCCCAGTGCCTGCCCTTTTCCATAATGCTGGCCTAGATCAGACTGTTGAATTATAAGTTAAGGCTGCTCAGTATCTAACACTATTTAACTTCGTCTCCTGGTGGTCCAATGAGTACAATGTCCTTTCCCCTGTTTATACCTTATTATGGAGTCAGCATTTGGTTTTTGTCCCCTGTTGTGGCCCTGACAAAGTCTGACCAGATATTGGCGCTTATGTTGGCTTCAGACCTCCTGGAAGGACCTGAGAAGCAGGCTGCCTGGGTGCTTCAACAGCTTTTATCTGCTGAAATGTACAATGTATCTTTCAACTGGTTCTTGCCAGGTGTCAGAGAATCTGACTAGCTTCAAGCCTTCTGGAGTTCTGTGCCCTATCTTCCTCTCCTTTACCAGTCGCTTACTGGGAAGTAACTTCATCTCCTACCATATCTCCAACAGGCCAGTACTGAGATCCTAATGGCATCAGATCTCATATAAATGCAATTGTACTATATTTAGGACCCCCCTGAAGGGACTTCTACTAGAATGCCTGGAGGCACTTGTCTGTCTTCTGAGATAGTCCTGAATTGTATGGAGAAATTTACTAGTGTTTTTCTTAGGTTAAAGTAAAATTTTGCTTCATCTGCTATGCTTTTTCATCTTTATTGCAGTGTCCCTCAAGAGATATGGACTTGGTTAAAATCTTTTACAAAGTCTTTGCTAGGATCTTTGTCTCCAAACCTTTTTCTTTTTAATCCATCCCACACAGATATAAGTCAAAATGTTTAGTATGGACCCCCAATATATGCATATTTATTTATTTATAAATTATATATAGGTTCTGCTATACTAATATGCTACATAATCTAATTAAAAGCATCACTATTACTTTTCTTTTTTGTCTTCCTCCTTGACTTTGACTCATGCCTTTTCTCTCATTGTCTCATAGACTGAGTAAAAGACCTTCAAGATCATCTAGTCTAGTCTTCTCATTTTATAAGGATATTGAGACCAGAGGAGTAAAATAACTTGCCTAAAGTTACAAAGATAGTAAAAAAAAAAAAGCTAAGATTTGAAACATCCTACGTATATGCACAGATTTGCAATCATATGCTTTTCCAGATAGTCAGTCTGTTGTTTCTGAAGTCATGTTTCCCATTTCTCCTAGAAAATTGGGTGAATCATTTCAAGACATTGTGTTTTAGTGGGGGAAATCCTGAACTTGAAATGAGAAGACTGCGATTGAGTTCCTAGATGTGACATTATCTATGGACAATTAAGTTTAGCTTTCCAAGCCTCTGTTTCCTCATATGTACAATGGAAAAAGAATACATTCACAATCTACTTCACAAGATTTGTTTTGAGGGAAGTACTGTATAAATCTTAAGGAATTATGAAAATGAGAACTATTTTCAGCTTTGTATACCTTCTGTGCACACAAGGCAATCCCAATGTAAGGCAAAAGAGGGTGTGTCTGAGACGATACCATTTCAGTGTAGTCTCCATCCTCCCTTTAGCCCTGTTCTTGGACATGTGATTTTTCAGAAAGTATTCTAGAAGGAAATGATGCATGTCATGGCCAATTGCAAGCAAACATTTAAAAAATGCCTATTGCTGCAAGTCATTGTCCTAGATATAGGAAATATGAAGATAAGACTTCACATCTGTCTTCAAGGAGCTTACAAGAAACGTGAAAATCTAAAAAAAAAAAAGAATCTGAATATGAAAATTGCATCTAAGAGTGGCAAAAAGCAGTGGCGCACTTTCCAAATGGTACAGAAAGTGAGAACCTAAACTGTAAGGAAGAAACCCTTACCTCTTTGTCTTCCCCAATCTTCCCCATGTGCTATAATAATGGTCTGCTGCTTCATTACTTCAACCAATTCAGCCTTTTCTGTCCCACTAAAGAAAAATGAATCAGACATCGTAAGGTTCAAGACAATCCTTAAAATGCTGCTTCAATCATTAGCTGTCCTTGTGGTTAGATAGCACTTCTGGTTTTCTAAGCTTTTTTTTTAGTACCAGCTAAACATCCCCTAAAGCTTCTCTTTAAGGACAACTGATAGGTCCTTCCTTTTCTGGATGGCACCTCTACCTTTGAAAATATAGTGAAAAGAACAAGGGACTTAGAGTCTAAAGAAATGGATTTGAATCTTGACTCTAACATTTACTAATTGTGGGACTTGCATAGGCAAAATCTCTTAGCCACTCTGAAAGTTTTCTTATTTTTAAAAACAGGCCTATAATAATTTTATTTTATTTTTAATTTGCTTATTTTTAGTTTTCAACATTCACTTCCATAAATTTTTAATTTTCTCCCCCTTTTTCCCAGTTCCCTCCCCAAGAGTGCATGCAATATGATACGGCTTTACACATACATTCCTATTAAATACATTTTTGTATTAGTCATGTTGCATAGAAAAATTATAATGAATGGGAGAGAACATGAGAAAGAAAAAACAGGAAGAAAACCAAAGAAAATAGTCTGCTTCACTTTGCATTCTGACTCCATAGCTCTTTCTCTGGACATGGATGACATTTACCATCATGAATCCTTTGGAATTGTTTTAGGTCCTTGCATTTCTGAGAAGGGTTAAGTCTATCAAAAATCAGTCATCTCACACTGTGGCTGTTTCTGTGAATTATGTTCTCCTGGTTCTACTCCCTTCACTCAGTATCAGTTCATATAAATCTTTCCAAGATTTTCTGAATTCTACCTGTTCATCATTTCTTATAGCATAAAAATATTCCATTACATTCATATACCACAACTTGTTCAGTCATTCCTCAATTGGTGGGCATTTCCTAAATTTCTAGTTCTTGGCCACCACGAAGAGAGCTGCTATAAACATTTTTGTACACCTGGGTCCCTTTCCCACCTTTATGATCTCTTTGGTATATAGCCCTAGAAGCAGTATTGCTGGATCAAAGGGTATGCATATTTTTATAACCCTTTGGACAAAATTCCAAATTGCTCTCTAGTATGGTTGGATCAGCTCACAGCTTTACCAGCAATGACTCAGTGTTCCAACTTTCCCACATCCTCTCCAACATTTATTGTTTTCCTGTTTTGTCATTTTAGCCAATCAGAGAGGTGTGTTGTGGTACCTCAGAGTTGTTTTGATTTGCATTTCTCTAATCAAAAGTGATTTAGAACATTTTTTTCATAGGCCTATAGATATCTTTAATTTCTTCCTCTGAAAACTGCCTGTTCATATCCTTTGATCATTTATCATTTGAGGAACCTATAATAACTTTACAACCTACCTTGTAGAGAAAGCAGCTAGCATAGTGGATAGAGTACCAGGCCTGAAGTCAGGAAGACTCCTCTTCCTGAGTTCAAATCTGGTCTCAGACCCTTACTGGTTGTGTGATCCTCAGCAAGTCATTTAACCTTATCTGCCTCAATTTTCTCATCTGTAAACTGAACTGGAGGAGGAAATGACAGACTACTCCAATATCTTTGCCAGGAAAACCCCAAATGGGGTCATGAAGAGTCAATCACAACTGAAAAGTCACTGAACAGCAAACCGTGTAGAGTTGTTATAAGAAAAGTACTTTGAAACCTTAAATCACTGGAAAAAATACAAGTAGATGATTTTTATGTTTTTTTGTTTTTGTTAGGGTTTCTTTTTTGTTTGTTTGGGGGAGTTTTTTAATATTATGGATGGGGTTAGTCTTGGGGAAAAACTGGGTAATAAGTAAAAGTTCTCCTATCCAAAGATAGACCATTTATAAGTAGATGACGTCCAGACTACATGCGCCTCCAGGTCTAGTGTTCTTAGTCAACAGGTTGGGAGGACCTGATCCTGCAGGTATAGTTCAGAACTTCTGTTGTCATCGGTGCTATGGGAGTCAGATGGAGAGTCCCAACTGAGATTCAGGGAGAAATGTTCTGACACTCTGAGCAGCACCTAGAAGGTATTTTCTTCTAGAAATAATGATGGTTAGTTGGAGTTGAAATAGTACCCTACACCTTCAAAGAACAAGTCACTCTGGATAGAACTGAGGATACTCCTTAAAGTGCAGAACTTTAAACAGTTTTAACTGTTGAAAGAAACTTTTTCTAAAAAGTACTATCTACTTCCTTGTTTTCTTATACCAAGCTTATCAAAGATAATTTAACCCATTCTTTTTCTTAAAGACTCAGGCAACATCATGACCAACAGTCATTGTGATGTGTCTTGGGTGTAATTGTGGATTCTGATGCAGAGATAGTTGTAGATGTGGATGGTTTTTGAACATAAGAGAAAAGCCCAGAAATGACACTTAAACTTGTTTTCTTGGGGAAAATTCCTGATGACCTTGGTTTTATAGTCATTTGACTCTTTATCACAAAGATGAAGTAACATAGGGGTTGAATGAGATGTCTTCTAAGATCTCTTCCATCACTGGGTTTCTGTGATTCCATAAGAATGCATAATATGGCCATGATTTGCAGAATTAGCATACAACGGGCAAAAGCAGCCTTCTTCCAAAAGATTTTCTTTCTCTCCAAAAGTTCTTCATCTGCCCTGTCCTACTATTCTTTGACTTGTGCTTTTTTGTTTAAAACATTATTTATGATTTCTACATCACCCCCATGGCAAATGACAGCATCTCCTTCTCAGCTTACACCTACCTACTCATATCTCATTCCTACTTGACTGTTGACAGAGTTTGAAGGAATGTTCCTCACTCTTAGAGGAATTTATTCTGAAGAATGAGTCTGGTTTGAGGATGATTTATTCCATAGCCTGGAAAGTCTTCATCATCATGATATATCTCTGCAGACATACCCCCCTGGCCCCACCAGATCTTTTCTCTTCATGTTTCTTGGATTTTTTTTTCCCTGAGAACCAGTCACACAAATCAGTCTAGGGGCTCACAATTTGGCCAGTGCATCATATGGCGCTGCTCCGTGTCTTCAGATGACAACCTCTACAAAGAATTTGGGCAGCTGCCTTTTGTGAACCAAGATAGGAATGTTTATTATACTGATCCATCAACATAGTCCTGTATTATCTTTTTCAGGTCATATACAGATAAGAATTTTCTCACTTAAGTTTTGTAATATCTTTTTATATGCTTCATTCCTTTTCTCTTTGCCTGGGTAATGATTAGAATGGATAAGAGGATCTACCCCACACCTAGGTTTGCTGTGATTTTTGTGTTTGAAAGCTACCATACTTTAATATATTAAGAGAGTTTTCCACAGTAAAATACACAGTGAATTCCCCCTCCCAACTGAACCGGGGTGGTTGTTGCACTGCCAGTAATAACACATGGTACCCTGATGCTTTGGGGTGGTCTTGAGGTTTATGAGAAGCATTTCCTTTGGCTTTGAGGTTGTGCCCTGAGGGCCAGGGGCCCTTTCCATATGACTTACCATATGTATTGTCTCCCATATTAGGTGAGGTCCTTGACAGCAGGGACTTGTCTTATTTTTCTGTGTGTTTCCCTAGATCTCAGAACAATGCTTTTGCACATAGTAAGTGCTTAATAAATGTTTTGTTCATAACACAGATAGCTCTGTCTCCCTTTTCCAACCCAACCCCCAGGAGATGGTTTATGTCAAGAAGGACATGACTTTAAGATAGTGCTGGTCTATTCCAGCTTTCCTCTTTTTTGGTAAATGGTTCTTTGCTGTCACAGAGCTTAAAAAAGAGAAAATTTGGAGATGGAGAGGAAAGAGGGAGATGCTCCAGCCATTCTGGACACCTGAAGGCTTTGCAAGGCTAGGTTCTGGAGAACTAAGGTTAACAGTTTTAGTAGAATACTTCAAGAATGAATCAAATAGGCTGCTGTGGAACAACCTAAAAACATAACCACCATTTAGAATATTGTTCCTATGAGAAAATGCCTTTTGGGTTACAAACAATCTAGGGAAGAGTTTTTGGAATACAACCAGCTAGTGAATGAGGTGACTCTCTGTAATAGTGGATTTGAGGCCAGAGTAAACCATCTTACTCCCCCATGATGCTGAGAACATGATGAATCACTGTCTTAACCTTCTCTAGAGTTGTACACCATATTGTTTCTAAGGAAATGATTGATTTTTATCTAAACAGCTTAAAAATTTGAATTGGACTTCAGCGTTATGAAAATAATGCTATTGTTAGTCATGAGCAACTATAAGCATCTAGAGTCTCTTGGGCAATTAGGAGCATACAGATTATTCCAAAAATCTTAGAGCAGGTTTAAGTGTTGAAGCTGTAGATAAAAGCTAACAGTCCTTTGTCTCAAGCCACTTACTTGCTAATACAGCGAAAGCTCATAGACCAAGTCGATGTTACCTTGATCAGAATTGTAGCCCTGGATTTAATTGTTAACTCTTCTGTAGCACTGCCCTTTGGTCTGATCTTATATTTAGCAGTGTTTTGGATTAGATTCCCTTTGGAGGGTGGTGGAAGGGTTTTTTAAATGGTGAGACGAGGATAGAAAAATAGTTCATGGTGTCTTAAAGTTGGACAAGACCTTAGAAGGCATCTAGTCCATTTTCCTACCCCATGCAAGAATCATCTTTCCAATATCTCAGACTTGGAACGGCGGGCTTCCCAATATCATGGTGCTTCTTGGTTCAGTGATAGACAGCTCTTAACTGAAGGAACGTCTTCCTTCTGCTGGGCTGGATCCCACCCTCCAGAAAAATAAAGAGGAAGTCAAATGCTTCTCCCTTGGCCATCATATCTCCTCTTGTTCTGCTTTTACATAATGAGAACTGGATAATAGTCATTGTCCTAAATACTGGTTAAGTCACATTTTGACAACTGAGAGGTCCTTGGCTCACAGCACCTTTAATTTTTACTAGCCAGACATATTTGCAGGATGCCATGACAATTCATTGATTTTTCATACATAAGTCTCTCCTGCTTTTCTAGCTCTGACACTTACTCTCTCTCCCACTTTCAACTGCCATTTTTCCTGAGAAGAGACCACCCTACTGCTCCCAGGGCCACTGCCTTGCAGCTACAATGGGCCTGAAATAGCCCAGGATCAATGAGCCTGGGTCCAGGGCACTGCTCTGCAGACATCCATCAGGCTCTCAGTGAATCAGCAAACACTGCCTGCATGCAAAGCACTCTGCTAGGGTACAGAGATAGGGAGATAAATAAGAGGCACTCTCTGCCTTCAAAAAGAAGGGCATAGCTTTTTTTTTTCTTCTCTTAAACGGCTTTTAGAATGAGGTAACAAATCCAGGTGGTATACTGGATAGAGTACTGGACTTGGAATCAGTAAGACCTGAATTCAAATCCAGCCTCAGATACTTTCTGACTGTGTACCCTCAAGAAAATCACTTAACTTCTGTGGGCCTCAGTCTTCCTATTTGTAAAATGGGGGAAAACAATAGTACTTGCCTCACACTTGTGTTGTAAAGTGTTCTGCACACCTTAAAGCTTTGTACGAATGTTAGCTATCATTATCTTCCTCTTTTTTATCATTGCTGTTAATAGAATTACCATTTTTATGCAGCTAGATTGTACAGTGGATAGATTACAGGGCCTGGAGTGAGAAAGATCTGAGTTTAAATCCAGCCTCAGATACATTAGCCGTGTGACCCTGGGCAAGTCACTTGTTTGCCTCAGTTTCCTCATCTGTAAAATGAGCCGGAGAAGGAAATGGCAAACCACGCCAGTATCTTTGCCAAGAAAACCCCAAACGGTGTCACAAAGGGTCAGACATGATTAAAACCAACTCAACAACAACAAATATACTCTTCCACTCCTATCAGTGTCCCAGAGAGAGGGAGCATGCCAACCTGACTTCCCTAGCTTGCTCTGTAACAAGGATCACAGATAGAATCAGTCTCATAAAGTCCAATTTGTATACCAAGAATCTGGAAGTTACAAGTCTTGAGAGAAACAGGTGTGACCACTAAGGCAGAGTTTGCTAAGGCACAGGAAAGACAAGGAGTTACAGCTTGGGTCTACCTAACTTTGATAGCTACTGGACCCCATCCTCCTCTAGAAAATGAATTGGGAGCATGCCATGCAAAGCAGTCCTGATATTAATATAATCATGGCCTTCTAGTGCCTTTGATTCCAAGACATTTTTCTAGGCACTGAGGATATGAAGAAGCATTAAATACAACTCTGCCCTCAATGAGCTTACACTCTACTTAAGGACATAGAATGGACTCATCAAAAAAGAAAAATAACACTGCACAGTATTATATGCTAAACATGTAATGGGTATAGACAATAAAGGCCTCTGAGGAAGAAAAATGACTAAAGTCATTGAAGAAAGAAGAGTTACATTTTATGTGGTAATGGCAAAAGTAGTGGACTTGGAGTAAAGACTGGTTTAAATCCCGAATCTAACCATATGAGGCCAGGTGGTACAGGGAAAAGAGCCTTGTCTCTGGAATCAAGACCTGAATTCAAATCCTGTGCTGATGCTTAAGACCTATATGACCTTCAGCAATTTCTGGGACTCCATCTGCAAAATGAGAAAATGTACTTAAGGTCTCTTCCTGCTCAAAAACAATGATCCTAATGATTTGCTGTGCAGTTTTGGGGACAAGCCACATAGCTTCTCTGACATCACTTCATCATCTGTAAAATGGGGGCCAAGAATGATGAAAGTTGTGCTTCCTGTCTCACAGAGTTGCCATGATGAAAGCTTTTGATGACCTTAAAAATGTTATATAAATGTGAGGATGTTTTGGGGTTTTGTTTTTAACAAGCTGGATCTTGAAAGAAAAGCAAGATTCAGTCACACTGGAGGAGGTAAGGGCATTTTTAGGCAGGAGAGACTGTAAGAAAAAAGTCTTACTAATAAGAAGTAAGTCTTACTTACTAATATCAAATTTTCTGTTCAGTTTTGTTTTTTTGTTTTCATCACGAATGCTTGAAAGTCCTCCATTTAATAAAATATCCATTTTTTTCCTGAAGGATTATACTTAGTTTTACTGGGTAGGTGATTCTTGATTGTAGTTCTAGTTCTTTTGCATTTCAAGCCCTCCACTCCTTAAAGGTGAAAGCTGCTAAATCTTGTGTAATCTTGTCTATGGCTTTATAATATTTGAATTGCTTCTTTCTGGCTGCTTGAAATATTTTCTTTTTGACCTGCAAGTGCTGGTATTTGGCTGCAATATTCCTGGGAGTTTTCATTTTGGGATCTCTTTCAGGAGGTGATCAGTAGGTTCTTTCAATTTCTATTTTACCCTCTGGTTCTAACAGATTGGGGCAGTTTTCCTTTATAATTCCTTGAAATATGATATCTAAACTCTTTTCTTATCATGGTTTTCAGGTGGTTCAATATTTCTTAAATCATCTTTTCTCAATCTATTTTCCAGTCAGTTATTTTTCCGGTGAGGTATTTCATGTTTTCTTCTTCTATGTTTTCATTCTTCTGACTTTGTTTTATTTACTTTTTTTGATGTCTTGTGGGGTCATTATCTTCCATTTGCCAAATTCTAACTTTTAAAGAATTATTTTATTCAGTGAGCTTTTGAATCTCTTTTTTATTTGGCTTATTCTGCTTTTTAAGAAGTTATTTTGTTTACTGAATTTTTGTGCTTCTTTGATTTAGCCAGTTTTGTTTTCTAAGGTATTATTTTCTTCAGTATTTTTGGCATTTCTTTTAATTAGATATTAATTCCCTCTTTTTAATTTTCTTGTGTCACTCTCATTTCTTTTCTTTTTTTCTTTTTCCTATTTTTTAAAGAATTTATCTCTTTCTTTAGCTCTTCCAGGAACTCTTGTTGGGCTTGCATCAAATTAGCATTTTTCTTTGAGGTTTTGCTTGTAGCTGTTTTCACTTTAGTGTCTGAGTTTTTGCCTTGGTCTTTCCTGCCACAGTGGTAACCTTTTATGGTCAAGTTCTTCTGTTGTTTTTGTTTCCTCATTTTCCCAGCCTATTTTTTTTGTTTTTTTTTACTTCCAACTTAGGTAAGGAGTCACTGTTCCAAGCTTCATGCATTTTTTCACTCTGCCATTTTCAGGGCTAGTTCTGGGAGTCTACAAGGTTTCAATGCTTCTAAGGTGGTATGATCTAAGGAGAGGTGTGGTCACTGCTCTCTTAGTTTGTGCTCTGGTCTTCACCCAAGAAGGGCCCCTATGCCCTTACAGTCTCTCTTCTACAGTAGCAAGCACTAGTGCTCTTCTCTGCCTTGGAACTGCAGCAAGTCCCTTCTCCCTTGTGACTGACCATTGCTCCTTTCTACTCTGGAACTGCAACCTAGAAATGCATCTGGCAACTGAGCTATGAATCAATGCCAAGTCCTACAGGTCCACCATGAGAGTCCTCTGTAATCTCTTTGTGACCAGTTGTCAGAAAGAAAACCAACCCCTCCTTCTCATCTCTGGGCCTCCTCCAGAGGTTGCTACTGTCACTTATGCAGGCACTTCTAAGGCCTGCTGCTGGTGCTGCCACTTTGTGTGCCTGAGGCTAGAGACACCCCAGTGTCATAGACCTCTCCTCCCAATCTCCTAAATTGTCTGAGGTTAGAAAAATGTCTCACTCTGACCTTTTGTTGGATCTGCCACTCCAAGGTATGATTTGAGGCATTATTTTAATCAATTTTAATTATTTTAAAGTCATTTGGAGGAGAATGTTAGGAGAATTCAGGTAGGTTGCTGCCTCTACTCAGCCATTGTTGACTCCCCTACGCACTTTTAAACCCCTTGTAATTTGGTTTCCAACCCCATCACTCAACTGAAACTGCCCTCACCAAAGTCTCAATGACTGCTTAATCTCCAAATTTAATAGCTCTTTTTTGTTCTCATCCTTCTTGACCCCTCTGCAGTCTTTGACACCATTGACCACACCTTCTGCTTAGAACCTCTCTCCCTCTGGGTTTTTCATGACATTACTTGGACCTAATTTTCCTACTTTTCTGATCAGTCATCAGTTTTCTTTGTTGCTGTTCAGTTATTTTTCAGTCATATCCAACTCTTCATGACTCCATTTGGGGTTTTCTTGGCAAAGATACTGGTCTGGTTTGCCATTTCCTTCTTCAGCTCATTTTATAGATGTCGCACTGAGGCAAACAGGGTGAAGAGACTTGCCAGGGTCACACAGCCAGTAAGTGTTGAAGCTAGATTTACGCTCTGGAAGAGGAGTCTCCCTGACTCCAGGCCTGGCACTCTATTCGCTGCATCGCCCAGCTGCCCTTGAGTTTTCTATGCTGGGTCATTATTCATGTGCTGCTTCAATGCATGGGTGTATCCTCAAGGATCTGTCTTGGCTCTATTCTCGTTTCTCTTTATATTCTCTAGGTAGTCTCATCAGCCTCCACTGGGGCAATGATCACTATGCAGGTTACTCCTAAATATAAAGAACTATCTAAATCCATATCTACATCTATCTACATCTATATTTATATATCTTGCACTCTGTTCTCTCCTTTGTTCCAGACCTATATTACCATCCCTACCTAGATGTCACAAAGTCATTTTAAACTCAACATGACTCAAACAGAAGTCATTGTTGTATATTTTCTACTAAACCTTCCTGTTTTTCTAACTTCCTAATTTCTGTGGAGTATACTACTATCTTTCAAGTCACTCAGATTCACAGTCTCCGAATCGTACTCAACTATTCCCTTACATCATGTATAATTATCTACTTAATCATGTGGAATTTACCTTCACAGCATTTCTCACATATGTCCAGGTTCGTAAATTCAGTGTAGACTTCTCACTCTGGCATGCCCCATATATCTGATCAATGGCTAAATTTTGTCATTTCCACCTCCACCTTGCTAGTTTCTATCTCCTCTCCACCTATAACACCAACACTCTCATTCATGCCTTAATCATCTTCCTCCTGGAAGTACTGTCAGAGCCCTCAATTTGGGTTCCATATTATACTTCAACTTTTTTCAGATATGCCTTCTACAGAACTGCCAAATTGATATTTCTATAGCTCAGGTCTAATCATGTCACTCTTCTAGTCAAGAAATTTCAGTGACTTTCTATTGTCTGTAGAATAAACTACAAGCTCCTCTATTTGCCTTTAAAAGCTTTTTATAGAGCACTGACCCTTTAACCAGGAGGACCTGAGTTCAAATTGGGCCTGAGACACTTGACCGTTGCTAGTTGTATGACCTTGGGTAAGTCACTTGACCCCAATTGTCTTGCCAAAAAAAGCACAAAACAAAAAAACAAAACCAAAACTTCTTATAACATGAACCATTTCAGCATTTTTTCCTATTGGTCTCACTTTCCCCTCCCCTAAAAGATGTGTACACACAGACACAAACACACACACACACCTACACACACACTCTATTTTCCAGGCAAACTGGCCTACTTTCTCTTTTGTGCTTTTACACAACTATTACATGCTCTACTTCTCGCATTTCCACAGCCTATCACTAATGCCTGAAATGTCTTACCTTCTCACCTCAACCTCTTGCAATTCCTTGCTCCATTCAAGGTCTAGTTTAAGTGCCATTAACTATAAAAGACCTTTCCTGATCATCTCCACCCTGCCCCTCCTCCCAAGCTGTCATATGTTTTCCACGTATAAATTACATTTACTTATCTGGATATGTTGTCTTCTCCCTTGCCCTCTCTCCCAAGTAGAATGAATACCTTAGGTACTTAGCAAAATTCTTTTTGAATTGTATCAAAATCAAAGATACCAGTTAGGAGACAACTTCCATAGCTCAAGAGTGAGGTAATGAGGTCCTGTCTCTGAAGGAGGTCAGAGTCCAGTGTTGCGGCAGACACCTTGGGAGTTAGGACTGTGAGAGCTCAGCTAGGTAGCAGCCAGAGTCCAGTAGTAAAAGACAGGCAATACTATTTTGGTATTTTAAACCTGGTAACGAAAAATCCCTTTAAGGATCAGAATGCGCAGAGTTGGCTGAGACCCTCGGCTCCCATTTGCTCTACACTCAACCCTGACCTTCTCAGACCTCCCCTGATCAAATCTGTTTCTCCAATGTTTTATTTCCCTTTCTGACGGTTTCTCCACTTTGAGAGAAATGACCCAACTCTCTAAAATTCCCAGCCCTACACTTGTATCTGATAATTAGTTCTGCCCTTTTTTGCAGACAATGATGCAGGTAATTTTTAATTTTTTTACTTTATTATTATTAATATTTTACCACAGCTATTTAGCATGATATTGGGCAGTAACATAAAGGCTGAATCCTGGCATTGGAATCACTTGGTGTAAAAAAAAAAAAAAAACTTAAAACTGAAACAACAACAAAAACGTAGAACTAAAAGAAATCAAAGTCACTAGGCTGTGGGCAGCCACTGTCTTGGTGTTCTCCACATCTTGCTTCATGTTTCTAGGAGAGCTTCAACAAAGAGTTAGGGTTATTATCCCAAAGAGGAGAACAGAAAAACATCTCATGTGTTTTTCCTCTTAAGATGAAACTTCAACTTCCCCCTTAATTCTGCCCCTAGAGTATAGTGGCCCTGCTGGCACAAGGGCAGAAAAGAGACAACCTATTTCAAAACTCCAAAGTAAGATGAATCCCTGCAAAAACCCCTCAGGTGCTTCTCTGTTCTGGTGCTTTGTTTGAGTTTTCTTGCGGCAGGGAAAGGTGAATAGCAAAGCCCAAGAAATGACTGCAAAGCAGTCAGGACAGGTTAGGGGGAGAAACAAAGCAATGGTCTAAACCGGCACATGAGAGGCAGTGTGGGACAGTGGGAAATGTGCTGGATTTCAAATTGGGGGACCTGGGCTTGAATATTAACTTTTCCACTTTCTACCTGTATAACCCTGGATAAGACATGCCAACCCTCTGGGCTTTTATCACCTCATCTATAAAATAAAGCAGTTGAATTAGATCTTTAAGCTCCTTTTCAACTCTAAATCTATGTTTCTAAACTATAGAATGTAAACTCCTTAAAGGCAGGAATCCTTCCTTCTTCCTTCCTTTCTCTCCTTTATTTTTCTCCTTTCTTTCTCTTTCATTCTTCTCTTTTTCATTCTCTCTCTCTCTCTCTCCCTCTCCATCTCCGTCTCTCTCTCTCTCTCTCTCTCTCTCTCTCTCTCTCTCTCTCTCTTTCTCTCTCCCCCTCTCTGTCTCTCTCTCCCCCTCTCTGTCTCTCTCCTCTCTGTCTCTCTCTCTCTCTCTGACTCTCTCTCTCTGTCTCTATCTCTCTCCTCTCTCTCTCTGTCTCTCTCTCTCTCCCCCTTTCTGTCTCTATCTCTCTCCTCTCTCTCTCTGTCTCTCTCTCTCTGTCTCTCTCTCCCCCTCTCTGTCTCTGTCTCTCTCTTCTCTGTCTCTCTCTCCCCCTCTCTGTCTCTGTCTCTCTCTCCCTCTCTGTCTCTGTCTGTCTCTCTCCTCCCTGTCTCTCTGTCTCTGTCTCTGTCTCTCTCCTCTCTCTCTCTGTCTCTCTCTCTCCCCCTCTCTGTCTCTGTCTCTCTCCTCTCTCTCTCTGTCTCTCTCTCCCCCTCTCTGTCTCTGTCTCTCTCCTCTCTCTCTCTCTGTCTGTCTCTCTCCCCCTCTCTGTCTCTGTCTCTCCCTCTCTCTCCATCTCTCTCTCTGTCTCTGTCTCTCTCCTCTCTCTCTCTCTGTCTGTCTCTCTCTCTCTCCTCCCTGTCTCTCTGTCTCTGTCTCTCCCTCTTTCTCTCTCTCTCTCCCTCCCTCCCTCCCTCCATCCATCCCTCCCTCCCTCCCTCTCTCTCTCTCTCTCTCTCTCTCTCTCCCTCTCTGTCTCTCTCTCCTCTCTCTCTGTCTCCACCTAGCACTATGCCTGGCACAAAGGAAATAATAAATGCCTGTTGATTGACTGAAGCATAAAACAAAAACCAGCTCCATGGCAGCCTGGAATGAGGCCAGTTGTATCAAATGAATGAAAGTTTTTCTCCTGCTCTTGCATCATATACAACAGGCCATCTTCGGCCCACAATGACAATGAAGGTTGATCGTTTATATTATTTTGACCACTAGAGGGCTCCAGTATTGTTCCAGAAAGAGGCAATGAGCACTCACGGTTAGGGATAAATTTTGTGCAGCAAAGCCCAGTAGAAGAAGTTTGAGAAACCAAAGATCCCCTTTCTCTTTCGTGTGAAGATCTAGAATTCAAGAAGTCAAGCCCAAGGAACTGTTTGTCCTGGAAAGAAAATCAAGACAAGCGCACACAAGGATTTCTCCCCAAAGGGTTTGGCTGAAAATAGGATTGAAAAGAGATCACCAATGAAAAGAAGTCTTTCACATGGGAGGCTAGAAGCAAGCACCCTACTCACAGCAAAAGCCTGAGTGAAATTCCAATGGACAGCAATTTTCCAGTGTGATTTCCAATTCTTCTTCAAGTTTGGTCCTGTGTGGAGACCAGTGTGCAATTGTACTCAGCCCTGTTAGGTTATCACTGTGTACAGTACTTATTTTTTTTCCAAAGTGAAAACAGGCATGACTTCTTGATTTAGTGAAATGCATTATCTATGATGAGCTGATATCTGATATCTGGTATAATTTTATTTTGTCTGTAGAAATCACCTCCCTACAAGATTGTATTATGCCTCGGGCAAGCAAATGAACTTGGCAGCAACCGTTCAGAAATTCATGGGGAGCAGACAAGACAGCTGACTTTTTCAGTAACATGCTACAGCTTTGAACCTAATGAGGACATTTTTGTAGAACTTGCCCTTAAGTCATTTGATAAACCTTCAATTTGCCATTTTCAACTTTCAATGGGAACATTTGCTCTGGGCTTGTTTTTTCGGGTCTTCTTCCTGTGAAATTGGACAGGGGAAAAGGTTAACAGTGTTACGAAAGGGAGTGTATCAATAGACGGGTAATTTATTCACTATTTGTTTACTAAACACAGATTGTTGCTAGGATGTGCTATGGTGTCAGTCTATCATTCTCCTAACAGTGCAGTGACTGAAACTGCTGAAGTTGGAGAAAGAAGCTACACTTCTTCTTGGAATGAAAATCAGTGAGATGGGTTGTAGTGTGCCTTAGTTCATTCCCTCTGATGGATGTGCCATAGTTATACCCAAGGTATTCACTAATATCATGTAGAATCTAAAAGTAAAACTACGCCAAATGAAATGTTTCTTTTTCCATTATGATTTATTACACTTTCAATTTTGTTATTCTCACTGAATTCATAATAAATGGCAGATGAATGAATGCTAAATTAGTAGCTGTCTGAATTTACAAGCAATGTTTTTAGACAAAAGAGACGCCCCTCCCACAAAAAAAAAAGGTTCCCTGTATCATTCAATGTGTGAGTTGCTTACAGGACGATAGTTTAACTTGCTAAGCATATACTGCTATTGTTTAAAGAAATGTTGTGTCATGCAAACAGGGTGGAGACAAGGATCTATGTTAAAATGATTTTAAAATATCTTTTCCTTCTTCCCTTCCCCCCTCTACCACACCCTTCTTAAGTCTCAGTTTCTTTATCTATAAAATGAGGACATGGGTCTAGATGACCTTCATGGTCCATTCCACCTCCACATTGATGATCTTTTGAAGTTAGTTTAATAAACTACTCTGTGAAATGGGTATAATAATATTTGCACTACCCTACATCTTATGAGAAAAGCATTTTGTGAACCTTCAAGTGCTATTGAAATATGATTTTTCACTATTATATGATGGGAGCTACTCTTTCCTTCAAAAGAAGGCTAGAATAAGATCTTATATTATCCCAGGAAGTTTGTATCTGTATTAGCATTTTTAGATAGCACCTGTAGGATATGATCAAGAAAGAACAGAAGGAAGGAAAGAAGCATTTATTAAGTGCATGAGATGGGCCGTAGATTTTGACAAGTGCTTTACAAATATCTTATTTGATCCTTACTACAAATAGGTTCTATTGCTATCTTTATTTTGTATCCCTATTTTGCTGATGAGGAAACTGAAGCAAATAAATAGTTTGCCTAAGGCTAGGTCTTCTTGTTTCCAGACCCAGCACTCTCTCTATCCCCTATGCCATGTACCTGACCCTCTAGCAGAGGTGGAGAACCTGCAGCTTTGAGGTCATGTGGCCTTCTAGTTCCTCAAGGGTGGCCCTTTGACTGAATCTAAGCTTCACAGAACAAATCCCCTTAATAAAAAAATTTGTTCTGTAAAACTTGAACTCAGTCAAAAGGCTGCACCCCTAGAAGGCCACATGTGGCCTTGAGGCTTCAGGTTCTCCACCCCTGGAGGTTTTGCCTAAGTTACTCAGTTTTGTGGTTCAATCATGTCTGACTCTTCATGACCCTTTTGGTGGTTTTCTTGGCAAAGATACTGGAGTAGTTTGCTATTTCTTTCTCCAGATCATTTTACAGATGAAGAAACTGAGGCAAACAGGGTAAAATGACTTCATTGTAACTAGTAAGTGTCTGAGGCCAGATTTGAACTCACAAAGATGAGTTTTCCTAACTCCAGGCCCAGTGCTCTATTCATGGCATCACATAGCTGCCCTGGTTAGTCAGCTACATTCTACTAATTCCAAGGAGGCACAAGAGTTGACATTTGGACTTTGCTTTCACGGGGATTTTCAGAGAAAACCAAAGCATCCATATTATCTTTTTATTTATTCATTTTCAACATTAAATGCAGTCAGGATCATATGTGTGTGTGTGTGTATATACACATATAGAGAGATATTAAGTAAACATGGATCCACCAGAGTAGCAGTTCTAGAGCCAATGCTTCTCCAAGTCAGCTATCATACATTTCAGGATGGTATCCTAAATCCCCAACAGGGGTTCTTTTTTCATGTGTGAGGATATCCTATAAATATCAGTCCATCTTCCTATGCTGAGAAGAGTATGCTATGATAACATGTGAGGTCAAGGTATTTGGATCTGACTTCTAAAGCAAGCAAACCAAGGATAGCTCAAGGGAAGCAAACTGTGTCCATGCTCTGTCTTGGCCTCCCCTGCAATATCTTTTTATTCAAATTAAACTAGTTTTCAGCATTAAGAGGATGGGTTTTAGGTAATCCCTCTGCTGTCCCCTCCCTGCATGGCCAGATTCTTCTAAGTCTGTCTTTTGAGTAGTGATGTCTCTCCTGTGGCCTGCCTCCTGTTAGAATGTTTCCCGTGGAGTGGAATTCTACTCTGAAACAATAAAAGAGAGTATCCCCCAGTACAGGGTGCACACAATGAGATTTCCTGCATCGGTCAAGCAAACACACCTTCTCATTGTACTGCTCAGTCCCATTGGTGAGTGTTAGCTCTCTTTAGAATATTGTTAATTGCTTCCTTGGTAACCAACCAAAACACAGCGTGGCTGCCATTGTCAGAGTTCCATGGGGAGCCGTGGCTATTTTCTAATCCACTAAACACTGCAGTGAGAATGCAGGCTGAATACCGAGCAGTATCATTTGGATGACTGGACTGGTAGAAGGATATGTTTTGAATTCTTTTCATGTCAGAAGAGAAATGTCATGGAATATGTGCTACAGATATGAATGGAGGACCTCATTTTCCCCTTGGCTTGACTCAGCTCAGGAGCTCTTGGGTCCTAAATGAATTCTGGTACTCAGGGGCCTGAAGGTGGTGATTCTTCACTCTGATGAGGGACAGGGCTACCTAAAGAAGAGAATTTGTTAAAACTCTTTCTTCTCCACTCTGCAGACTCTGATTTCATGGACTGAGAAGAGGAGAGAGTAATTAAGAAAGGGACACTCTTCATCTTTCTCTAGCCATTGGCCTTACTTCCTTTTCATTTCCATCTTAGTGTTATATTTGGTCCATAAGCAGGTCAGACAAATCCTCTTGAGGCAAATTTTCCAAAAGAAGCCTCCTCATTCCAAAAAAGGAAGACGACAAATAACCATAGGCAAATGTTTGATTGAGTTCTGGGGCAGTCCAGCCTCCTCCACGTAAATTGTAATTAGTGTTTTCCTTATTCATCCATACAAAAAATATTTCTTGTGACTGTAGAAAACTTCCCTCTACTCAAAAATATTCAGTGGCTCCTAATTTCCTCATGAACTCAAGGCCCTTTACAAACCAGGGCACATTTTACCTTTCTATTCTAATTTCATAGTATTCCTTTCACAAACTCTACAGATCTGTCATTCTCTGCATTTTGGATCCAGACTACACTGTCATTTATTCCTGGCTTTGTTCAAGCAACTGTTCTTCTTGCCTGGAATACCCTCCATCCTCATTTTGATCTGTTGAACTATTCTTTAGATCCCAGCTCAGTTTCTACTTCATTCTACAAAACTTCCCTAAGCATCTCCATTGTTAACAAACCTTGACTATTAGACCTCATACACATCTTGTTTTGGAACCATCCGGTCCATTTACCATATAATATTATGGATTATAACTATGTGGGTGGATACCCTATTGTATTAACCTGGTCCCAAAGTTGAAGCATTTCTATAACAGGAGAATAATAAAAAGATGGTTGCACATGAAACTATAAATTTATAATGTATAATTTATCATGATTATAATATTTATCATTTACATTTTTTCTCTTTTTTCCCTTTTTTCTTTCCTTCGCCTCTTCCTGCCATAGCGATAGCTTCCCCTGGGTACGTGTGTGCGTGCGTGTGCATGTGTGTGTGTGTGTGTGTGTGTGTGTGTGTGTGTGTAAAATCATCCTACCCATACTTTTATTTATCAACTCTTGCTCTGGATATGGAGAGTGCCTTCCTTCATATGTCCTTTGTAATTAATTTGGGTATTTATAGTTGTCACAATGACTTAATCACTCAAAGCTGTTCTTAAAACAATACTGCTGTTATTGTATACCATGTTCCCAAGGTTCTGCACATTTCACTCTTATTTTGTGCAGGTCTATCCATGTTTTTCTAAGATTATCCAGCTCATACAGCCTAGTAGTATTCCATCTCGATCACATACCACAGCTTGTTCAGTCATTCCTGGCACACCTGGGCTCACTTGGTCCATGGATGCCATTGTATCTTCCTCCAGTGCTTAACACAGGGTTCTACACAGGGATTTGTTTACTGACAAGTAGACACTTAAAAAATGCATGATAATTGATCTGTAGTACTTGGGAACAAGGGAAGGCTTAATGAAATGGATGGTATTCTGAGTTAAAGCTTTATATCAGAGGTTGTAAGCCTTTTTGTGGGTCATGGATCATAGATTTGACAGTGTGGTGAAGTCTATGTACCTTTTCCCAGAATGCTTTTTAAATAATTGAAGACAATGGCATATTTTATTTAGAGAGCTGTAAAAATAAAGGTGTCACTTTTTTCCCATCCAAATTCATGGACCCCATGAAATTGAACTATGAATCTCAGGTGAAGAACTCCTGCTTTAAAGTATGAGGCAGAGTTCAGCAGAAGGTGAAGGTGAGAACATTCCAGACATAGAAAATAGTGACAGTAAAGGTACAGAGGGGAAAGAACACAAAGTGTGCTTAGAGGACAGACTGGCACAGTTTGGCTAGAGCAGAGAGGACCTCATGTGCTTACAAAATAGTTGCTGAAGAAGACTCTTGCCTTCATGTAGTCATAGAAAAATGGAGCAGTGTCTGCTCCTGAAAAACCAAAATCTAACCCACTGAATGATTTTTGTCAAACCCTCTAATTTCCTTCAGCCTCCATTTCCTCATCTTTCAAGCAAAGATCAAAGTGGCCACTTCTCTTTTATCTTGTGTACCAGTACATGTTTAGCTTTGGATAAATGTCAGAAGCATAGGTTCATTTTTAGGAATAAAGAACACAGAGATTGGCTCACTCACTGGAGCTGACATTCTTAGCTTAGAAACTAGGTTCAAAAAAAATTCACTTCCATGGTTGGTTCACATAGAGTCTCCAACTTCCAAATGTTTTCTGGTCTACAATCAAATTAGTCCTAGTGGGTCAACCATGTCAGACATGGAGTTCCAAGGACATTACTTGTTGAGTCAATGCCATGGTGTGCCCACTGATTGTCAAAAGCATCATTAAGTCAGAGGGTCACATAATGCCAGAGCTAGTAGAGACCTTAGATCTCACCTGGCACTGTGGCACATGCCAAAAGCAAACTATTAACTGACAACATTGTTTTAATCATCTTGTATGTGCCAGGCACTATACTTGGTACTGGGGATATGGAGACATACATGAAGTAGCCACTGCCCTCAAGGAACTTACAATTTAGCCAAAGAAAATAGAAAAAATTAATATAACTAGGTATATATAAAAGTAAGTAAATAAACATTTTTAAGCACCTACTATAGTTACAAAAAGGCAAAAGTCAGCCCTAATCTAAAGGAGTTCAGGTTTGAATGGGGGCAACAACAGGTAAACAAATTTGTACAAAGAAGTCATATACATGATTTATTTTTATTGAGCAGTTTCAGTCAAGTCTGAATTTTCATGACCCCATTTGGGGATTTGGTGCCAAAAATTTTTCATTTCCTTCTCCAGATCATTTTACAGATGAGGAAGCTGAGGCAAACAGGATTAAGGGACTTGTCCAGGGTCTTGCAGCTGGAAAGTATCTGAGGCCAGAGTTGAACTCAGGTCTTCCTGACTCCATGCCCTACACTCTATCCACTGTGCCACCTAGCTGTCCTGTATACAAGACAAAGATAAACAATGATTAGAAGAAGACATTACCAGCTTTGGGAGGGTAGGGAGAAAGGAAACATCAGGAAAAGCCTGAAATTGAAGATGGCACTTGAGTTGAGACTTGCACTTCATTGGCCATCAGAATAACTCAGTTCAGAACCTGGCTATACCATTCACTACTTAACTGTGTGACAGGCCAAATTCAATCCTCAATGATTATCTGGTGTGTTTTCCTTGTCTGTAAAATGAGGGAATTAATCCTAGCCCAACTTCCTCATTTTACCAATGAGAGAAGTGAGTGTTCTCTAGACCATAAACTCAAAGCTCAGCAACCTGGGTAAATTGCTGCTATTAAAAAAATCAACACAAGCGCATACTTTTACAAACTCACCAGTGACTTTACTTCCACTTTCATTTGTCTCACCAGTAAGAGAACTCAGCATTTATTGTTACTCTGTCTATGTCTATGATTTAAGGTAGGAAAAACTTCCTACAAAGGCTGCAATATAAATTTAAATTCTAATTCCTACCCCTCTCCATATATTTTTTTCCATGTCTCCCACCACCCATTCCTCTTACCATCCCTGTGTGTTCCAGGGGAGGTTATTCAGGATTTGTTACTGTGCAAGAATGACAGGCAATCAAGAAAATGGTCTCTGGCCAAAGTTCCAAGGCCTTAGAAGAAATTAGGGCCTGACTAATGAGGCCTGAACTATGGGCCTAATAAGAAAGTAAATAGACTCTGTAGCGTTGTTCTGCTCCATTTTTGTTTTGTCTCCATGGAGATTTGTATTTGTGTTAGCATTGTGGAAACAGAGAGGTGTAGACTTACAAGGGATTTTAAGCCTATCTAGGTCCTAATCCCTTATTTTCCAGCTGGGGAAACTGAGGCTCAGAAAGGTGAGGTGAATGGTTGAAAGTCATTCCCAACAGACATGGAAGAGTTGTCACTGGAACTCTGGTTACCTGACTCTCAGAACAGCCTTTCTCCTATACTATTCCAGGGAAGGACAAACAGGAAAGAAGGCAGTGAGTTTGCAAACTCACTTTGTTCCCAGGAGAATTCTAGGAAGATATTCTCCAAGAGTCATAGGGGAATCTGTGTTGTCTCCCAAATTCTGCAGGCCAGTCAGGGACACAACCAGCCACACTAGAGAACTGCCAGGCTTTGGCCACATAGTGTCTCTATGGGGATCCATCAGAAAGATATGACCATAGATTAAGAGCCCAGGTCCCACAAACTGGCGGTAGATAATTTATAGATCTACTTTGTACTTTCAAAGCAATGGTTAGTGCTCTTGTTCCCACAATAATAATGGGGAAATCTATTAGGGAAATGCCTTTATCAACATTACCCCACTCCTCCTCTGCACCATCCTTTTAGAAGGCGTGAGTCTACACTGAAACTTCTGGC
This sequence comes from Potorous gilbertii, assembly GCA_028658325.1. NCBI lineage: Eukaryota > Metazoa > Chordata > Mammalia > Diprotodontia > Potoroidae > Potorous > Potorous gilbertii. The sequence goes on along the minus strand of CM053769.1, from coordinate 607,329,597 downwards.
ACAAAAAAGTATCAGCAGTGCCTGTCTAGGATGATTTCTAATAGGTTGCCTAGATGCATTTCCTACTAATGGGCAATTTATACCATACACCCCTAAGAGCAATTCAAATATAAAGGCTCATTTAATTGGGTATTCTGCCATTTGCTTATTTTTATTTCTCTCCTTCCCACTTTTCTTCCTTCCTCTCTCACTTCCCTATTTCTTTCTACCCTTCTTCTTTTCTCCCTTTTCTGTTGCTGTGATGCACCACAGGCCACTCTCACATCTCTCATCTCAGATATGATAGCAGTTAAGTGGAGTGCCAAAGAGACAAGTTATGCAATATGAAAGGATGCAAGACTACAAGCACAATCAATGTCTCTTTCCCTTGTTTCCTGTATAAGGAAGGGCTTAGATTTTAAGACAGGACTGAAAAAACTAACCCCCACTTTTGTTTATTCCAAAGTAATGGGACCCAACCCATTCTAAGACCCAATTAGATTCACTTCCTTTATTCTTTCTTACAAAGCTCCCATTGACAAATGACCTGCTTTTCATTAGCTGAGAAGTTGAGATATTGTGAATAGTTATTTGACCTTGTTTTTTTGTTTTGTTTTTAGAATTCAAAGGTCAGGTTTAAAAATTCATCCTTCAATAAGTTTGGTACACAAAATAAAGCTTTTAATTGACATATTCCAAAGCACTGAAAATTGTGTAAGAATAAGCATAGGGAAGAGATATTTAATTTTTTAAAATGTTTCTTTTTCCCTAAATTAAACAAGCCCCCCCAAAAAGAGTAAATAATATTACCACATATAAAATAAAGAAGCAAAAGAGCATTTTAAGTGAAATTACAAAATCATTTTGTATGATTTATTTTTTTAAAGTATGTAATACATTTACCATATTGCTTTCAAATCTGTCCTGCTTGTCTGTGTTTCCTTCTGAATTTTTTTCAGTATATTTTTTTAAAAAGCATTAATCACCCTCTTTCTTTCTTTTAATTTTTTGAAAACATTATCACTAACCCTCTCTCCCCACACTCTTTTCCTCCTGCCCCAATAAGGAAAACACAATCCTTGAAACAAATAAATCTCCACATTTGTTGTATAAAAAAATGTATGTCTCATTCTGCACCTTGGGTATATCACCCTTGTGTCAAGAGTCCTCTGGTGTGATGATTGGTTATTGCATTGACCGCAATAATAAGTCTTTCAATACTATTATTCCTTACAATATTGGTGTTTCTACTATACATAGTTCTCATGCTGTTCATTTCACTCCACATAAGTTCATATAAACCTTCCAAGGTTTCCCTGAAACCATTCCTTTGGTCATGTCTTTTAATGGAATCATATTCTATTATAGCTATATTCCATAATTTATTCAGCATCCCTCTATTTAGGAGTAGCTCTTTGGTTCCCAGCCCTTTGCTACTACAGCTACTACAAATATTTTAGTACATTTGGATCTTTTTCTTTAATCTCTTTGAGGTATATAGGTCTAGTATAAATACAGTTGGGTCAAAGGGTATACACCATTCAGTGATTTGGGGGCATATAACCAAATAGCTTGTCAGATTGGTTAGATCAATTTAAAGTTCTACCAACTGTGCAAATATGACTGTCTTCTTGAAGCCTCTCCAACAAATGTCATTTTCCTTTTGTCATCTTTTCTATTCTGATAGGTGTGAAGTGGAAACTTGAAAATGCTTAGATTTGTATTTCTCTGTAATTTGAAGCATTTGTTTTTTACATTTTTACTGATTTTTTTTATTTCTTCCTTTAAGATTTGCCAGTTTATATTCTTTGACTATATTATTCCTACAGAATTTGTCATTAAAAATATATCGATCTTATATATTTGAACTGGTTCTTTATATATCTTAGATATCAGACCTTGCTGCAGAGATTTTTCCCTCTAATTAACTGCTTCTCTTCTAATTTTAACCACATTGATTTTATTTGTGCAAAATCTTTTCAATTTTATATAATCAAAATTGTCCATTTTATCTCCTATGATGCTTTCTATCTCTTTTCTGTTCACAAACTCTGCCCTGTTCACAGTTGTAAAAAGTAAGTTATTATTTGTTCCCATAATTTGTTTTGAATGTGATCGTTTATGATAAGGTCATTTATCCAATTGGAACTTATTGCGATACATGATACATTTTGTTCTGCACCTAAGTTCTGACAGTTTTTTAATCAGTTCTTGTGGAATAGTGAATTTTTGCCTCAATGGTCACAATCTTTGTGTTTATAACCACTGTGATACTATGTTTACTTCTGAATGTTGTGTACCTAATCTTTTCTACTGATCAAGTTTTTTTAAACTATTTTAGCTAGTACCAAATAGTTTTCATGATTACTACTTTGTTGTATAGTTTGAGATATAGTACAACTGGGCATCCTCCCTAGTTTTTTCTTTATTTCCCAGGAGAATATTGACCTTTAGTTCTTCCAAATGAATTATATTTTTTCTAGTTCTCTAAAGTCAACCTTTGGTAGTTTGATTAGCAAGACACTGAATAAGTAGATTAATTTAGATAGCATTATCATGTACATTATATTGGCAAAGGTCACCCATGAGCAATTAAGCACACTTTAAATTAGGTATATTTCTATTTCTGCAAAAAAGTTTTATAATTATATTAAACTATGAGTATTTTGTAGTCTTATGTGTTTTGATAGATGGCTTCAAGTATTTTGTACATTCTCTAATTATTTTGACTGGAATTTCTCTTCTTTCTGCATATATATACATTTATAAATATATATATATATATAATCATATACATATATAAGCTTTATATATACATGTTTGTGTATATATATATATATATATATATATATATATATATATATATGTAGTAGAGAGGCTGGTTTATTTTCATGTCTTATTGATATGAATTGCTATATTTTTTCAAACAAGTAATAACATATATAATAATTAAAAATCATATAATGAACTCCATCATTCTGTTGTTCCTTAACCTTGTGCTCTCTCAGGTGATCGGCATATTATTTGTATTTCACTTTGTTGTTCATATTACTGCTGTCACAATTGACCCAGCTGATCCAAATGTGCGGCACAAACAAAGTTATGGCAGGCCTATGCCTGTCTTGGACAGGTCCAAACATAAGCATGCTATTCAGAACCAGTACTGCCACTTGTGTGAAGTCCCAGTGTAAGTCTTCCTGCCACAACATCATTTCCATTGTCTTCCAGAAAAAAAGTCAAGAAGGACAGCATCTTTTCTTAGGGACCTTCTGAAAAGACAGCACTCACTCCACCCAAAACCTCCATCAAAAGTAGAGAGGAAGTTTTCAACCTTATAGACTTGATGCCTTGGGAATCTAACCTAAGTTTACTATATATACCAGAACATTCCAGGAGATGCTGAGACAAATTAATAAAGCAAATACTAGGCAAAAAGCAAAATCCAATCAGAACTGGGGGTGAGCAATAGGAGGGGTCAAAACTAGCTGCTAAAAAAGCCTAGAGATGTCAGAAGACTTTATTGTGGGTTCCAGTATTCTTGGGTTCTCCATATTAAATTAAGAGACAACTGAGGATTTTTCATTCAGACCAGGAATGGACCTTCTCTCCCCATCCTGAGACAGCTAGAAAAGGCTTTATATTTTTTCAATATTTTTAGTACCTCTGTAGATCTTATCATTTGTATATACATTAACACCCTAAGGCTCTTGCCTGGCCTCAGTTTCCTCATCTGTAAAATGAGGATTTGGATTAAATGGTCTATGCGTTGACCAAATATTGCCTATGAACCAAATTGTGTCCCCTATTTTTGTGAGCCAAATTATACCTGTTTGTTTTTTTAATATATAACCCATGAACTAAAAATTATTTTTTACATTTTTCAAATGAAGTTTTATTGTAAATATAAAATATTTTTTTTTTTAAATGTAAAGATCATTCTTAGCTCTTAGCAGTATGAAAACAGATTGCAGGTTATAGTTTGACTACCTCTGCTATAGATTCTAGATGGTAGAGTAGTAAAACACTGGAGTTGGAGTCAGCTCACATGAGTTCAAATCCTGCCTCAGACACTTACTAGCTAGGAGTCTAATCTCTCTACTTCATCCTCAGTTTCCTCATTCCTGTAAAAATGAAGATAATACACCTACTTCCCTGGGTTATTATGAGGGTCAGCTGATAAAATATATTTAAAGCCTTAAATAAATATAACTAATGATGATGTTACCTATTCCTGTTAATATATCCTGACCCTTCCTACAGAACCCTTGCAATGTTTGTAAAATCTTGATCAACAATTTTGTTTGCTACAGCTGAAGAAGTTGGCTCCCTCCTCCTTCTGACAGCTGGTAAAGATGTCAGAAGGAGTACTGGATTTGGAGTCAGAGGCCCCAGGTGGCCTTGGGCAGGTCAGCTTAACCACCGAGTGTGACTCTGCCTCCTAAGGCCATATTCAGGGAAGCCCTTTGCTTTCCTGTGGGGTTCGTAGGTTGGTCATTATGGTTGGAAACACCATAAAATCTTGCAGTTCACATTACAAATTAGTTGAAAGAACAGCTTTAGGCCTGGCAATATTTTGACTATATTTATGAAAGATTTGAACATCAGAAAAGGAAATGAACCTATTAAAGTCATTTGGTTTATATTTTTGCCATGAAGTTTTTCATCAAGTGTCCTTTCTGGTAGTAATTGGTCTTTGCAAATAAAAGTTAACATCTTTAGGTTTATAAGGTGTACCAGCCAAGCCTTAATCACTGAATGGGCATTGCCTCAGTCAAACTGAGACCTAGGAAAGACCTAAGCTTACAAAGTTCAAGATTTCCCACTACATCCAGGGCCATCTCCAATCATCCTCATCTATATCTTGCCACTGGACCCAGACATCTCTGAAGGAGAAAATGAGGCTGGTGACTTTGCACAGTCCTACCTCACTTAAACCTAATTTACTTGCAAGTTATGGCATCAGTTTCCTGATGTCATGATCCGCTTCAAACAAAGGACAAATAACAAGATAGGTAGGGCAAGTTTCCTTTCTATTTTACAAATGAGGACACTGAGGCCCAGGTCCCTTAAGGAATTTTTCTAGGACAGCCACTTAACTAATTTATGACTAGTAAGTGTCTGAACTAGGGTTACATGTGCCCCAACCTTGAATTGCTAGATAAACATGAATTGATATTCATATCGGGTTAATAATGATGAGCATTGCCTTGCTCGGGGTCATTGTGAGGAAATACACAATGTCTTGGTAAAGTGCTGAGTAAGCAATTCTTCCTCTTCTCCAGCGGAAGATTAGATTAGGTTCCTGCGACTCCTCTAAGTTGAACACACTATTAAGGAAAAGAAAAACTATGTCAATCAGGTGTGGCAGTATACACCTCTAACCCCTGCTGTTGGGGAGGCTGGGGCTCATGCTCAATTATTCTGAGTTGCCGTAAAACTAAAGCCAATGAGATGTCATTACCAAGTCTAGCAACAATATGGTGAGCTCTGGTGGAAAGGAGGCAGGTCAGGCACCAAGTTGTGTGAGGAGTAGCAAAATGGCCTAAGTCAGAGCTTCCATATGGATCATGAGGCCTTTGAGGGGCCCTTGGCCTTTCAGCTGAGGAGATTTAAAATTATTTTTTAAAGGAGTCTACTAACTTAACTAAGGGACCCTTATAGGGCAGCTAGGTGGCACAGTAGAGTGCCTAGAGTCAGGAAGACTCTTCTTCAGTTCAACTCCAGTCTCAGACACTTACTATGGGACCTTAGGCAAATCACTTAATCCTGTTTGTCTCAGTTTCCTCATCTGTAAAAAGAGCTGGAAAAGGAAATGGCAAACCACTCTAGTATCTCTGCCAAGAAAACCCCAAAAGGAGTCATGAAGAGTCAGGACTGAAACAACTGAACAGAAACTGACCCTTAGCTAGTAGTTACTCAATAGTCTTTTGTAAACTCCTTGGCCTGGGAGTTTTTTAATAAATGAAGCAGGTGGTGGGGAGAGGGAGGAGAGACATCCTTTGGAAACTTTCTTCTTTAGCTGTTGATATGAGGTGATTTTTTTTTACTAGTTATTACAAGGTGTATGTGCAAGAGTATGGTAGAGTTGATCCATAACACCCCATTTCTTCTTTTCTTTTACCAGGGGGGTGAAAGCCAAACACTGCAGTGCCTGCAACAAATGCATCGCTGACTTTGACCACCACTGCAAATGGCTCAACAACTGTGTGGGAGGTAGAAACTACTGGTAAGGAATGATTGTCCTGCTGGGGTGATATGTGTGAGTGCCAGAGGCAGCTAAAGAAATTCCAGAGAGAAGACAGGACCAGCTCTAAGCTCCAAGGTTCTGCTGGATTCCTGGCTTTTGTTTTTGCAATTTGATTTGGGGTGGGGTCCGGCTTGAGCAGGTCCATTAAGCTCTTTAGTGTCAATTGTCTTTGATCTTGTGATGTTAAAGAAGAAAGTGGATTCACTTGATTTTGTTCTAGGAAATTTACATAAGGAAAATTTTTCCTTACCCTTTGTATCCTAATGGGTTATGCCTATCATGACTGAAACAAGAATGAGAAATTTTAGTTCAGTCTTGGATAATTTGCCCATTATATCTACTTCCTCTGGAATGTCTGTTTATCTCTAAACATGGTTTATACGTAGTTTTATACTGTTTCCAGAATGTCTATTTAAAGAATCTCTAACTCAAATGTTTTAGACTCTTCAGTCAGGAATAGTTAAATTCCTTTGAACAAGAGTTTATTGAAGTATACATACTGTGTATAGGGCCTATAATATTAAAGTAACTAACTCAGGGGAAAATAGTCTTTGAAATGGAAGCATACACATGCACAGGACATGGGGCAAAGGATAATTCACCCAGCTGTTGTGGCAGATCTAGTTAATACTCTGTGTACCTAGGATTGAAGAACTTAAGAGATTGTAGGAAGAAAGGGAATTATCCAGCAACCAAGCCAACTAGCAGTTTTTAGGGTGTGTCTTTGTCTCCACAACACTCAAACAGCTTGACGGGGAAACAAAAATACTTGGTCATGTGGAAGAATTTGTCTTGATGAGGATGAAGATACGGTAGTTTGCTGGGTGCCAATAGTTCCCTACTAGTAACCAGTCCAGGATAAACAAGAAACTTACTACGCTTTTGAGTTTCTACACGAACAGTCAAAATGATGTGACAGAAAAAAAATAAGATTTTGGATTCTGCTGATGCCATAGCTACTATGCCAGGCTTGGTCCTAGAAATTAGAGATGCAAGGGAGAAGAAAATTATCCTGGTTGATTTATAGGTACATCCATTCCAAGCTCCATATAACTTTAATGGTTGACCAAATGTCTCTCAGTGCAATGCTTCTCAGAAAAGTACCAGAGACAATTGACTTATTTTATTTTTTTCTACTCAATATACCCTATAGCACAAATGCAAAGAGGGTGCCGTTGAACAAGGACATCTGATGGGGCTTGTAATCACGACACCAATAATTCCACCCTTTATGTATCCAGCCTATCCTCAGCCTGTTACTCGCTTTTTAAAGCTAAAATGGCCTAAAAATGATTTGTTCTACGTCTGACCTGATGAGAAGACTTTCCTGACTGGTCCTGAAACAACAGACATGTCTGGGCCCATAGCCCAAATGATTCAGGGTTGGCAGGATTGGCCAGAGTTTGCCTTCCATGGTCATAGCTTTCAAGAACCGAGGGTCACAGAATGACAGGATCAGAATTTTAAGAACTGGAATAGGTCTGTGATCATCTTGGCCAATGTTCTCATGCTACCAATGAGGAAAGGAAGGTTTCTTTTCCAAAACGCTAAGTGACTTGCCTAAGGTCATACAGTTAACAATAGAACCAAGGCTGGAAGCCTGGGTTCCTGACTTCTGACAGTACTTTCAAAGACATTTTCTAAAGTCTCTGGTTGCTACATGATTTGCTTAGGAAATATCTGATACAAATAATTCATTGATATCTATATAGATATATAGATGGACTAAATATCTAATACAAATAATTCATTGATTGATATATATATATATATACACATGTATATATGTATTTAGTGTGTACCTACTATGTGGAAAGCATGTCACTAGTCACTGGAAGGAATTAAAAAATTAGAGACCATGGCATAATCCCTGATCTCAAGGAGCATATCATGTAGTAAAATCTCTAAGACCTATGTGAATGACTATAGGGACTAGATCTGTCTTTTCATTGTTAGAAGGAATTCCCAAATAAGGAAACTCTCTCTCCCAAGGCAGGCGGACACCTTTGCTGCAACTTGTAGTCTTAGAGTGAGTAGCTGCTTGTCCAGATTCACAAACGCAATATATATCAAAGATGGAATCTGAACCTAGGTTTTCCTGGCTCTGAGGTCAGTGCTTCATGCCATGCTGCCTCTCAATAACTACAATTCAAAGCAGAATGTGATAAATTCTCTAGATAAAAGCATGAGCACAAGTGCTTTGGGTACAAAAAAGAGAAAGGAGAATGAATACATGAAACAATTTGGATGCTGTGATTATTCCACAATAATATTGCAGTGAAGTGAGTTTGACATTTTCGAATGAGAAAAGGAGATAGAGTTTCACATACTGAATAATATTTTACCTAGAGAATATACTTTTCTCAGAAGAAGCTGAGTCAGCAACATTATATATGTTACTAAAAGGGTTCTGGTTCTAGAAATTCATATACCAGAGTGTAAAACAAGGTGAGAAGTCCTTGAGGGGAGGGACCTTATCTTGTATTTGCTCTATCACCGTACAATTCACTGCACACAGCAGATGTAAATCAATCTTTGCTGAATGAACTAAAGGAACAAGGAAAAGTCTCATTGTTGGAGTTTACTTCAGGCTGTCCAATCAGATGAAGATTAGGGAATAGGTTTCCCAATATGTATCACATAACTGCCCTAGAAGCAAGGTCTTTTTTTTTTTAATACAACATTAAGGACACTGATATCTCCTTTAATTCTAATTCTGCTAGAATTGGAGCATCTGATAAATTCTCAATTTGTCCTGCTGAACATTTTATCTCCCAGAAAGTAGAGGGGCAATAAAGAGAATTGTTGAATGTGACCAATAAATGAAAACTGGTTGTGGATGCAGAAATACCAACCCGAGGAAAAATTGATCATGTTACTTTGGAGTCTATAATATCATAGAAAGGAAATACAGAGTCATCATTAATGAAAAATTAATTACGAGTCTACTACATGCAAGACATTCTGCCAGGTCCCTTGAAGGATACAGAGACATGGTCCTGAACCTCAAAATGTTTATTCTCAAGTGACATGGAAAAAGACATGCACACAAAAAAAACAGAGTACATAAGAAAATGTACAAATAAAAAAATAAAATCATCTACAGGATTAAAAGAAGGAAAGATTATGTCTAGTTAAGTGGTATAAGGGAAGGCTTTATGGAAGATATAAGTAGAATTTGAATCCACAAAAATCCAGAAAGGGGTCATTCTAGATTCAAAGAACTACCTATGGTAATTGCAAAGATCGAAAAACATGATGAGTTTCACTTTGGCTACATTGTCAAGTGTGTGTAAGGAAATATTTTGAGATAAAATTGAAAAAAATTAGGTTGGAACCTGATTGAAGGTCCTAACTGCCAAAATAAGGATTTGTTTTTTGGGGGGTTTTTTTTGGGGGGGGAGAGAGATGATAGGATCAGAATTCCTCACTAGGAAGATTTATCTAGTAGGTGTGTTTAGGATGGATTGGAAAGTGAAATACTGGAATTGGATGAGATTAGTTAGGAGGCTTTAGCAATAGCTAAGCACTGGACCTTGAGCCAAGAAGGCCAGACTTCAAATCTAGCCTCTGGGCAAATCACATGACCTCCATTTGACTCAATTTTCTCAGGGTTCTTGTAAAGCTCAGTTGAGTTAACATTTGGGAAGCACTTTGGAAAGTTTAAAGTGTTACATAAATGTCTAAAAAACAAGTAAAGACGACTAGAATTAGGGCAGTGAGAGTGGATATCAAAAGTGAAATTGGATGTGAAAAATATTATGAAGTTAGATGAGGTGGATGCGTGGAGTAGCAAAGAGGAGGGAAGAGAAAAAAATAACTCAAGCATGGCATTAGAAGTATGAAGCAGTTTGGGTTAAGAGAAGATTCATTCCATTTGGAGTACTTCAAGCTTGAGGTAGTAGTACAATGTCCAAGGGACAATGGCCAGGTGACAGAAATATTGATCTGTAGCTTAGTAAAGAGACTGAAGATAAAGGCAGAGATTTGGGAGTTACTGACATCAAGGTCATAATTGAAGCAATGAGAAGATGAAATCACTGAATGAGAGAACTTAGAGAGAGAAGAGAAGTGAACTATGGATGGAACCTTTGGAAACAGCAACATTTAGGGGGATGATGGGGAAAACGAGAAGACAAGAGTGTTGGTGATCAGAAAGGTAGAAATCATGGGAATACAATAGAAAAAAAGCCAAGGGAGGGGGGAAGCATTTTACAATGTTGACTAAAGTCATTCATTCTTATTATCATTAATGACTATTAAATACTGAAGGTAGATCAAGGTAAATGAAGATTGTGCAAAGGTCATTATATTTGGTGATCCTGTCGTTCGTTGACAGACTTACAGAAAGAGTAGTTGATCTATCTTTATGTCTTCATTACGCACTGTCTCAATTCTTTGCATTTGGTCCTCTGTCCCTAACATATGAACAAAAGGTCAAATGACCTTGGAGGACATCTTGAAAGAGTGGTAGGTTAAGTCAAACACTTAACACAGTGCCTGGGACATAGTAGGCACTTACTAAATGTTTGTTGACTGACAAGGTGTTTGCAAGATTTCACCATATTTATAGATAGGAGGGAAAGAGCCAATAGAGTGAGAGCTTGAAGAGACTATTAATAGCTGACATTTCTAGAGTACTTTAAAGTTTGCAAAGCACTATTTATAGACATCATTTGAGGTTTATAGAAATCCTGTAAGGTTCATATTCTCAGATGGATCTGTGAACTCACCCCTTCCAGACCCTCCATTTGGATAGATTTATATATATTATATATATATATATATTTGGTTCAGAACAATAAATTTATTGGTGCAGAGAACTCCCCAGTGAGGAAACTCCCTATATCAGTGCAGATTAGCAACCATTTTGTAACTTGTAGTCTTAAAGAGTGATCTGGGGCACCTAGAAATTAAGTGATTTATCCAAGGTCACACAGCTAATGTCCATGGTGTAATTCTAACTTAACTCGTCCTGACTCTGAACTAGTCTCTATTGCATGCTGCTGCTTCAGGTAGATAGATAACTTACCTTATTTTACCCATCTGAGGACACATTGACTGGGATTTGCTCGTTGTTGCATGTTTTTGGTGTCAACGGTGAAATTCAAATTAAGGTCTTCCATTCTGCAGAATTAGTCACAAGAATTGTTATTGTGATTGCCTTGGGTCATTGGGTTGTGACCTTCAATCCTCTTTACCTCCTGTCCTCACATATTACTCACCCCATGACTGTGGCAAAGCAAAGAGAAGCATGTTATTCATTCAAGCCTTAGTATGGTTCAGTATCTTATTCTTTTCTTCTCTTTCTTCATCATTCTTCAGCAATATGTCATTGTAGCTATTATCATAGCCAAAACAGTTAGGAGCAAATTATATCCAAACTCATATGAGAGAGGACTTTGATCCCAGTTTTTCTAAAGGTTTCTGTGGGACTATGCATTTTACAATTGAGTCATAACAACATGGTGATAATTTGATTTTAGAAATTTTCATCTCAAGTTTCGGATTATACATTCTATCCACTACATCATTCTGTCTTTCATGCAGTAGAGGAAAGAGGTAGAATTAAGGGCACCGATAGAAAGATCAGCCTTGGAAATGAAAAGGGCCACAGATTTAACTGAAAAGATAGGTATAATGATATAACTAGATACCCTGAAATGCAATATAGCTTAAATATAGGAGATACTTTAAAAACAAAATTCTAACTTTGTAAGGGCCTGTTGTCCCAAAGAAGATTTTTTTAAAAAAGAGGGGTGAAGTATACAAAGAAACCAGTATGGTTGCTTGCAATATTCTTTGATGAGTTCATGTTTAAAAAAGATAATTTATAAAAGCTGGAAGGAGGGGTGCCAACTGAATACAAATGTAAGAGTTTCATTGACCTCTAATAATCATCAAGGAATCAAAAGCCCAGAATGAACCAGGCCCCTAAAAATTCTAAGTAGAAGAGATTTTTGTTGCATTTTTTAAAAAATCTGTGTTTGACAGAAGAATAGGCTTACAGCTTCTTCAACAGAGAGTGATAGCAACACTATTTAATTTAAATGTTACTACCATCTCCTCCAGCAAAGATAATGGCATTCAACCTGGATAGGAAAGCAGAATGTGAAGAGATAATTGGAGTTTAAGGCACATGAGAAGATTAAGGAAGACAGTTATTTTTAATGAAGTCTTTAGGCTCAAATGAATTTTATATTGGGAAGCTAAAGGAACCTGTGGATATGTTCTTAGAAACATTGGTGATGATCTTGAAGATATCATGGAGAATGGAAGAAATAACCACATTATGGAGATAGGAAAATATATATTTTAATATTTTAATGTGAAAAAGGTTGGGTCCTAGAAATTGTTTGTCAGTGTGATGCCAATTCCCAGCAATATTTTGAGATGATTTATTAAACTAATGGTTTTTGAGCATTTGGTAAAGTACATCATAATCTCTAAGAGCCAACATGCATGTACTAGGATAAGTAATTCCAAATTAATTTATTTTTTTAATTGGTTGGATATGAGGGTAAAATACATAAAATGTAGTGTGAATTCAACAAAGCATTTGACAGCATCTTCTATAATATATTTCAGGGTAAGATAGTGAGGTTTGGGTTGGATGATAACATAATTAGTTATAATCAAAGATAATTAAGAAAACATACTCTAATGTTGTTGATTAATGTTAACCTAAAATGAATGATCTAATGAAGTGCCACAGGGCCCTATCTTTGGTTATATCCCTTTCAATATTTTTATGACTGATATAAAAGGCCTCATATCTCATATATGTAAATAATTTTGTTAAATATTTAAGAATAAGAGTTATTCCCCATTTAATAAATTGTCAAAGGATATGAACAGGTAGTTTCTGATGAAGCCCTCAAAACAATTTATAGTCTAATGATAAAGATGCTCTAAATCGTTATTAATTAGAGAAAATGCAGAATAAAACAACCTTGAGATACCATTTTACACTTACCAGGTTGACTAAAAGCCCAAGATGATTAGGGAAAAAGAAAAAGAACCTTTATGTTACAAAATATTTATAGCAGCTCTCTTTGTGATACAAAGAACTATAAATTGCAGGTATACCCAGCAATGGGGGAATGGCTAAACAAGTTGTGGTATATGAGCGGGATGGAATACGACTGTGCAATTCGAAATGATGAGCTTGATAATCTTATAAAAATATGGGTAGACATACACAAAATAATGAAAGAAGAATGTATGTTGATCAGATTTGCATATATCAAAACAGAGAGTTAAACAATTTATAGATGGCAGGATCAAGATTAAAAATGATCTTAAATGGTTGGAAAACTAGGGGGGAAATGACAAATATAATTTAGCAGGGAAAAAAATAAATTCTTATATTTAGCTTTAACAGACAACTGTATAATTACAGACTAGATCAAGGATACTAAATTCAGTTTAAGAGGAACATTGACAAATTATATTCTATCAAGAGAAGCATTGGTAGAGTGATGTGTGATCTGAAAAATTACATCATAAAGAAAAGACGTGATTGATCTGAGCTTATGAAAGAGAAGACATGGTATAAGTTTGGGATTACAGGGATAAGAGGGGGATATAAGAGAATACAAACTAGCTGTTTTCCAAGATTTAGAGAATTATGCTATAGAAAAAGTAAACTTGTTTTGTGTTGTTCCAGGGATAAAACTAAAACTATTGAGTGTATGTTGTTGCATGGAGACAAATTTCTGCTAAAAATATAAAAGAAATAAGTGTTTGCTGAATTCAATTCAATTGAACAATAGCTATCCAACAGTGGAATAGAATCCCTTCTCTATAGATATTTAGGCGGAGGCTGGATTGCTCTATATCAAGGATGCTATTTTTAAAAGAAAAATTCCTAGAATGGATTGGAAGCTAAGCAAGACAGATGCTAAAATCCTTTCTAACTCTTAAATTCTGTGATCCTAGCATCACAGGTAATATGAATCAAGATGGAGATAATATGGAGAAATGAACTTGCTAGTAATAATTGAATGACTGAAACAAAAGAAACTGATTAATGAGTTGAAGTAAACTGGTAGGAAGTCTTTGAAGGAGGTACTCAAAGAGTACCTTTCCCCAGGGATATTCATTATTTCTATCAGTGATGTACAGAAAGTCCCAGATAATACGATTATCAAATTTGCAGATGATCTATTCTGAGAGAAGCTAACATATCAGATTACAGAACCAGGATCCCCAAAGATCTCAATAAGCTAGAATGGTGAACCGTAAAGTACTACTATTGGGTTAAAAAAGTCAGCCTCATCGTTACAAGATAGAAAAGTTATGGCTAGACAGAAGTTTGTGTGAGAAAGAAAAAATAAAGCTGGGGGAAGGGTTGTAGACTGCAAGTTTAAAATGGCAACATAGTGGCCCCAAAATTAATATTTTAGGTTTCATTAATACTAGCCAGTTATGTCACTAAGTTTGAAAAGTTAATGATTCTCTTCTTGGGGGTGAGGCAGAAAAAGGTGGATTAGATAATAGCACAACCCAATGACTTAAAAATGTAATAAATGGGCAAGCTCGAGGAGTAGCCATTGGTGGCTACTTGGAAGGAGGTCTCCAGAGAAGTTCCCCCAGGATATGGGTTTGGTCCTATGCTTTTTAATAGTTTTATCAAAAAGTTGTATAAAGAGATAGGGAGTATCCTTACCAAATATGTAGATGAAACAAATTTTGGAGCAACATCTAATACATTGGATGGCAGAAGCAAAATTTAAAAGCATCTTGACAGGCCAGCACATCTGAATCAAATCAGATAAAATTAAATATGGATAAAATATAAAGTCTTGTTCTTGGATTAAGGAAATTGACTTCATAAATACAAGATGTGAAAAGAATATTTAAATTATGGATTATCTGAAAAAAATTGCTGGGGGCTTTAGTTGCAAGTTCAATGTAAGTCAAAATAAGTCAATAGTGTGATATTGCAAGCAAAGAAGATAATGCCATCTTGGGCTATACATTAAGGGAAGTATGGCTTCCTCGAATCAGGGAGAGATAGTCCTACTATCCCCTTACTTGATTAAACCGTGGTTGAGTTATTGAGTTCAGTTCTGAGCTAGTTAGGTAGCTTCATGGTACAATGGATAGAGTGCTGAACCTGGAGTCAGAAAGACTTAAGTTCACATCCAGTCTCAGAGACTTATTAGCCATGTGGCCCTGGGTAAATCATTTAATCTTTTTCTGCCTCAGTTTTCCCATCTATAAAATGGGGATGCTAATAACCTATTTCCTAAGAGTGTTGTGAGCATTAAATAAAATAAAGTGTACAGAGTGCTTTGCAAACCTTAAGGTGCCATATAAATGTAGCTATTGCGTTCTCATCTTCATTAGGACCGCAGTTTAAGAAGGACACTGACACGCTGGAAATTATCTAAACAAGAACAACCAAAATGGTGAGAGGCTTCAGGTCTATGACATATGAAGACTGATGGAAGAAAATGGAGATAGAGTGAGCCTGGGGAAGATAAATTGAACGAGATATATGAGAGCTGTTTTCAAATACTTGCAAGTCTGTCATGTGGAATAGGCATAAGTTGCACAAAGGCAAATTTAGGTTTGATATAAGGATTAAATTCCTAATAATTAGATTTATCCAAAAGTTAGGGATTTCATCAGTAGATGAATTAAAAAGTTGTTGTAGGTGGTTTTTGAAATGTCTTTCTGAAATTCTGTGACCACAGTTCTGAGATCAACCCTTCAGAGAAGGTCCAGTCTGCAGATTGAAAGGCGATGAAAATTAAAAGGAAGGAGATGGAATTCTAGAGGACGTTAATGGAAAGAAGATGTGGTTTAGGAAAAATAAAAAGAAATGAGGTTTTTCTAACCTAAAGGAGTTTTCAGTCTTTATGATAATTATTCTACCTGAAATAGTTTGATTTTTTTAAAGTTTCTATTGAGAACAAAATAGGAATTGCAGGAATAGTAGGGGTTATGTAGGGACACGCACTTCATGGAAGGGTGTGATATTGGCTATTGCAGAAATAGGTTGGATTTGCAAGATACCCTCTCTGGAAGCTGGTTATTTCATCCTAGGTATTACGACTGCATTTCTAGTAGCTGTTATCTGGTAATAGTGGTGCCAATCAGGGAAACATAAGCCTCTGATTTTCATCCAGCTACCCCTAGGTGTAGATAACTGAGAAGTAAGAGATTAATTCAGATGATGCAGGCACTTGATTTGCACTGGTTAGATTACATCTGGAATATTGGGTCCAGTTCTGGGTACCCTACTTTAAGAAGGACAAGGGCATTGACAAACTAATTTTCACTCAGAAAAGAGCAATTAAAATAGTAAGAAATTTGGTTGCAAGGTAAGATTGACTGGTACAGTGTGAAGAATTGTTGATTTGGAATTATAAAACCTTAGATCTAATCCAAACTTTAATAGTTCACTAATTTTGTGGCAACAATGTGGCACAGTGGATAGAGCACTGGGCTTGAAATCAGGAAGATTCATCTTCCTGAGTTCAAATATGGCCTTAGACACTAATTAGTTGGGTAATCTGGGCAAGTCGCTTAACCCTATTTGGTTCAGTTTCCTCATCTGTAAAATGATATGGAGAAAGAAATGGCAAGTCACTTAATCCTGCTTGCCTCAGTTTCTTCATCTTTAAAATGAGCTGGAGAAGGGAAATGGCAAGTCATTCCAATATCTTTGCCAAGAAAACCCCAAATGGGGTCATGGAAAGAGTCAGACATGACTGAAAAAGACTGAACAAAGACAATAACAAAAAGATTTTTTTTCTGGCCTTGACCTAGTTGTTCAACTTCTCTGACCCTAATCTCTTTATTTGTAAAATGAGGGGGATTTACTAGAAACTCTCTAAATTCTCTTCCAGGTCTAAAGCCTATAAATTTGAAGGTTTCACCTGGAGAAGAGAAGAGTTAGGGGGCATACATTTGCCATCTTTAAATACTTAAGAGGCTATGATGTGGAAGGGGTTATTTTGTGGGGACAGGCACTAGCATCTGGAGGATCAGGAGAGGGTCCACATAGAGGGTTGTGCTTGAGCTGAATTCTGAAGGAAACTAGGGGTGCTAAGATGTAGAGGTGAGGCTTCTCAACCAATGGAGTTGTCCCAAAATGAAACAGGTTGCTTCATCTAGCGCTGTACACATAAACAGAGGGTGGGTGATATTATAGATTATTGCATTGAGTAGGAGGTTGGAGTAGGTGACCACTAAAGTCTCTTTCAAATCTCAGGTCTTATGGTTCAATGAGACTTTGTTCAATGCAAAGTCTATAATCAAGCTATATTATATCTGGATCTGTCCCCCCAAACTACCATTCTAGAAACCCTCTAATGAAAGGATGGGAGGCTAATTTGAAATGATTTGCTTTTAGTAAACCTATGATAAATCCTGGTAATTTCTGCTTTTCTTTCTAAGTGTTCGCACACCCTTCTGTTTAATAGCCCACTGTAACATTTTGCTGGTGTTCAACATCATGGTTATTGGAAAGGGGTCATTTTTTTTTCATTTTTAAAAGTCTGGATGTGTTCATTTCCAGCATGCTCTTCAGTCATTCTTCAATCATGTCCAACTTTTGCGGGGTTTTCTTGGTAGAGATACTGGAGTGGTTTGCCATTTTCTTCTCCAACTCATTTTCCAGATGAGGAAACTGAGGTAGACAGGGTTAAGTGGATTTGCCTAGGGTCACAGCTAGTGAGTATCTGAGGCCACATTTGAACTCAGGAAGATGAGTCTTCCTGACTTCAGGCCCAGTACTCTATCCATTGCACTGCCTAGCTGCCCCATTTCCAGCATGACAACTTCCATTTTCATCCTCTTTATATGGGGATCTATTGGGTCTGGATACCTCTCCCCTTTTTGACATCATCTGCAACCCACAGCTTGCTGATCTGCTTTCCTTCCCAAGTCTTGGGCCACACAAGCTGATTTCCAGGCTTACTATTTTCTTCATTATAACATCATAGAATCACTGACTTGGGACAGAACCTCAGAAGGCATCTAGTCTAACCCCTATGCAAATCATGACTATGCTGCTACCACAGTTTGAAAGGCGTTCATTCATTTTCTGTGTGAGGACCTTCAGAGACATGGAGACATCTTGAGTCCTCTCATTACATCTGGGTAGTACTCTAATTGTTAGAGTGCCTTACACTGAGACAAAATCTGCTTCCCTTTACTTTTCCAGCCGTTGGCCTTAATTCTGTCTTCCTGAATGAGGCAGAATAAGTCTAACCCCTCTATTAAAAAAATACCTTCAATTGAAGACAGCTGTAATTCCCTCATCCTCTCTCCCCATAAGTCTTCTTTTCTTTAAGCTAAAAATGTCTAGTTTCTTCAACCAGTCTTCATTTGATAGTATGTTTAATGACACATGGGAGGATATATGGATTACATTTGTAGCATTCACTGTAATTATACACTTGCAGTTACCATGAATTACCATAAGATGGAGTTTATATGTCTTCTTGTATTTTTCCCAAGTGAGCAACCCAGGCCTCTTGAGAAGTCACATTCCCCCATAGTATCCAAAGGGAGTGAATTAAAGTATGTAGCTTCCCCCAAATCCTACATGCTCATAGCCACTGATTTCTGACCCACCAGGGACCATGGTAGTAATGCAGGGTTAGGGATTTTTATTGCTTCACAGCAAACTGGCAAGTTGGAAAAAATATGATGCAAAATAGTTCAAACATCAGCAGCTATTCCTCAGGCAGCAATAGGAGACAATTTTTTCCAACAGCGTCCGCCATCCTGCCAATCCCTGACACCCCTCCAGTGATTCTGAATTTGATGAACAAAGAGCACTTGCTCCTTAGAGAGGACAACTTTTTATCAGGGACGTGGCCTCCTCAGATGAAGTCCTTTAGAGAGCCCCCTACTGCCTTGGAAGGTAGCTTAGTGTAATGGATGGAATTGGCGTTAGGAAGACCCCAAGGGTCCAATTCCTCCTTAGACACCTCTGTGAATCTCAGTTTCCTTACCTGTAGCACCCACTTCGACAGCTTATTGTGAGGATCAAATGAGGTTCTGGGTGTGAAGTACTTTGAACACTTTTCTGTTTGCGATCTTTGTACTTTGTTTCTCTACAGAATCTCCCTCCCCTCCCAACACACAACGATGACTTCTAGAACTGCATTCTCAAAGTTGGGAATGACTGCCTCCAGCCCAGCGCTCTATCCATTGAACTGCCTAACTGCTCCATTTCCCGCATGACAGCTTTCACATTCTCTCTTTTCCTTTCCAATGACCGGTAGTTCCACTCAGAGGCATTACGCTCTTGAATCTCTCTGAGGCATTTGATGCTTTGGACCACGGACTCATTATTAAATCTGTTTTCTTTGAGCTTTTCTTGCACTCTTTCATCCTCCCTGTTGCTCTCACCCTTCTCAGAGTCTTGTTCCTCCCCTACATCAGGACCATGGGCAACTCCAGGCCTGTGTTTTCCTCCACCCTCAGCTCTGCTCCTATCTCTTATTTCCAAAAATCTTGCCTTCTGTACATCAAACCTTTGCTTCAGCTTTCTGTTTCTCCTATCTTGTCATCCAGTCCCTTTGAAGAAGAACTTGGGATTTGATTTTATTGGTTGCTAAGCCCCAAAGAACATGGAGAGAAGTAGGCTGCATCTCCCCGTGACCTCCCTTTCCAGTCAGGATCTGGTTACCAGAGAGACTAAGTTACTAGCATATGGTGCTTCTATTCTTTCTCCTGATACTCCTCCAGGCTTCCCACCCTCTGCCTAAAAAAAAGAAAAAGAAAGAAAGGAAGGAAGAAAAGTGCTGCTTGATATGGAAAGAATTTATTTAACTAAGCTCATCATTTTGTAAAATCTACCTCCTTCTGGAAAGGTTTTTTTTTCTTACCCACCAAAAGTTTTTCAAAGGGATTAACCTTTTCCTTTTGATCATTTTAAGAACATTTTGGACAGAAGTGGTTTCTGGCTTGTTTTTGTCTTTTCTTTTTAAGTGTTTCCTCACAAAGAAAAGTATACCCATGGACAAAATTACTGTAAATGTCCATGAAAAACTTTGCCCTCTTTAGGATGTGTACTGACTGTCTTCCAAGAGCTGAGAGAGCTGAGTTGCTTCCTGTTTGGAGATAGCAGTTTCTGAGCTCTCTTTCAACTATCTGATCCTCCTTTCTATTGATAGAGGAAGTCATTCTGGAAACAAAACCTCCTTCAGTCTAGATTTAGATCTAGCAAAACACAGAGGAACGTGCCTACTGTTTCCAAAAGATATTTAGTATGTACAAAAACAATGATGGAACCGCTCTGTGGTTCCCATATCTATCCCATGTGATAGAGCTAACTATGGCAACAATGAATCCTACTATGTATTGTCTACAAGATTATACCATAGATTCCTAAAGAACTGGGACAGGAAAAGCCAGTAGAGCCCACAGAGGGACAGAGCTCAAAAACCAGAGAATTGGCCATTGGGCTTGAAAATGAGCCTTTAAAAATGCTGCTGATATGGAATGAATATCTTAGAATGTAGTGAAAGCATGCATATTTTGTACAGCCTCGAGTGGACAGGAATAGGTTTCCCATTGGTTTTCAGAGCTAAGGGGAAATACAATGGGTATTCATTTTTCTGTGTCCTAGCCCCAGCCTTTAAAGTGCTGAGCATTTGTCTGTCAAGCTCTACTTGTTTATGTTTACCCACAGGACAAAGTTTGACTTATTTTGTAGTTTTTGTTTGTCATTTTTGCTTCCCTCCCTCAGGTATTTCTTTACTAGCGTGGCCTCTGCCGTCCTTGGTGTCATCCTCCTTATTATTTTACTACTATACATCTTCATCCAGTACTTTGTGAAACCAGATGAACTCCGCACAGACCTCCAGTTTGAAAGTACGTTACTCAATGCTCTTTTAGAATTGCATTTAAATAGGGTGAATTCTTGTTATGTTTTTCAATACTTTGGCTGTTATATCTGTAAACTTTCCAGTAAACTTTTGCAGGTTAAGAAGAGGGGATTGGTGTACATCACTAGTAAGTTAGCCTGCTTTCTTCTTTCTGCCATGGGAGGGAGGTTCTTGGATCTTTATGGGTACCACAAACCATCTAGGTCGAAAGGTTTGGTTGCAATATTATGGCTACCATGCAAGAAATGTATGGCATCACAGTCTTGTGGTACTAGTTTTTGTAAGATGTTCTGTATTGTGAATCCTGTATATTGCAAGTAGGAGTTTTACTGTGACCTTGCCCTGGAGGAGTTGTGTTCTCTGTAAGAATCAGGCCCAGCTAGTCAAGTGTGACCTGAATGGGGAAATATTGAAAAGGAGTACATCCCAGGTCCCAGAATGTGCTGGCTACTCTAGGTTTACAATATGCACGCCAGAAACTATATTAGTACATATTTGGGCTTTACTGTACATAGCTAAATCTCTGAGCAGTCACAAAAGATCCCACCAGTTAGGCAGCAATTTTATTCATTTGTCAGGGGCTACTCAGGAGGATCTAGGAATGACTTGTGAGATCTTGCTGCAAACATACCTACATAAAACACACACTCCTAGACACATATACAGACACATACTTCCTTATTCTACTAGAACTTTATTACAAGATACTTCCCTGTAATACGAAATAAGACAGATCCAACTTGGACTCTATCCAAGGGATTCATTACCAAAATTAAGACCTATGACATCACCAAGACACAGACTTCCAAAGACAGAATTCTTTCAAGGGCATTTGCCACAACTGATGACTAGCTGAAAATAGGATTTGCCCCTACCTAACTGACCTAAGTCAGTTGCAGCCCTACCAGGAAAAAGAAAGGGAAGGGAATGAGTATTTTAATAGTACCTGCTATGGGCAAATCACTTTTGAAAACATTATGTCATTTGATCCCCTAACATCCAGGACTCACAATACAGGTCATCTTACAAAAACTAGCACCCCATGACCTTGAGGTCAAACACCTCTAACCTGGAAACCATCATACTGCCACCAAACCTTATAGGAAATGGTAAACCACCTATCAGCCTAGGCTATGTTTTTATCACAGATAAAGACTCCATGTGGGTAAATACCATCAACAGGATAGAATAATTGGCAAATTAATTAATTAGGATTCTCTTTAACTTTCCAGCCTTGAAACAAATCACATTCATTAAGCTGTTTTGCATTTCCTAAAAGAATTAATGCCCAGGAGTAAAAGATAATGTGTTTGAATTTATACAAATATGTCATATTAAAATTTCACATACATACTCATATTTTGTGTTGCAAGAACTCAGGATCAGTTAACCCCATCTGTATTTGTGTTTCTAATCAAGGGATAAGGTTTTACTTCAGTTAAAAAAAATTATCCAGAAATAATGTGGCACAGTTGGAGAGCAAACCTCCAAGTGAGGAAGAACTAGGTTCAGGTCCGGACTCTGATTCCTACTGGTTGAGTGACCCCTTAAGTCATTTCACTGCTCTGTCCTTGAGGCGATTCTCTAAGATTCTAAGTTGCTTGGCAATGGCTGATCTACGTGAGTAGTAGGAAGTTTTTCATGAAGAGTTCCACATACCAGTTAAATTACAGGTCCAGACCAACAAATAATTATCTGTCACCAAAAAAGGATATGCCTTAGACCTGAACTTATAATTTCATAATTTCTTTGATATAAACGTTAGCTGCTATTCATAACCTTAATGTTGACCAGTAAAACAGACACTGATATGGCAAAAATATCCCAGAGAGTTCATTAGGATTACTATTAGTAACAATAGCTAGCATTTTTATAGCATTTTAAGGTTTGCAAAGCACTTTACAAATACTAACTTATTTGATCCTTACAGCAATCCTGGAAGGTAGGTAATACTATTATTACTATTTTACAGACAAGGAAACTGAGTCAAACAAAGGTTAAATGACTTGCCCAGGGGTCATACAG
The DNA here is from genome assembly GCA_028658325.1 of Potorous gilbertii. Lineage (NCBI taxonomy): Eukaryota > Metazoa > Chordata > Mammalia > Diprotodontia > Potoroidae > Potorous > Potorous gilbertii. The sequence continues at coordinate 607,306,488 of CM053769.1, read as the reverse complement.
CTAGTCAATGGTTGAGGCAGAATCTGAACTCAGGTCTTCTTGACTCTAGGTCCACCATTTTATCCACTACATCACAAAGCTTGGTCTAAAAAGTCATAGGACAATCTGTTTTCATTGGGATGAGACCTCTGGACATCTGTTTCCACTATAGTGCTCCCTAGTCCCTTTCTTTTCCCAGTATCCATATATAGAGCTTCTTTAGTGAGGAAAAGCCTTTGGGACACATGGAATTTTTGCATATATTCTTTCCTATGGCTAGCAATGAAGTCAGAATCAGCTAGTTTTATCTATAACCAATGACTTGATTATACATGAACTGTATCAAGAACAAGTTTTGTTGTTCAGTGACTCCTTTGCTTTAGCACTGAATGTCCTTTATATTCTGTGTTTCCAGTCTTCTCTCACACTACTCCCCTTCATATCTTCAATGTTCTGGCCAAATCATACTGCTCAGTAATTTCTAAACTTCATTTTCCTGACTTTGAATCTTTGCTCATACCTAAAATGTAGTCTCTACTTGATTATTGAAAGTCTATCTGTCCTCCAAGGCAAATGTCATTTTCTCCATGAAGTTTTTCTGAATCTTTTTCCCACCCTCACACGTTCCCGACCCCCCAACCTTACTAGCTCTCCTTTTTGGATTCACCTAGTACTTGAACCTCTGTTCAGCAGTGTACATACTATTTTTTATTATTCATGTACTTGTCTTGTCTCCCCTGTTAGACTCTGAGTTTCATTAAAGCAAAGACCATGCTCCTAGCCCTAGGTTTTATTTTCCAGTTTTTAAAACATTGTTATTTAAAGTTTTGAGTTTCAAATTTTATCCCTTCTTTCTTCCCTTGCCCTCCCTCCTCCTCAAGATGGTTACGATCAGAAATAGATTACACATGGGTAATTATGTAAAACATTTCCATATTAGTCATTTTGCATAAGGAGACACAAATAAAAGAAAAAAGTATGAAAAAAAGAAAGTGAAAAATAGCATGCTTTGGTCTGTATTCAATCAGTCTCAGTTCTTTCTCAGAGGCAGATAGTATGCTTCATCATGGGTCCTTGGGGATTGTCTTGGATCACCGTATTGCTGAGAACAGTTAAGTCATTCACAGTTCTCATCAAACTATTGGTGTTCCTTGTGTATCCTATTTTCTTGGTTCCGTCCACTTCACTGTGCACCAGCTCACTGAAGTTTTTCTGAAATCATTCTGCTTGTCATTTCTGATGGCAAAATAAAATTCTATTACAATCATATACCACAACCTGTTTAGCTGTTCCCTAATTGATGGGCATCCCTGTGATTTCTACTTCCTAGCCACTACCGAAAGACCTAGCCTTTAGTTTTGCAAGTAACAGGCACTTGAGAATCACTTTTTAATTAAAATACTAGGGTGTTAATTTACCATAAGAATGAAGTAGGATTTTTAAAAGACATTTATAGGACATTATGATACAGTGGAAAACATGCTTACTGAACTGGGAATCAAGAGTTTAATTTTGACTCTGCAAAATGAGCTATACAAACATAAGAGAATCACTTAATTTCTTTGGCCCTCCCAGGTACACCTTTGTAGAATAAATAGCTACTTTCTGAGGTTCTTTCCACTTCTAAAATTCTCTGAATCTTTGATGCAAAGATAACGTGACAAATGTATTCTGTGCTTGGAAAGGAAATCAAAAGTGCATCAACATACACTAAATTAAACTAGTTGGAAATAGAAAGGAAGTTAATAGAATTCTCAGGCACCTTAGGGTTTGTTCTCAAAACAAGATTCAAATACCATCTCTGACACTTACTAATGGTATAAGTTTGGGCAAATCACGTATCCTCTCTGGGCCAAAGTTTCCTCATTTGTACAGTGAGAGGTTGGACTATATGACCTCTGAGGTCCCTTTTAGTCGCTGATCTATGAACCTGTGATTTCATTCACTTGTCCTGAATTCCATGTAGGAAGCTATGGTTACTGCCCTTAATACCCATGACCTGATTGCCAATGACCCATGAAAATGGCCCAAACAGGACCTATCTCTCCATTCACACAACCTTTCTCCTTTTTCCCTCCTATCTCATCCATATCCACATGTTTATTGTCTTCCTCAGCAAGGCACTGGGCAACTAAGAGTAGTAATAAGTATTTCTTCTCTAATTCTTTCTTATGAGAAATATATATTTTCTTAGAAGCACCTAACAATTGGAAGGGTATTTTTTTTGCTTGATATCATGAGTACAGTTGGTGTACAGAAAAAAGCAATACTCATGAGGCTTTTGTTACTATTTACAAATACCTGTCAATGTCTGCTTTATATTTCTCCATCACTACAAGGTAGGCTAGATAAAGGCAGACATTTTTTAATGGAAGAAAACCTCCTTTATCTATGCTCAGGACTTTTTTTAAAGTAATATGCTACTTTCCTTTGGTCAGAAAGATGTGAAGTTTTCCAAAGCAACACAGTTTCCCCAATGATTTTATCATCATTCATGGTTCCAAAGGCATTGTTGTCTGATTCAGTTTTGGATTAGTTAAGTTGTTTCTACTTATTTGATTTTTTTTAAAGTTTTTTATTCCATGTTCTTTGCATTGGTATCATAGTGAAACAATGATAACTCACCTTTACTTAGCATTTTACATTTGTAAAACACTTGCTTGTTCAATATCTTGTACCATAGGACCATGTATTTAGAGTTGGAAGGGACCTAAGAGGCCAACTAGCCCCTTCATTTAACATATGAGCAACCTGGGCCCACAGAGGGGAGGTGACTTATCCAAGATCACACAAATGGCAAATAGAAAGTACAGGATTTGAATTTGGGTCCTTTGCCTCAAAATCCAGGGCTCAGTCCACCCTCTATGACATAACAAGATATTTCTTCAGATTTTTTGCTCAGAGTGTCCAGATTGACAGGAACACAACTTCTACTACCTCTATGAAGATTTCAAGCTTTCAATTAGGTAGTGGAAAGTATTCCACAGTAGTAACCCCTTTCTTGATTTTTGCAGCAGTTTTGTTATTTATGGTGCCCTTTTTTCCATTTCAGCCTTTTCTATGATTTTGTCTATTAGATATTGAATGCTGAATCTAACAGTTACTCTTAGTCCATTTGGTTTTTCTCATCCATATTATTTGTTTTGCTGTTATAACCATAAAGATGAAATTTAGTATTTGATCTTCCTCTTGTTTTTCCAGTCCATCAGCAAAGACAGAGGAAGAAAAATATTTCAGGGAAAAGACTTCTTTTGATATCAGTTTAGTTCAACATATCACCACAGTCTGACTGTTTGCTGGGGACGTATTATATGGAAAGAATGCAGCCCCTGGGCCCATCGACTGCACCTGTCATTTCTGCCTCCTCAAGTCATCCTAAAGTTCTTTGACTGGATCCCTCCATTGCCCTTATTAAATTTTATACCATATCATGCTTCTTTGTGCACATGCCATGTGGTTCCCTTCCTTGTTAGACTGTAAGCTCCTTCAGGGCAGGAATTGGATCATTTTTGTTTTTCCAGTTCCTTGCATAGTGCCTTGCCCAGACTAAGTTCTTAATTATAACTGTTTGTTGAACTGAATCAAATTAGAAAAGAAGGACCTACTACCACAAAGTGACTACTGAGGACCAGGAGTACCCAAAATGAAGGTGACTCCCTCCTGGACTCCCTTTGACTCTAGGACAGGGCTTCCTAGCACTTCTTATGAAACCTCTGGATCCTTTCTGAAAATAACATTTTTAAGTGCACAAGATAAAATATATAAGATTACAAAGGAAACAAATTATTTTGAAATAGCTATCTAAAAATGTTTTTAAAATTCATTTGTAAGAACCCCTACCCTACCAAGAGGCAGATGAACAGTGAAAGCAGTTGCATTGGGATGAAGTGATGTTTCTAAGTAGCTTTAAGACTATATCCTCTGACCCAATAAGTGACAGGCTAATCTTAGCTTCATCCACTCTTTGGCAGCCCCAGAGGGAAGAGAGCTTGGACAGGACATTAGCCTTCCATAACTCACATAGGAATGTTGGCTGATTCCAAATGTGTTTCCCTATCACCAAAACCACTGCTTCTTTCTTGTTCCAGCAGTTTATCTTCTTCACAGAAATGATAAAACGTCCCAGAACAAAGCCTATTTATCAGTATATAACAGTTCTGAAATTCATAGACCCTTGAAAGAAGAGTAAGAGATATATATTCAAATGTTTCTTACCAAAGAAGTTTGTTACTGAAATAGTATCCCTAAAAGAACAGTATCAGCAGATTTTTTTCTTGTAACCATTCTTTAAAAAAAAAATTACCATACGTTGTTTTGATATAAACTTCATTCCCTGATATGCCCCTCCCACTTCCCCTGCAGAGGGCCATTTCAGTGTTTTTGAATGGCAAAAGGAAGACTGCATAGATAAAATTTCTTAATCTTAATTTCTTAAAAAAAGCCCAAATATTATAAGACTATTTCTATTTTGTGATCTATTATTTCTGGGATGCAAGTGACTTGATTTAAAACACCTATGTAGCAGGCAGTAGGGATGGGAAAAGGAGTTTTAAATCCTTCTTGCAAGTAATGTGATGGAGAGAGCACCCATAAATGCAACTAGACCCTAAAAAAGTCCAGATGACCAAGCTTGAGGGCCAGCTGCCCCACTGAATGACAGACAGATCCAAGATCCAACATGATTTCAACAGTCTAGAACAACAAAGTAAAGCTAAGGGAAAATTTAATAGCAACAAATATCAAGTCCTATATTGGATTTTTAAAAAACCACTTTTCCAAGCCCCAACAGTTCAGGTGAAAAAGATTTGGGTGCTCTAGTGGACTTCAGCCTCCAAAGTCAACAGAATGACATAGTCAGAGGAACCCTCAAAGACTAAAGAGACCCTCTCATACTGTCTGCTTCAGCACTTTAAAAAATGTTCTCCTCGTTCTGCTCCCCTCACTCAGCATCATTTTCCAATTCTTTACCACCACAAAACGAGCTGCTATAAATATTTTTGTACATGTGGGTGCTTTACTCATTTTTATAACCTCTTTGGGATACAGTCCTAGAAGGGTATTGTTCAGCATTCTTAACAGCATAGCTCAGCTAAGATTGTAGAGAGTCATTGTTCCACTTTTGTTCTGTATTGCCCCCATCACTTTTCTTTTTCTTCCCCCCAATTGGTTAATACATTTTGTTTTTACTTAAGAAAGAATTCCCAACAAAAGCCCTAACCCTTTTAGAAAGTATGCCTTACACACACACACACACACACACACTTTTCTAATATTTCCTATTATAACTGACCAGTTTTGTTGCTTCTCAATGTTGACGTCATTTACATTGTTGTTGTTATAGTGTATATTAATTATTCTCTTTGCCCTGATGTAGAACCAATGCTTGGATTACCTTTTATCGCTTCACTCTGTATCCCTTCATATAAGTCTCCTCATGTTCTTCACAGTTGTCATTCATTATAACACAGTAATATCCTACAGCATTCATGAGAAGCAACAGGATATAGTGGATAGAAAGTTGGCCTTGGAGTCAAGAAGATCCAGGTTCAAAGCCCTCCCACTGAGCCATGCTGGTTATGTAACCTTGGATAAGTCATTTGGTGTCCCAGAAAATTCTCTAAGATTAACTAGTTATTTATCTGCACTAATAGAATTTATCTATAAAAAGGGAAATTATGATTTTGGTCTTCCTCTACCTTCTCCCCCAAAAGAAAAGGAACACACACAAACACATATACACACACTTTCACTATGTTCATATACTATAATTTGTTTAGCCATTCCCTGGTCATTTGGTACATATTTTGTCTCTAGGTTGGGTTTTTTTTTCTTCTCACAAATAAGACTGCAGTGATGGCTTTTTTGGTTTTTGGGTTTTTTTACATCTGAGCCTTTTCTTCCTATCAATAACCTCCTTGGAAAATAGTCTCAGTGGTAGAGTCCCTGGGTTAAAGGGCATAAATAATTTAGTAACTTTACCTGCCTAATTCCAAAGTATTTTCCAGAACAGTTGAACCAATTCCCACCCCCACCAACAGTGACTGTTTTCCTACCCCAATTCATTTTTAAAACTGTTTCTGTTGATTCTTCATCCTCATGAAGTAACCAAACTGATTTCTTATGGGAGGTAAGAGGAATGGGTCATAAAAAAATAGCTTTTTGTGGTTTCTTTTGACATTTTTTATGGGAGATATCCTGCAAAAAAAAATGGTTCTCTGCTCTCACACGAACAGAAACATTTTGAATTATGCTATGTCAATCACAAAATGCTTCTAGAATACCTGCTTGGTTGAAAGCACTGTATACATTTGCAAGGATGGGGATACACAAAAGTAGAAGGCATGGTTTCTACTTTAAAGCAAGTTACAATCTATGTTGGTGGTTTCCTACATTATTACAGACAGAGCTTTAAACAAACTGACATGAGGAAAGTTTAGCTAATTCAGAAGAAATTGTACATAGAAGACATGGTAACAGCTTTCAAGTATTTGAAGGGCTCTCATGAGGAAAATGATCAGGCTTGTTCTGGGTGGCTCCAGAGGGCAAAACCAGGAGCCAAGGGGTAAGCACAATTACGTGTTCAGTGGAAAGAGAATTATATATGAAGTCAAGAGGCTTGATTAAAAAGTCTTATTCAAGTACTTACTACTTTTCCAATCTTAGGTGAACCCTTCCACATCTCCAAACCTCATCTTTTGCATTTGTCAAAGGATGGGGTTGGACTAGATCATCCCTACAGTTCTTTCAAGCTAAATCTAAATCCTATGATCTTGTGATGCTGTAAATTGTAGAGAGTCTGATTTTGGTTTGATAAAAGGATACATTTTTTAAACACTAGGAGGACTAACCACAAGTTGAATGGGTTGCCTCAGGATATAGTGGACTCCCTATTACTTGAGGTTTTCAGCCAGATCAGTCTTCAGTGGAATCAATCAATTGATAAATATTTATTAAGCACCTACTGGTGCTCAAAACAAAGTCAAGTGCAAGTCATGTCATCATTTCTCTGATGATGCCATGGTCTTCTTTGCAATGAAACACCAACACACATATTAAATACCTACTGTATGTTAAATTTAGCTAAGCCTTGGGATGACAAAAGAGAGTCCATGCCCTCAAGGAGCTAATTGGCGAGAAAATATGAAAACAAATATTTGCAAAGCAAAATCATGTATAAATATACAGAGAGATATACACATATCTGTATATGTAAGCATGTTGTGGTAGGTGTATGTATATATGTGTACATATGTGTATGTATGTAGGTATGCATATATATATATATATATACTTATATCCAATTTATTAAATTAAATCCTTAAATCCAATTTATTCCCAAGTCAAGACATCAACCTTGATGACACTGGTCCTCTTTGAAAAATGAAGGAATAAACAAGGATTATTCTTGCTAATTAGATGACAATTTTTTGTTTCTACGCTGCTGGAAGGCTGCAATTACCATCAGTGTCTTTTAAATTTGGTATCTTAGGGCAGAGGCCTAATATATATAATATATGATAAATAGGAAATAATTAACAGACAGAAGATCCTAGAATTAAAGAGTTAGGAAAGGCTTCCATGAAAAGAAGGGATTTTAGTCAGGACTTACAGGAATCTAGAGAAGTCCCTGAGAGTTGTCAAGATATTGTAGAAAGAATTCTTATTTAGAAGAAGAGGAATGCGGGTTTCTTCTTACTCAGATACTATGAATGTCCCTTGGAAATTCCACTCTCCCTCCAACTCACAACAAGCTGTTAAACTACAGATAAAGGATATAGAGGCAATGTGGTACAGTCAATGGATAGGTGTCCTTAGTCAGGAAGATTCTGTCCCATCTCTGACAGAGTCAAGAAGCATTAATTAGTCTCTCTGATTTTGCCAGACACATCCAAGTTGTGTGACCCTGAGCAAGGCATTTAATCTCTTAGTAATCAAAGTAGCTCTTTAAGACTCTAAATTGCAGAGGAAATAGCAATCTACTTTGATAAGAAGGAATTTCCTCTCTTGGAAGTTCCCTTTACCAAAGAAATCACAGGTAGAGGCCCTAATGCTCTCCAAAGGAACATAATACCCAATGGAGCCAACCTCAGAGTCAAAACCAAATCTCGAGTAGAGCAACATCTACCTGTTCATACTTAAAGAGCAGGGTACTGCTTCATTAATAATTCCTATAAATATACTACATATCACAAATCCATTATCTTCCCAGAGTGGCTTGAGTGTTGGGAATGGAAGCAAGGAGCATATGACATCTTAAGAAATGCCTTCATACATTGTGGTGCAGAATCTTTCCTTCCTGCTCTGCTCCCTCACCCAGGCTTCTTGGCTGCTGCTGTGTAAACACCCACTGCCTTGATCCTCTGGTCAGGATGACCGACCCTCAAGTGCTAAGTTCTTTTCTGAAGCAGAGAACTGACCACCCACACATTCTCATTTTCCATTCAGTGTTTGATAAATTCCAGATGGAAGTTTCTGCCTCTTCTCTGTTGATTGGAATACATCAAACTATCATCTCCTGACACAGTTATTTGAGGACCTTTCTGAAGAGCTTTGTGATTATTATTTTTTAAGAATCTAGTTGGCCAGCCAAGTGGTACAGCCAATGATCGCGAAAACAAACAAAAAGTAAACCCAGGCACATTTTGTTAACATGACTATGACTGGGATTTAGAAAATCATCTTCCAGCTTTTTTCTGTGTAGTTCAATAATTTATCTACATTCAAAAGGAGATACTATGCTATTCCTTAATAGAGAGGGAGGTTACAATTTATAATCTCCTTATTTATTGTAGGTTGTAGGGGAGCTGCAAAAGATGCAAAAGTTGGGAGAATTTTTAAAAAGAGGAGAATAAAAGAAAAGTTGGTATGGGATAATTTCTAGTAATACCAGTTAGAGACGTAACTAAGGCAGGGTAATCAGGCCTCTGTCCTAAGATACCAAATTTAAAAGACACTGGTGGTAATTGCAGCCTTTCAGCAGTGTAGAAACAAAAAATTGTCATCTAATTAGCAGGATAATTGTTGTTTATCCCTCCATTTTTTGAAGAGGACCAATGTCATCATGGTTGATGTCTCCACTTGGGAATAAGTTGGATTTAAGCAAGGCAGCTGTGCAAAGCTGTCATCCTCACTGTCTCTTCTGGAATCATCCAAGTGGTAAGACAAAGTCAAGACAACTAGCAAAGGCCCAGGATGCAGCAGATGACCTTGGTGTCGTCAATATCTGACCAAGCTCTAGGGGCTCCACAGTCCCTGCTTCAGCTGCCTTCATGGCCATTGGAACAATGCTTAGGGTAAACATCCCCATCACTCACCAAAGTTACTCTCAACCTGGTTTAGCCCATCTACTGAGACAGTTTTACCAGGATGTGGCCACTGAGAATGCTCTAGCTTCTTGGAGTCAGAGAGTCCAGATAAAAAGTTACCAGATGATAGGCAAGGGAAAACTCTGCTACTGCCCTATCCTGCCCCTCTCATCTCATGAAGTAACCTCCCTAGTGATAACTTGGCATGAATATCTGAGAGTCATTCTCTACCTCTACCAAATGAAGGTCTGTTTCTTGCCATTTGCTGTAGGTACAATTTGTGGTACTTTCCCTGGGCATGAAAATTCTCGTTAAAACTCTGCAAATCAATTCATCAATGCTACTTTATTGAAACCCAACAATCCATGCCAGAGGTGGGGAACCTGCAGGCTCAAGGCTACATGTGGCCCTCTAGATCCTCACGTGAAGCCCCTTGATAGAATCCAAACTTCACAGAACAAATCAACCCCCTTAATAAAAGGATTTGTTCTGTAAAACTTGAGCTCAGTTAAAAGGTTACACCCAAGGACCTAGAAGGTTATATGTGGCCTTGAGGATTCAGGTTTCCCACTCCTGACTCACTGTCATTCAGAATCTCTATGCCTTCATTTCTTCACGGATAAAAGGAAGAGGCTGAATTTAATGACCTCTAAAGTCTTTCCCAGTCACAGACTTGTGATTCTATACCCAGTCACTAAGATAAGAGACAAGAACTATCTAAGACATGGTGGGGCCTGGACTTTCATGGGAAGATGCTGATTGTCAAATTGTTGCCATATTTTATTATTTTGAGGAACAGTAGTTCCACTTTCCTCAACTACAGTTAAAAGCACTTTTACGTACATTACTCATTCGATTTACCACTCTTTGAGGTAAGGCAGGCAATGTGATTCATATCACATTAAATTAAGGCTCAAAATGTTTGTGACTTCTTCAAGATCTCATATCTGTAATAAAGGAGTCAAGACTCAAATCCAGGTTTTCTCTTAATTTCAGCATAAATTCTAAACTTGCTCAAGATTGCCAGTAAATGGAAAAAGCAAGACTCAAAACCCAAGTCTTCTCACTCTTAAGTTCAGGATTTATTCCAGTACATTTCTACTATGAGTCTTTTCTACTTCATCAGGACTGATGACTCAGGGGATCATTCATGAGGAAGACGTTTTCCTAAATAACTCTTATAAAGGACTTCACCCTAGCCTTGTACTCAAGGTTTGCTGAACAGTAGCTTCCCATCTTCTCCTTTTTGGAACTGAACCAAGGGAAACTTCCTTACAGATTCTGCCCTTTTTTCCCTTTATTATTTTTTTTAAATTTTATTTATTTTCAGTGTTCTACAATCACAACCATATAACTTAAGATTTTTTCCCTCTCTCCCCCTCAGTCCCCCTGCCTCCTCCCTTCCTCCCTGAGATGGCAGGCAATTTTATATAGGTTCTGCACATATATTCCTATTAAATACATTTTCACCATAGTCATGGTGTATAAAAGAATTAAAATGAATGGGAGAAATCATATAACAAACCAAAACGTAAT
>CM053769.1:607206595-607295568 GCA_028658325.1 Potorous gilbertii | reverse complement strand
GCAATGAAGTTCTACATCTATCAGAAAAATTCCTTGCACACTGTGGTTGTTGCTATGTACAAAGTTCTCCTGGTTCTGCTCCTTTCACTCAGCATCAGTTCATATAAGTCCTTCCAGGCCTCTCTGAAGTCTTCTTGTTCATCATTTCTTATAGAGCAATAGTATTCCATTACAGTCATATACCATAATTTATTCAGCCATTCCCCAATTGATGGGGACCCCTTGATTTCCAGTTTTTGGCCACCACAAAGAGAGCTGCTATAAATATTTTTGTAAATGTTGGATCCTTTCCCCTTTCCTTTTTTTAATTATGGGAATTACTGTACTCCTGAAGTTATGTATTCCCTGTCCTGTTCTCCGTGATTCTCCAAACTCACTAACTGCAGGTCCATGATCATTAATGCCCTAAGATATGCTTCTTCCTGACTAGTGACTTGAACTCATGGAAGGCAGGTGGGTGCTCTTAGCATTTCCTCATTTTCTTCAGATATTACTTCTTATTCATCTCATTTTCATCTTCTTCATTTCTTTTTTAAGATTTTTTCTCTTTGTAAAGAAAACAAAACCAAAATAAAAATTGAATAGTTTTATCTCTTATCATATTAGTGTCTTTATATCTTCTTTGTGCTTCCTCTTTCCTATTTAAAAATCTCTTACGTTACCTTTGACCTTCTAATATCAACTTTTTCTGAGCTTTTAGGGGTCCTGAGTTCATTCTTCCAGGACCACACTACTCTTCTGCATTTTCAGTTATTCGTTCGCCCTTGTTTTCACCTTCCAAGTCTGTACCACTATAAGTCTGAGTTGGTTGATTATTCTGAGCCCAAATTAATCTATTTACATGCCCCCCCCCACTTTCTTTCATATAGCAAAGGCTTATATTCCTCTGGTTAAATAGTAGAAAGCATTCAACCCCTCTTGAACTTATTTCTCTTAAACATGTTTAGTGAGATTCTTTCTCCAAAATCATTGCAAGCTGCTCTCTCCACATCCAGGATTCATGTCAGCTTATCCTAATCCCCTCCTAGTTATCAACACTGTCTCCCTGAGCTCCATGAGGGAGACCAGGAATGATTTTGTATGTTTTTATATCTAGTATGTAGCATAGCATCTTAAAATTAGTAAGCACTTCACAAATACATATGTGTTGAGCTGAATTGAAGTATGTCTGGAATACTGTTCCTTCTATCATGAAGTCCAAGATGGACTCACTTCCTCTCAAGGGTCCCATCATCTCCCAACTTCAGTGACTCCTTACTGGTCAAAATCCAGTTTGGAATCTTCAGTTCCTCAAATCCTTTCCTCCACTTTTTGAAAGATGAAATTATCAAGAAGGCAATTCAGGAGTTGTTAGGAACCTCAAGTTCAACCTGTAACTTACCAGGAATACTCTCGACATCCTCCCTGCCTAGGGGTTATCCAGCCTTCACTTGAAGATCTCAGGTGAAGGGAGCTCTACTACAATTAAACTCATTCAACTTTTGGAAAGCTCAGTTAGCAAGTTTTCACTCACCTGGAGTTTAAATTGCCTCTCTGTATCTCCTAGCTACTGCTCCTAATTCTACTCTCTGGGGCCAAGAAGAATAAATCTAATCCTTCCTCCAGGTATCATTCCTTCCAATTCTATAAGAAGGCTATCTGTGGCCTCCTAAATCCTTTTCTCCCTCAATTCCCCCAGTTCCTTCAACTCATCCTTACATGGCTATTGTTTCCAGTCTTTTTGCCATTCCAGTCACTCTCCTCTGGAAGCTCTCAATTGGTGATTATCCTTTCCTTTTTTTGTAAAAGAAAAATTATTTTCCCTCAATTACATATAAAATCAAATTTTAACATTTGTTGTGTTTTTTAAAGTTGAAATTGTGATTATCCTTTCTCCTTTTGTAAAATATTTTATTTTTCCTGATTACATGTAAAAACAATTTTAACATTTTTTTAAGTTTTGAATTCCAAATTCTAACTCTCCCTCCCTTCCATCCCCACCCCCCACCATGGTAAGCATATAGGTTATTCGTATACAATCATGTAAAACATGTGATTATACTTTCTAAGACAAACTGAGCTGCCCAGAATGGCCCATAATACTCTGACGAGGTCAGAGTACTACAAACATTCACATTGATTGCTCTTGTCATGATATCTCTCTTAATGAAGGTTTTGCTAGGGTTAGCTTTTTTGGCATTATAGCATTACAATAGCCACGTCAGTATCAATTGTTGATGAATTTATCATAGAGAGGATCACAGTTTGAGAGCTGTAAAGGAACTTAGTGGTCATTAAATCCAACCCCCTTGTTTTATAAAGAAACTGAAGCCTAGCCAGAAGTGACTTGCCCAGAGCCAACAACTAGTATCTGAGACAGGATTTGAACCAGTTCTTGCTGAGTCCAATTCCAGGGTTCATGCTGAAAAGGTGATCCACTAAAATGCTCATATCCTTTCCACATGACACCAACAGAAACACAAGGAGAATGCACTTTACAAAGGTCACTGGATTCTCTCCTTTGCTCTACATACTTTTTGGGAACTAGATAATTATTTCTCTGTCTCTCTTGCTGATAGATTGTGGCTACCTCTTTAGGCTAACTGTGTCTGAGATTTTGTCACTAAGGGCACCTGAATGAGCTCTGTTCTGAATTAGGCTTGCTTGATGCACTTTTTTCTCTGGAGCTCTCCCTTCTTTTTCTTTCTTCCCCAGGCTTTGACATTTTGTTTTAATGCTCACGTGAATCTGATTCACAATTAACAGATTCCTGCCAGATCTCCAATGTTTTGTACTAATTGGTAATGACCCTGAGCTGTTGTTCATCACATATGAACTAGAAAAATCCAACTTCTAGGTATGTCTCACTTCTGGGGAGAAGGATTCTCTTTTCTCTTCTCACTCCTGACCAGACCCTACCTACCAAGACTGTTAACTCTTCATGTCTCATGGTCTGACTTTGCCACCCACCCAAGGAAACTTCCTTGTTTTTCTGGAGCTCTGAGTTTTTTCCCAGAATATGACTCCCACTCCCATTCATAGGGTTGAAGAATAAAAAAGTGTTAAAGGTTTTTTGTATCACCCAGAAAATAAAATCATGTAAACCAAAATTGCAATTCATACACCAGATTCACAAAACACAATCACTCTTGTTAAAAACAAGTTCAAATATAATCCAGGTTGGCACTGAATAAAAGGTAGCAGAGGCCACCACGATTGGGGTGAAGAATGCTATTTCATTAAACTCTGTGTTTCCAGTTTCAAAGCAAATCCTTTTTTTTGCTACTTAGCCAGCATATTCACTCTCTCATCAGCATTTTCAGAAAAAAAAAGATTTCTCATTATCTCACTACATAATATAGTCTTTCCAAGTCTATACACCTTTAAGGTGCACTGATAATAGATCAGGGCTTCTTAACCTTGTTTGGGCCCCTTGGTCAGACTAGTTAAGCCTATGGACCTCTTCTAAGAATCATATTTTTAAATGCACAAAAAATACATAGAAATCCTCATACGCATTTGTCACAAATCTTTTAAAAGTCAGTTCACACATCCAAGGTTAGTAATTCCTGTGATAGGCAATTAGAAGAATTCCTCATTGTAATACAGGCATCTTTCCTTAGGGATCTAGGCCAAGTTTTCAAAATTTACTAATATAAATATCTATGATGCTTGTAACAAACCCCAAAACCATGTTTATGAATAATAGGCAGGCATTACTCATACAAATACAGATGTAGTGCCTTGATTCCTGCCTGGTTTGGGAAGTCAAATTATTTATTGACTTTAATAAATCAGTCAAAAAGTATTTATTGAATACTGTTAAATTAAATACAAAGTTTTAGGGATTCTACTAAGTGCTGGGAATGAATAAAAGCAAAAACATGGTCCCTGGCCTCAAGAAACTCACCTTGTGATGGAGACAACATTTAATTAGATATAGACCAATCATATACAAAGTAGACAAACATAACCTGAAGTCATAATAGGACAAACTGCTTTATTGGTTTTTTTCTTTTTAGATATACACAATTTATGCTAGAACAGTCTTTTCTTTATGATTTGTATCCTAACTTAAATTTGGAAATTGACTCAATATTGACCTATATACACCTATACCATCCCTCTTGGTGTTTTTTTTAAACATCAACAAATAATCAACATTATCACTCAAAAATAATTTATTAATCACCTACTCGTATGGGTACAGGATGTGTATTAAAAAATAAAGGTTTTTTCATATCATCCAGAAAGTAGAATCATTTAAATACAGATAATTTGCAGATATTGCCCTTGCAATCTAGACACAGTCTAAGCCAAGGCAGCATTGATACCTTATAAGCATTATTAGCTCATAAGCTAATAAATAGCCATCAAAGGGTTAAAACAGACACAGTGATAGACAGGTTAGATGCGTCCACGTTACATACAGATCACCATAAGAGGAGGGTAAGAGAGAGGATGCTTGGGGGTCCTCCAAGAAGACAGGACAAGACTGGAAGAAGGAATAACCTTTCTTCCACAGCACTTTGCAAACCTTCAAGTACCCAACAAATTCAAGTGACTTTCAGTGGTATTATCCCAAGTTACCCAGTAAGGACTTCTGGAATAGATGGGATTTCAAAAATTTTCAAATTTTAAGTGTGTTAAAAGTCCACAAAATTACCAATAACTGAGATTTGGGGTTGGGTGAGGAGAGCTGACTGTTTTAGGAAAGGAGAAGTAGGGCAAGATAAATCTCACTCCCAAAGAGGCTGGTTTCAAAGGTGTTTGGTTCTTTATTAGAAATTTTATCCAATGTGATTTGACTCCTAGAGAAAGGAATTTGACTTTCACACTCTTTCTTCTCACTTGCCTTGTTAGACTATCCTCACAACATGTGGCTGGCGTTCCTCCCTTGGCTTTCAGTGCCGATATCTCCTATTGTGCTCCTGACGATAGCTGTGGTCACTTTCCTGCTGAACTTCTTGAGTCTCTGGCTCCTGGGACACTTATTAGTGTTCCACTTCTACCTACGTATGTATTTTTTTTCTTCTTGGTGAGGCAATTAGGGGTAAGTGATTTGCCCAGAGACACATAGCTCCTGTGGTCAGATTTGAACTAAGGTCCTCCTGACTCTGTGGCCAGTGCTCTATTCACTGCAGTCACCTAGCTGCCCCCTTATGTAATTTATTAAACCAAAGGTAGCATCAGGACTGGGCTGGTATGCTACCATCCCTGTACTATTTTAAAATCTCTAAAATTCTTTTTTCCCACAAGTATCCCAAAAGATGTAGATCCACATATGTTAAATAGAAATATAATGAAATCTATATAAAGACATAAATAAAAATAGATACATACATAATACACATTATTATGGAAATATTTAATGTATACACTTATGTGGATATGTATACATAATGTGTTTATATATACGTATTAAACATATTGTACATGCAAATGTATGTATGCATACACACATGTTTTGCAAAGATACTTTACATACTTTATCTCATTTGATCCTTACAACAACCTTGTGAGGAAGGTGCTCTTATTAGTCCAATTTTTATATATAAGGAAACCGAGACAAACTAAATACATAGAAATATATGTAAATACATAGAAATGTATATATATGTGGTAGACACTGTTGTCGAGATATTTAATGTACACAGTTTGCGTGTGCATATGTATATATACTTGCTGTTACTGTTCAGTTGTTCAGTAATGTCTGACTCCTTGTGACTCCCCATGGATCAAGGTACTGAAGTGGTTTGCCATTTTCTTTTCCACTGGATTAAGTCAGAAGTTAAGTGACTTGCCCAAGGTCACAAGCTAGTGTCTGATCAGATTTGAACTGAGGTCTTCTTAACTTCTTAACTCCACCTAGCTGCCTTGTGTATACAGCAAACACACATATGTGTGTGTATATATGTGTATATGTACATGTACACATATATGTTTTGCAAAGTACTTTATATACATTATCTCATTTGATCCTTTAAACAAGCATGGGAGAAAGGTACTCTTATTCCTATTCTTACAGATGAGGAAACTGAGGCAAACAGAAGTTAAGTGACTTTTCCAGGGTCACACAGCTAGTAAGTATCTGAGGCAGTATTTGAATTCAGATTTTTCCCAATGTGAGGTTTAGCACTCCGTTCACCATATCACCTAACTGCACATGGGGACAATTCTTTCTAGCATCATCTAAGGACCAACTCAGGGCAAAAGTAGGCTGGTTGTTGCTGCTGCTGTTGTTGTTAGAGGATGGAGAGACCTGAGCATGAGTATAGATGACAGAGAAAGAGCAATTCTTCCAGTTATCCAGAATCAAAACTTCAGTTTTATTCTCAAATATATCTTCTTTCACTCACTCCCTTCTCCCTCATTTAGTCAGCATTTGTTGCATAATTTGTTGTGTGTTGTCTAAGGCTCCCTTTACAATTCCATTTACAAGCTACTTATAGGACTTTATCATATTGTGTCTAAACTACTGATATATGCTCCTCACTGGTCTTCCTCTTTCTAGTTTCTCCTCTTTCTCACTCATCAGAGCTACAACTGGCATAAAGTGCCCAGGGTTTTGCCCTAACTTTAGGGAACATATTCTCTTCTCTGCTTCCTCATAAAACACAAGCCACTCCACTGGTCCCCTCTTCCACCTTCCCAGAAGTATGTAGCTAGGTTTTCTGGCCCAAAGGTGGACCTACTCTGAAACAAAAGCCACACTAGAGACTCAGGTTATCCAGGACTTCTCAAATCAGAAGGGATGTTGGCATCAAAAGTTACATGAATCCAACTGTCTCAACTATCGAAAGTTTACACATTCTTCAAGGTCCAACCTGAATTCCTGTAAGATTTGTATTCTCATCATATCCTGTCATGTGGTCAATTGTCCTTTCTTTTATTTGTCTCATGCCCCCAATTAGACCATAGGTTCTTTGAGAGTAGGTCTATGCTTTCTGCTTCCCTTCACCTCTCACAGAATCCGATGCACTGCCTTGAACATGATTGACTCAACAAACATTTGTTGGAAAGGTAGCTTGGTCTAGAAGATTAAGATGGACCTTGAAATGAAACATAGTGGTTTAAATTTCACGTAGTCAGAAAGCAGGTAGTTTGGGGTCTGTTTGAACAGGAGAATTACAGGAGATATCTGGGTTTTTTTGCTGTTCAGTTAAGTCTGACTCTTCATGACCCTCTGGACCATAACACATTAAACTCTTCTGTTTCCAAAAGTCTGTCCAAGCTCATGTTCATTAAACAAGATGTTAAATAGGCTTGATCAGGGTCACACAGTATGTGTAAGAGGCTTGAAACCATGTTTCTCTTAACTCTGAAGCAAGCCAGCTGTCTACTATGCCTTCCTTCCTCTTCCTTGCAATATATCAAAACATTAATTTATCTAAGCCTGCCCATTGCCCAAGGTAATATCTCCTCCTTGGATCTCTCCATTTCCTTTGTTTGTGCCTCTCCTGGGTACTCATTACATTTTGATTTTTGTTAGTTATTCACATTGTCTTAATTGGACTTCTGGAATCTAGGGACCCTATAATCTTCGTTTTAGAATCCCCTAGCACTTAGTGTTATGCTTTGGACATTACAAGTATTTAATAAACATCTGTTCATTTTAATGGAATCATAAGAAAGATTGTTTTACTTGCTTGCTACCGCTCTTGTTGAATCAAATGAAAATTCTGTACTTCTGTGGATTGATTCTGAGATGTTTGCTTATAGTAGTGGCTACCATGCATGTGTCACTTCTACTGCTTAGCTAGCATTTTTAAAAATCTGCTCCAACAACCATTATTTAGGAAGCATCTTTCATCTGCCTAGAATTCCACTGGGGAAGTGGGGCTGGGGTGGATGAAATAGGAATCTAGAGCTGTTTCTTCCCTCAATGAACTTACCATAAAATCTGAGAAATAAGGATCATAGAGGTAGCACTAGAAAGAACCTCAGAAACCATCTAGTGCTGCTGCTTCATTCTTACAGATAAAAACACTGAGTTCCAGGGAGATTAAGTGACTTAATCTTAATTAAATGATTTGAAGTTCACACAAGGAAAATCAGAGAGGGGACTGGAACCCAGATCTTCTGATGCCTGAGCCCAGACCCCCCCTCCACTGGACTAAGCACATGAAACAATGGCAGTCCAGTGGCAAGACAAAGTCAAGATGACTGGCAATGGCCCAGGATGCAGCAGACCTTGGTATCTTCAATATCTGACCAAGCTCTAAGGGCTCCACAGCCCCTGCTTCAGCTGCCTTCATGGCCATTGGAACAAATTGTTCTCATCTATCTATTCCACCGGGGAGTCTTCACATGCTTGGGGTAAACATCCCTATCACTCACCAAAGTTACTTTCAACCTGGTTTAGCCCATCTTCTGAGACAGTTTTACCAAGATGTGGCTACTGAGAATGCTCTAGCTTCTTGGAGCCATAGCGTTCAGATAAAAAGTTGCCAGATGATAGGCAAGGGAAAACTCTGCCACTGCCCTATCCTGCCCCTCTCATCTCATGAAGTAGCCTCCCTAGTAATAACTTGGCATGAATATCTGAGAATCATTCTCTACCTCTACCAAATGAAGGTCTGTTTCTTGCCATTTGCTGTAGGTACAATTTGTGGTACTTTCCCTGGGCATAAAAATTCTAGTTAAAGCCCTGCAAATCAATTCATCAATGCTACTTTATTGAAACCCAACAATCTAAGATAGGGATGAGGAACCTGCAGCCTTGAGGCCACATGTGGCCCTCTAGTCCTCAAGTGCTCAGTGAATTGTATCTTTATTTGACATGTAGTTTTTCATATTGTTGATGTTTCCATTTGGAAGTAACCCTGAAAGGATGGAGAAAAGGGGAGAGGTAGTTTCAGTGTCTGTAGATTCACAGGGATTGGGATGTATTACAATTCTTCCCACTGAGTAGTCGGCTATTGGGAACAAAAATCTTACTGAACGGGATTGAAAGAGAGGGATGAGCATTAATTAGCTAAGCATATCTAAACTATGCAGGAGAAGTATTAATTTACTCTCTGCTTAAACATCTCCAGGTTGTGTTTTTTTTTATCATATGCTTTGGAATGCTTGTTTCATTGCTGTCTTTTCAGTGACTTATAATTTTGTGCTCAGAAAACTTTTCCTAGTCTACTTTAAGAATTTACTTTTCCCTGAGATTTCTCTTTCATTAAACCATAGATTAGGGTGAGAGGGTGAGTCTAGTGATCTAAGAATCCAAGTAAGTACAGGTGTGCTTTCTTATTGGTGCCACATTATGACGTGTCTCTATAGAGAACAAAGTAAAATTGCTATCAGCATTTATCCCCTGACTTTCATTAGGACAGTCAGATACTCTGGATAATTTTGTCAAAATGACTCTTTAGGGGCTATCAATGTGAAAATCTTCCTTTTACTTCATGTCATACACACATGTATGCTGAGTCCCAAAAGGGAAAATGTCAAATGAATTAACTAATCAATCAACAAGCATTGCCTGAGCATCCAAGTATATCTAACACATTGTACTGGTCACCATAATGAATATTTTTGTTATCATTCATTACGTGCCTAGATTCTGTTATTAAATTAATCCTGTACCAATGCTATATGTTCATTATATTATCTTGGTACAGTACTTTGCACTTCTAAAGCTCTAACTGAAGCTCAAATCAAGTTTTTAGAGCATCCTCTTGAAGGATGTCTTTTCAACTAATTTACTACAAAAGCATATGAACTGCTGCAGTACAAGTCATGATGCCAGGAGTCATGGGTTGTGTGCTTTTCCCCCACCAAAAACTATGCTAGGAATAAGAATGGAACACTTTATACTTGTTTGGCTGTAACCATCACTACCACTATTGTCTCATTATTTTTCTTTTGCAATACTTTGGAGCACTTCCCAGATAACAAGCAGCTGAGAAGTAGGTGAGTGGGATAGAGTGAGAAGAGGGAGCCAGAGAATTGGAGGTTAAACCCTCATTCTGTCTTTATTACCTATATAACCTTGAGCCTCTCAGTGTCCTTATCGATAAAATGAGGCTATTGTTCTAGATGGCCTTTGAGGTCTCTTCTTGTTCTAAGTATTTGGCATTTTGATCCTAAGAATACCTCGTAAACTTTGGTACACGAGTATAGGTATAGCCCCATTATGCAGACGGTAATCCTACCATGTCTGTCATTCTGTGTGCTGCTCATTCATATCTTTCTTTCCTTCCCTCCCTTCTTCTTTTCCTCCCCTCTTTCCTTTCTTCCTTCTTTCCTTCCTATGTCCCTCTTTCTCTCTCCTTTCCTCCTTCCTTCCCTTCTTCATTCCTTTCTCTTTCTTCCTCTCTCACTCTCTTCCTTCTTTCCTTCCTTCCTCCATTTATCCCTCTTTCTCCTTCCATTTCTTTCTTCCTCCCTTCTTCCCTTCCTCCCTCTCTTCCTTCCTCTCTGCCTTCCTTCTTTTGTTCCTTTGTTCATTCATTCATTTGTTCCTTCCTTCCTTCCTTCCTATCATGCAGTGAAAAGAATTCAAATATCTTTGTCAAGAAGACTGAAAAAATGACCTAAAAACAACAGAGTATATAAAAAGATACAGGATTGTATTAGGGGGTCAGATTAGTCAGTTTGGAAAGGCTTCATGAGCCTTGACATGAACCTTGCAGAAACCTAGGAATTCTAAAGTGAGAGAAAAGCATCTTCCAGATATAGGGCAAAGGCATAGAGATGGGAGATGGAGTGCCCCATATAAAAAAAAGTTAAAAATTCATTTTGGCTAGACTTTAAGCTATATAAAATGTAATAATGTGTAAAAAGGATGGAAAGGTAGATTAGGGTCAGTCTATTAGGGACTTTAAATGTCAAATTGGAGTGTTTACTTATAGGAAATAAGGATTCATTGGAATTTATTGTTTTTCCAGGGGAGGAATTAGAACTTGGAGTGATGATGCATGAAGGTTAGTTGTGATAATCAAGTCAATGATTGTAAGCAACTGTGATAATTAAATCAACAAGGCAAGTCAATTAGCATTAAGTACCTCTAGTATATGCTAGGCACTATGCTCAATGCTGGGGATATAAAGAAAGGCAAAAAACAGTCCATGCTCTCTAGGTCCTTACTGTCTAATAGGAGAATTAATATTCAAACAACTATTCACAAGATTAATTGGAAATAATCAACAGAGATGAGGCACTAGCAGTTAACGAGATCAGGAAAGGCTTCTTGCACAAGGTAGGATTTGAGCTGGAACTTGAAGGAAACCAGGAGGCAAAGAGAAAGGAAAAGAATCCCTAGTATGGCTAGCCAGTGAACATGTATTGATATGCAAAATAGAATGTGATGTCCAAAGAACAGCAAGTAGACCATTGTCACTAGATTGTAGATTATATGGATTGGAGGAGAGGGTGAGAATACTGGAAAGCTGGGGAAGATCTGGGTAATAAAGGGCTTTAAAAGCTACTAGAGGTTTTTATATGTAATCCTGTAGGTAATTGGGAGCAGATGGAGGGTTTGTTTGGTTTTTTTTTTTAATAGAGGAATGATATGGTAGAGCCTTTGTTTTAGGAAGATCAATTTGACAACTGAGATGAGAATACACTAAAGTGGGGATAGACTTGAGACAGGGAGACCAGCCATTAGGCTATGACTATTGCCATAGTCTAGGTGGGAGGTGATGGGACCTGACCCAAGTTGGTAGCAATGTCAGAGGAGAGAAGGGGATGTAACTCAGGCAAGAGGTAATAAGGATATGAACCAGGATAGTAGTCATGTGAGGGAAGGAGATAGATTTAAAAAATGTCATGAAGTAGAGATGACAGAATTTTTCAGTGAGTTCAGAAGTCTACACTGAGGTTGTTAAATTGGGTGACTAGAAGGATGGTGGTACAATTAACTGAGATAAGGAAGCCTGTTTTAGGGAGAAAGATGATGAGTTTTGCTTCAAACATGTTGAGTTGAGATGTTTATAGGATTTGGGGAGGAGGGAAGGGAATAAGCTTTTATACAGCACCTACTATGGGTCAGATGCTGTACAAATATTACCTTATTTCATCTTCACAACATTGGGAAGCATTTTACAGTTAAGGAAATTGGGGCAAACAGAGGCTAAGTGACTTGCCCAGGGTCACAGAGCTAGTAAGTATCTAAGGCTGGATTTGAACTCACAACTTCCTAACTCTAGGCTCAATGCTCTATCCGCTGAGTCGTCAACTACCTCTTAACCTGAGAAGTTCAATGAGTTGTTCTTGATATGTGACTAGAACTGGAGAAAGATTAGAGCTAGGTAAGTCAATATGAGTCCAGTCAGCATCAAAATTATAATTAAACATCATAATAAATGATGAGGTTACTGAGAGAGTGTAGAGAAAGAAGAGGAGAGTGCTTAGAACTGAGCCTCTGGGAACACACAGAGAACATGATAGAAATGAGGGTCTAGCAGAAAGTAGATAGATAAGAAGAGACTCCAGAAAGTAGAGGGTCCCAAAAACTCAGAGGAGAAAGTAACTGGGAAGAGAAAGTGATAAGCAATTAAATGCAGCAGAAATGTTGAGAAGGATGGGGATTTAGAAAAGATTATCATGTTTCTAGGTTATGAGGAAAGGAAGATAGAGGAAAATAGTCTGAAGAGATGGTAGACTCTAGAAAGCTTGAAGGTATGAGAGACTTGAACTATTTATAAGCAGCAAGGAAGAAACCAGGAGACAGAAAAATTAAGATAAAAGAGAGAGGAAGAGGAAGGAAAGTAGAGACAGACAGATCCAGAGACAGAGAGATTTTTAAGGATTGCTTCAGGGAGCAGAAGAGGGGAAGAAATTCAAAGCTTAGCCACCTTATGGAATAATAAGGCTAAAATAAAGGAGGTGAGAATAAATTATAATGTCATGAGAATTGCTGGATATAGAGTAGGGGACAAGTAGAGATGAGGGAGCTCACACAGAAAAGTCTCTATTTTCTCAATAAAGTATGATGGGAAGTGGTCAAGCACAATTGCAGTTTAGGATAAATGACTTAAGTAACAAAAAGGTTAGCAACAGCTGAATAGGAGAGGACTAAAAAAATTAGGGATAAAAAAGATTCTTTTACTTCAGTGAGAGCTCAGTGGAGATTAAATGATAGAAATTTGTCATCGACCCAATCAGATTGTGTAACTTCCTCCAGTTCCATTCTGTAGTACATGAGTAGGAGAGAAGGATGACAGATTGTAATCCAGGGTTGGGGTTTGGCAATGTGTGCTAGGAAGTAGGACAAAGGAAAAAGTGATTTGAGAGGAAAGTGTAGAATTGAATTGGTTTACATTAGGGAAAGGGAGTACAATGAAGCTAAAGTAGGGTTGATGGCCGGGGAAATCTCTTCTTAATAATTATTTCTCAGGGGGAATTCTGGACCTGAGGCCATGATGAGGATGAAAAATATGTTTGAGAACAGTCAGGAAAACATATGATAGATGATTTTGATAGGATGAAGGAATTTCAGAGTTCATTTAAATGGAAAGGGAACAATTATGGGTGATAATTTCTACTTTACAGGGTTGTTGTGAGAATCACTCAATCAATATACATTTGCCAGGAGACACAAAGAAAGACAAAAAAAAATAGTACCAGCTCTCATGGAAATTATATTCTAATGTAGAAGACATAAATAATTATTTGCAAGATACATTAAAGAGTAAATGGAAGATAATCTGATAATATATGAGACTATATAATGCAAAGTACTGTACAAAGATATTATTATTAACTTATTATATAATTAAAGTGAGGGGCAAGATTGAATAGTGGATAGAGAACTGGCCACAGACTCATGCAGACCTACATTCAAGTCCCTCATATGACATAGAGTGGCTGAACTTAACACTTAACCCTTCCATTCCAAGGTACTTTCTGAACAGTTGCTAACTTGCACTGCTAGAAGGAGTTTCCTGCAAATCAAAGAAAGACTAAATGATTGGAATAGTGAAAATATAAGGTGTTATTAATACACTAATAATTACTGAGGGGCTTGAAAAAAGGAAGTTCTGAGAGTTTGATGGTCTTGATCAAGAAAGGCAATTAAAGTGAAATTTAAGACTTCCTTTGCTTAGGTTAACTAGATGTGATTGGATTCTTTGCTTCACTATACACAAAGTATCCAGTGAGTAACCAGTGAACATAAATATACAACTAATTCCTCATAATAAGGCTATGTCTCCTTTCAACCACCCACTTAAGTCTTAGAATAGTTTTTGTGTGTGTGTGTGTTACCATTTTTGTTTTCCCGAAATATTTATAAATCATCTGATTCTTGTGTGTGTTGTAAGGAAAGGAGAAATTCAAAACTGATAAGTTGATGTTCTGTGGAGAAAGTAATGTGCTGAAACAGCTCTTGCTGCTACTACTGCTGTTTGAAAAATCCATAGCCACAGAATTTTTTTTTAAATTATTTATAAGGATTTGTATAATGAGCTTCTTTATCTCATTTTTTTCTTTTTTGCCTTTCTCTCCCTCTCCCTCTCTCTCGCTCTCTCTCTTTCTCTCCCTTCCATCCTTCCTTTCTCTTTTTTTCTTTCTTTAGATTAGGTCTCCCTGTCTTACCCAGGCTAGCAGTAGCCACTCACTAGCCCAATTCAACTGCTGATTCACAGGAAACCTGAGCCAGTTTTCTCTTCTTTCTGCAGCCTACTAATCCCTGCTTTCAGGGCTCACCACCTTAGTATGAACACCCAATTGACTTTAAAATTACTGCAACTCATAACTCCTGAGCTCAAGTGATCCATCAGTCTCAGCCTCCTCCAGCAGCAAGCAATACATGTACCATTATGCCTGGCCTTCATCTAAAATTAAAACAAAAACAGGAAGCATGTCTAATAGTTCTTTGAGCTAACAGAGTCACATGACTCCTTTTCAAGATTTTGTTGTTTTTCAGTCCCTTCCAGTCATGGCCAACTCTTCATGACCCCATCTGGGGTATTCTTGGCACAGACAAGGGAGTAGTTTGCCATTTCCTTTTCTACCTTTCCAAGAGCATTTCAGTCTAATAATGGAACTAATCTTTTCTCTTTAGCCTCCATTCCTCATTGGATGTGTTACAATAATTCTATACTTTGTTTTGCTTTTCCCATTCAGTGTTCCGGAAACTGAGCACCTTTGATTATATGACCCAGGGACGTCAAAAGGAAAGCACAAATCTCCAAATAAAGATTTCTGCACCACTGAAGTCCTCCCGTTCTGAATCTGAGGTAGGAACTTAATAGGCATGATTTATCTCACTTTTTTTCATTTTTATTCTTGTGGAAATGGTGGAAAGTTGGTCAAATTAGAAAATTTATTGGCATTGCCAGGTTTAATGACAGATTCAGTCATTGAATTCTTTCTTCATGATATACAGATTGAAGGATTAATTTCTAAGAACTACTTTGTAATTATTTTTTAAAGAATATATGTACTCTATGTAATTCTGTAATTACTTTGGGATTCTGTAAGACTGCTTTGTAATAATTTCATAAATTATTTTTCTGCAAGAATTTTATAATTTTTGTAAATTTTAAGAATTTATAAAATACTTTTTGTAAGAATTTCCAATTTCTCTGTAAGAATTTACAAAATATTTGTAAAGAATACTTTGCAAGAATAAGTTGGGCCAGGTGACAATTTTTAGTTTTAGTTTTTCTCTCAATCATTCCTGAGGAAAGTCACTATTGGGTTTTTATAGATTATTTTTAAGCAGTTTGTTAATATGTCACTTTGTTTAATTTCCTTCATGATAATTCCTATTAGTCACTGTCAGACACTGAAGAGCTATACTTAGTAGTATAGAGCTATAAAATGAATTTCTGAAAAAAGTGACATAAAATGTAGGCTCCCTGAGGGCAGATACTATTTTTTTTCCATGTATACCTGTACACATAGGCGGCTAGGTGGCACAATGGATAGTATATCAAATTTTGAGTTAGGAAGACCTCAGTTCAAATTCTGCCTCAAATACTTACTTGCTATGTGACTTTAGGAAAATCACTTAACTGCTGCTTGTCTCAGTTTGTTAAATGGAGTTAGTCATAGGACCTACCTTCCAGGGTTGTTGTGAAGAACCAGTAAGATGATTTTGTAAAATACTTTGCAAAACTTAAAGCATTATATCAATATTGGCTAGCTCTTATTACTTACTTATTAGGTCTTGAAGGAAAAGATTTCAGCAATTAATTCCACATATATGAGGAATAACCTGAACAAATCCATGGAGGTGGTAGAGCATAGGATAAGATTGGAAAGTAATGTAAATGAAATCATTTGTCCCAGCTCTGCTACTTATTTCCTGTGTGAACTTAGATAAATGAAATCATTTCACTGGGTCTCAACAAACTCATCTGGAAAATTAGGAGATAGGACTATATCTCTAATGCCCCCGCTTTGATGCCCTTTGAAATACCATGCTCAGTGAATACCAAGTGTTTTGATTTGATTACAGTTGAGTTTTAGAGGTTGTACACTCCTAGAAATGAAGTGTTGGAAGAGAAACCAGCAAAGGAAACTGAGGAGTGGGCTGGTACTATTGAAAAATGGGAAAAGTAATGTTAAGGGAAGCTAAGAGAGGAGCATATTAACACAGAGGTGGTAGTCATTAGGATCAAATACTACAGAAAGTTCAAGAGAAAATGAAGATTTAGTAGCAAAATTAGAATTTCCTATTCACAGGCAACCTTGGAGAGAACATTTTCAGTAAAATGGTAGTGAGGGAAGCCAGATTGAAGAAGACTGAGGAATGAAGAATGAAGGGAGAAAGATATAGTAAAATGACTTAAGGGAGTAGTTAAGGAAAAATTCTGCTAAGATAGGGAAAACATGAGAATGTCCGTAAGCAAGAGGAAAGAAGCAATAGAGAAAGAAAGATGAGAAAGACAGTGAAAGACAGAGACACAGACAAAAAGAGAGACTAACAGAGACAGAGAAATAGGAAGGGAGGAAGGGGAAGAAAAACACTATGAAGGTCCAAGATAGATACAGGAGGTAATGGAATTAAGGCCATATGCAGGGAAACAGTCTCAGTACATAAATCTGATCCTCTGAAACTGAAAAAAAGAAGGGCTTTGGAGTAAATGTTCTCTAAGGTACTTTCTGATTTTAAATCTATATATGAGGACATAGGAGAGATGAGGGACTTCTCAATGAATACTTTAAAGTCAGTCAAATAAGATAAGAGGCTACTTGTTGAGAGAAAGGGAGGTGGAGAAAGAGGAGGAAGCTTGAGGACAGAGGGAAATTTGAATTGCTTCTCTGAAGAGGAAAGTAAGGAAATGTATCAAAGATCAATGAAAGAGACTTCTGGGTAATGTGACAAACAAAGTAGAAAATTAGATGTTTTATCTGATTCCACAATTTATCAAACTTCTTCAAAAGAGAAATTATGCACCAGAGATAAAACAATTTCAGTTGTCTCCATTCTCACCCAGAATCCAAAAAATAAATTTTTAAAATGAATTTGTGCTTATCTTGAACCCATTTAACACCTCTTCCTCACCTCCCAAGCCACCAGCAGCAAAGCTGTACTAGACAATCCAAAGATGCAACTCCCAGACTTGCAACAAAACCCAACTCCACACTCTGGTCTCCTCTCCTTCTCTTCAGTGGCATAGAGATGCCACCTCCAAGCTATGGAATTTTGTTCTGACCATGACAGGCAGATAGTGTTGTAGCAGTCCACCAGGATGCTGCTACCATGGCAGAATTCTGCTCTTAAAAAAAAAAAATCTCCGGAAAACAGAGAAGCTGAGGAAAAGGACAGGTGACAGGTCTGGGGAGTGAAATAAAGTTCAAACCCATACTCCCAACCGACCCTCACTCCAGATCCTTAGAGACCCAAATCTGGACAACAGAAATTTCCCCTGGCTTAGGAGGCAATGCTCTGAACTACCAATGAACTACGAAGTCATATAACTGAGGAACAGAGGGAATGTTTGGGAGTGGTTGTGCAGGACTACGTTAAGCCTGAGGGAAGACTAGATAATTAATTATAAAGGTTATGAACCAGAGCAGGAGAGTTCAGAGGAGACAGGGAAAATAGATAATAAAGTAAATAAGAGAAACTCTCTAGAAAGAGATGAAGAAATGAAATTTGAAAAATAAAACTAATAAATAAAACCAATTGAAAGAAAGGAGAGGAAAGCGGTATCCACTTGACTAATTGAGAGGAAATAAGGGAAGCACAAATAAATAGCCAGATAAAAACAGAAAAGAAAGAGGAGCTAAAACAAAATCCTAAAGGAAAAAAGAAAACAAACAGGAGGAGATCGGGTGTGAAAGAAATTGGGCCACCTTAAAAGAAATAGGCTAAAGTAATTGAAGAAACACAGTACAGTGTTTACAGAAAGAGAAGGGAAATGAAGTGAAAAACTCAACGTTCAAGACAAATTGAGGAAAAAAAAATAAACCTAATTCTCATAACTTTAAAGGTGAATGTATGAAACAATCCAAAAAGAAATGAAAAATAATGACAGATTGGATAAAAAAACACAAACTAGTACCATCTGTTTCTTACAAGAAACACATTTAAAAAACAGGCATATATAAAATAAAGATGAAGGAATGGATAAAAAATTTATCATGCATCAAGTGAATCCAAAAAAGCAGAAGTTACAATCATGCTATCTGAAGAAATGCAAAAATAAACGTTCAATACATACAAACAAGGAAATTTTATTATGCAAAAAAGAATCATAGAAAATAAACCAATATCAGTAATAAATTAATATTTCTCCAAATGCCTTAGCATCCAAATTCATAAAGGAAATATTAACTGAGCTTTAAGAAGACATACAGAGTAACACAATAGTGATAGGAAACTTCAACAGCCCTCTTTCAGTTAGATGTCTAATAGAAAGATAAACAAAAGGGGAAAATGGATTACACAGAGTGCTGGAGAAACTAGAGTTAAAAGACTTATGTTGTCTTCTAAATGGAACTGATAATGAATATGCATATTCTCGGTACTACATGGAACTTTTACAAAAATTGACCTGGTATTAGGGCACAGAGATAACACAAACAAATATAAAAGTCAGAAATATCTAAAGCATTCTTTACATACCATAACACAATAAAAAATAGATTCAGGTATAATAAAAGAATGTTGTGGATCCAAGTGGAGATTTAACAATGAAATTTTCAAAGAATTAATCACAGAAACAATAATTATGTAAAAGAAAATGATAATGATGAAATGGCAAATAATTTCTGAGATTCAGCTAAATCAGTCCTTAGAGAAAAAGTCATATCTCTATAAATATACATTAACAAAATGGAAAAAGAGAAGATTAATGAGTCAAATATATATTTTTTAAAATTATGGAGCCAACAAATTAAACAAATCTAAAGTGAGCATAAAAGACAAAATTTAGAGTAGAAATGCATAGAATGAAAACAAAAGAAATCCATGGAAATGATAAATAGAAATGAAAGTTTGTCCTTTATACAGACTAACAAAGTCAATAAGCCCTTAGCTAAACTCATAAAAGAGGGCCCAAAATCAAACCAACAAAATAATGAATAAACAAGGTGAAATCACAAGGAAAAAACTAGAAGAAATAAAAAAGAATAATTAGGACATATTATACACATATATGCTAACAAAACAGAAAATCCAATATAAATGGAGAATATCATGAAAAATATAAAATACCCAAACTAGAAGACCAGAAAGATATTTCATCTGGTGGACTCATGAGAGAATTCTATAAAACTTTTAAAATAATTAGCACCCATGTTTCACAAATTGCTTTAAGAAATGACTATAAAATAAACTCTCAAAACTTAACAGTATTTCTATGTAATAAGAAAACACAAGAAGCAAAAACAGAAACATTCTATTTCA
This sequence comes from Potorous gilbertii, assembly GCA_028658325.1. Taxonomy (NCBI): domain Eukaryota; kingdom Metazoa; phylum Chordata; class Mammalia; order Diprotodontia; family Potoroidae; genus Potorous; species Potorous gilbertii. Next base: position 607,275,785 of record CM053769.1, on the reverse strand, counting down.
AATAACTACAAAATGTATAACATATCTGGGGGCTGACCTTCCAAAGCACAGATAAGACTTGTATAGATTCAATTACAAAATGTCCATTAAAGAAATAAAGAACTTAAATATCTGGAGAAAGAGTCAGTGCTCATGGCTAGGCCATGCTAATATAATAAAAACAATAATACTACTAGAGTTGATATATACTTTTAATGCTATTCCAATTAAATTACCAAGGGGGATGCTTTATACAAAAGATCTAGAATATACAGGTAAATGATGAAAGGAAATGGGGATGAAGGAGAAATAGCACTTTCAGACTTCAAACTGTATGATAAAACAGCAGTCATCAAAATCATCTGGTATTAGTCAAAAAAATAGAGAGATAGATTAATGGAACAGATTAGACAAGAGAGGATCAGAAACCACAGGACTCAACAACCAAGTATTTGATAAAGCAGAAAACATAAATTACCTAAGTAAGAAGTTCCATATTTGAATTCTTTTAAATTGCTGTAAAAACTGGAAAGCCTTCTGACAGAAATTAGACCCAGACCAACACCTTACACCATATTCCACAATACACCCTAACTGGCTATAAAACCTTAATATTATAAATCATATTATTTTAAAAATTAGAAGAGACGCAAAACACAGACCTCTCACAGTTCTGGGTATGAAATATTTTCTTAACCAGAAAAAAAGATAAAGTAGATAATGTTGATTACATGAAACTGACAAATTTTTGCATAGACAAAATCAGTGTATCTAAGATACAAGGAGCAGTGGTCAAATGGCAGGGAAATCTTTGTATCAAATTTCTCTGATAGAAGTTTGATATTCAAGATGTATAAATTTTATATATGTGTATTTGTGTTTTGACTAATGATTAATGGCCATTCCCCAATAGATAAATGATCAAAAAATATAAAGGAAATACTTGCCAAAAGAAGAATTGCAAAGTATTTTCAACTACATGAAAGAATAATACAAATCACTAATAATAAGAAAAATGAAAACCAAAACAACCCTGTGGTTTCACCTCACAGCCTGAAAATTGGCAAAGATGACAAAAAATGACAATAGTTCATGTTGGAGGGGTCGTGGAATGATAGCCACAATAATACATTGTTGGTGGAGCTATGTGACCTTTTGGAAAGGTCAACTCCAACTCCAAAGAGTTGGAGACAAGGTAGATGACCATCAATTGGGGAAAGACTAAACAAGTTGTGGTACATGAATGTAATATAAGGAATGATGCATGCGATGAAAAGCAGAGCTAAGGAAACAATATACACAAAAACTATAACAAAGTAAATGGAAAGAACTACCCAAAACTTCAAAAGTGAATGTAACAAATTTATAAAGATCAAGCATGACTTGAACAAAGAGATATGATAAGACACTACGAACCCATTCCTTGTGCAAGTGAGATGTCTACAGGTGTCGCACATCGCACATGTTTTCAGACTGTTTGAATGTATTAATCCGGGATACTGATTGGTTTTATCTTAAAAAAACACTCTCTGTTATGGAATGGCTCTGTGGAAGAGCAAGGAAGAGGGATACTGAGGATAATTATGATGATGTAAAAAGAAGCATGACATCAATAAAAATTTATTTTTAAAAAACCAAGCAAATAAAGATCAATGAAAGGGTTTTGTTGTTTGGTCATTTCAGTGGTGACTGATTCTTTGTGACCTTATTTGAGATTTTCTTGGCAAAGATACCAAAGTGATTTGCCATTTCCTTCTCCAGTGGATTAAGGCAAATAGAGGTTAAGTCACTTGTTCAGGGTCATACAGTTAGTAAGTAGCTGAGTCCAAATTTGAACTCAGGACAATGAGCTGAGCATTCCATCCACTGTACCACCTCATTTCCCCTGAAAGCGTTGCTTGGCAGCAGTTAGGACTCAGTTGGATTCACATAGCAAAAATTTATCATAAACTCAGTCCATGTGGTTTTCCTCCGGCAAGGATTAATTCAGTAGTTTAGAAGTGGAAGCAGAAAAGGTTCACAGTAGAGAACACATAGAATCAGGGATTAACAAGATAGAAAGGCAAAGGAGTTGAGGATACAGGTATGGAAACACATCTTATCAAAATGACTCACTGTAAGATGAATGGATTTTCTGATCATCTGAAACAGTGCCTTTATTTAACCTTTCTTCCTTGCTACCTTTAGAGTAGGTCTCAAGTCTGAGATGGAAAAGTTAAGGAGAACTGGTATACAGAAAGTTTCTGTCCAAAGTAAAGTTGTTCCTAGGGGAGCATTCTTAGCTCAATTATTTCATTGCTTTGAAAATGAAAACACTCTAATAGAAAATAAACTTTGATAAACAAAACCTCCCATATTAGAAAGTATTGTACTTATTCTCTATTAATCTCTTAATTGACTGACTTTAATCATAAGACATTCTATTTCTACAAATAAATCTCTTCTTCCAGTGAGCCACCATTTTTAGTTGCTGCAGGCTATAATTAAAGACAGTTGTGTGGGGGCAGTGAGATTTTCAAATATGAATAATGAGATTTTCAAATCTTGAATAGTTTATTGAATCTCATCTGTGAGGCAGATGGGAAATAAGGTGTCTGAATCCATTGTCTGTTCTTGGCAGCCTCTTCAGCTTTGTTTCTAGTCATGATCACTAGCATAACCACAGAGAGTTTCAAACATAACCTTCAGTCAATACTCTGTTTATGAGACTGGTGAGTCTTTCATGTAGAAGGTATATGTGTGTAATATAACTGGTATTTTCACTGGTATTTTCAGGCTTCTATTCTACCAAATGCATATTTCCATTATAACATGCCTGTTATGTAATATGTATTGCCACACTGCCTGTAAACTTAATCCATAGAAACAGCTAATAAATAGAAATATATAGAGAATAATGTGTGTGTGTGTGTGTGTGTGTGTGTGTACACACCCATTTGTGTTTAATGGTAGCCATCTCTGGGGTGGGGTGAGGGAAGGGAAGGAAAACAAAGAAATTCAGATGATAATTTTATTGTATATTTGAAAGAAATAGCAAATTGTGCATAGCAGATTTGCAGTTTCATATGCAAGCATCTATTTATTGTGCTATGTTGTAGAAATGCTTGTTTGGTTCCATAAATTAGTTTCTTTTTAAATTCCATTGCACAACTGTGGAGAAAAGGTCTTTGGGTCTCAGAAGGTGAAAGATACAGATATAGCTCAAAAGATTTTTAATTTCTGGAGTTTTTGGAAGAATAACTTCCCCTCTTCTGAAAAGACATGTGAAAATGATGAATCTGTAATATGAGAGTGATTTTATGGAATGTGTAAATATATATATTTTAGGTAGACACTAGTATAAACCATTAAAAAAATTACCTGTGATTTCATGAGTCCTTGAATACCATTAACCTGAGTCCCATTAAGATGGGACTCTCTCCTGTTTGGTGGAATAAAGGTCCCATGCCAGCAGCAATGAAGGGTGGAAGAGAGTCTGAAAAGAGCAGAGCTCTCCTCTCTCTAGTTTTTACCAATTCCACCCTACTCTCATGTAGCAGGATGGGTGGAAGGCTGATCTCCAGTGAGGAGAGAGTCTCATACCCACGGGCTCTGGGACTCAGGTTAAAATTATTTAAAACTTCTGCTGAGGAAATGTCCTCTCTCATAGCTTAAAATAATGATTTAATGAGAATATAGATGAGGTTTTCCCAAGATCACACAGATGGCCATTTGGGACAAGCCTGATATTTGAACACTAGTCTCCCCAACTAAAAGACTGTCTCTCAATCCACTCCTCCAGGCTGCATTTAAATTTTTTAAGTATTTTTTAAAATTTATTTTGTTAAGTGCTTCCCAATTACACGCAAAAAATTAACACTTGTTTTTTAAAAATTTGATTTCTAAATTCTCTCCCTCCCTCCCAATTCTTTGAGAATGCATAGATATTGATTTCCATGTGAAGTCATGCAAAACGTATTTCTATATTAGCCATGTTGCAAAAGAAAACACACACACAAAAAAAATAAAAAATAAAATAAAAAAAAATAAAAATAAAAATAAAGAAATAAAAACAAAGTAAAAGAAAAGTATGCTTCATTTTGCAATGCGAGTTCATCAGTTCACTCTCTGGAAATGGATAGCATCTTTCATAAGTCCTTCAGAATTATCTTGGGTTATTGTCTCGGTCAGAGTAGCTAAATCTTTCAGTTGATCATTCTCACAATATTGTTCTTACTGTGTATAATGTTCTCCTAGTTTTCCTCATTTCACTTTGCATGAGTTCATGTAAACCTTCCCAAACTTTCCCGAAACTACCCTGCTCTTCATTTCTTTTAACATAATAGTATTCCATCACAATCATATATCAAAATTTATTCAGTCATTCCCTAATCCATCCTTTCAATTTCCAATTCTTTGCCACCACCAAAAGAGATGCTATAGTTTTTTTTTTTGCACAAATAGGTGCTTTTGCCTTTTCTTTGATCTCTTTGGGATACAGAATAGTAGTGGTATTACTGGGTCAAAGTGTATGCACAATTTTATAATCTTTTGAGCATAGTTACAAATTGTTCTCCAGAATGGTTGGATCAGTTCGCAACTCCTCCAACAGTGCGTTAGTGTCCCAATTATTCCACGTTCCCTCCAGCGTGTCATTTTCTTTTTCTGTCATGTTAACCAATCTGATAGGTATAAGGTAGTTCTCAGAGTTATTTTGATTTGCATTTCTCTAATCATTGGTGTTTTAGGGAATTTTCATGTAACTACAGATACCTTCGATTTCTTCTTCGGAAAACTGACCATTTATATCCTTTGGCCATTTATCAACTAGAGAATGGCTCTTATTTTTATAAATTTGACTCAGTTTTCTATATGTTTGGAAATGAAACCTTTATCAGGGAAAATTGCTATAAAATTTTCCCCCAATTTCCTGTTTTCTTTCTAATTTTGGCTGCATTAGTTTTGTTTGCCCCAAAACATTTTAATTTCATGTAATCAAATTTATCTATTTTACGTCCCATAATCCGCTCTCTTTTTTGGTCATAAACTCTTCCTTTATCCATAGATCTAACAAGTACATTTTTCCATGCTCTTCTAATTTACTTATATCACCCTTTATGTTCAAATCATTTACCCATTTTTACCTTATCATGGTATATGGTGTGAGATATTGATCTATTCCTAGTTTCTGCCAAACTGCTTCACAGTTTTCCCAGCAATTTTTGTTAAATGCTGAGTTCTTACCCCAAAATATAGGATCTTTATGTTAATCAAACACTACTACTGCATATTGTGTACCTCATCTATTCCACTGATCCCTCATTCTGTTTCTTAACCAGTACCAAGTTGTTTCGATGACTATTGTTGTTTAGTCATTTCAGTTATGTCCAATGCTTTGTGACCCTATTTGGGGTTTCCTTGGCAAAGATACTGGAGTGGTTTGTCATTTCCTTTTCCAAATGATTTTTCAGAAGAGGAAACTGAGGCAAACATGGTTCAGTGACTTGTTCAGGGTCAAACAGTTAGTAAAGGAGGCCAGATTTGAGCTTGGGTGTTCCTGATGCCAGGACAGGAACTTTATCCATTATACCATCCAGCTGCCCTGCTCTAATGATTACTGCTTTGTAATATAGTTTGAAGTCCAGAACTACTATAGGCTATCTTTCCTCAGATATTTTTTGTTTGATTCCCTTGGTATTCTTGACTTTCGTTCTTCCAGATGAATTCTGTTGCTATTTTTTTCTAGTTTTATAAAATAATTCTTTGGTAGTTTCACTGGTATGGCACTGAATAAGCAAATCAGCTTAGGTAGAACTGTCATTTTTATTATGTTGGTTTGGCTTACCCATGAGCAATTAATATTTGTTTAATTCTTTCTTTGTGTGAAAAGTATTTTATAACTGTGTTCGTATAATTCCAAGGCTTGCCTTGACAGGTAATTCCCAAGTATTTTATATTGTGTGAAGTTATTTTGAATGGATTTACTCTCTCTCTTGCGGCTGGGATTAGTTTGTAGTATGTAGAAATGCTGGTGATTTTGTGGGTTTATTACGTATCCTACAAGTTTGCTGAAGTTGATCATTATGTTTTTTAGTTGATTCTCTAGGGTTTTCTAAGTAACCGTCATAATTATCCACACAGAATGATGGATTTGTTTTCTCATTGCCTATTTTTACTTCTTCAATTTCTTTTTCTTGTATTACTGCTTTAACTAGAAATTATTATACAATGTTGAATAATAGTGATGATAATGAACATTCTTCCTTCACTTCTGATCTTACTGGGAAGACTTCAAATTTATCCCCATTATAAATAATGCTTCCTCTTGGATTTAGATAGAGGCAACTAATCATTTCAGGAAGGGCCCATTAGGAATGGGTTTTGTATTTTGTCAAAGACTTTTTCTTCATCTAAAGATATAATCATATGGTTTATGGGATGTTTATGGGGTCAATTATGCTCGTAGTTTTCCTAATATTGAATCAGTTCTGCATTCCTGGTATAAATCTCACCTGGTCACAGTGTATGAACTTTGTTATACATTACTGTAATCTGTTTGCTAGCATCTTATTTAAAATTTTTGCATCAATATTCATTAAGGAAATTGGTCTATGGTTTTATCTTTATTTGCTCTCCCTAGTTTAAGGGACATATTTTTGTCATCAAAGAAATTTGTTAGGACTCCTTCTTTACCTATTTTTAGGCTGTATTTTGATAGAAAGTATATCCTCCAGCAGATTACTTTTTCTCTCTGGAACTTATTTTCCTCATCTGTAAAATGAAGGGGGTAAGACTAAATGATTTTTAAGGTCTCTCAAAACTCTAAATCCTATGATTCAGTAGAAAAAAATTTCAAGTCTAAGGAAGCATTTTCTTTCTTCTACAATCAGCTTTGGTCTTACATCATTTTCTGAACAGCATAGTTTACCATAAGTTGGATAACTCCAGTGTTATAGTAAACTTCCATTCTCAGTTAAGCCCTCCATATAGGAATGGACATTCTTTAGATTCTGAGGAGTATTTTCTCCCTCAACATGATTTTGACCTGGTCAAAAAGGGCAATGATTTGACTGCCCCAGTGCCTAAACTCCCAATAACTAGTAGAAGAGCTATTGATACCCATATACACATATCCATATATACATATATATTATGCAGAAATATCATATGTAATGTCAAATGACTCTACATATACATATGTGTGCATATATGTGTATATATGTATACACACACATACATCATATGGTATTGAGTATACATGCTCCCTAATCTGAACTTTGTGTCACTAGAAAATAGGGAATATTCACTCTTTTTACCCCTAAAGTTGGAGAGAACAAAATTTGGCAATTTCTTTGTGACTTTACCATTGTACATAGAAAGAGGACACATCTGGGGAGAAATAAGTCACTGAATGCAAGTCTAGATAATAGTTGCTTACTAGAAGAACTAGAATCACCTTAACAAAATATTAAGTGAATGTATACATAGAAAAAAACTTTTATTACAGTTTACTGTTAAGCACTAAGGTTCTCCCAGAATACAAAGACAAGCAAGAAGACAGTCCCTGACCTCAAGAAGCTTACTTTCCAGCAGGAGAAGACAATAGATACAGAGGAATAGTGTCAAGAGAGACAAAGAACTATGGGGTCTGAATGCAGATCGCAGCATATTATTTTCTTCTTCTGTTTGTGTGCATTTTGCTTTCTCTTTCTTGTGGTTTTTTTCCCTTTGGTTCTGATTCTTCTTTACAGCATGACTAGTGTGGAAGTATGTTTAATATAGTTGTACATGTAGAGCCTATATCAGATTGCATACCAACTTAGGGAGAGGGCAGTGAAGGAGAGGACAAATTTAGAACTCAAAGTCTTATAAAAGTAAATGTTGAAAACTAAAAATAAATAAATTATTTTTTTTAAAGAGAGAGGAGTGTTTTGAAAGAAGTCAGAAAAAATGGTGACTAGAAACACAGGGCATATGTTTGATAAGTTGATACAGAAATGCTTCACAAAGTCATAATTGTCTTTCCCTCTCTGCTGCCTCTCATAAGAGGCACATAGGCTGATCCACTCTAATTAGCCTCCTCTCATCCTCACCCTCAGTCATGCCCTTGATGGGACCAGAAAACTGAGCTACCAATGTGTCACATCGTTTAGTAAATCTAAAGGTCATCATATGATTTGAGGTACAAAAGTCACTGAGTAGACTAGTAGAATAGAAAATCCATGGGAAAATCCATGGAATGGAAATGACGTTGTTGCAAAACACCAACAATATTATGCGACGTTGCCATATACTAGCTCTACATATCTATGTCATTTCCTACTTTTGGACCATAAGCTTTGTGAGGTCAGGGACCATTTCTTATCTAAATAATGTATCTCTCCTAGCATATAACATAGTACTCTGCAGATAGAAATCACTTCATGAAGGCTTAGTGGTTAAATTGTGGAATACTAAGACAGTGTTTTGCTCTAGGCATAAAATAGAAGACAAAAAAAAAAACCACATGTAGAATTCCCAAATACCAAAGCCAGAGACCTGACTTGTCTTATATCCCTTCTGAACCTGAGTATGCACACCCTTCTTGAAAGTGCAGGACCCCAGAATGAAGGGAGTTAGAGTTAATGGTAAAGCTTGGAAAATCCAAAGACAGACTTCACCTGCTTCATAATGTTTTCTGGAGCCTACCCCAAGATGTGACTTGTAAAATCATCTCAAGCTTTATTGGTCACCTGTGTGTAATAGGCTAACAACTTCATTGTGGCATGTTTGATATGCATATGTACATATGGATACATATATAACCATGTGTATATACTTATATACACATATACTTTTATTTGGTTCTAAAGGCTACAGAATGTTGGCTTTTTGTTTATACCATTGAAACTAATGGTTAGGGTTTGCCTTTCATGGTGGCCTTACAAGTTATATCAATGATGCCTTGATGCTTTCTTACCTTAATCATCTTTGCCTAAACAAGACAAGACATAATCTTTGTAAAGTATGAAGATTTCCCAGGAGAATACATAATTCACTAATGACAGGGTACCTTCCTAACAACCTGCATTTTATTTGGAGCAATACAGATAGACATGCTTGTGTGTCTTCACCACACCCACTTCTCTTCCCCTTTCTTCCCCTCATTCCCCCACCCCTTCAGATACAAATACACACCCACACCTAGACCCACACCCCCATCCATGCCAGGAGGAAGGAAATAAATGAAGATTTGGCATGTTACTTAATATAGAGCAATCACTTTTCCCTGCTAAATAATGATACTTTAGTTAGGGGTAAGGAACCTGCAGCCTTGAGGCCATATGTGGCCACTAGATCTTCAAGTGCAGCCCTTTGACTTAATCCAAACTTTGCAGGTTCCCCAGCCCTGTACTAGGTCAAGGTTTTCTGCACCTTACTTCTCAAAAGTCAATAATATGAAGTATGAGAAAAGTAAAATGTAATCAATCTTTTCTTTCATTTTAAGAATGAATCAGCTGAACAGAAAAAAAAAAACAAAGCTCAAGATTCATCTGAAAAGAGGTAAGTGTTTAAATAAATTGGGCTGATTTTTAATCCCTAAAAGTAAAAGCAACTTCCACTACTTAACTTATTCAAATTTCCCAGAACTATAATTTCCCCTAAAAATGTTATCAAAATAACCTATGAGGATAGAAATCCATAAGAATAAAATATATTTGTTTTCTGTGAAATTATCAATATTTCAGTTAAAGTTCCTTGAAGGTAATAAATTTTTCACATATAACAATATATGTTTCTGATTTAACTATAGTATTTCATTAATCAGACTTCTAGTCAACAGGGAATGAATGTGTTGATAACCAATTAATCTTCAGTTTTTATGTTGTGAAGTTTTTCCAAGTAATTCTGAGAAAGAATGTTTAGTTATCTCAGAAAATGACCTATTTGGGGTTCAATGATTTTTTTAAATTTAGTGCGTGGGATCTACTTAGCAAAAGACTTCTAAGTAAATGCCCATAAACTATAAGTGCTTATTTTAATGTATACATATATATGTTAAATATTTATTAGATTGTAGGCACATCTTGCTATGGTTGCCCATACTGGTATTTGTTTCAGATAATAAGCTTTCCTTGAGCATTTCCTGTCATTTTAACTTTGTGGCCAAACCATAATCCTCTCAAACCAAACAAAATCTAATTGGCATTTATGAAGTGTCTACTCTGTTCCAGGTACTGTGCTGGGTGATGTTGACATAAAAAGAAAGGTAAATTAGCTACTTTCTTCAAAGAGCTTATATTCCAGAAGAATAAAATCACAAAACTTGAGAGTTGTAACAACCTCAAGGATCAGCTAGTCTAAATCTTATCCCTAAGCAACTTTCACTGTAACATATCCAACAAATGCTCATCCAACTTTGACAGGAAGTAAGGAATCCACCATGTCTTGAGGCAGCCCTAGGGAAATGTTTTACAGACAGCAAGACTAAATTTCCCTCTGTATCTTCCACACATTGCTTCTAACTCTGCCTTCTGTGCCATACCTCACTACTACTATGGTCCAAGTTTAAGGCTATTCCTTCCATGAATGCTGTGTGTTCTTGTGGGAAGGCATGAATCAGGTTCTTAGGAGAAGGTTTTCATTAGCTATCTTTACCATGTTATCCACCCTCTGGGGACCTGACCTGCCAATTCAGACAAAGGTGGAGAAATTCTGGTCTTTTTCCTCCTCATCTTCTCCTTCCTCCTCCTTTTCCTTCTCCCCTTCCTCCTATGACATGGGTATAAGGCACTTCATCATCCCACTCTCTTCTAGAATTCTCTCCAGTTTATCAATGTCCTTCCCAAACTGTGGCCCCCAGAACTGAATACAATTCTCCAAACTTGGTCTGATCATGGCAGGGTATGACAGGACTGTCACCATCACCTTATTCATGAAATCTACACATTTCTTAATATGTAGCCCAAGGTCCCATTAGTTTTGGGCTGCTCTCCATCATATTATTGATTCACATTAAGTTTGAAGTTCACTTGATCTTTTTTAGATAATTTGCTCTCTACAAATGCCTTCTCCATCTTATACTTCAGAATTTGATTCTTTGAATTAGAGTGCAGGACTGTACATATATTTCTCTTGAATACCATCTTATTAGATTGGGCTCAATGTCCTAGTTTGTCAACATCTTTGTAGATCTTAACTCTTGTCAATCACTGTGCTAATTTCCTCTCATAACTTTCATCTGCAAAGTGGATAATCCTGCTCTCTATATCTTCGTCCAAGTCATTGACAAAAATATTATCCAATTTATCCAATTGATAAAAACATTTATCCATTGAAAAAAAATGTGTCCAGGTTAATGATAAAAATATTACACAGTACAGAGCCAAACACAGATGCCTAGGATAGTCTACCAGAGACTTCCTACCAAATTGACATTTGTCTATTAGTTTTTGAGTCCAGCATTCAGCCTTTTCTGAATTCATCTGCTTAATTGAAAGATATATCATACAGAGAGCTAAAGAGGAAAGAGAAAGAACTAACAACCTGCAGGGAACAGGAAAGGCTTTCTATGAGAGGTAGTGATTAAGCTGAGCCTTGCAGGAAGCTAGGAATTATAAAATGTGCAGGTTGAGGAGGGACTGCATTCCAGATGTGAGGAATATGCCATAATACACATGACAGGAGATGAAATGCAAACTCCAAGAACTACAAGTAAACTAGTTTGGTCAAAACATTGAGAAAGGTAGGCTAGAGTCAGTGAAGGACTTCATTTTTTAGCTGAGGAGTTTGTAAGCAGGGGAGTAAAATGGTCACTCTTCTTACTCACTTGGGTGCTAAATATAAGTATACATCCATATATATGTCTTTATATGTATACATGTATGTGTGGGTTTAGAATTTCAGTGTTTGCAAAACTCTTTGTATACATATAAATTCATTAGCATGGTAATAGAGAAAGCAGGATGATTCCAAATCCAGCATTCTTTTTCATTGGGGTCAGCAAGATAGAATCCCTGCTCTCATTGAGTTTACAATTTCCTAGTGGGATAGGACAAATCCAGATATCTCACAAAGAGGAAAGCAATTATAATCTCACTTAGTAAAAAAAAAATGTGTAAATACAAATCATGTAAGTTTCAAGATTCTGCTCATAAGCAACAGTTTATAGGCATCTTACAGATTTAGTTTTTTCTTTTTTTTCCTGGATTGCTAAGGCCAAGGAATTCATCTCCAAATGGTCTGACTACTGGATTGAGTCATACTGAGGTCAACAAGCATTTATTAAGTGCCTGTGGGCCAGGCATTGTTGCAGATGTAAAGAAAAGCAAAAGAACAGACTGGATTCTAAAGGAGCTTACAGTCTAATGGGAGAGAAAACATATAACCATGTACAAAGTATCAAGAGGAGAAACTGGGGTTAGGGAAGGCACTAAGATTAAGGAGGAACAGGATGGAACATCAGCTGAGACCTGAAGGAAGCCAGAAGCCAATTGGTAGAACATTCTAGTCATGGAGACAGCCTGTAAAAAGTGCCTGGAATCAGGAAATGAAGGGTCTTGTTTAAGGAACAGCAAGGAGAACAGGGTCACTGGTGAGGGTGTGAGATATGAGGAAAATGGAAAGGTAGGGAGGGCCAGGTCATGAAGGACTTGAAACCAATACAGCAAATTTGATATTTGATGCTAAAGGCAACAGAGAGCCACTGCCACTGGTAGAATAGGAATATGACATGGACGGGAAGATCATTTTTATGGCTGAATGGAGGATGGATTGAAGTAGAAAGACAACTGAGGCAGGGAGACCAACCAGCAAGCTACTGCAATAATAGTCCAGTTGAGAGGTGATGGGGTCTACACCAAGGTGATGGCAGTGTCAAAGGGGAGGAGGAAACATACAAGAGAGGTGCGATGAGGATAGAAATGATAGAAGTTGACTATAGAATGTATATAGTAGGGAGATGTGAGAGTGAAGAATTGAAGATGACCCCTAGGTTGCAAGCTTGTGCGATTAGGAGGGTAGTACCTTGGACAGTAACATGAAAATTAGGAAAAGGGTTTCGTTTGGAAAGAAAGAAAATAAGTTTATTTGGCAATGCTGGCACTCAGTGGGCAAATAGCCTATTTGGACTATTGGACTATATGTGAAGCTCTTCTAGATTGGCAGAACCTGCCAGTGCCTTCTTTCTGGGGCATAAACTCTGAGGACCCTAGAACCTTACAGGATGCCTTGCACATCAAGATGAAGTGTAGGAGGTGGACTTCTGTGGATGCCTGTAAGTCCCAAGATCTAAAGGTTCAAATAATTGGTTTTGTATTGACTTCACTAAAAATGGGATAATACCACAGATGTGAAATGTATGTACTAAACCCAAGATCATTAATTTTTACTTTTGTAATAACAACACAGCAAGAAATCCTTCAGCAAGCTTATTTTTACAAGATGAAATAATCACTGCATCATATTTTTCTATAATTGGTAAGGAACTGTAATATTAATTTGCTCCTAATGACAAGAATCCCAGTGAACAATAATCCCTTCTGGAAAGGGGGGTAGGGTGGGGAACAGAACTCAGGTAAATTATCTTTAACACATATTCATTAACTGGAAACACCTACTTTTACAAGCTTTACTTTCATTTCCTGATAGGAAAGCTCCACATAGCTACCAGGGCTTTGTGGGTAGCCATGGCAGCCACACCCTAAAGGGGATTGTGAGTCAGACAAGGGTGGGCTAGGAGTGTAAATAACTAGGAGCAGCTGTGCAGCTGGGAGCATGATTTTAATGAAGGAGCAAGATATGGACTGCATTGGAGAATACAGGACAGAAGTGAACCAGAGCCAACAAAATCAGCATTATAATCAACTGGCCATATTCTAGCACATCTAACAAGAACACTGTTGGCTTTTAGGATAAACTATCTCTACCCAACTACTTAAATACCAGTCAGTCAGCGTAACTGGAAAAGGAGGACATTCTCCTTCTTTCACAATTGAGAACCAGTACAATATAATACAATAAGTTGGAATTAATGGAGCTCTGTCCGTGTATCAGTATTATAGAGTATGCTAAACCAACATTCCTAACACCTTCTGTGATAACCTCAAGATTGACTACTCTATTGCATTTTCCATGGGTTTACAGCTTTTTCTCATTACTTCAAAGAGTGGAAATTTTGCTGGACAGCTCATCAATATGGTTTCCTTCCACTTAATCTTATTTTTAACAGTCCTAAGTTATGTAATTGAGAACAGAATTGTAAGGGATTTGCAGATGCATACCGCTCTCTGTGGTGCAATATTTACCCACTGTGAGGAATTAATGTCAGAGCCAAACTCACAAGTGAACAGTCTCCTCCATACAAATGATTCACTATTATTTGACATAGTTCTTGAAATGTAAGCTAGAGCAATAAGACAAGAGAAAGAATGGATATAGGGGATTGGCAGACCAAGAAGAGGCTAAATATTCCTTATTTACAGACAGTATGATGGTTTTATTAAAGAACCTTAGAGAATCAACAAGAAAATCCAATCAGTGTTTTGGTAAATCCATAATAAGGATGAGCTTTTCAATATATCATGAATAAAACCCAAAAGGGAGAAAAATTCCATTTAACACAACAAAATGAAATAGTACCCAAATTACAAGCTTTATGCTATGTCAACTAAATTAACAAAAGGATATACTAGTAGAATATCTTAAAATTAAGTAAAATAATAGCAAATTTCATTTAAAAAGAAAAAAATCAATTACATTAGGAAATGGGGAAAGAGTTAAGAGGTGAGGGGCTTAGTGCTACTGGATCTGAAAATGTGTGTGTGTGTGTATGTTTATGTGTGTGTTTGTGTGTTTGTCCTTCATTGCTGAAGAAGACCATGCCATCAGAGAAATAATGACATGACTTGACTTTGTTTTGAGTGAGGGAGGACTGTGCAGGTCACCAGCCTCACTTCTTCTCCAAAGCCATCTGAATCCAGTGACTAGATATTCATCAGGATGATTGGAGATGACTCAGGATGAGGCAGTTGGGGTTAAGTGACTTGCCCAAGGTCATACAGCTAGTGAGTATTAAGTGTCTGAGGTGAGATTTAAACTCAGGTCCTCCTGACTCCCGCATTGGTGATCTATCCACCTAGCTGCCCACCAGATCTGAAAATAAAATGCCAAGAAAAATTATAAAAAAACCCTATCAAGCAAAACATAAACAAAAAACCAGAAAAATAGATAATTAGATTAGGTGAACAAGAGATAGGAACAAATGCATGAAACAATCTAGTGTTAAATAAACTCATGAATCCAACTAAATAGTGATTATTTGTTAGAATTGCTAAGAGAGTTGAAAAGCCCTCTAGTAAAAAAAAAAAAAGATTTCAATTATCATATATTTTATATCTTAAGGAATGAATAAATCATCCAAAAATAAAATGTTGTATATATTTTTTAAGGAGACTGGAAAGATGCACCTTTTACAGTGATGAAAAGTGGGAGAATATGTAACTAGATATGAGAGAGATCATAAAATGCAAAATTGATTATTTCAAATACACAAAATTACAAATTGTTGTCCACGTAAAAGTCAATGCAGCTAAAATTAGAGTAAAAGACGATGTTTGCTCTAAATATCTCTGCCATGCAGACATAAATGTATAAGATTAATAACCATTCCCACATATCCAAGTACAAAAAGCAGTGGAACTGTTTACCAAGAATTACCACAAATTACAAACTAACAACAGCTTCCTGAAAAAAAATTAAAACTCTGATAGCCAGAAAATTAAAAGTTAAACAACCCTGAAACATCACTACCACCCATTAGAGAAAAATTAGGAAAACTGATTATTGAAAGGACCATGGTAACACAGATGTGGTAGTTAAGTGCTTGTGTAGCTCCAAATTTGCTCAACTGCTCTGAAAAATAATATAAACTTATGTGAGAAAAGTTATTAATTATTCATAAAAGAAATTCTCCTCATGGGACTATATCCCAAAGAGGCTACTGACAGCAAGAAAAGATCCACATGTACAAAAGTATTCAAAGCAGCATTGTTTGCAATGACAAAAAGATGGAGCAAAATTTATGCCACAAGATTCATGAATGGATGAATAAGTGGTGCTATAATGAACATAATGACATATAAAAAACATTAGGAAACATGAGAAGATTTGTATGAAGTGATACAAAGTAAAAAAAGGAGTCTAAAAGAACAACATATATAATGATTTTGTTGTGGCTCTTTAGTCGTTTCAGTCATGTCTAACTCGCCATGGCCTCTCATTTGGGGTCTCTTGGCAAAGATACAGAAGTAGTTTGCCATGTCCTCTTTCAGCTCCTTTTAGAGATAAGGAACTAACAGCAACTTAAGAGGCATTAGTACCATAATGTAAAAAATGAAAAGATATATCTTTTCTCTCTGTTAACAGTTAATAAATTGTCTTTCAGGAATTACATTTTTTAGACAGTTCCTTGTTATTTGTTGGGAAATATCTTATGTAATAAAAGAAGAAATTATTTTCATAAATCTAGTTTCAGAGTGTGTAGGCATGACAGAGAGATTTTGAGAGGAAATCAAGCCCTTTGTCCTCCAGATTGAGCCCTCCCTTATGGCAAAGAAAATTGAGGAAACACAAACATCCAATACATCTGACAGTGTTTTACCCTAGTAATTTTCTGCCTCTCTTTCGTGAGGTGGAAGGTCATCTTCTCATCTCTTCTCCAAGACTTTCACAGGTTTTTCAGTTAGGCAAAATTTGTCTTCCTATGCATGATCTCTCCATTTACATCGTTGTACTTTTCATACATAGTTTTTTCTATTTATTTCTCTTAGAATTAGTTCATAAAATCTTACTGTATTTCTCTGAATTTCTCAGTCATTGCTTAACTGCTCAATAATATTCTATTATTGTCATATCATAATTGTTTCAGACATTCCCAGACTGGTTAACACCCACTTCATTTCTTTGCTTCTATGAAGAGATTTGTTTCTTTCTTTGGCCACATATATACACACATATACATATAAACATGCGTGTATGTATGTGTATATAGACATACATGTATTGATACATATTTATGTATGTATATACATATCCTATACTCTTTTTTTTTTTAGTTCTGTTAAAAATTTATTTTTTTCTCCTTTTAATCCATCCACCATTAGTGGAGGTGGGGGTGGGGGGACTTGTAATAACTATGCATAGTCAAGCAAAACAAATGCTCACATTGATCATGTCCTAAAAGCATATGTCTCATTCCAAACCCTGAATCCATCACCTCTTTATGAGGAGAGGGACAGAATGTTAAGTCATAGGTCCCCTGGCATTATGGCTGGTCATTGGATTGATCAGACTTCTCAAAGCTTCAGAGCTGTCTTTATAATGCTAGCTCTCTAATGTCTTTATAAATTGTTCTCCTGACTCTGCTTACTTCATTCTCCATTAGTTCACACAACTCCAGATTTTTCTGGAAAATTTCTCATCTCCTTCATTACTTATTACAGCACAATAGTATTTCGCTATATTTTTATACCATAATGTGTTCAGTCATCCCCCAGTTGATGGATACCTCTTTAGTTTCCGGTTCTTGGCCAGCACAAAAAGAGAAATATTTTTGTGCATTTCTTTTCCTCTTTCTTTGATGTCTTTGAGTTGAGTTTAATAGTGTTATAGATGGGTCAAAGAGCATGAACATTTAGTAATTTTGGAAGCATTATTCCAAATGTTTTCCAGAATGGCTGTGTTGATTCTAACTCCTATAATACTGTCATCAGCATATCCTGCATACCACCTTGACAGAGGAAATAGAAAAGCTGTTGATGAGATTACAAACTCAAGACTACTTCAATTATCCATTATCTAAACTCACTCTCTCTCTCTCTCTCTCTCTCTCTCTCTCTCTCTCTCTCTCTCTGTCTCTCTCTCTCTGTCTCTCTCTCTCTCTCTCTCCCTCCCTCCCTCCCTCTCCCTCTCCCTTTCCCTCTCTCTCTCCCTTCTCTCTGTCTCTCTGTGTGTGTGTCTGTCTTTCTCTCTTTCTCTCTCTCTGTCTCTTTCCTCCAGCAGAAGAGAAGCAAATAAATTGCCTTATCTTAATGATAGTTTCATCTTTCAAATGGTAGATGGTTTAAAGAAATTGCTCTTCTGGACATGATTCTAGCCAGATAGAATGAAAAAAAAAATTGGAAAACTTAGGAGTAAATGGCTCCTTATTTTTAGAATTCATGATATAGAATAGGAAAATTGTACTTTACCTTTGAGAAGAGTTACCAAAGGGATTCAAAACAGGTAGAATTCCACGGGCTAAGAAAGATGTTCTCAAGTTTGAAATTTTGTCGATGCAAGCAAAAACCATTTCAGTGAGGAAGAAAAGGGGATTTGCCTAAAAATAATGAGCTAGTTGTACACCTAGCTTATCAACCAATTCAGATTTGAAATAGACATTCTTTGAAGATGGAAGTACAGGCAGGTAATGGTGTATGAATACAAAAGAGAGGCACTCTCATAGTAATATCACCAAGAGTACTAACACCTAGAATGAGCTGAGGTTAACTATGCGAGAGATAAAAAAAGGCTCTAAAAAAAGGCATGTTGGAAAGAAAAGAACTACTGGTTAGGACTACCGCTTGTAGGATAGGCTAATGATAATGGATGGTGGAGAGAAGGCAGAACCACTCAGTGAGTACTTTGTGTTTATTTCCTCAACTAAAAAGAATGGAGAGAACAAAATGCTCACCAGGGAACTGAAAGCTAAGGGAAATAACAAGATAGTAAGAGAGCACTCATTTGTGCTTCGTAAGTTCAAGTCACCAGGCTTAGACACACTATATCCTAGGTGATGAAAGATGTGATTGCTTAGCGATCCTTGAAAGAGCCTATGAAGTATATCTGCTGTTTCTTGACAGAGGCAATTCACTCAAGGTACAGAGTGAGATATACATTTTCAGACATGGACAATACACTGGTTTGTTTTGTTTACTACACTTATTTGTTGAAGTGAGGGAGTTATAGAAAAGGACGTAAGGAGAGATGGGTGATATGAAAGTTTAGTTAGGTAAATTCAGAACTGTTTGAACAGTGAATCCAAAGTGAATCCACTAATTATGGAATATAATGTTCAGTCATTAATAGATCAATGCTAGTATGAAAGAGGTTTCTAGTACAGTACTCCATTGACATTTTAATCCAGATTTCTCCTGGTTCCAAGTCCAGCACTCTTACTTGAACATGAGTCCTTGGCCTCAAGGAGCTTATGATCTAATTGAGGAGACAAAACTAGCACGTGAAACCATTACTGAATAATCCAAGACAATATATAGAATCAAGGGGTAATCTAATACAGAAGGTCATAAATAGGATAGATGCTGAGGAAGGGAAAAGTCAAAGAGAAGTTTTCATGGATGAGGTAGAAATTCAACTGAGCCTTGGCAGCAGAATGTAAATAGGTAGGGAGGAAATACTGCTTTTAGAGAGAGAAATTGAATATGAAAAAGAAGGAAAGAGGATAAAAAGAGGTGCCTGAGGACAACATCAACTTAATTTATGAGTATCAATAGGTAAAGAGGAATAAGTAAAAAATAATAACAACGACTTACATTTTCTTGTCACTTTACAGTTTGAAAGGCAAATTTAGACCAGACTTGTTACCTAGGGAGTGATGTCTTCATTTAGTAGATGAAGACACTGTGCCTCAGAGAGGTTTAATAATTGCAAGGTCAATGCTGTGAAGACTCTGCAGCTGAAATATAGTGGCCTTAAAAACCAAGCAGAGAGTTTTGACTATTACAGTAGACATTGGGTGGTCATTATGAGCTTGTCAACAGGAAAGTGACATCATTTGAGAGGAGTGGTTTTTTTTTTAGTTATTCTGGAAGCAATAGACAGGATGAATTAAGGCAAGGAGGGACTCCAGAACTGTCTGTCAATTTAGGGGGTTTTGTTTCCTTTTTTAGATGAGAGTCTCCCTATGTCACCAAGGCTAGAAGTACAGTATCTTATCATATGGCCAATCCCACTACTGATAAGTGCCTGAAACTTTGACCTGCTTTATTTCTTGTCTAAGCATTGCACCCATCTTTAGGCAACATACTGGCCCCTATTCCAAAGGGTTCACCATATGGGTACCAGTCTTAATGTGGACAACTGATGAGCTTAGCCCTCTGCAGTTCAAAACTCCCAAATTCAAACTATCTGCTAACCTCAGCTTCCTTGGGAGCAGGGATTACAGCTATGTATCATCATACCTGGCCTAGTTATTCGTTTTACATTAATTTAGGTAACTGGGATACATATCAATATTGTCAGCATCAATCCACTCTCCTATTTTACTTGGTCTTTTAGCTGATTGTCCTTTAAAATAGGATTATTCCCATAATTTCAAGGATTTGTTCTGGTATCTTTTTGTAAGACCCTACGGATTTGCTGTTTTTTATCATCATGACTGTTGCAAACACAATGCCAGCTTCTCCAAGTCTTCTTTAATATTTTTCTTTTAACACAACGGCAAGTACAAGCTTCATTAAAAATTTTATCATTGTTAGAATGAGACTAAATGTCATATAGTAAGCATGGTAGATCAATAGTCTCATGAAAATGAAATATCTCCTAATAACAACATTCCACAGTCCAAATAAAACTCTGCCCCATAGACTGAGTCAAATAAGGTAGAATTGACAGTAAGAGGGTAGCAAAAATCATCCCAGGTCCTCGTTTTACTTCCCCAAAGTGAGCTCTAGAACTATCTAGAGATTACTATTGTAGACTTAGAACTGGAAGGGACCTCAGAGGTTACCTCGTCTAATCTCCCCATTGTTCAGATGAGGAAATTGAAGTCCAGAAGAATTAAGTGACCTGCCCAACGTAACATTGGTAGTACATGAAAATATGGGCATTTGAATCCAGATCACAGGCTCATAGATTTGGAAATGGAAGAAACATTAGAGATCATCTCCAGATCATCTTTTTTTATTTATATGACCCCTTTGACATTCTGGCAAAGTCTATGGACCCCATGTCAGAATGTTTTTGAATGCATTAAATAAAATATGTAGGATTATGAAAAAGACTGATTAAATTGAAATATAATTTCCAAAGAATTGTTTTTAATCCACAGACTACTGGTTAAAACCCTTGCAACCAATGGTTTGCTGGTTTTTATGTTTAACATATTTTAATATGTTTAACAATTAGCTCTTCCCCCAAAAAAAGTTTGTAGCATTGCTCATTTCCAGAGTGTAAATGCTCATGCTGAAAGCTTAACAATCCACCTTTGAGAACCCCAACACCCCGCATTTGATCATTGAGGAAACTTAGTAAAGCCCAAACGAATGAAAAGACCTGCCCAAGGTCCCACAGGACCTATACCCAAGTCCCCAGTCTTTACTCCAGTCTATCACATTGTTCTTATGCATTTGCCTTATCCTTAGCCTTCATCTTCTTTCTAATTCTACGAACTCTTTCTGTTTCACCTTTCTAATTCCTTTTCCTTTCCTGGTGCTATCTCTTAGATTTTTGGGTTATTCTAACCCAGTTGGGCCAACTTTATAACTCTGTCCCTAACTACCCTTTTCTACAAGGTTACTATTTTGTTTTGTTTTGTTTTGTTTTTTTACAAGGTTGAAATTCAATAAATATCTATTATGGAAATCAAAGATAAAAATGATATAATCTCTTGAAGAAGCTTATCACTGAATCAAGAGACATAAAGGCATTGGACTAGATAAGTACAGGAATTAGATCTGGACCTAGACCTATGTTTTCACTGGTGTAGGAAACTTCCAGGCAAGGAAATGTTTCAATGAAAATTGTTCCCTTCTCTGCAACTTACGACCTTAGAGAATTATCCAGAGCTCTGAGAGGTAAAGAAGGGAGGAGGTTAAGTGACTTGTCTTAGGGTTACAAAGCTAGTTTGTGTCACAGGCAGGACTTTAATCATTGTCTTTCTAGAGCTGAGTTCAAATGGATTGTATCTACTTTTACTACATGCTCCTCTAGGTTTATGAAATGTATAGAAATAAGTATGTTGGTAAAGTCAAACATGAAAAGGACCAAAAAAGAGAGAAAGAAAGATGCTGGCAAAGTGCCCTGAAAATCTGGTAAAGGGGTATACCAACTAGAAATATCAAGGAAATCTGAATGGAGGAGATAGTATCTAAACCATGCCTTGAGGGTAGAGAAGGATTGTGAAAATTTATTCCAAGAATGGGATGATGGTGCTGAGGTAGAAAGGGGCAAGATGGGACTGGGAAGGAGCTCCCAGTCTAGTTTGGCTCTAACTACAGAACAAGAAAGTAAGTATACAAAATAAAGCTGGAAAGATCACTTGGAAACAGGCTGTAGAGGGCCTTAAATGTCAGACTAATGGGTTTATTTCTTATTCTAAATGAATGGGGACCTCATGAATGTTTCTAATGGGGAAATGACATGTTTAAGATCTTTATACTCAGATTAATTTGGCAGCTGTTGAAAGATGACTTGGAAAAGGGAGGGACTTGAGATAGAAAAAAAAGTGTAAGCAAAAAGGCAGCTAGGTAATGCAGTGGTTAGATAGCTGGACTTGGAGTTAGAAAAATGTGAGTTCAAATTCTGTCTCAGATACCTACTAGCCGTGTGACTCTATGCAAGTCACTTAACATGTCCTATCCTCAGTTTCCCCATCTGTAAAATAGGGATAATCGTAGCAGCTACTTCTCAAGACTATTATGAGGATTGAATGAGATTATATTTGTTTTTTTATGAGACAATATATATAAAATATTTGCAGACCTTAAAGTCATGTATATGTATATATACATGCACATATATGTATATTCTAGATATTAGTATTATTAAGAAAAACTAATATTTGAACCAGAGTGGTGGTAGATTAAGTGCAGAAGAAAGGATATAAGTAATAGGTATTGTAAAGGTGGACTAGATACAGCTTGGCAACTGATCAAATGTAGTCAACTGTGAGGGAGGGGAAAGTATCAAAGATGAGATCAGATTTCAAACCTGCATGACTCAGAAAATAGTGGTACCCTCAACATAACAGGAAAATTGGGGAAGACAAGACATGTTGAAAATCAAGGAACATCCCCAAATTCCATTATGGACATTATATCCAACTATTCATGACCCCAGTGGGGGTTTTCTTAAGATAATGGAATAGTTTGCCATTTCCTTCTCCAGCTCATTTTACAGATGAGGAAACTGAGGCAATTAAGGGACTTGCCCAGGGTCACACAGCTAGGAAGTGTCTGAGGTCAGATTTAAACTCAAGAAGATGAATTTTCCTGACTCCAGGCCCAGCATTCAATCCACTGCACCCACATAGATGTCCTCTGTGAGCAGTTAATATTAGAGGCTGGCTACTTCTGTGCATGACTAATAAATTAAAATAAAAACTCCTTTTTCTAAGGAAAAAAAGTTATTGTCTTTGAAGTTAAGTGGAGAAAAAAAATGTGAATGTAACCAACCAGCAAAACAACAAAAAGGGATTAAATTATGATGTTTTCTTTGATTAACACATTTTATTTCCCTCATTTTAGTTCATCGAGACAAAAGAGTTCATTTCTTACTACATCATCTTTGGGAGATGCAGGAATGTGTCTGGGAGTCAAGAAAGGCTTTTCTCGATCCTGCTTCTCTCTAATGGTAAGTACGTCACTTTACTGATTATGAGGAGAATTTCTAGTGCTTGCAGGGTCCTATCATCAAGAAAGGCACAATTAAAAATCAAAACTTAAGCTTTAGGCTTCATTCTCAAGTTAATGAGAGAAAAGAAACCCCACATATCTTCCATGATGAACTTGAGGTGCTTAATCAAATGGAAACAACCAAAGGTAGGAATTCAATCTGAAAAACGTTTAAGTGGTTCCTATGAATAGAGAAAGCACTGGGCTAGATGATGCTGGACCTACAAAGATGAAACTAGGCACTGTTTCTGTCCTCGAGGAAGTGGCTAATATTTATATAACTTTATATAAACTTTGAAAGATGCTGTGGCATTGGGAATAGAGTACTGGCCTTGGAGTCAGAAAGACCCAGGTTCAAGGTCTGACTCTCCCACATACTGCCTTTGTGGATGAGTCACTTGACTTCTCAGATAAGACTCAAAAACTATGGGATTGGTGTTGCATGTTCTTCACTGGTGACTCCCTAGACCAAGGAAATTATCAATCAGGTTTTATGTATGTATGTGTATATACACATACTTAAATATACACATACATGTATATACACATATATGTATTTACAAATTTGACCATGGTCAAAACATTCTACATACATCATCTCATTTGAACCACACAACAACTCACTGAACTGAGGTATCAGCTTTTTTTTAAGGATGAAAGATATTGAATAGAGAAATAGAAAAAGAGACTTATCCAAGGTTTCTGAGCTAGTAAATAGCACAGTCAAAACTCAGACCTAGATCTTGTGACTCTAAGAGCTCCTCAAGCTCTTGCTGTGACCCTATAGATGATCAAAAAACTCAATACAAAATAAAATCCAATCCCATACGGACATGTGGGATAAAACATAGCAAGAATTCAAAAGAGAGAACATTTTTTATTAAGGATCAGACGACCTTTGAAAAGGCCCTTAGAGAATGGGCAGTGTCACAGCCAACCTTCCCAGCTCTTCACTGCCTTTCATGGTAATTCCAGAGAAAACCTCACTCAGACGCTTTTGAACAAGCTCTAGACATCAGAATTTGGAACTGTTTCATCTCACAGAATGGTTCTGTCTTTGACCTGAGAAGGCTGGGTTAAGCCCTGGCTTGCTCCTTTAACCCATTGACAGATGAGACAAAACAGACCTTGGACCAGTCATCCCTATTCCACCAAATACAAAGGCACAAGACAAGCCCCATGAACTACAAAAGGAAATCTCAGAGAGTTCCAAAAGCTTAGCATTTATATAGCACCTACTATATGGTAGGCATTGTACTAAGTGATTTATAAATATTATCTCCTTTCCTCCCAACAACACTGCGAGATGGGTACTGTAATTATCCCCATTTATAGGTGAAGAAATTGAGATTAGACAACTTACTCAGGGTCACACAGTTTGTAAGTGTCTGAGGCCACATTTGCACTCAAGTCTCCCTGACTCCTGGCCCAATGCTCTGTGCACCAAAGCGCCACCCAACAGCCTACAAGCTGCTATGAAGGAACTCCCTAGCATCTAGGAATCCCTTTCAGTCTTGTGAAAAATGAATCTGCTGGCTGTGGCATAATAGCTTCGTTCTGATCTCATCAAAGCTAAATGGACCAGTATAATAATCACTGGCATCAGACCCTCCTTTAATATCATATTAAATAAAATTCTTCCTAATGCATAATGCTAAAAATGAAAAGGAGCAGCTTCTCTAGCATGTGTGCACATGGATAAGGCATCTTATACAGACTTATGTCTGGGACTATTGTCTTTTGTGTTATATTCGTGTGAAAGGAAACAACTGACTCCTACAAGTAGACTTCCCTTTGTCCTCTACCTTTTGCTGAAAGTACAACTTGTCTCATTTGTCATTGGCTGCTTTTTTTTCCTTCGTGGCTATGGGTCCTTTCACTTCCTCCTGCTCCAAAGCACAGAATCTCAGAGGTAGAAAGGATCTAGAAGCCTTCACATCTGAACAAAAAACCCCTCTCCATCGTGCTTGATAGGTTATCATCCAGTCTTTACTTCAAAGACTCCAGTGAACGAGGGAGAACCTACCACCTCCCATGGCAACCAGTTCTACATTTGGATAGCTCTAATATTTAGAAAACTTTTCCTTAAAAGATACCTAAATTTCTTTCTTACAACTTGTATGCTTTGCTCCTAGTTGGGCCCTCTGGAGCTAAGCAAAACAAGTCTAATCCCTCTTCCACATGAAATATCTTCAAATACTCAAAGACAATTTCACTGGGCTGTTGGGGACTAGATTTAGAGTTGTCTCCTAAGAACTCATGAAACAATTTGGTAACGCCTGATTGTGTTTTTACTTTCAGCATTAGAAATGTGATTGGTGAACTCACTGAGCTTTTGAAGTAAGAGAAGGAAGTGTGAACATAGTTGTAGGCAGAAAAAAAAGCTTAACATAGAGGTAAGGATTAAAGATGCATATAAGAAGGGACACAATTGATGAAGTAAGTTCAGGGGTGGGATCAAGTCGGAAGGCTTAGAGGTGAAGAGCATCTCTGAGACAAAGGAAAGGAGAATTTCACAGATGATGAAATGAAGGAAGAAAACTGAAATTGTTAAGGGCAACTGAGGAACCTCAAATCTTAAAAGCTAAATCTCCTCAATACAGTGATGTTATCTTCTGAGGAAAAGGATAGGGTTGAGGTTTAAACACTTGAAGAAAGTAAGAAAGATTGGTAATGGCTACTAAGAGAATTTTTTGAGTTGCTATGATAAGGATAAATAATAATAAAAGACTGAGAGGCAGGGATGGTCCAGGGATAGTTAAGCAGCATGAATTCATCTTGGTTTTCTCTAGCAGCATAGGAGTGGGAGCTGGGAAAATGAGTTTGAGATTTAAGAGCTCCCCAGGTTTGGTAGTGTGGAGCCAGCTAAAGGTCCAGGGATGTTAGGGTACTACAAAATGCATCACCAAGGTGGCCATAAGGTATAGATTAATTAAAACAAATCATTAGAATAGGAAAATGGAGAAGAATCATGGGAACGGAGACTCTAATATGAATGAAGAATGAGGTTTAGTAGGAGAAAGGTGGTAGAAGGACAAGAAATTGTAGTTATAGAGGAGAATTTCAGCGTACAAGAGCTTTGAGAGGGAACAATTGCAACTGAGGTGAGTTCTACAGGTAGCTGAAATGAAGAAAGCTATTGAGTTCTTTAGAGTTGAGAGTCAAAGAAACTCTGGGATCTGACTGCAAGAGTCATCAAAATTAGGTTATGGCAGAGAATGAGGCGGAAAAGAAGACTATAACTTAGGTATGCTGATGTGAATGAGAAAGGTGGGAATGTCTTAGTGGTCAATAGAGGACAGAAAGGTGTGGGTGAGGATAGTACAATCATATGGTGAGATGGAATTTCTTCAGTCTGGCGGAGTAGAAGCTAAACAATCTAGCTTTCTAATAATTACTTCAACAAGATGGAACATATCTATGAGTCTGAGAAATCAACAAGGAATCTAAGGAGAACCTGCAATCAGTACATTTTGACAACTCATGTTCACATAAAGAGAGAACTAGATGCTTGTGGGCACGAGGAAAAGAATATGACCAAAAAACCTGGCCAGGAAATAGGAGACTCCTGTCTCAGGAGATAGGAGGAATCCAGGGAAGCCTTGAACATGAAGCTGTGTATCAGGGGCTGAGAAATGAGAATCTGGGCCAAGGCCTAGCCAAGTATGGCTGGAGCGGGCATGTCTGTCATTCTGATCCCACAAAAGGCTCAAAAGCTAGACGTAGATTGGGAGAATCCTTGATCATATTCTGCATCCTCAGCTGATGCAGTGTTCTTCTCCATAGTGCACAGTCTGCCTTCTGCTTAAATCCCACCCCACCCCAGGTTACCCTTTATATACTCCCCAGAAACTTGTGAGTTATTTAAAAAATAACAGTGCTCCTTACCCAGATCCTGGATAATAGAGATCAGTATCATATAGAAATCAGTTCATATGACATGAGCTTCAAAGGAGGAAAGTTTGATGAGTAACAGCAATAAATCATTGGTCTGAGGTCTGAAGATTTCTCCTTATTCCATGAATCAAGGGAAATGGGAGAAGGAAAGGTCTCCACAGGACACAGTTGTTAAAGAATGTAGTCCCCTTTGGGAAAATGCAGATTTTAGTTCATTTTAGGAAGTAGAAGGTTCAGTTAAGAAAAATTCAAGGATGTAGTTTGTGCAAAATAATGCAGAACTTGCCCCCAAACACAGCAGAAAATAATAGGAGAAGGGGCATAGAGGGATAGAATGAGTCTAGGGAATGGAGTTTCTGCTGGTGCTACCAACAAAATCGATTGCCCACTCCAAATGATCTAGACTTTCAGATAACTCTCATATAAAATTAGGTTTTCCCTGTGAGTTTCTTTGACAGTATTGACCAGATTGTGACTCATGCATGAGGAAACAACAGGGTTAAGAAGTTCTAATTATAACAGTTTTCTCTAATTTTTGTCATTAGGAAAGAGAGAGAAGTATATTGACACGAGTTAGATCAATTTCAATGTGAACATTTTTTCAAAGTTTCTCTAAAGCTGTTTTTCAGAAACTCTAGAGTTAAGCAAAGTTTTTTTTTGTCATTTTTGTTGTTTTCATATAGCTCTTTTCTGAACTTGAGCATATAAAATCAGAGTCCAACATATTCATTTCAATCCCAGACCATGAGCCCAAAGAGCTAATGTCCTCTTACACTATATTAAAAGGCAGATCCCACGAAGATGGGGATGGGGAGTAAAAGTGGAGCGACTGAGAATCTGTCTATATGCTGCCTAGGTAGACCACACCTGGAGAACTGTGTTCATGTCTAGGTGTTGTAGTTTAAGAAGGGCACTGATAAGCCAGACACCATCTGGATCAGGACAGACAGGGTAGTGAAGGGCATTGAAATCCATGCTATTTGAGGATTGGTTAAAGGAACTAGTTTTGTTTTAGCGTGGAGAAAAGGGGTCTCTAGAGAAGAATAGCAGACATGATAATTAAATTCAAGAGTAACATTCATTTACTCGGCCTCATTTACATGGGGTGGAGCGGACATATTTAAAAAATACGTATCGAGTTAGTAGTGATTCTGCACTTGGAAACAGTTTGGGGGCAAGTTCTGCATTATTCAGGGCTTATGCCCTGAATTAGAAAGCAACTCCTTTAATTATGGGGCTAAGTGGAGCTCCCAGCTGCGGGGAAGGAAATGTAACTATCTTCTATGGCTCCCATTGAGCCTCCATGCTACAGAAAAAGGGCCAATAGGTTACAGGGGTTTATGAAAAATAATTTTAAATTTAATAAATGTGTTCTTTAACATTTAAAAAACCACAATGGATTCCAAGTCAGGTAGGGGTAAGGCAGAGACCTCCCATTCCTAGGGTCTGGGAATTTTTTTCCCTCAGTACTTCCACAACTTGAGTGAGCATCACTGATAAAAACACAGTCACATAATTCTCAACCCAGTCATTTAAAAATCATCTCTCATGAGGGCTCTGTTTTCAGGGGACACCTGCCACTACTCTCTCCCCGTCTCCTTATTTTTCCCTCTAGAATTCCTCAAATTCCCTCCAATAACTTGTATGTGAAAATCCTTCAGACTGAAGGTTGATCTCCTAGTTAGTTTCCTTTATTCCCAAACTGGGGAAAAGTGCCAGATCCCAGAGTCTCTGTGACCAACCAACACAAGTATTTGAAGAATTGTCACGTGGGTCTGTTTGATCTCCAAAGAACTGAAGCAGGAGCAATGAATGGGTAGAAGTTACATGGAGACAAATTTAGTCTTGATATTAGAGCTTCACAATCATTAGAACCATACAAAGGGGAATGTACTGCCCCAGGAAGTGGGGAATTTCTTTTCATTGGAAGATCTTCAAAGAGAGGTTGAAAGATCAGTTGTTGGGGATATTACAACTGAGAATTCCTCTCAAGAAGACATTGAACTAGCTGGTCAGTGAAGTCTCCACTCTTGAATTCCAGGATTCTATGACTCCTTGTCCCACGGTTTGTTAAGAAACAGAGTCAAAAGTCATTTTGGAGGGGAAAAAATCTGATCCTAAACTGTGCAACTTGATATTTTTTTTCTCAGATTCCTTAACAATGGGAAAACTAGAAAGTGAAAGATTACTATAAATAGTTTTGTGAAAGCTCAACCTTCACTGAATTCCATGGTTTTCTTTAGGGAACCACTCTAGAAATCACTCCTAATGCAGTGTTTGGTGAGAGTGAAAAGTGAACACAACTGTGAGACATTCCTAGCATTTCTATCAAAGTCTGGATCTACCTACAGTGACATCCTTCTGTTTGCAGTCAATACCTGTGAAGCCAGATTACCAGGTTATTTAGCATACATTATGAACATGTCAGCTATCTCTGCTCTAGAATTACAGTCCCTCAGCACTCATTAATACCAGCCTTGATGATTCTCTCACTTCCTGGACAAGACCTGCCTATCTCTGCAATACTTGTCTGCTCCTTCCTTCCTTACCTGACTTCTCTGGCCTAAAATCATTGTCTTTCTAGATATGTGGTATCTACCAGATCTCTACAGCTTTTCTGGGGCTAAACCAGGTTGAGGGTAACTGACAAGCCTCAAACCCATTGATGTTAGGGGGGTGTCTACCCCAAACATGGGAAGACATTCCCTAGCAGAATGGACAGATGAGAACAATTTGTATCAATGGCTGTAAAGGCAGTTGAAGGAGGTGCTGTGTAGTGCTTTGATCTCGGTCAGATACTGAAGACACCCCAGACCATCACCAGTTGTCTTTGACTTTTGTCTTGCCACTAGATTTTAGAGACTTTGGAAGAGAAAGTAAGATTGATGACTTTTTTGTGGAACTCTGCCTTATAAATCCAATTTATGCATAAGTCAAGATATCATCTGTGACGTCACTGGTCCTCTTCAAAAATGAAGGCTAAGCTACAGCTTTTCTGCTCTCTTAGTCCTAGTCCTTCCTAACCACTTCCATCCTGCTCCTTATGACAAGTGGACGCCTTAGTGTGATCCTAACACTTCTGCTTAGCTGGGTGTTTGTGGAATTTGAATGCTGAATGCCAAGATACTGTGGGTTGAGCCAAAATAGACAAACAAAAAATGGAGAGAGCAGAAGAAATGTAAGGCCTTACCAAAGGTTAACTTAAAACAATAAGGCTTTGCTCATTGGTTCTAAAGTTTATGAGGCATTTTAAAATACGCAGAATTGAAAACTATGTCATTGTATATCCTTGCAACTTGGCAAGTTCTCCAAAATCAACTTAAAGCTTCTTTTTTTTTTTAAATAGACATCAGTAAGTACTGAAAACTGCAACAATCAGCCCCTGAAGAAAAAAGAAGAAAAGTGTGAAGATGAAACAGAAAACAAAGGTATAACATTTAGCAACACTAATTTTGCTTTTTAAGGTCTGTTCACATTGACATTTACCTAGTTTTGATCTTCCAGAAAGGAAATAAATCTCTAGAAATCAATAGCTCACTATGTAGTAGTGTTAAGATACCCATTATAACATATATACATACACACATGCCATATGCATACACATACATGTGCATACACATGCGCATATACCTATACCCACAGGTATCTTTGATCAGAACTGATTTATGACAGATTGGTTACAAAAAATGTTGATACAATTTATTTTACTATCTGAGTAATCTGGTCTGTGCAGTATGTGGGAAAAGTGTAAGATGTTTCATAATTTACTAAATGTACATATATATCTGCAACACTAATAAAGATAGTTCTTTCCATAACTGAATTCACAAAAAGAAATGAACAAGAAATTCAAGAAACTTGGGACAGGACAGGGCAACAAGGAGGTAGACAGGAGAACCTGTGGAAAGAATAGTTAGCATTTATATAGTACTTTAAGGTTTATAAAGGGCTTTATATGGATTACCTTATTTAACCCTCACAATAACCCTACAAGGTAGGTGTTTTTTCTTATCCTTATTTTTACAATGAGGAAACTGATACTGAGAGAAATTATGCGAATTGCTCAGTAAATCTAGTAAGTGTCTGAGGTCTTCCTGATTCTACCTACAGGGCTCTGTATATTATGTCCTTGAACTACAGAGGGAATAGGCCAAAATCAAAATAATATAAGCAAAAGTAATCTTAAGGAAAGAATGCTGATTTAAAAGATAAAAGGAATAAGATAAATACAAAAGAGATAAATGGAGAAAAGCTCAGGCTTATATGAACACAACCTTAAATGTCAATGGAGTAAACAATTCAATAAAATAAAACAGAGCACAATGGATTTTTTTAATAAAAAGTAAAATTACAATTTGCTACTAATGAGAAATGTTTCTAAAATATAAAGATAAACAAAATGAAAATGATAGACTAGAACAAAATTTATTATCTTCAAAAAGCTTATATTCTATTTGGAGAGATTATAAGTACACAAAAAAAGAATATACAGGATATTCACAAAATGAATATAAATTAGTTTTAGGTAGGTAGAGACTGTCAACTGTGAGGGCTCATCAAATGAAGGAAGGGAGGAAGGAAGGAAGAGGAAGGGAGAGAAAAAGGGAGGAAAGAAGAAAGACAATAGAATAAAGAAATGAAAGAGAAAAGGAGGGAAATGGAGTGTTTCTTTATCAACAGGCAGTTTGCAATCATTTAAAGCACTACTTTCTCTCTTACTATCAAGTGCACTGCAGAAATTTTATCAGGTTCATCATCTCAGGATGATCCTTGACCCCCACTGTTCAGCCTAATCAGTTGATAAATTTTGTTATTTCCATCTCCACAACATCTCTTACATCCATTCCTTTCCTTCCTTCCTAAAATCTATATATCAAGGATATCTGGTAAAGATATACTATACAAGTTATATAGGAAATTAATATTAATGTACACAAATAAGCCATTACCCCCAAAAAAATCATCAAAAGATATGAACAAACAGTTTTCAAAAGAATAGCAAACTCAACAACCATATGAAAGATTTCTCTAAATCATTAATAATGAAGGAAATGCAAATCAAAACACCTTGTACATGACAAATTGACAAAGAAGACAAAGGATGAAAGTAGTCAATGCTGGAGAGGTAACAAGGTCAGTACTCTAATCACTGTTTGTAAAACAGTAAATTGTTCCAACTGCTCTAGAGAACAATTTAGTATTATGCAAAAATGTGACTAAAATGGCCATACCTTTTGACCCAGAAATCCCAGTGCCAGATGTACATAACTCAAGGAGATTAAAGACTGAAAGGACACACTTATATGCCAAAATATTTGTGTCAGCACTTTTTGTGATCACAAGGAACTAGAAACAAATTGGATGCCTATCATTTGGCAAATGACTAAACAAATTGTAATTCATGTACGTAATAGAATATAAAGGTAATTTCTATCTGAATGCTATCATGTGGCCATCTAATATACATATTAACTTGTGGGTGGATGATTGATTAGCAAGCAAATAATTTAATAAATATTTTGTTTGTATATGTGCATTATGTTTAAAAATTTGAGAATTTCATATTTTTTGTAATCTGAACTGCAAGCCACTCACAATTTTCTTTTATCATCAGAACAGAATACATCCTCCTCTGAAGAGTCTCTTAATTCAGAGCGCTTCTCAGTCAGAGACATCCTACCTTTGTCTCCAAAATTAGAAAGTCGAATGGTTCTATACAGTCTTAGTTCAACTCAACAGAGCATGGCATCTGAAGAATTCTTAAAGACTGTTCAAAAGCAGAAGCTTGCTTCTGCCACTTCTGCGGCTAATGTGAGCCTGATCACTTCTAAAGAGAAGAATTAAGTCACAGAGAATATAGCCATTTTAGAATCTGGCTCAATGACACAACTGAATTTGGCTTCCCAGGAAGCCTCTGTCCAGCCGACCAGCAATGAGCTCATCTTATTGTGGGAGAGGTATAACTGGTGCACTTCTTTCCTAAAGCAACTAGATTAAACCAGGTGGAAACTTTGTGGGATGGAACAATGATCTACTATTAACCCTACATACCTGGTTTATAATGACCTTGGGAATAACCAGCTTGTGGAGGAGCTTGGATGGCCCAAGCTGTCAAGTCATGAGCAATCCATCATGTCTGATGATAGCGTAGCATGTTTGCAACAGGTCCAGTTTCAGAAATTTGAGAAGAATATTTTTAAAAGCTCATCTCAAAGCATTTCAATCAGCTACAGAGATGTGAAATGTTTCAACTAGTTTCACCTTTTCCCCATCTGAAATGATAAAAATGTTATATCTGGAATGAAAAACCAGCACTGTTTGGGGAAAACAGTCACTGGAATATGGCACTCTTGGATCATTCCTTGTTTTCACCTTCACCCAATTTAAAAAATGTAATTTATTTTATTTATTTGTAAACAGAAACAAGAGAAAATAGAATTCCCATTTTTCTCTTTTGAGTTTCTGGGAGGATTTTATTTTTACTATCAGAAACTATGTTGACAAGCCTTGAATTTAATCACAGTTGGTTTTTTTTTAGTACATCTATATTTTATACCAGGAAAAAAGGCGTATGTGTTAAAAGTGAACATTTTACAGGAAGACATTATATGTCTGTTTTTTGTATGGATAAATGGTATTGATGGTTGCTATTAATATGAGTTGAAATAACTTCTTCAGAAATCCTTGGGCAGTTTTATAATATTAAATTATAAAAATAATATAATGATGTTAATAAAAAATTAAATTGATCTTGATCAATTAATGTCTCTTTTTTAATAGAAAGGGAACTCCATGAAAAAAGCAGGTGCATCTTCTCAGCACTCCACTGTTTCTATATTTGCTATTTGCCAGTGTGAGGGGGAAAAAAATGATAATTTAGTCTTGTTTCCTTTTATAAACACACCCTTTCTCTCATATAGCCACCAAGTCTTCTTTGCAACACATCTAAAACAATGCAAAGCAGTCTTTTCCTAGCACCTATTTAGGGCCATACTTGGAACTTGAATCCTGAATTTGGTTTAGACTCTGTAATGCTACCTGTTCATTTCTAGATACAATGCAGAAAATGAAGCTTAATATTAAATGTTCAGCAAAGCAAATTCTTCTGAATTTTTAAAGGGAAAGTCAGGCAATGAACGTGTATTAAGCACCTACCATGTGCCAGACACTGTGCTGAGGATACATAGAAAGACCAATAGACAGTCTTAGTCCTTGAGGAGCTCACAATTTAAAGGAGTAGACCACAAGCAAACTATGTACAAACCAGCTGCATAAAGAATAAATAAGAAATTATCAGTAGAAGGAGGCACTAGAATCAAGAAAGACTGGGAAATGTTTCCTATAGAAGGCATGACTTTAGCTGGCACTTGAAGGAAGCCAGGGAAACCAGGAGGTAAAGATAAGGAGGAAAAACGTTCCATGTGTGAGGGACAGTCAGGAAAATGCCCAGAATTGGGGGATAATGTCTTGTTCAAGAAATAGCAAGGAGGCTAGTCTTTATTGGATTAAAGAGTAGGGGTGGGGCACATAAGGTATAAGAATAACTTATAGTTTATAAAGCACTTTAAGGATTTTGTTTTTGAGTATGGAGGTGTTAGGGAGCTATTGAAATTTACTGAATGGATAGGGCAGATGGGTATAGAGTGACATGGTCAGACCTGCACTTTAGGAAAATCACTGGTGGTGAAGGGGAGCATGGATTGCAGTAGGTAGAGACTTGAAGGTAGAACCAATAATCATGGTATTAGGTGATGAGGACCTGAACTAAGTGGTGGCAGTATCAGAGGAGAGAAGGGAACACACTCAAGGAATGTTCTAAAGATGGAATAGACAGGCATTGGCAACAGACTGGATAGGGGATACGAAAGAGTTAAGGATGACACCTAGATTGTGAGCCTGGGTCCTGAGAGGACAATAGTGCCCTCAACTATCATATGGAAGTTTGGGAAGCAGGGAGGGTTTGGGAGGAAAGCTGAAGAGTTTAGTTTTGGACATGTTGGGTTTGAGATGTTTACAAGACATCTGTTCAAGATATTGACAGAGAAGTTGAGAGTAGATAAGTAGATCTGAGAATCATTATCATAGAGATGATCATTCAAACCATGGGAGCTGAGGAGGTCACCAGCTGAAATAATATAGAAGAAGAAGAAAAGAGGATCCAGGACAGAACTATTTGGGACAGCTGTAGTTTATGAGCAGGAACGGGATGCATGTCCAGCAAAGGGGACCATGAAAGAATGATCAGATAGTAAGAGAACCAGGAGAAAATAGTGTCCCAACAATCTAGAGAGAGGAGAGTATCAAGGAAAAGAATGTGATCAATAGTGTCAAAGACTGTAGAGAGGTCAAAATGGTTGAGGACTGAGAAAAAGTCATTGACTTTGGCAATTAAACAATCATGGAAAAATTTGGGGAAAGCATTTTCAGTTCAGTAATGATGTTGGAAGTCAGACTGCAGAGTTAAGAAGAGTAAGAAGAGAGGAAATAGAGGCATCAATTTTAGATGACTTTCTCAAGGAGTTTGAATACAAAAAGCAGAAGAGATGGGATAATAGGATGAATGGATCAAGTGAGGATTTCTTGAGGATGGAAGAGAAATGGTCAAGTCTGTAGGCAGAAGGGAAGCAGCCAGGAGACAAGGAGAAATTGAGGTAAAGGGAATAGTCTGCTGGATAAGGCACTTGTGCAGAGACGGATTTGCCTTGGCAAGGAGATGGGTGACTTTATGTGAGACAGGAATAAAGGAGGAGATAGTGGCTGAAGATTTCATAGTGATGTTAGATGAACAGGGGAGAAGAGAGGGCTCTTGGCAAATGGCTTCAAATTTTTCAGCAAAATAGTAGATGTGCCTCAAAATGATTTTTTAATGTACAATATTTTGGCAGGGCATATGACAGGTTGAACAGAATCATTCATGAACTTCATATGAGACAAACTATATACTTGTGAAGATATCACTTTGGAGCATGAGTGGAATGAGGACAGGGCTGACTTGGACAGCTGAGGACCAGCAGTCCAAATAAGCAGGAGAACAAAGTCTATCAAGGTATTGAGTAGCAAGTCCCAGAAGTCTAAGCTTTTCCTAGCACATAATAGGTACTTTAAAATGTTAACTGTCCATCAATTGACTGACTGATAGGTTTGCAGATTCTCGAACCCAGGAGGTTGGAGTCAGCAAGAATATCTAAGTAGACAGCATAGATAAACTGAACTCCTAGGGAAGGAAATATGATTTTCATGAGGAGCTAGAAATATATTTGATTTTTACCATTGCCTACTATGCATGAAAGAGCCACATGACCAGGGGATACATTAATCAAGGTATTAGATAGTCAAAATAAATACAGATCTCTTTAAAGATTCTAGCACTACTCTGTTGTATTCAGATGACACCTAGGATGTCTGAAAGCACTATTGGACAGAGACTCCAGGCTCCCAACAAAGGAGACAATATTACATAGGAGAGAAAGCTTTGACCTTTATTATGTGTGTGGCCTTGAGTAAAGCACTTACCCTTTCTAGGACTTGGTTTTCTAAGCTTTCAAACCAAGGAGTTGCACTAATTTAAGGGATTCTTAACTTTTTTATGTCATACACCCCTTTGGAGGTCTACTGAAACCTATGGGTATCTCATCTCAAATCAGTGTTTTTTTTTAATTTTTTAATTCTGAAGATAACATATATAAAATTACAAAAGAAACCAATTTTGTTGAAATGCAGCTATAAGAATATTTTTTTTAAAACCAAGTTTATGGACCTCAGGTTAAGAACCGCACTCTAAGTAATTCTAGAACTCAGTCCCTCTGCAAACCATATGATCTAACCCCATGAGCCTGATAATATTTCTAGTCTGGTTTAATTAGTGTCAGCTTAACAAGTTTGAAAGGCATTGGGATGTATGTAATTCACCTTCTGGAAACTTTAAAATCCTATCAGAATGCAACAGAGAGAACTAAAGACAGGAAATCCAAGACTGAATAATACTGGCTGGCTGCAGTGCTTTTAAAAGAAATATATCCTTAAGAAGTTGGTGTAAAAGGACAGAATATGATTATTAGAAAATAGTTCTGATTACAGAACCTGACATGGATGCCTTACACATAAATTGACCTCAGGAAATACTTAAATGAATTGCATTTTCTATAATTTGTTCCACTAGGTCTTCCAAATTCATTTTGTATATTCTTGTAAGCATAAATAAGTTACTTTTTAATTAATTCAAGTATTCAGTCTCTGACATATATCCTCTCCAAGCATTTCATTAAAGCAAAGCCTGAAGTATCCAGGTTGTTCAGTCATAGCTCCCTAGACACTTAGGGCCTACCAGCACCTCATGGTAATTAAACCAAAGAAGTGTGGAAACAATTTTCAGATAAAAATTGAAAAGCTTCAAGAAGAATTTTGTTACTCTTGAGTTGTGTCCAACTCTTCATGACCTCATGGACTTGTCCATGGGATTTTCTTGGGAAAGGTACTGAAGAGGTTTACCATTTCCTTCTCCAGCCTGTCCCCATTTTACAGACAAGGAACTGAGGCAGATAACAGTTAAGTGACTTGCCTAGGGTCACATAGTTATTAAGGGTCTGAGGCCAAATTTGAACTCATATCTTCAGGAGTGACTCCAGACCCGGTGTTCTATCCACTGAGCCACCTACCTGCCCCTTCAATAAGGATTACCATGTCATAAACTTTATCACACAACAAAAAAGGGGGCCATGGATGTCAGTGGGATATGTCCATGTTACTTTATGTGACCCAAAAGCAGATGCTGAACAGATACATCAATAAATGTGGAACATAGGGACAGATTGTGAGAAATGGATAAATTCATGGATTCATGGATTCATGAAAGAGAAAATTTTGAGCAAGACTTATTAATCTGAGGGCCATGAACTTTAAAAAACATATAGATATCTAAGTACACATATATATGTACATATATGTATTATTTTGATTGTATTTCAATATAATTGATTTCTTTTGTGGTCTTGTGTATTTTGCATTTAAATATATTCTGAGAAGAGGCCCAGAGGCTTCACCAGACTGCCAAGGTGGTAGGGGTACATGACCAAAAAAAAGTTTTGAATATCAAGGATAAAATATTATGAAACAAAAATGCCTCTGCTTCAGAGGCTTTGGTTCCTTGGACAGTTTAAGGGGACAGAACTGGTGGCCCTACCTTCTTTCCATATGCCCCAACCTTCTCACCTGTCTTTTCATCTATTGCTGTCATAGTCATATGCCAGCAAAGTGGGAGACAGAATAAGATCATAAATCTAGAAATAGGAAAGGATCTTACAAATTATCTAGGCTAATTCTCTCCTTTTACAGATGAAGAAACTAAGTCTCAAAGAGGTAAGTGCCTTACTTAAGGTCACATAGTATGTGTCAGAGCTGAGGTTCAAACCCAGGTCCTCTGACTGTAAACCCAGTGCTTTTCCTAATGAGGGCCAAGAAGAAAGGCAAACAAGGAAAGGAAAGTACAAGTAATCAATAGACTCAACCTCCTGCTTTTGGCTATTTTTATAAGTGGAGCAATTAGGTGGATAAATCACCAGACCTGGAGTCAGGAAGACCTGAGTTCAAATCTGACCTCTGACACTTACAAGCTGTGTGAGCCTGGGCAAGTCATTTAACCCTGTTTGCCTAGGTTTTCTCAGCTATAAAATGAGTTAGAGAGAGAAATGGCAAACCACTCCAGTATCTCTGTCAAGAAAACCCCAAATGGAGTCATGAAAAGTTAGACACAACTGAAAAAACTGAACATTTCTTATCAATAAGTCATCTGCTTTTGATTTTTTTTTAAGCAAGGGGAGGTCAGATTCCGGGTTCTGATTATCTAATTGGAATTGCAATTATGGAAAAATGTTGAGGTCATTTAAATGCTTCTGGATTTGTAATAATTTATTTTTAAATTACTCAGTAACGTCAAAGCCAGTTCACTGAATCTCCAAATGAGGAGAAAGAAGATTGGCTGCTATCAGACATGACATTGTATCCTCAGAAAGCTGAAATTATAGGTGAATGACATTGGTTTGGGATTACAGTAAATGTCCCCCATTGTAAGCTTTTAAGCAGGTTCAGACCACTTCTGTGATTCCAGGTCACCAGGCAGAATTCCAAGGGGGTCATGGCAGGACATTTTGTATCCTCTCTCTTCTCCATTTTATAACAAGTGCCCAAAGTACAAAGTGTCCCACATGCCACCAGTGAGTGCCTCCTGCTCTCTGGAATAGCCTTAACCCTGATCTCCCAAAGTTAATCATTTCAAGGCCTGCAGCAGAATCACACCTTTGGGATTGGAAGGGACCTCAGGAATCATCCAGGACAACATCCCCAACTAGTGGTCACCTAGCCTCTTCCTGGAGACCTCCAAAGATTAGAAGCCTCCAACCCCCTGAGCCAACCCATTCCACTTTCAGACAATGTTAACCGGGAAAAAGTCTTTTCTCTTACAAACTAGGAAATCCCTGATCTTTTGTCTTAAATGTAGAATGCATTACCAGGGATGAATTTTATTTCCCCTATTCATCTGCGTTTACTTCTTTACACCAAGATCAATTTGCCCATAAGGATGAAAGCAGATACTCCACTTTTTTCAAGATTTTATGCCTTCTAGGTTGATTGAAAACTGGGTTCCCCAACTCAGTAAAGGAAGGCTCTCTGCATATTTGCAAGGGGAAGGAATAAATGTGGATTTCCCTGTTCTTGCATATGGGCTTTGGATAAGTTAAGTCAACAAGCACTATATTAAGCACCTACCACATAGTAGTTACTCTGCTAAGCCCTAACTCACTCCTTACACACATGCACATTGCAGATAAGAGGACAAAACTCCACTCCTTTTCTTGTCTACATGTCTCTCAGACTAGGTAGAATTGGCCGTGAATGACATTCCCAGGGAGCAGAAGTGAGTCT
Source organism: Potorous gilbertii (assembly GCA_028658325.1). NCBI lineage: Eukaryota > Metazoa > Chordata > Mammalia > Diprotodontia > Potoroidae > Potorous > Potorous gilbertii. Next base: position 607,235,364 of record CM053769.1, on the reverse strand, counting down.
GGAATTTTTTTTTCTTTTCACTGAGGAACATGTGTTCACCACTGTGCAAGGGAAAAATTGGGTCCCTTTTTGAGGTTTGTTTGGTTTTTAATTTGATGTGGAACTTTCCTATTAGAAGGTGCACCACATCAGTTACTTGGGGAAGGGAGAGAGAAGAAAGAAGGGAGACTGACACAGAGAGTTCTGCAAAGGACAAACGGGGAAGCAGAGGGCCTCTAACTTTCCTGAAACAACTTCTGCTGCATCCATTAGAGACCATGATTAAGAAAGTTGTGGGTGAATTCATGGCAACTCTCTGCTACACAACAAAATAAAAGGACCAAATAGAATAAAAGTAGTTAGGGATATTTGTTTCGGGAAGGTTTTTTCCGTTGCTATCATGACTCTGCAAAGTCTCTAAAACAACAAATGAAGTAATTTCCTGCAATGGGAAAAACTGCAAACAAAAAAAATTTTTTTAAACCTGCAGCTGTTCAGGAATCCAGGGTCTACTGATTGAAGGAAATTATGTGTGAATATATTTTAACTTCAAAGAATAATTAATTTAGGTTTTGAAAATTCAAGGTAACTAAATATTTTATTTTGTCATTATTTGCAGCTTAAAGGCAACATTTTGGAGGCTACTACTCAAAATTCTTTACTAAATATTTTCAGAAATTCAGACCTAGAAATTTAATAAGTAGGTTGTGAATTCTATATTTGTTATTAAGAAACCCAGATGGGGTGCCACTTAGGTGAGGTACAATAATTTTTTTAATGACTAAACAAGTTGTGATATGTGATTGAGACTTAAAACTACTGTGCTATAAGAAATGACAAACTTGGTGACCTTAGAAACACATGGATAGACTTGCATGAATGAAAGAAAAGCAAAATAAGCAGAACCAAGAGAATGTTGGTTATAGTTATAGCAATATTGTTTTAAGAAGAACTTTGAGTGAATAACTCACTTTGACTATTGTAACCCAAATGAACTACAAAGGACCTATGAAGGAAGAGGCTATCTGCATCTAGAAGAAGAACTGATAAATAGAAGTATATATAAAATGATTTTACACACACACACACACACACACACACACACACACACACACACACACACATGTTTGTGTCTAATGGTAGCTATCTCTAGGCCAGAGAGTGGATGAAAAAAAGGAGAAAATGATATTATAACTTTATTATATGTTTAAAAGAAATACCAAGTTGTACATAATAGATTTGCAGTTTCATGTGCAATCCATAAGATAACTATGTTATAGAAATGCTTTTTTAAATTCCGTAAATTAAAAGTAAAATAAATACAAATTAAAATAAATAAATATATTGGAAATTTTCCTGATTGAAATTGGAGTCCAGTGGTGCAATTAGGGTTACATCTTTTAAGGAGTATCTTATTTATGACTGTGATGATGTAAATTGAATGTTTAGACCCTTCTTTATTTCTGTGATGAAATCTCATGTGCTTGATGTTTCAGAGTAGATGACCACACAAAGGGCAAGAAAATTGGAAGAAGAATAGTTAATAAAGATGGGGGGAGGGGAGTGTTTTTGGGAAAGGGATATTTTATTGATTTTTTTATACCACCATAAGTTTCCAATATGAGGTATCTCTTGTAACAAAAATAAAAAATAAACAGTTCAGAAAAACTAAGGAATACATGAACCCAGTTTGACATGAGTAGCATTCCAGACTCATAGTATCTATCCTCAGAAATGAATTGAGAGCAGTCCCTTCTCCTACCATTTTTTGGGGTGCTAAGATTAGTCACTCTAATTTCACAGAATTCAGTTTCCATTTCTTTTGTCATGTTTCTTCCATTGACATTATTGTCAGCTGTACTTTGCATCAGTTCACATAATTCTTCTCACATTTCTCTATAGTCATTATATTCATCATTTCCTAAGTACATCAACATGTCATTATCTTCATGTACCACAATTTGTTTAGTCAAGAGAATAAGGATTCATAGTGCTTCATTTAATTCTTTATCTGATTTTACAGTGACCAAATTATTCACTCTAATTGAAGAAAAAATCCTTAGGAATTCCTTGAGCTAAATTTTGGGGATGAAATTTTACATGTCTTTTTCAGACAGTTGCCCAATTCTATTCATAGTGACATCAATATATAAAATATATTTTTTAAAGATATAGATAAATTCCCTATATAAAATATAAACAATCTTAGTCAAGACATTTAGAAAGATCTAGAAACCTACTCGTAGGTTTGACGGAACCTGACCCAAAAAAAAGAAAAGAATCTTATCTTTTTTCTTTTTCTCCACTATAAAAAGTCCCATTGAGGTATTTCTTCATAGCAACCTGCTAAATGTAGTCACCTAAACTAAGCTTTTCTTACATTGGAGAATATTCAGGTTATTTAGTTTTGCGTTCTCTGTGGTAACATTCTCTGTGATGGGCTTTTAAAAAGTCATTAAACTACTAATACCATTCAGATTTTTGAATTATTGTAATTTCTAAGATGCTAAGTAGGCTATAACCCACCCATAAAATCCTACCACATCTTATTGAAAAAAATGAAAGGAAGATTTGAGAAAATGTTTGTAGAAAGAACATTCTAATTAAAAGGCCAGTTCTCTATACTTCCAAAAGTTTATTCATCCAGAGGTAGATCGTAAGATCTGCAAACTGGCAGGAACCTTAGAGGCCATCTAGCCCAATTCCCTTATGTTACAGATGAGGAAACTGAGGCCTAGAGATGTAAAGTTACTCAACCAGGGTCATCCAGGCAGTCATTAACAGAGCTGAGATTTGAACTCAGTTCTTGTGACTCCAAGTTCAACATTTCTTTTTCAACTATAATGAACATCTTGACCAATCATTACCAAATCATATTTGGATCATTAGCTTTCTGCCTGAGCTATATTGTCACACTGATATTGTTCAGAGCCTACATAAAGGAATCTTAGAATTGAGCACTGACCCTGGAGTCAAGAGGACTTGAGTTCAAATCTGGTCTCAGACACTCCCTAGCTGTTTGATCTTGAGCAAGTCGCTTAACCAGATTTCCTCAAAAAAAAAAAATTGAAAGGGAACGTAGAATCACAGAATTTACAAATTGGAATGGACTTTGGGGGTCAGCCTGTCCCTGAGAAAGAATCCCCTCTTTAAAAGACCTCACAAGTGCTCACAAAGCCTTTGCTTAGTGATCTCCAGTGAGAGGGAGCTCACTGTCTCCTGAAGCAGACCCCTTTCCACTTTAGACAAACTGAATTCTTAGGGAGATTTTCTGGACATCAACCCCAAATTCATCTCTTGGCAATTTCTGCCCATTTTTTCTTGTTCTCCCCTTTGGAGCAAGAAAGAACAAACCTAATCTAATAAAATATGATAGCTAAAATTGATTCCAGATGTGGCCTGAACAGGACAGAGCACAGCAGGCTATCTCCTTCCTGTTCTTCAGTCCACCATTTCTGTAGCTCCAGATGACAATAGCTTGGTTGCTATATCACACTGTTGATTCATTCTTAGTTTGTGGTATATTGAAACCCCTTGATCTTTTCCAGACAAACCATTCTCTAGTCACGCCTTTCTACTCTTGTACTTGTGAAATCGGCTTTTAGTACCTAGGTATAAGACTTCACTTACACATATCCCTTTAAATCTTTTTCTTATTCACTTTGATAAATAGAAATTGACTATAATCCCCTTATTGCTGATGAGGAAAGAGATAGAAAAAATGTTCTAAGCAGACATAGGGAAAACATTTTATAAAAACTGGAAATAATAATCTCAGAAGACTTCATTAAAAAATCAAAGATATAAAGAACACTAAAAATGTGTAAGTCATACTACAAACAGGCAAATTCACAATCCTTTTGTTGGGAAGTAACTTGGTATAATAGAGTCTAGGACATGGAACCAGGAAGTCCTAGGTTTAAATCTTACCTCAACCATTTATAAACTATGTGGCTTTAAATGCTTTAGTCTTTCTGGGTTTCAGTTTTCTCCTTTGTAAAATTAAGGGCATGATCTTTAAAGTCCCTTCTAGCTCTATGATCCTATTATCAGAATCAACCTGTGAGTAAGGAAACTCATTATAGATAAACTATTTAGCTTAGCAAAATTAGAGGCTAATGGAAATATTTCCATCTCTCTAGCCAAATATTTGGCTAATTGTTATTTTCACATATTCACACATATGTTTTATATATATGTATATACATATATACACATGCATATATGTATGTGTGCATATCTTCTCACTCATATAAGCTCACCAAGAAAACTCTTTTCAAACAATGCCCCATCAAGAAAGCCACAATAAATATCTTCTAGGATTCATTTGAAATGAATATTACCATGGGTTTGATATTAAAGAAAGAACGAAAAGAAACTTCTAAGGGAAAATTTAAGCCTATCTTTGCCAAGTTGGGTTTGTGATGTTTAATGCTTTACTAGTTATGTCAACCTCAGCTTCCCTGCTTTCTTATCCTGTTGAAATATTTTACCATTCCATATCTATAGTGGTCATCTAGTCATTAGTGACCTCTTTGCTAATATAAGTACATTTGACATGATATATAGTAAAGGAAAGGATGTGTGTATTCCATGATATCTACACAAGGCAAACTTCCAACTGCAAGCAATCAAATTCTAAGCTATGCATTAAGTTTACTCCATGGAAATACATTGTGTAAAGCTGAGGCATCAAATTTACAATACAAAGGCCGCATGCAGTAGGCAACTACCTAGTTAATCTGAACTATGTTAAAATGTTATTGGAAAATGTTTAAATAAAAATATAACAGAGCATAAATAATGTTAATTTGTGATCTTCTTTGTCAGTATGTGGCCCACAGGGATCCATTTCTATTTGAGTTTGACACCACTGATAAAAAGAAATGGCACTTGGAGGAGAGTTAAAATATTCTGTGTTAAAGATAAACCAATACTTGATCGAAATAAGGCCAGTCACAGATTTCCATTGCTAGGTAGTTTTGTCATAACATTCAAATCTTCAGTTTCCTACTATACTGCACTAATATTTACATTAGAGGAAGTTGCAGGAAAATGCATTTAGAAGGGAAAAATCTCTTATGACCTAGAATTATCATATCATAAATTCTTAAGTGTCAAAAGTGATCTTCACAGTCACTCCCTTGATGCAGAAATTTCCCATACAACCAACACCCCTTAAAGATTGCCACTGAAACTTTTCTTTAATATTTGTAGTTAATAAACTTTACTAGGTAGCTATGTACTACACCTAAGGAGGGCTCACAGATGCTGCTAATCATTGGTTCCATCCTTTACCCTGAATAGAAAGAATTCATTAGGACATTCTCCTGAGGCTGGTAGATAGTGGAATGCATGTGTATTAGGAAGCTTGGTCTCAGTTGTTTGCAAAAGGGTGTGGAACATTTTTTAAGTGTGAGTGGAAAATGGAAATAAAATGATAGTATGAGAATGGGAAAGAATGGTTAGACAGTGGTATGACTGGAAGCTGTTAGCATGAGTCAAGCACTGTATTTGTGGGAACATCCATGCAGTTCCTCAACAATTTTTAGGATTCTGGGGATGTATTGTATAGATCCCTGTAAGAGGATTTACCTTAGGTATGGTTCTAGACTCACAGTAACCAGGTTCAGATCCCATCTCTCATGCCAACTACCTGTATGTCTTTGTTCATGTCTGATTCTTTGTGACCCTCTTGGGGGTTTGCTTGGCAAAGATACTGAAGTGACTTGCCCTTTACTTCTCCAGCTCATTTTACAGATGAGGAAGCTGAGTCAAAGGGGATTAGGTGACTTGCCCAGGGTCATAACAGCTGGCAAGTTCCTGAAGCCAGATTTGAACTCAGGAAGATGAATCCTTCTGACTTCAGGCCCAGCACTCTATCCAGTGTGTCACCTAGCTGCCCTGCATGTAATTCAGCCAATCCATTAGTCTCCCTGGGTCTCATTTTACATATCCACAAAATGAAGGGATTGGTCTGAATGTCCTGTAAGGTCCCTTCCCACTCTAAATCTATGATCCTATGATCCTGGAGGTTGGGTTCACCTTCACTTAGGGAACATGGTAAGAATGGTTACTGTTGTTATCAAGGTCATCTACCACACTGATGACAAATTCTTCCATTAAGTACAGGGAGTGTTGGTGCATTATTTTCCGATTGTGCACTCAATGCAGCCTCTGAAACTGAGATGCAACAATGTATGGATCCGTTCTCTGCTGCTTGTGCTAATTTTGGCTTAACAATGAACACCAAGAAAACACAAAAAACAGTCACCACCACACCATCCATACATGGAACCATTGGTTACAGCAAATGGAGAAGTTTAAATACTGTGGATAAGTTCACTTACCTTGGTAGTATACTTTCCAGGGATGTACACATTGATAAGGAGGTTGACACATGCATTGTCAGAGCTAGCTCAGTGTTTGGGAGGCTCTGAAGGAAAGTATGGGAAAGAAGAGGCATTACACTGACCACCAAACTGAAGGTCTACAGAGTCGTTATGCTGACCTCGTTGTACGCCTGTGAAACATGGACAGTCTATAGTACCATACTAGGAAACTGAATTGCTTCCATTTGAATTGTCTTAGAAAGATTCTGAAGATCACCTGGCAGGATAAGGAAGCAGACACTGAGGTCCTTACTCAAAGTAAACTGCCAAGCATTGTTCCATCAAACTCTGCTTCATAGAGCACAACTCTGATGGGCTGGTCATGTTGTTCAAATGCAAAATGTATACTTGCCAAAAAGAGTATTTTATGGAAAACTCACATGGGGATCACATGGTATTCAGAAGAGGTGACACAAGGACACTCTCAAGGTCTCTCTCAAGAATTTTGGATTGGATTGTGCGACATGGGAGACCCTGACACACAACTGCTCAGCATGGTATGCCCACGTTAGAGAATGTTCTGTGCTCTATGAGCAAAGTGAAATCTAGACAGCTCAAAGGAAACATAGGATGTGCAAATTTATAGAGTATCCACCACAAATGTTCACACCGACTACCTGTGCTCAGTCTTTGGTAGAGCATTCCGAGCTCATATTGGTCTGAGCAGCCACAGTTGGACGCACTGAAACTTGGCTTTATCCTGGTGATATCATTTTGGTCCTGTTAGAGAATGAAGAACCAACGGTTACGGTTGTTATTGAGAACAATATTAATTAATAATAACCAGAATTTATATAGTGCCATGAGAGTTGCAATGTGGTTACGTATATCATCTCATTTGATCATTGCAAAAACTCTGGGAGATAGCTGCTTTATTATCCCATTTTACAGATGAGGAAACTAAGGTAGAAGGAGAATAAATGACTTGCCAAGAATCAGGCATTTGGCAAGCGTTTGAGGCAGGATATGAACTCAGGTCTTTTGTTGATTAGGATTAAGGCAGCCTGCAGAAAAAGATGAACACCATCAGTTCATGTTATTACTGGGTGAAAATGAGTGTTTAACCCCCTAATGTCTCCCCATGGAGAGTTTTTAGCATCTCAGTGCAGCGATGAGGAGCCCTAACAGATACTGCTTCTAAATAATATATGGCTGGGATCTTGGAAGTTCCTTTTTGCATGGAAAGAGGTTGTGCTCCAAGAAGAGCCAGCCCAGAATTCAAGAATCAGTGATAGGATGTTCTCAGACCCAGAATAGGCCAATCAATTTTCAAACAGCCCAGATCATTAATGTTTTTTCTTATATTGAGCCAAAATTTTTCTTTTGTTTCTATTCATTAATTTTCCCATCATTTGCAAAATAAAACAGTTCCCTCTAATCACAATCCTTCAATTATTTTAAAAAGCAGCATTCTTCCTCCCAAGTCTACTATTTTCCAAGGTAAATACACCCAATTCCTTCAACTGTTTCTCACAGGATATTATTTCCAGGCTCTTCAGGTATGTTATCTTTTTTTTAGATGAGTTCCAATTGGTCAGTATCCCTTTTAAAACCTCTTCTCCACAAAATATTAGTTGTAAAGCCATCCCCAAATGGATAAGTGATTACAGAATGAGCAATCAGCTCACAAAAGAATTGTAAAGCATTAACAATCATAAAAAATTATAGCAAAACAATAAAATAACAAGATAACAATATGTAAAGTACTACTGAAAAGAAATCTAAAATTTCACTGAAAAGCCAGAAATTGGCAAAGATGACATAAGAAAGAAACTATCAAAGTGATCAAATTAACGTACTGTTGGGTGAAATTGTGAAATGGTTTTATGGTTTTGAAAAACAATTTGAAATGATAAAAATGAAACTAAAATGCCTATCCCCTTAACACAGAGATTCCATTGCTTGGTGTAGGGGTGGGGAACCTGTGGCCTTGAGGTCACATGTAGCCCTCTAGGTCCTCAAGTGTGGGCCTTTGACTGAATCCAAATAAATCCTTCAGGAGATTTGTTCTGTGAAGTTTGGGGATAAAAAAATGGTACCTAGCTCACAGGATCATTTTAAGGATCATGTAAGATATTGTATATAAAGTCACCTGTAAACCTCCAAACACTAAATAAATGTTAACTATTATTGCTGCTGTTGCATATGTAGCAGGTAATGTAGGGGTAATCTAGAACATTCCTGATCAATGTTATGAGTCCCCCAAGATTAGATTGCAGGGTACTGACCTTTAACAGAAGCCTCTCCCAGGGAGTTAGGTATATGTCCTAGTCTGTAACTAAGAAGATACAGTGAAATTCTCTCTGGTTAGACCTCAGGGACTGGTGCTACTTCCTGATGATTGACAACTGAGTCCCACTCCCAAATACACACACACACACACACACACACACACACACACACACACACATACATACACACGCACATAATCTGTTATAGGAATCACCTTCCCTGTGATCTATAAGTGAGCTGAAAAACGGGTGCACCATTTTTGCCCCTTTTGCTTTTCTGATTTTCTCTCCCCTTGACTTCTGAACTATAAAGTGACAAAAGTGGCAATTAATTTTTCCTTTACTCACTCCAGAATCAGAAATGGTAACTTACAAGAGAAAAACACAGCAACATACTATGCTTTTCCAGGTGAACCTGGGATTGGAATTCCTAGGCAGTTTTTTCTTTCTGTTTCAGCGTCTTACCACAGGTCAGAGACCAGCCATCTTGGGAATGGATATTTCCAGCTTTGGTGTTTCCTTATGAGGAAAGTATGTGAAAGAAAAGGGTAAGAGATAGGGCTAGAAAAGTAAGTTGGAATGGGTGGGGTTACTAAATCAATGATTATTCAAAAGACTATGAAAAGATCATTCTTAGTTCAAGACTTCTCAAGTTCAAGAATTCCTATGGTGAAAGCCAACCTTCAGAAGAGGACTAGTTTCTTGACTGTGCACAATTTGAAGAATGAAGACATAGTCAAAGCAAAGCAATGCAGGAAATTGGGACCTTACCAACCCTCCAAAATATTGCTCACATGGTACAGGGCTCGGGTTGATGGAGAATATTTATTTAATTGTATCAAAAGAGGTCACTACCTCCTAGGAGAATATAATTTGTTTAACGGTCTACTTGAGAATTTTATGTTATCTGTTTTTAAGCCATGTATGAGATGAAATGCATCATGCATTTTCTGTGCTAAAGAGGGGAAAAAGCTTTCTAACATCCAATCCTACTATTTTCCATTTAAACAATGGGTATCTTTGTGGTAGTGGTCTTTATTTCCAACATATGAGGAAACCCTTGGCACAGAGCCATCTGTAAGCTTGAGGTAGGGATAGAGCCAAAGAAAGAAATTATCTTATCTCTGGGCTAAGATTCCAAGATTGGTCTCTGCAAATACAGAGACCTAGGGGAGTGTGGAATATGTACATGTACCAAAACCATACATCAGATGTATGTGTGTTTCCTTTCATTATATTGTGAATTTCTTGACAGAATATTTGTGTAATTTTTAATGTTATTGTTCAATTATTTCAGTCATATCTGATCCTTCTTCATGACGCCATTTGAGGTTTTCTTAGCAAAGGTACTGGAATGGCTCATCATCTCATTCTCCAGTCATCTTATAGATAAGGAAACTGAGGTAAGCAGGCTTAAGTGACTTTCCCAAGGTCATACAGCTAGTAAGTGTCTGAGACCAGATTTGAACTCAGGAAGATGAATCTTCCCAACTTCAGGTCTTACTCTCTAGGCATTTTGATGCTACCTACCTATATTATATTTCTTGACGGAGGACTTATGTCATGCCTAGTAGTATTTCCTAGTAGAGCAATATCTTTCACATAGTAAGATCTTAGTAAATATATATATATATGTACATATATATATGTACATATATATATGTATATATATATATAGCCTCTGCCTGCATTACTTTTTATTCGGCTTCTTCTTTTTCATACTTGGAAGTAGCTAAGTGATGTAATAGAGAGAAAGTTGAATATGGAACCAGGACATCCTGAGTTCAAATCCCTCTTTGGCCATTTCACCATTTTCTGCTTCAATTTCCTCATTTGTAGAAATGGGAACAGTAATATCACCTACATCACAGGGTTGTTGGGAGGATAGAATGAGATGATATTTGCAAGCCTTAAAGCAGCATATAAATGATATTCCAACAATATTCATTACTCATTATTAATCATCGCCATCATCATCCTTACTATTATTTAATACTGTGAAGGATCAGTCTAGATCTTTCCATATCTCATCCCACAAATCCCCCAGAGGGCAATCTATCTACTCCATGTACCTGGAGTCCATTCTCGAGGTTTCAGATTATCTGTCACTTTCCTCACTCTTGCTATGTAACCATTTCACTTCTTTTGAGATTAGACCTTTTTTGGAAGACATATAATTTTAACACTTCTTACAGTGAAATAATAATGGGTAATAAACTACACCCTCCTCATGGCATCATGTCTTTTCTTCATTGCCATTTAGGTCACCTGCAATTTAAATTGATAGGATCATAGGATTAATCCTCTGGGACTAGGAAACTCCCTGATTTGTACCTATAAAACATCACGAGGAGAATATAGGCACCTAAAAGATGTGTTTCCACTGATGGAAATGTTTTAGCAAAAGGAAATAAAGAGCTATCTGTCTGAAGATTTTTACAGCAGTATTATTTTTAGAGGCAAAATAACTGGAAGCAACCTAGGAGAATGAATGAATTGTAGTATAATAATGTAATTGAATATTATACTACAATTATTATAGACAAATATGAGGAATAGAAAGAAATCTGGAAAGATCATTTTAAAATCACTCAAAGTGAAACAAAAGCAGAACCAGAAGAACAGAGTGCACACTAATGGCAACCACATGAATGGAAAAGTAAATGGGAATGAATGAACAAAGAATCTTGGTGAAAACTCGAGAGAGAATAATTTAAAAGTTATTAAAGTAGTTTATACCTTAAAATTAATTCATGTATTGTTCATTTAGACAGTGAAAGAGGGGTAGGGGTGGGAACTTAGGGAAGACTGTGGTGAGAGAAATGATTATTTCTGTTTTATACTTATTAGCAATTATTAAATTAGAACTAAGGTTTCTCTTCTTTTCTAATTCCTCATTCAGAAATCAGGCCCTGTAGGTTATTCAGACAGCCTTTGAAGTACAGGGTTGACAAGGAGAGAGAAAACTCAGATCTGATCAAAAGGTAAATAAACTTTAGTTTAGGTGAATTGATAGATTACAGCCTATTGTGTTTTACTCAGACAGATCTGGTTAATAGTGAATTCCCCCTTTTGTCTAGATTACCCTAGATTAAGGTAATATAGGTATAGATAAGACTCTTTGATCAAGACTGAGTGATCAGAATCAAGTCCCCAGACCCTCATTAGATGAAGCCCATCTCTCATTATAATATTCATTCTCTCTTAATTGTTAATCAGTCAGAGTTGATTGCCACTCTCAGGAATACACACTTTTTCAAAGGCATATAAACTCTTGTGTTCCAGGAGGGGTCTTTCTAATTTGAGAGTTCCACTGACCCCCTTTATTAATATCTGTTAGTAAATACTTTAATTATCCAGAAACTGTATCTTGAACTTTTTACAAGTCACAGTGGGAAGGAAGGAAGGAAGGAAGGAAGGAAGGAAGGAAGGAAGGAAAGGAGATGCATTTCTTTGTGAGGGAAAAGCTTCAAGCCATTGAAGGCACTAAATTTTTCAAATGCAATCCCACCCTGTCTCTTCAATTCTGGATCATTGTTCTTCTTTGCAGTTGTTTTTCATAATCTGTGTTATAGATATTCTTCATTCATTTTGATTTTTTCCAATATAAATGCTTACTCCAGTTTCTTTTGAGTGGTCATAGATATGACTCAGGTATCTTTGTAAAGGTCTGGAGAACAATGAAAGTCAGAAATAGGAGTGCATGGAGATATTCATTGTCTATAAGGAATCTCTTTTCCCACAAACATCTTTGATAGGCATACATCTTCCTGTATTATGTGACTCTTGGTATTGATCATGAAGATTACTGAAGAAAGGAATTTTGTAAAATATTAAAGTATGAATGAGAAAAATTTTGTGGAAAGACTGCCTTTAAAGTTGTATCTTGATCTATTGAGTCAAGTTCTTTTTAAAATAACCAATAAACAATAACCACAGAAGTATGTTGTATTATTGAACTCTCAAGTCACTTTTTTTTTTGCCTACAAAGATATGGTCAGCTATAGACCAAACCATACCTAGCATAGCATAACTAGAGTTGTTCTCCAGTACTTACATCCAAGGGCAGGGAAAAGTATATCAGTCTCTTTGCCCATGGGGGTCATTCTGAAATATCTGGTTCTCTCCCAAAAAGTGAGGTCCTCAGTTTTCTCCTCCCACATGATCCCTAGATGAAGAGAGATGACGAAGCCCTGATCTTGGGTAGAGACCAGCTGAGTAGAAAGGAGGTGCAGGATGCAAGAGATGTTGGTAGAATGGGTAACATTTGGTAACTGATTAGATGTGAGTTATAAGGGAGAAGGAAGAGTCCAAGGTGACTCTGTACCTGCAAATCTAGGAAGAGGTTCAGGTTTAGGAGATAAGATAATGAATTCCATTTTTTACTTGTTGAATTTGAGATATTAACAAAAGATCCAAGTAAAGAAATGTCCAACCACACATGAACCTGAAGATTGGGAAAGGGAGGAGATGGAAAAAATTATAATGACCAATTAATTCAAAAGCTCAAAAATTTGGGCCTCTGGATCACTGAGACACAAATAACTTCACCTGCTTCAATAACCTCTCAGGGTGTCACTGGGTTACTGTAGAGCCTAGTTCATTATGGTGATCATATACCATCAAGAAAAAAGTGTCTTGTCTACCATTACTCACTAAAGTCTGACTTCTCAGCCTTCATCCCAGCATGAAGATGATTCTGGACTCTTGAAGGAGCCATGTCAGCTCTCACCAGCCTGGAAAGGTTTTCATTATTAGCCTAGCAATGGACTATGTGTCAACTGCAAAGGATTGGCATTGCTAAATTCAGAGAGGCTTATCACTAAAAGACTGGCTACTAGAGAATTCTTTCATTTTTTTTAAACCTACGGCAAGTCATAGGGACAATACAAGGTAACAAGCATTTATTAAGCACTTACTATGTGCCAAGTATGGTACTAAGGGCTGGAGATACAATACAAACCCTCCTGAAGGAGGGCCCCTAATGGATGAAGATATCATATAAAAGAAGATTAAAAAGTGGGTTGGGGATAAGGGGAAGGGAGGGTGAAGGTACCTGGCATGGTGACAATATCCATAAAGTCAGAAGAGGAGTGAATCCCCAAGAGAAACTCACCAAAGGGAGAACAAGCCAACGAAGCAAAGGTAAGATGCTGATGAGGCATGAAGGGACAATGGAAGGAGTAATTACAAAGTTAGCATGTTTAAGTTTACAAAGCACTTAGCATGGCATCTCATTTGATCCTTACAGCAACCTTGGGAGGTCTCTGCTATTGTTATCCCCGTTGCATAGCTAAAGAAACTGAGTCAGAGAAAAGGCAAAAGATTTGCTGAGGATCACAAGCTAGTAAGTATTTGGGACAAGATTTGAATTCAGGTCTTCTTGATGCCAAATCCAGAGCCCTGTCTACTGCAACCTACCCACTAAAAAGATTTAAAGTTAAGTCACCAAACATTTATGGCACCTACTATGTGCCAGGAAGTATCTAGAATAAGAAAAGTTCTGCCACTTAAGAGAAAATATTTTAGGTATTTGGAAAACAAATAATTTTCTCCCTTGACAGTGCTGGATAATCCCATTTATACTATATAAATTTTTAATCAGCAAGTTTTCATTATAGTGGAAAATCCACATGGAGCAAGATTTACAAGGAAAATAAAAGACCTTTGTTGCTTTTTCCACATAAATTGGGAAACTGCATAGTGAAAAAGATCCCTGAGAATATCAAGCTGGTAGAATCAGAAGCCCTGTGTTCAAATCCCACTTTTGATAGTACTGATGAGAACTTGGGCAAGGGATTTAACTTCCCTGAGATTCAGTTTCCTCATCTATGAAATTAGGGGGTTGGATTAAATGACTTCTTCCCTTCCAGTGCCAGCTCTCTAATCCCATGGTCTCTTTGACCACTCACAGGGATCTGTTATTTTTAGCAAACTCAAAGGTCACCTTAGATCTAGTCCTGGCTTCTCTTTATTTTGCCAGACTATACTTGACTGCTTATGAATGTTAGTTACACTAGTATGCCCATTTTCTACAGATGAAGGTCCTCCTGGTCTACCCAGTTCAGTATGCCTCCAGTTTTTAAGGATCATCTCTTTGGACCCCGCCCTATGTCCCTTCTGTTTCTACTGTCATCCTTCATAAGGAGGCAGCTCTCTTTTGGGGGGCAAGAGTCTAACTTTTTGATAAACAAATAAATTCAAATTTTTACCAGAAGTGACTTTTAGAGGTAAGGGCTGGATCTTATTTATTCTTATATATCTTCCACTATCTTTGTCATTATTCAGTCGTTCTACTTGTCCAACTCATTATGACCCCAACTGAGGTTTTCTTGGCAAAAATACTGGAGTGGTTTGCTATTTCTGGCTCCAACTCATTTCACAGAGGAGGGAACTGATGTAAACAAGGCTAGATGACTTGCCCAGGGTCACACAGGTAGTAAGTGTCTGAGACCAGATTTAAACTCAGGAAACTGAGTCATCCTGACTCCAGATCCAGCCCTCTACCCATTTTGTCACCTGCCTGCCCTTCCAGTATCTAGCAAATTACATCAGACACAATAGAAACATAACAAATATTTCCAGAATGAATAAGTGAATGGTTATTGTACTGTGAAGATAAATCAAAACCACATTTGCTTAGAATTCTCAGTGATACACCCCAAAATTTAGATGAGGGAGAACACTGAGAAATAAAAAACAAACGGGAACATAAACCCAAAACTTTGGGAAAGGGAATTTCAAAGAGTTTAGAGAGAAGATAACTAGGATCTAATTATCTTCTCTCTAAACTCTGGACTTCATCATTCCCCCACTCAGATTTTTTTAATGTATGGGGAGCTCCTTGAGGTAAAGGACTCTCTTTTATCTTTTTTTTTTCTCTTCCTACTCCTTAGCATCATGCCTGACACATAATAGGCACTTAATAAATGCTTATTGATTGACAGACTTCAAAAATCCACGAGATGGGTAGAGGTGCTGAAGAAAAGAAACTGCCAAATGTCCTGCCCTTTCAAAAAAAGAGAAGAGAGTAGAATCTGCAACTTATATAACAATCTGGGAAAATCCTTGAAAGAATAATTCAAAGTAGGGTGTTAGAGGATTTTGAAAGAAAAGTCGTGATTGCTAATAGCTAACATGGTTTCCCCAGGAAACGTCACAACAGACTAATATAATTTTTTTTTGACAATGTTACTGAAGAAACAAAGGACCGCTACAACATTGTGTGTTTAAATTTCAACAAACCATTTAGCAAAGTTCTTCATTCGAAGTTGGAGAGACTGGGAAGGAAGAGAGATTCAGCCTCTTGAATTTCTTCTGGTTCTTTTAGTTTCTAGCTTCAAGAGAGATGTGTAATGCTCACCTCTCCACAGGTCACTGCAGGGAGAAAGACTCTGGGAAGAAGTCAGCATGTATAACTTTGCTTATGTTCCCATTCCCAGCTTACTATCCTAGAGGAATTTTCCCTTTGAGTGTGATCTGGAACCCTCTCTCTCTCTCTGTCTCTCTATCTCTTTATCACTATGTGTGTGTATGTGTGTGTGTGTGTGTGTGTGTGTGTGTGTGTGTTGTCTATCTGACTGTCTCTCTGTCTGTGTCTGTCTCTCTGTCCCTGTCTCCTATCTTTGACTCTATCTCTGTGTCTCTCTGTGTGTCTGTCTGTCTGTCTGTCTCTACCTCTATCTCTCTGTCTCTGTCTCTCTTTGTCTCTCTCAGCTGAACAAGATTATCTTGCCCTGCCCATCCCCCACTCCCCATCCCGGGAGAGCTTCTTTAATTTATATTGCCTGATATATTTTCTCATATGCATACTTCCTCTAATTTCTTTTTCGCTGTCATCTCGGATAAATGGGTTTCTTTGCTATTTGGTATGTGTGTTCATTGTAGACCTGGCATTTGGTGGGAAGAGGGTGAAGCCTTGAATGTAAAACTTGGAACCTCATTCCCTACCCCATTAATGAATAGCCATCAGGAATTTAACTTAAACCTTAAAGTTACTTCCAGGAAGAATCTTCTAGTCTAACAATAAGATAAATACAATTCTACTCTGGTACCTCCTCCATCTCTGTGAGAAGAGCAGAGTGACCAACCTCTAGCATAACATCTTCCTTAAATAAGGGTGGAGGAGGAGAACCTCTCTGGAAAACACAGAGGATAGTTACATGCTACATGAGCAAAAGAAATAACTACTCTATACTAGTCTCTGAATGTCACTAATATAGAATGCCAAAACTGATAGATGAATGCAATGATTTACATAGCTGACTTGGAGATACATTCAACTAGATTCATACCATTTTACTGGCAATAAGTTTTATTTAACGTTTCATGTTTTAAATCCCTGATTTGTTTTAATATTATGTTGATGAATTTCTTACACCGTAATTGGAATATTGTTGGGAAAATGTTGATTTGTGAGATGACACCTAGTATGTGATGCAATTGTACCATTAGAAGGTTATTTTGTCTTTTGATCTGAATGCTATGAGTTTATAAACTTGAGCTATTACTTATTAGCCACTTTTATCTGGGAGAAGGATGTTCTCATTAAAGACCATCTTAAGTATTCAAACTGAGTATACTAGGTGGGTCAGAATTAACTTAGTACCTTTGAAAGTTCCATTATCATAGGTTTATATAAAAAGAGAAAGACCTTCAATCTGTATTTTATTTGAAATTGGGCTAGGTCCACCGATTCTATCTTGAAAGAGGCTCCTGTTGTCATAGGGATTTCTTGCTTAACTAGGATATTTTGATTAGATTAAATACAGAGAAGAAATCCCCACTGGAAAAAATCTAATCTTTCATAACCCCTTCAGAGACCCCTAAGTTTATCACATTCTTTCCAAAATCATCTGACATCCTGTCCTTATTATTCAGCTTCCTGGCCTCATTCAAAATGAGAACTGGGAAAGACCTTAGCTTAAAAAGGCCAAGGTCTCCCACTATATCTGGAGCTATCTCCAGTTTTCCTCTTCTATATATTTTCCACTGGACCCAGATAGCTCTGGAGGAAAAAGTGAGGCTGGTGACCTTGCACAGCCCTCCCTCACTTAAATCCAATTCACTTGCAAATCATGGCCTCACCTTCCTGAACAAACAACAATAAACTCATGCCACCCAAGTGAAAAAGATGGAGATCTATAAATTGGGTGACAGTAAAATTAGGTAGATTCAGAATGGGTTGAATGACATGACCCAAAGAGTGCCTATTAATGGGTCAGTGTTAGCTTGAAGTGATACTGTGCAGTGTCCAAAGCATCTGTCCTTGGTCCTGAGGTGTTTAACACCTTTATCAATGAACTTGGATGAAAAGACAAAGGGGACAGGGGGAAGAGTGAATAAGCATTAAATAGTGCCTACTACATGTCAGACCCAGTGCAAAGGGTTTTAACAAATTTTATTTCATTTGATCCTCACAACAACTCTATGAGATAGGTGGTGTTATCATCCCCAATTTACAGTTGAGGAAACTGAGGCAGACAGAGTGTTAAATGACTTACCCAGGGTCACACAGCTAGCAAGTATCTGAAGTTGAAGTTAAACTCAGATCTTCCTTATTCCAGGTTCAGAGAGTCACCAGCTGCTTACTATAAATAAGTAAGCAAATCACATGCCTGTCAAATTTAAAAATGAAATATAACTGGGGGAGATAGCAAACACCCATTAGGTGAAAAAGGCATCATGGTGTGATGGAAAGAACTGAACTTTGAGCTGAATGATATAGGTTCAGAAACATAGACAAATCATTTTGCCTCTCTTGAACCTCAGTTTCCGCATCTATAATCTATAATTATAGATGTAGTACCTATATCACAGAAATTTTATGCAGATCACATGAGATGTATGTTCAGTTATACTTAATGGTACAATAGCAATTGTCATTCTTCTTGTTGTTTTATGATGATGAGGATGATGACGATGATGGTAAAGATGATGATGAACAGTGAGAAGAAAGTAGGAATCCAATATAGATGTTAGAAGCTTCAAACATTGGGGAAAATCTGATAAGATAAATTTTAATAGGAATAAATGTGAAATCCTTCACTTGGGTTCAACAGGTCAAAATCACAAGTACAATCTGGAAGATAGATGAGTAGGTAATACTTTGAATTCTTTGAAAGGGAATAATCTGAAAAACTTTCATGGACAGCAACCTGAACCTAAACTATTTTTCCCAGCAGCCAAAAAAGCTAATCCAGTCTTAGACTATAGGAAGAGAGACATCATATCAAGGTCAATGGCCATAAGAATCCTGCTGTTCACTGTCCTGGTCAGACCACTCCTGGAATATTGTGTCAGGATCTGACTGCTACTCTACAGGAAGGATACCAACCTGCTAGAGGACACACAAAGGAGAATGACCAGATTGATAAGAAGACTGTCACTTTTCCATATGAGTTACTTGAAGGACCTGCAAGAGTCATTTAAAAGCCTAGAGAAATCTCAAGAGGGATATGTTAGCTATCTTCAAATATTTGAAGGGCCTTCATATTGAAAAGGGCTTAGGGTTTTCTTTTGTTTTTTTTCTGTTTGATTTCAGAAAACCTAATAGCCATATCTGAATGTTTCAAAGAGGAAGGTTCAGACTTGATAGCAGCAAAAACCTCCTAGCAATTAGAGCTATCCAACTTTAGTTCAACAGGGGAATTGTTTGCTTAGAGATGATGGGTTTCCTTTCACTAGACAACTTCAAGAAGAAATTGAAAGATTATTTTGTTGGGTTTTCTATAGAAGGGATTCTTGGTCAGATAAGAGTTGGATGAAATCACTCTGAGGTCCCTTCCAACTCTGAGTCCATGAATCTGTGGAATCCTATTAAAAACAACAACAAAAGTGATGGATTGTACCAATCGCACCATCCATGTTCAAACTATTAAATAATATACTGTCTGTATTAGAGAAACAAACCCTAAGGTGTTACTAGTCAAGAGCACAGACAAGACAGTCACTGCTTATGACAAGAGCACAGATAAGGCAGTGTGCATATGAAAGAAGAGCTGACTTGTTAAGATGCCAGCTGGGCCCATTCAGAAGGCACTCCTGCAAAGGGATGAATCAACCTGGGTGGGATTGACTCTTGTGGTTCTGGAGAGGCAGGATGATTCAGAGCTAACACCCACTTCCTTAGACATCAAGTAGAGTTTGTAGTTGTGATTACAGGTTGTGATAAAATCTAACTCTCATCTCCTATGTGTTCTAATTCAGGCATGAGCAATCTCCTCAGGAGAGGGTGATTTCTCTGCCAGCGTCTGTATTTCTAATGTCATTGCTCATCCCCTGAGCCTCCACAGTTTGGCTGACTGACAGAAGCATAATATCTCTTTCCTCAAAGAAATTTTGTGGTCATAGAATGGATTTGCCAATAGATGTGATCAAAATATTTCACTGTGGGGTTTTGTGGAAGAGTTTGGAGACTGAAGATGGGTTGGAGTGCTGGTGTCCACATTTATCAGCTGTCAGATTGTCAAGAACTACATTATCTGTTTCCTCATTTTAGAAATGAGAATGATAATGGTTTTGCTAACTGCCTCCCAGGGTTGGTCTGAGGAAGACGCATCATAAACCTTAAGGCTTTAGAAATGTGAATGTTGTTGTTCAGTCTTTTTTTAGGTTGTGTCTATTCTCTATGACCCCATTTGGGGTCAGCATCCCAAACCATCTCCACAAAGATAGTGGATTGGTTTGCCATTTCCTTCTTCAATTCATTTTACAGATGAGGAAACTGAGGCAAAAAGGGTTAAATGACTTGTCCAGGGTCACATAGCTAATAAATGTCTGAGGCCAGATTCAAACTCACAAAGAATGAGTATTCCTGACTCCATGCCTGGTACTCTATCCACTACACCACCGAACTTCCTCCAGAAATATGAACAGTTAGTATTATTTTATTATAAGTGAATAAAATGTTGTTGTTATAGTGTATCACACCATATAAAGAATCAATGAGGGCCAAGCATGGTGGTACATGCCTGTTATTCTAACTACATGGGAAGCTGAGGATGGCAGATATCTCGAGTTCTAGAGTTATGAGCTACAAGGGTCTAAGCCAATAGAGTATCCTCACTAAGTTCAGAATCAATGTGGTAAGTCCCCAGGACAGGTGAGGAATAAGGAGGTACCAGGCTGCCTAAGGAAGCACAAAGTAGCCTAGGTTGGAAACAAAGTAAGCCAGAACTCCCAAGTTTATGGGTAGAGTAGAGGTATTGGATCCATAAGTATTCCCTGCCCAGCAGGAGTGACATGGAGAGATCCAGTCTTAAAAAACAAAAATGAAAAAGACTTAATGAAGACTGGAGGTGTGGAATGAGGCTGATATTTTCAAACACAAAATGAGTGAATTTGTTTTCTGAACCATACTTTTTTGCTGCAAGAGAGGACTTTATTCTCTTGGTGGGAAGAATTGTTGAAACAAGTGAAGGAGAAATAATAGTGATGTCAAAATATAAGAAAAGAATGTCAATGCAAGAGAGAGAAAGAGAAAGAAAGAGCACTTATAGACCTTTAAAAGGAAAACACAGAGAAGTGTAAGTACTAGCTTGTTAAATTTAATAGACTTAAAAAAAACTATTAATAAAAGTTCTTCTGTTCATCTTTGTATTATGGGATTGCTAATGTTTGTCAAGTTCATAAACCTTCTTCTTTTCTTTTGGAAAAAGATTTAATGAAAGTATTTGCCTGGATAATGATATTTAAGGTAATTGATACAAGTTTTGATTTTGAGGACAGACCACAGGCTTGTCTCCCTGAAGAAGTAGGATGTTCTTGGTTGGGGGGCAGTGAGAAGGGGTACCCATGCCTGTGGGAGAATTGGTAGGACAAAACTTAACAAGGGAGAATGAAAAAAGCAGGGGAAAGTAAAAAGAATAGTAAGAAAGAAGAAAAGGGGAAATGAGAAAAGAGGATTAGAGAGAAAGGGGACGACTGTTCAGTTCCAAGTAATATCTTGATGGCTTTGATCAAAACAATGAACTTCCCTTTTGCTTGGTTTCCCCCTTTCTAAAATATAAACATTGTCCTTCTCTGTCACCCAATGGTGCAAAACAGTGTTGATTGATGTTTAGTCACTTTAGCTTTAATTCTAGGGAAATACACAGCATTTTTGAATGTTTACAACACTAGACTCCAGTAGTCTCTTACAAGGTTTAGAGAGTTGCCCTCCTGTCCTCCATGGGAACTAGGTTAGAGAGCAATCCTTCTGCAAAATGTTGCTTAGAGGACAAGAATTTGCATTTAGGTCACTGTTTAACTTTCTTTAGCTCTCAAGACCTCCCAAACTCCCCAGTAACTGTCTGAAAACTGGGCAGCTCCTTTTCACTCCAGTGTTAGGTACTTAGAGCAGGGTTTTTCCTAATTTCTTCCTCAAGGAAGGCTGCTCCTCTTGACTGACTTTGGAATGCAAGTCTTAGGAGCTCCAAGGATATTCCCTTCCCCCACACTGGGAAGTGTTCTCTGTCTTAAAAGTAGGATTGTAGACCCTCTGCAGCCAGGAAGGGGCATTCTACTACAAAACAAGACCTTTAGGGGGAGGAAGGTCCTCCTACAACATCTGTCCTTACAGCTGGAGCTGCTCAAGAATTGGTGCACCCACTCTGGATTTTGCCTCAAACAAACTTGGCCTCAACCTAAGGAGCACAAGGTTAGATTTTCTGAAGGGACCAAAAACAGCTTGTTTCCTCTATTGGAGTCAAAGTTCATGATGGAGTCCTATCTCTCTACAGAAAGCCCTATGTCTTCTAAGGTCAAGCTGCATTGATACCCAGAGCCTGTGACCAAGCCAATTGTCTTCCTCTCCTGCCCCCTTTCTCCCCCCAACTCTTGTAAATCTCCTTTCTCAAACTGTCACAGGCTGGCAGCCAAGGACGGCTTTGGTGATGTCATTTGTGGCATGAGCTCATGTACTTTCCAGCCAACTCTGGCAGAGACAAGTTTGAAAGCATCAAGCAACGGGCCACTAACCTGTTGTTCCCTCACAATGGAATACAGGGGCCAAACTTTCTGCATGAAGGGGGCAAAGAAAAGAAAAGTTTACAAATGAATCTTATGGAGCCACCAGCTCCTGCACTACTGGAAGGACAGAGATTTCAAAGTGACTCTCCATTGCCCCAGAATGGCCACTACCATTTCATGTCTTCTTTCCCACAATTCAAGAAGTCAGCTGCTTAACAGCTAGAGGGTGGAAGGAGGGACAAGCTGAAAACAGCTTCCAAGACTCTACTCAGCTTCTTTAAATCATGGAAGACCATCCTCCCCTGAATGCTGCCAAGAACCCCAGACTAGCTCTCTGGAAGCTATAACATTAACCATTCCCTAGTCCCTCACTGCAAGAATTCTGAATTTTTAAATCAAAAGATGTAGGTTCATGTCCTGACTCTGACATTAGCTATGGGACTATGGGCTAATCAAGTTCACTGATCTCAGTGTCCACATCACAAAAGGGGAATAGTAAGAGTTACGTTGCTAATCTCGGAAAATTTTTGTATGCTTTAATACACTAGAAAAATGTAAGTTATTATCATGATGATTTCCCAGAAAAATCAAAATTTCCCAAGAATATTAAAAATATACTTTCGGACTTTATTCAGAAATCTTGAATTCACTTATTTTATTTACTTGAAGCTTCAAACATCAATGTGCAAGTGAGGCAGAGGAGCATCTTGATTGGCCAGACCCTGGAGCTTATTTCCTGGATGCTCTTTAGGAAACAAGGTGGAGCCGCAAATATAAAATGATTGATCAAAGGCATCTAAACAGAAATGTGTCTGCTGCTTTCTATCTAGTCTATTTTCTCCTTCTGTACCTCTTGGGCAGCATCGTGAACCACTGAGGAGTCTTGATTCTCTGTTCTCCCTAATCTGTGATTGAGCTAGAAATGATTTCTCCCCACCTTTCCTTTCCCTGTTCCTCTTAGCTCTAGACATTTCTAGTCTGACTCAGTTATCTAAAAATATTACTACTCTTCTTGGGAATCATTTTGGAACAGTTGTTGGGCTTTAATAAGTCTGATTTCATCACCCACCCTGATTAAATGGTGCTGGGTCCTGAGAGAGAAAGCATTATGGGCTTTTGAATAATGCTGATGCAAGCCTCTTTTCCTGTTCTGTAAAAATAAACAGGCAGCAACAAAATATTTACATGTCATCACAGTGAGTTTCTCAAGGCTCTTTCTGAAGAGAGGGAGAAGAAAAGGTTTTGCTTAGCAACTCATGATTTGCTTCTTTGATTTCCTCCAACCCCTCTCTCCCTATTGTTGCCTCTTCCTTATAATCTGCTATTCTGACTGGTCTCTGTTCAACTATGGAAGCCAAGGGACTTTCAGATTTTTGCTAACTTTGAGTCCCTTAAAAGTGGTAAGGAATCTTCCTGTTCTAAACTAAATAAACATTGCAAAGTGGAATGGTCTGTCTCAGGATCTAGTATATTCTCCTTTGCTGGAAATCTTTGAGCAAAGGCTGAATGTCTGGTATATTGAAAAGGGGAATTATTTTTTGGTATATATTGGATTAGGTGACTAAAGAGGTAATTTCTGCCTCTGAAATTCTATGATTTTTCCTAAGCAGGAAAAACAAACAGATATTAAGAGAAAATCTATCCATATGTTTGAAATGAAAGTTTGACCCTGGGTTATGAGTTTGAAATGTTCACATTAAGCTTTTTGATAAAAGGCAATCAGTAGAGGCTTGAATTTATCAGTCTAGTCTTTTAGAGGCAATGTATTCTCTCCTGCATGCTGTTTTGATAGCAGAATCTGGATGTAAAAAGATTTTTTTAAACAGGATGAACCTAAAATAAATGAAACTCTCCAGGACAAATGTAATGGGTTCAAAAAATCAATTATGGGAGTAACAAAACGGTAGAGATATAGCTGGAAAATGGTCCCTATGAAAAAGACCTAGAAGTTCTAACCAACAGTAATTTTAGTGTGAATTGATAATGGAAAGATGTAATTAGAAAATCTAATGCAATCTTAGGTCACAATAATAGAAGTGAAATGCCCAGAGCAAAAAAAGGGATGATCCTGTTTTCCTTTGCCCTGGTGAGGACACAGCTGGAGTCATATGTTAAGTTCCCATTTTAGGAAAGATGTTGACAGTGCAAGTAGGTTGGTGAGGGGACTCAGAACTGTATCATGTGAAGATCATGGAAGAATCTGCTAATGTTTAGTCTGGAGAAGAAAAGATTCAGTAAGGACAAAATACTTTAAAGTATTTGAGTATTGTCATTTGGAAAAGGGATTGGATTAATTTAATGAGATATCTGACATCCCTCTCTCCCCCTCTCTGGGGTGAAGGATGATGCCAGAGATTTCACTGGAAAAGTAGTTTAATCTTTGCTGAGAATTCTAGGACTTGGCATTTATTGCTCATCTTCCTAGCTTAGGGCTTGGACTGAACTATAAGAAATTACATAGTCCTATGAAAAGCTTACATGAGGGCAATTCATGCTAGTGGGTAACAACAGCATCTACCAGCTAGCAGCACAGATGGCTGAGTTCTTCCTTTTCCCATTCACTGAGAGCAATAAGGAGAAAAGAGCACAGAAGAGAAATAGAGAAACACAGAGACAGAGAGACAGAACCACCATACTGCTATGGCCATTGGGACTATACACTATGGAATAGAATCTCATGGAAATTAGCCTCCTACTTTATGATAAGAAATATCAATTGTTTTCTAGGAGGTACATAAACCTCTATGAGGAATGTCCATAAAGATTTCTCTCTCCAATCTCCTTTCCCTTTCCACTTGGTCGTTTGGCAGGCATCTGGTATGACATCCCTCTGTTATATCCTAATTGTTTTATGATGGTGATCCTGGTTCTTTTCTTACATCACACACCTGTGGTTGATCCCCATATGTGCACTTCCTTGTGTATACTCTGATCACAGACTGAGGGTACACATGAAAAGAAGGCTCTGGTTGTTCTAACTACACTCAGGAAATTATCTAAGAAATTCCTTTTCTAGTTTAAGTCAGCAGGCTCTGGCAACTGGTTAAAGGAGAGAAATGTTGTCTATAAGTCAGTCACCAATAAGCTATATTAATTAATTTTGTGTTTTATTAATAATTTTATAAGCTCCTCCAAAAGCAAAGAAAAAGGGAATTCCACATTCTGAAGCCACTGCTTTTCAACATAACAGGGTCTACTGATTGTAGACTGGGTGCGGCTGACAAAATTTCTAAACCGGACTCCAGTGAGAGAGCCTCGGAGGAGAGGACAGTGAACAGGTATTAAAGCAACAAGTCTCCATCCCTAGCTTGAGCCAGCTCTTAGTGGGTAGATGTAAGGATGATCTGAGTAAATTTTTTTTCCTGCCCCTTTCTTGGTTGAGAGAAAGAGTGAACTAGGCCATGAGCCAGCCCTTTTTGCTCCTATAGTAACAGAGGAGATTTTGGCTCAATAAAACAGAAAAAAAATACTTCTTGACAATTGGAGCTACCCAAAAATTGAATGAGTAGAGTGGCAAATAGTGAGTTCTCTGTCACTGGAGTTATTTAGGAGGGGGTTTTATGATCACTTGGTGATTTTGTAGAAGGGATTAATAGAAGTAAGTCTAGACAGCCTCTGAAGTCATGCCTAGATTACTATGCCTGCAATTTGGGTATCAGCTAATAGGTAATACCTTGTAATTGTATGGACCAACTGATCTGACTTTTTTGTGTGTGAATAACATATTCTCTTCTTTTATTTTCTGTAAAATTATAAACAATATTCAGGGAGTTAGGTAGAGCAGTGGATAGAGCATTGGCCCTGAAGTCACAAGGATCTGAGTTCAAATATGAGCTGGGTGATCCTAGGCAAGTCACTTAACCTGATTGCCTCATCAAAAAAAACCCAAAACATAACTATTAACAACCCAAACCAGATTAAAATGCAATTGGGAAATATTTTTAAAAATAAACAAAAAAGCAATAAAGTAATGTTAACATCTGTGTTCTCAGTCAATATGAGGTCCACAGGGATCCTTAGGTACAGGTTATTGGCCCTTGTTTCTATGTAAGTTTGACATTACTTGTCATGCAAGATACACTTGTATCTAAGATGATTCTAAAGTGACTGAACAGTGCTGGAGGATGGCATTGGGTGGTTCTCTCAGTATGAAAATCAAGCACCTTACAGAGGCACTTATGGTCTTTTTCCCCCTTGAAATTCTCCATGTGAATGCTAATTTAGATTTCACAGGGGAGAGGCAATAAGCTTCCAATATATATAGAGCCTAACAAGGAGAGAAAGGCCTTCGTTATCTATATAGGTATATATAAATGTGGACATTTGTGTATCTTTTTTCCAACAACAATATCAATTTATTTATATTCCCCAGAGGAGGACTGGCACTTAACAGCTGCAAAATTTCAAGAAGCAAACATAGCCTTTCATGCACCATAAAAAAGGCTTTTAGAAACCACAAACCAGATAATAGAAAATTAATCACAGCATTCAGTCATAGTTTTAGCAGGCTCTAGCATACTGGCCCAAGTCTTTACAATGACTTGTAGTAGTCTCTTCTTAGGGGTGAATACCTGACCAGTTTTACAACCAATTTTAATCAGCCAACTTCCTACTGTTTTTTTAAACTGAAAGTTGTTGTAAAAATTACTTTGCATCAAATTTCCGGAGATGAATTAACACTGGCAATCTGTAGACTCCTCTAAACTGAATACTTAAATAGGATCATTCATATGGAAGGGGTCTCAGAGATCATATACTCCAACTTCCTCATCTTATAGATATGGAAACAGGGAGGTAAAATATCTTTGTGATTTTTCTTTTGAATGTTTTAAAATACATTTGGACAGAACAGTTTTCAAAACCCAATTTCCTTAGAAGAGGAATTCTTTGAGAAATGTTCTGTTAAATAATCTCTTAGAAGGGATAAAAATTAATAGGGTAACTGAGTTCACAGGTTAATGCTCATTGTTGCCTTATAGGAGACATGACAAGTTACTAAAACATAACTTCATCATTCCCTCTTCCTTCTTGGTGCACAATCTCTACATATTTCTCTCTGAAATTGTTTTCTCCATTCATCAGTTTTTAAACTGAAACTCATAAAAGATGAAAGACAAAAAACCAGAGGGCAAGCAATGTGTTTTCTCTCACATCTAAATGTGACATATGGGATCAAGATCAGGGGAATGCCAAGTCATGGACATTAGGACAGGTTAAGAGTCCTAAGACAGGATCCAAAAGAGGGCTACAATAGGCAGGTTGGTACAGACCAGGCAGCTGTCCAAGGTCAAAGGAGGGCTATATCAGGCTCCTTGGGAGCAAGCAAGAGTTAAGCACATAAGCAAAGACCTAGGTAAATGCATGGGAATGCAAGAGGCTCAAAAAGGCAGAGTAAGGCAAGAGATCCAAAGTCCAGGTAAATTTTCAGGAAGAATAGGATTTTCAGAAACCAAAGGCACAAAGCCAGTCAAGGAAACTGAGTCAAGGTACTAACCTGGAGAAATGGAAAGACCTTGACAAGGGAAACAAAAGATTAGTCTAGCCCTAGGAGCGTTTCTAGAATTTCTCAAGGGACAAAGACCAATCCCTAAGCATGACTTTCTAGATTCATTCCACATGATTTCCCATCATGCATTCCATGCTCCTGCCAAACTGACCTATTTGGCTATTTTCCTAATTCAGCTTTTCATTTCCCATTTTTTTTGCACAGACTATACTCTACCCCCATGCCAAGAGCACACTACTTTCTCACCTCTGTCTCTTAGAAGCCCTGAGTTTCTTTGAGACTCAGTTCTACCGCTATCTTGTACCTGAGGACTTCTCAGTTTTATTAATATCTTTCCCTCCTTACAATGTCCTGCATTCACTTATTTTCTTACAAGTTGTATCTACCAGCTTCTTTAAAGGAGGTATTATTTTTTTTTAAATAAATTTATTTAACTTTTTACATTCATTTTCACAAGATTTTGGGTTCCAAAATTTTCTCCCCATTTGACCCCTCTCCCCTCCCCGATACATTGGACATTCTAATTACCCATATCACCAATCTGCCCTCTCTTCTATCATCCCTCCCTTCCCTTACCCCATCTTCTCTTTTGTCCTGTAGGGCCAGATAACTTTCTATTCCCCATTACCTGTATTTCTTATTTCCTAGTAGCAAGAACAATACTCAACAGTTGGTCCTAAAACTTTAAGTTCCAGCTTCTCCCCATCCCTC